>OX336389.2:689109952-690309952 GCA_946902985.2 Meconema thalassinum | reverse complement strand
CAAAAATTGGATGTTGGAACATACGAACACTACGTGAAACAGGAAGACTAAAACAGGTCTGAGCAGAGATGTTGAACTACCAGCTTGGCATCATGGGAATAAGTGAGGTCCGATGGAAAAACTTCTGAGAACACCGAACACAAGAAGGGATCGCCTTCCTATATTCTGGCAATGAAGAGGGAAACGACCATAGAGAAGGAGTAGGACTGTTACTGAGTAAAACAGCCAAGAAGAGCCTCATGGAATGGAAACCAATTTCAGGAAGAATATGACAACAATATTAAATACAAATGTCAGGATCGTTAGCATAATCCAATGATATGCACCAACTGAAGCAGCAGACGAACAAGATAAAAAACAACTTCTAAGCCTCCCTAAACGAAACGATGAATGGGAATAAGGGATATAGTAATTTTGGTGGGAGATCTAACTGCCAAAGTGGGTACTGAATATGAAGGAGCAGAACACATAATGGGGAAACATGGCACGGGTGAAAGAAATGATAAGGGAGAACGTCTCACTGACTTATGTGCAGAGAGGTGCCTGGTGATAGGCGGAACCATTTTTCCACACAAGATAACATGGAGGTCCCCTGATGGTATGACAGAAAATCAGATAGACCATGTGGCCATCTCAAGGAAATGGAGAAGGCCAATGAATGACGTCAGAAACAGACGTGGCGCAGATGTCGGGAACGACCACCATCTCATCCTAGCACAGTCCCGAATAAAGATCAAAGCAAACAAGCAACAAGTGGAAAGTAGGCACAGAAAATACGATGTGATGGAATTAAGAAAGGAAACCCACAAGTACCAATTTAAATTACAGTTAAGAAACCGTTTTGAAGTTCTTGGCACGGGGAGCGAAGGAACAATAGAAGAGGAATTGGAGAAAGTGAAAGGAAACTTTGTGGAAACCAGTGAAGAAATGCTGGGATTCAGAGAAAGAGGAATACAAGATTGGATAACAGAAAATACAAGGCAAAAGATTAAGGAGAGGAAAAAAGTCAAACAGAAATTAAATTAATATAAAACGTGACAACAGAAGCTAACGATGCAGAGGGAGTAAAATGGGAAAGACAGAGAAATGAAAAGGAGCGCCGGGGAAGGTAAGCGCAAGTGTGTGGAGGACCAAGCGCTCAAAGCAGAATCTGCTGCCGGGAAAGGACACATAAAGACATTATACGAGGTGACAAAAACGCTCTCAAGGAAAAAGATCCAGAGAGGAGGACCCATTAGGAGCAAGGAAGGTAATATGCTCACTGGAGAAAAGGAACAACTGAAGAGATGGAGGGAATATTTTGAGGGAGTGTTAAACATGCATTGGGATAACGCTCGAATAGAAGAAAGGGAAGAACAAATAATGCCCGAAGAGGTAGACGCAAGAATCAACACCGACCCGATTACAAAGGAGGAAATCATCATGGCTATCAAGAAGATTAAAAATGGCAAAGCGCCAGGAATTGATAACATTCACCTAGAATGCCTAAAGGATGACATCAAACTATCATCAGAAATATTCCACCCCTTGTTTGCCAAAGTGTAGGAACAAGAGCAGATAGGCCTACCAGATGACTGGAAAAAAGGCCTACTAGTGAAACTCGCGAAAAAGGGAGATAGGAAAAAATGTGACAATTGGAGATGTTTCTCGTTTCCAAGTAAGGTATTTACCAGAATCCTGTTCAATTGTATCGAAAATACTATAGACCAGAAATTGAGGTGAGAACAAGCGGGTTTACGGAAAAATAGGTCATGTGTGGAATATTGCCAGGAATGGAATACAACACTATATCTGATGTTTGTGGATTTCCTCAAAGCATTTGATTCCCTGATAAGGACATTTATGTGGACGACAATGGCTAGATATGGAATATTTTGGAAAACCATCAACCTAACCAAGAGTTTCTACGAGAACTATAAATGCCAGTGATACAAGAAGGAAAACTGACCACACCGATTGAGGTCAACTCACGGGCGAAACAAGGGTGCATTCTCTCTCCCACTATTTTCCTTATCACCATGGGTCTAGTTATGAGGAAGGTGATGTTCGGAGCTAAAACCGGACTCCAAAGGAAATTAATGCAACACCTGGAGGACCTAGACTTTGCGGACGACGCTTGCGTCATCTCTCAAAGTTTTAACAACATGGAGGGAAAATTGAAACGTATATAGGATCACGGAGGAAGAGCAGGAATGAAGTTAAACTGCAAAAAGTCAAAGGAAATGCGAATGAATAGCAAAATCGATTCAGAAATGTGGTTCCAGATAAATGGAGAAGAGGTTGAGACGGTGGCAGAGTTCTAATATCTAGGGAGTATAATAGCAGAAGATGGTGGTGCCGGCACCGAAGTAAAAAGCCGTATCCACAAGGCAAACTCCGCATTTGTCCAACTATATGCAATATGAAAAGCACGTGATATTTCAACTAAACTACGAATCTTCCACATAAATGTAAAAGCAGTCCTCCTGTATGGATGTGAGACCTGAAAAGCAACCAGACAGTTCAACAGGAGTTTGCAGGTTTTCATCAACCGTTGCCTCAGAAGAATCCTGTGGATACATTGGCCAGAGACCATTACAGACGAGGAACTCTTGAAGAGGACAGGATACACCCACATAAAACATCAGATTGAAAGGGGAAGATGGGGATGTATAGATCACGGTCTGTGAAAAGAGGATGCCATAGAGAATGAAGCACTTACTTATACATGGAACCCGCAAGGAACAAGAAAAAGGGGAAGACCTAAGGTGACCTGGAAAAGAAGCGTGGAGGAAGAGATGAGGGAAGAAGGTAATTCCTGGGCAGATCTACAACAGATTGCAGGGAGAATAGACCAATGGAGCATCTTTGTTGCAGCCCTTTGCTCCGAAAGGGGACACAGGTCATAAGTCAAGTAAGTCATTAAAGCATTTACCACCCGAAATGAAACTATTTATTTTGATGTTGCAAAACTCAGATATCACGACCCCATCAACAAAAACATCTTCCTCCCCCAAGCTAATCTATGAAGTTGTAGCTACTAATGCTGTGATACACTTAAGCAATACGCCGCGCCGCCCTAAACTTCAGTAGAAATGTAAACTAATGTGAGGAAATGAGCTACAAGTACTCTGTTGTGATGATGGTAAAAAGCTATAACAAAAACATACAAATATTGTTTGTCTAGTATTTATGTGCTGAAAGATCTGATGTTGATACTCATCAGACATTGTGGAATGTCTAGAGGCTGCTCAGACAAATCACTTTTGGTGTAGCCTAAGTGAAATCTGTATGTAGAAAGTTACAATATTATTTATTAATAAGGCAACACTGAAAAATGGTTTCCAAGCCGTCTTTTAGAAAATACAGATTAGGCCTATATATTTACAACTACAAATATTAAGTAATACGGAATTTCAATATAAAATAAGCATTCCTCAACTCACTTGGTTCATGTTCTCTTTTCCTTGGTCCACTTCTAACTTTCCGGACAGGGTTATGCAAATCATTCTTCCACCAATAAGCTAATAAAAACGAGTCAAAGCTATTGCCAATAAAACTTAATTGCGTTTGAATTTGTAGATCAAGACGAGCAATAAACCGACTTGGCAGCCGCAATATATTATCTAAATGTATTTGCTCTTTCTCGAACCGTATTACAGCCAAAAGCCTGAAATACTGTACTGTACCCGATATGTACTTAGGACAATCAGCTACGCTGACCATGTTAGAAAATTTTTGTTGGAAAAGAATACGCTAGCGTCGAAAACGATGATTTGTGGGAACATTACTTAAAATCAGCAGGAGGGAGCAATGGACACACAAGATGCACGACGGGAAATCGGTATGGAAGTAATTTATTTATATATGTCAAGACCTTGAAGAATATATGGAGAAAGAAAGGAATTATTAGGAAATTACACTACACCACTTGTCCAGGTTGAAAACCCTTAGTAGAAGTTAAATACAAAAATGGATATGTAAATCGTACTCCAATAAGAGGGTGAGTGACGTCAGAGCAGTCGTGAAGCGACCCCTACCTCAAGAGGGGAGGCCGGTCACGTGCGAAGCGAGGAAGAAGATGTGAGCACGTGGTGACAAGATCCGTCAGTTCTTAAGTCAGTCAGTTCTTGAGTCAGTCAGTCTACAGTCAAGCACTCAACCGTCCGACATGCGGAAGTATTCTTTCGGTTCGGCTTGGCAGTTAATCATTCGACGGCCCGGTTGTAATGCACAGTGAGAAACGCAGTTCATAATGTGGCGTGACGCATATTCAGTTGTGACGAGACCGTGGCAGTGAGACAGTTTGAAAACGCATTCGCTAGTAAGCAGAAGCATTCAGTAGCTTCGATATCAAACGCAGTTACAATATTATAATTCAGCCGTAATCGTGGCAGGCTAAAAGCAGGACTTTTAAGATGTGCAGTAACATTCGTGACAGCGTGCAAGGGCAGTTGACCAAGCTTGCCCCATTCTATCTAGTCGAAATCACCAGCATGCACAGGTGTGCTGAGCGAGGACTGTATTGCAGTAACTTTACAAAACACATTCTTACCAGAGGATGATGTGTTATATTAAACGTGCCTATAAGCAAATAACTTCATGAACGTTTAAGACTATATTTGGAGGCTCAGATTAGACATTAACTTGTCAGTGGACATAGGTGACCACGGGTCTTTGAACTTTTATCACGGAACATTTAATAAGTCAAGTGGACTCAGTGATGAAACATTTCGATAATGGAGTGATGCACATTGACTTCAGACTTGAACATTAATACAATATGCATACAACGTGTGAACATTTACGCAGTTACAGGGTGTTTGAAAATATTTGATCACATAACATAAATGTATTTCTGTGCATTTATGTGAAATATCTGGTGCATTAATTCATTGATTTTGTGAAACACTTATAGAACAGTGGCGAAACATGAGAAACGATAGTATGGGGGTAACCATTTGTGATGCACAACCTAGTGAGTTCATGGAATATTTTGGAGATTTATTTCATTATGGGAACTTTAGACTTTGATGTGGAGCGTTAAAACGCAGAAGAGGCATGATGGCAGAGCAGAGTGGTGGTCCCGAGGGCAACCCAAATTGAAGAGTTTGCCGATCCGAAGGGAAGACACGATGTCGTCGTTCTTTAGAAAATCTGTCGTGGATTTTAGGGAATTCGACGATCTTTCGAGAAATCTTTCATGGATTTTAGGGTAGTCGACGATCTCTGGAGATGAAATTTCAAGAACAGCTGATTCTACACAGGGTATTGTAAGCGTCTACATGAGTATATATATTTTTGATATGAAATGAATATGAGCACACATGTATCTATATATTTAAAACAGTAAGGTGATTTTTGTTACCACGAGATTGAGAGAACGACAGAACCGATTTACTTCGTAGAGCACTCTAACGAAAGCTCTTGGCCTCTAGATTTGCAGAGTGTCTGTAAAATAAACAAATATATTACGGTATATTTTTGAATTTATATAGAAAATAGCAGAATTCTTGCCCCTCACGCATGCGCACAATCCGCCTGGGGTCATGACAAAATGGCGGTGAGAAGTCCATTAAAATGTAAGTTATTTAATAAGCTTGCATGTAATTGAAAACATACATTAACCAAGTTCTGACAATAAAATATAATAACAGTATGAACGTATACGAATGTGCAACATTGATTTATTTGGATAATGAAATGGATTATTTCCTTCAGACAGCGGCTTTTAATGATAAAGAACGGCTGCGTCTGCTACTGACCAAAAGTGCGCGAGTAGCTATGTGGTTAAGGCGACAGACTGTGGTTCCAAGGTTCACCGGTTCGATCCCAGCCCTCGCCGATATATATTTTTTTTTTTATTACCACTGAAATATTGTTTAATCAAGGAGTATTAGTAAGGTTTTATGTCTGTTAAAGATACATATTTCTACATTCCCTCTCGGTATATTTTTGAATTAATATAGAAAATAGCAGAATTCTATCCCCTCACGCATGCGCACAATCCGCCTGAGGTCATGACAAAATGGCGGTGAGAATTCCATTAAAATGTAAGTTATTTAATAAGCTTCCATGTAATTGAAAACATACATTAACCAAGTTCTGGCAATAAAATATAATAACAGTATGAACGTATACGAATGTGCAACATTGATTTATTTGGATAATGAAATGGATTATTTCCTTCAGACAGCAGCTTTTGAAGATAATGAATAGCTGCGTCTGCTGCAGAACAAGATTGCTCGAGTAGCTAAGTGGTTAAGGCGACAGACTGTGGTTCCTAGGTTCGCCGGTTCGATCCCAGCCCTCGCCAGTATATGTTTTTTTTTACCATTAAAATATTGTTTAATCAAGGAGTATTAGTAAGGTTTTATGTCTGTAAAAGATACATATTTCTACATTCCCTCTCAATACGTTTTATTTCCGTTTTACCATTGCATTACAGCATGTGATCAAAAGAGCAAACTGTTGTCCTCAGTACGCCGTTTAAATATCTGCAATCAGTTCCTATAACTGACAACAGATGGCAGTACATCGCCCATATAGTTCCAGTAACTGACAGCAGATGGCAGCACCATTGCATCGATATATTTAAAACCCAAGACATGGCATGTTTTCACGTGATGGAGAATTATAAAGGAGGGGAATATTTAAGAAGGGAAATTTTGAGGAACATTAACCGACAGTTGAATGTGTAGGCTATGTTGTTTATGTACCTTAATATTGCAATTTCTTCCCAATGCTTCGGTGGTCAAGTTATTAGCGTCCTAGTTTAAAAGTTATAATTATGCATCGTCGATATACTCTTAAATTATTAAAGAAAAAAGTAGTTTTCCAGGCACTCGCGCGTGTCCACAATTGCTTTCGCCATAAGAGACACTTGGCAAACATAATTCGTTTGAAGGGCTCCGACATTGTGGTCACTCAGCCCCGTGTACTTGGGTGTGTATGTGTGAAATTTTCTCTCATAACCTGTGTTATTGTGATGGCTGCATTACTGTGTGTATTTGTAATTAAGGTGGTAAATGGCAAGGAGACGGCCAAGGCCTTAAGTTAGGAAACATCCCGGTATTTGCCTTAAGTGGAAGTGGGAAACCACGGAAAACCACATCCAAGATTGTCGAGGTGGGAATTAAACCTTCCTCTTCTTAGTTATACCTCAAGAGACTGAATGTGCCCCGTTTTTGCCCTCAGACCAGAATTCAATTTCTTGGCAGAGCAGGAAATGTAACCCGGGTCTCCGGGGCGATAGACAAGAATAGGTGGGCCTCCATGTGTTAATACGATTTTTGACATGCACGGGACATATAATTCAAAAACTGCCTCCATTAGGGTGACTGCCGAAGTGAGTATTGAGTATAGGCCTATGGTCGTTCCAGTAGTTGGCGAAGTGATTCTATGTTCCCCTGCAAAATGTACTGTCATAACCCATAACAGGTGATGGAAATTGCTTATTTAGAGCAGTTTCGTACTGTTTATAACAAAATGAAGAACGTCATTCTGAGCTGCGTTTTCAAGCTATCGCAAAAAATTTCGCTGGCAGGAACAATTATAAGGAATTTATTTTAAGCGATCAGTCTCATCGCATTCTCCTCACCAACCAACTTGAGTATGAAAGTCTCTGGACGGTCATGTTGAACTTCATTGTATAAGACAATTGTTTAATGATTATTTGTTTAGAGTACTGAGTCTAACTACGCAGTTGATTTCGGCAATGGAAGTATTATTTGCCATGTAATATTTAGCGGCTCCGTTATTGCAGGACACTATAGTGTTATCGAATAATACGAAGCCACATTTAAAATCCAATATAAATAGGCCATTTCAGAAACAATTCCAGATATTAAGCAGTACAGTGTACTGTAAGGTCTTTGACGATCAAATGTAAACATTGTTCTACATTGTACTTCTCTTGCGTAAAATCTATGCGTGGTTACTTTGGTCTTTACTGTTGTGAGGGTAAAATTGATCTGCTGGAATATAAAATATTTGCCAACCTGCAACAATGTAATGATATTAATTTAAAAGTCATTGAACTGATATCCAGTAGTTCAAACACATACATCAGCGTTAACAGATTGGATACTGAAGATGAAAGCCAGCTACTTCATTTCCCTATTATTGAATTTTTCAATTCCTTGGAATTAGTGATTCGCCTCCACATACTCCGAACGTTTGAGCCATAGTTATGCTCCTTAGAAATCTGAACGTTTCCCAAGGACTCACATATGGTAATATATTAATTGTAAGAAATATGCAAGAAATTGCTTGGATTCGGATATAATAGGTGCAGTAATATTAGGCAGAGAGCTCAAATCCTACGACTTGATTTAACACCTTCCGATAAAACACTTGCAGGTACAGTACATTTTCTTTTAATAGGCAACAATGTCCTATTCGCTCGGCCTACTTTATCACAAACAATCAAGCTCAAGGAGAAACTCTTGAACGTATTGGGCTATTTACCTCATCACGTTTTAAGTCCTGACCAGCAGGATAGTGAAGGTACAAAAAAGGTCCTGTATGGGATGGTAAAGAATAAGAGGCGGAAGGATCCTACGGATTATGTCAGAATGGTGAACAAAAGGGGACAAGGGATAGAAAATAGGGAAGAACTGAAGAAAATGTGGAAAGAATATTTTGAAGAACTCCTGAACCCAAATGGAAACCTCGGCGAGGAAGAAGAAATCGGGGAAGAGGTACAGTAGATAA
The DNA here is from genome assembly GCA_946902985.2 of Meconema thalassinum. Taxonomy (NCBI): domain Eukaryota; kingdom Metazoa; phylum Arthropoda; class Insecta; order Orthoptera; family Tettigoniidae; genus Meconema; species Meconema thalassinum. The sequence continues at coordinate 690,301,258 of OX336389.2, read as the reverse complement.
ACTGCAAACCGAAAAGGACTTAACATGGAAAGAAGTGGAAGATGCAGTGAGGAAGATGTAAGGAGGGAAGGCACCGGGTGTGGATGAGTTGAGTGTGGAGATGGTGAGAGCAGCAGGAGAGGTGGGGATACAATGGTTGTACCGAGTGATGAAGGCAGCATGGAAGGAAAGGAAGACCCCAGAGGACTGGGAAAAGGGAATAATTGTGCCGATCTTCAAGAAAGGTAGTAGAACAGAATGCAGAAACTATCGGGGAATAACACTGATGAGTCATTGTGCAAAGATGTTTGAGAAAGTTTTAGAAAGGAGAATTAGGACAAGGATAGAAGGAGGGATGAGGGAAGAACAACATGGCTTCAGAGCAGGAAGGTCCACAGTGGATTTGATTTTTGCTGTAAGTCAGTTACAAGAACAGCACTATGAGTATGGAACAGATCTACTGATGGCCTTCCTGGACATTGAGAAAGCATATGACAGTGTATGCAGAAACAAAGTATGGAAGTCCCTGAAGGATAGAGGAGTAGAAAAATGGACTATAAGGAGGATAAAAGAGATGTACAAGGGAAGCGTGAGCTGTGTGAAAGTGGGAGGAGAGAGATCGGACTGGGTGGAACAGAGAAACGGCCTGAAACAAAGAAGTGCACTGTCACCGTTACTTTTCATTGTGGTGATGGATGACATAATGACCCGAGCGGCACAAGTAATTGGGGAAGGAAAGATGAAAGCAATGGTGTTTGCGGATGATTTGATGATTGTGGAAACAAGGAGGAGGAGGTACAGGAACAGTTGGACGTGTGGGAAGGAATAATACAAGAATATGGGATGAAATTTAGCATAAATAAGAGTGAGATGGTGATCACAACAAGGAAGAAGGAAAGGACCACAACGGGAATAACAATTGGTGGGGAACAGCTGAAGAAAGTGGAGAGTTTCAAGTATCTGGGAAGCCTGATACAAGAGAATGGAAGAAACGGTAGAGAAATAAATGAGCGGGGGAGACAGGCAGAAGCATTCCGGAGGAGTGTGAGAAGCATGTTATGGAGCAGGGATGTCCCTCAGAACAGCAAGTAGATCATATATCGTACTATGTCCCTATGCTGACGTATGCCTCGGAGACCTGGGTTATGAAAGGAAGGGAGAAGAGCAAAATACAGGCCAGTGAGATTAGGTTCTTGAGAAGCAGTATTAGAGCTACAAAGAGGGACAGAATAAGAAATGAGAGGACCAGAGAATTAATGAAGGAGGAACCATTACAGGATGGTATAGAGAAATCTAGACTTAGATGGTATGGACATGTAAAACGAATGGAGGAGAAGAGGATACCCAGGAGGATACACGAGACGAAGTGGGAAGGAAAGAGACCAAGAGGGAGACCGAGAGACAGGTGGCTGAAGGGGGTGGAAGAAAGCGTGAAGAAGAGAGGAGAAGACTGGACAAGGGTGGAGGCTGAGAGATGGTGGGAAGACAGAAGACGTTGGAGAGGCTTGTGTTCCAAACAGACCCGGCCAGTGGCTGGAAACTGTGCAAGATGATGATGACCTCATCACGTTTTCAGTCATTACCAGCAATATGTTGCAATGCTGAGAGTGCTATCTTTTGACGCCCTTAAAGTTGCAATAGTGCTAAAAAGTAATCGTACAAAGAATGTAACTTATATAAGAAGCTTCTTCAGTAAATTTGTTTCCCATTGTCCGTCATGTTTTGACGGGTTTCATCTAGTAATAATATAAAATATTATAATGAAGATATTTAGACATCATTGACAGCATCTAATATGATTGGAATAATTTTTCTTTATGGATGCGCAGGCATGCGAGTGATATCAAGCAGATTTACATGAGCTCCTTTTCCAATCTTTTACAATGAGCTGATAGGATTAAATTTGGATTTGATTTTTCTTCAATGTCGATTTATGACATGTTTTGGGTGTTAGTAATTTAGACCGAGTATTTCGAAACTCGGTGCTTGCAAACTGGTGTTTGTTTTTCCACACTTTTCATAGATGTGTGGAGTGGTGTTCGATTTTTTTTTTCTTCGAGTGGATCATTTTTCTTTGATGAATTTAAGTCGCATTAGCGAACATGTGTCGATAATATTTGATTTTACAGTAGTAGTTTATTCCAGTCTAATGCATTCTATCATTAGCCTTCGATATGGGGTCAATTGCCTAGTGTAATTGCGTGGTGTTAAACATCTAACCCATACAAGAAAATCATACTTTCATCAGAATGCTATATGGACAGTAAGAGGATAAATTACAATTGACAGTCAAATATTGTTTGATCTTTGTGTAAAATACAGTAATGATAAATGTAATCAGGATTACAATCTAGTAATTCTTGGATTGATTCAATAGATTTTTGTCAAGGTTCTGATTTTTTGAGAACAGTAATTTAATGATTTAAATATAATTTTTTTTGGATAGTGGATTTGAAACAATCAAGGATTTTCGAATAGTTAGTTCTTCTAACAGGAAGTATTTTGAATCAGAAATAAATCACAGGCACAGAATAAAACCAAGAATAAAAAACATAATTTTGTGTAATTGATCAGAAATGTACCTCGTCGGGTACAATTATGATCACCTGCTGGTACAATTTCGATCACTGGCATCTTCCACATACGAAGTGTTTTTTTTTTTCAAACTGAACTAACACACAATTCATGATACCACACATTACATTTGTGGCAATCTGACCTGATGATTGATTATTTGCTGAGATTAAATAAAAATTATTTAAATAATTATGTCTGAATAAGTGGATGACATGCCAATCTAGTAAAAGGATTTACAATTTATCTTGAACAAACGATAATGATTACCAGATGATTAAACGATGATGATTATTAAATGATTAAATGATTATAAGATGATTAAATTATGGTTGGATGATTATCAAGATTTGGTTGATGTTTAGAAATGATTTAGATGATTAGGGTGATGATTAGATTATTTATAGTTGATATTTAAATATTGTGGAATGTTGATTATGTTATAAAATTTATTTATGATTATGATGTTGGGAGAGATTAGACGTTTTGTCGCTTAAACAAACGCTCAACATAACTTGTATATATGTTTGTTTAGGCAGCGATTGAAGTTCACATGAAATTGATGTTACATTTAGATAATGATAGGACTCAGGTATCACAAGTGATTGTGCTTTGAGGGATTTGTGCTTCGGTGATCCTGAGTGACCAAGATAAACTCTTACCTCTTTTCTTTTCAACATATGAATATTAAATTAGAAAGGAAATGGATGGAATTGATATAAACATTTTCAACCTAATGAATTATCCACCATTTTCCTAGGTAGGTTTTTTTTTTGTAATTATTTCTGACCATGCCAAAGATTTAATAAATTTTATCAGTTTGATTTTAAACAGTTTTCGTGATGACATCTTTCCCCCTGTCCTTTCCCAAGTCATTTTAAGGCTAAAACAGGAAGGATGTGTTTGATAGGAATCCAGGTAGATGGCGCCCTTTACATTAATTGTTGTCGAATTAAACCCGTATTCGAACCAGAGACACTTCGTCTCGTGCTACCCATAGCTGATGTTTTTTTTCAACTGGATTCAGACACATGCCTTATTTCATTTTCAGTTTCTGTGTGTTCCGTAAAGCTTGATGTGCGATGCTATGTCAGCTGGGTCATCGCATACCATAGCGGAACGGGTACAGTACCATGAAAGAAGACTTTTGAAGAATTCCCAAATTTTATATCACAAGTTCACGGGAGGAATGCTTGAGAGCGTAACAAGCAATAAACCAACATGGCGATCAGGTAAATTTTTAAAATATAACTGCCTTTTTTCGGAACCTATTACTGCTAAATGCCTGAAAATTTGTACCATGATGGAGGAATAAAATATATTCGCTGACGTCTTTCAAAATAGTAATTAGCAAGAGACCAATATGGTGTCCAAGCGACTTTTCCAAATGTCATTCCCTTTCCTTTGAATGTTTTACAACTGTAGTTCTAAGTCGTGTTATTATGATAGAGGTCTATGGATCTCGTTCACGGATCCATCATTCAAAATCATGACAAACAAGAAACCAGGATGGTGGCCGCCTGAACTCAATAAATGTAATTTCCCTTTGGCAAGTTAATCAGCCTAACGCAGGGAAACGTGATACAAGAAACATAATTTGGTTAAAGAAGTATGGACCGTAATTTAATTCTTTGTTTATTATTTTTTTTCAAAACCAAGGTGGTTGTTATTTTCAAATTTATATTTAATTTTAAATTTCACGTGCCCTATTGAATAAATTTTAGTGATGTGTGGTCGGCTACGTGGATACTTAATTTAACTGTGTTTTGAGATAGAATGGACCCGTAAGATTATATGAATTAGGTGGTTTATTTTGATGAATTGTTTGATTGTGATTTATAAGACATTGTTGTGAACTGCAGTATCGCGGTAAGATCATTCTTTGAACTTTGTAGTCGGACAACGTTTTGGCTGCATTTCTTTCCTCAGCATGCTGTTTATGTGGTCAATGGGTATAATTTGATTGTGAAACCTGTCCCGAATGTCCAGGGTCGATTCGCAACTCTACCAGAAATTTGGGTTCTGTTCTGTGCACTGATGGAAATGAACTTAGCCTCACTAGGACTTCTGAGAATAGGTTAATTAAACTTCATATCATCCATCCTAAAGATGCCTTTGTGTGTGATTTTCTACTTCCACTGTTAATATGCTGGGAAGGTATCTTACCTAATACCACAATCTTAGCCTCAATTAGGCTCACACACAAGTACAGACACCACAATAATACACGATATAAGACATCCTGAAGTAACAGATGCTAACAACGTTCCAAGCTCCTAATTGGGATAACTTTTAATCTCTTCTCTGCCTCTTCCAGTGTCGATGATAGAATAACGCGAGGAATGGTTCTAGTACAGAACATCAGTACTTCATTTTATCCATCTTAATTGAATTTGGTTAATTATAATTCCTTGCTTTGTTTCGCTAATTGCCTATTAATTGCAAATGAACTTTTAACTGTGTTGAAACTTATTAACATGTACACAGTAACACTCTTCGTACAGTTTCACAAAATCCATGTTTAACTCATTTAAGTCGGTCAATTTTTCAATTCATGTCATTATTACAGAATCACTGAATAACAATTTGCTGTAATTAATTCGAATTCACGCATTACCGCGTTGGTATTTAATTAGAGCAAAAGCTAGGCCTATATCATACATACCTCTCGTACCTTATGACCCGTTGAACACATGCTCTAGTTGTTGCTGTTGTTGATTCATTTAGAGGCTTTGTGACATCGTTATCATGTAGCACCGTGTACTTGGGTATGTGTAGGATTTGTGATTGCTGTAGTAATGGGAGAATATGTAATTGAGGCTAGCATTTGGAAGGAAGTCGCCGTGGCCGTAAGATAGGAACCATCCTGGCATATGGATGGGGAAGGAGTAGCGAACCACAGAGAAACACTCCTAGGACAGCTGAGATAGGAATCGAACCTATGTTTTCTCAGTTTTACCTCACGAGGCTGAGTGTACCCCGTTCCAGCCCTCAGAGAGTCGAGTTTATTATTGTATGGTAAAGGATGGAGCTAATTTTACATACGGTAGTGAAATGTTTTGCTGCACAAATCAGTAAGCACTGGTATTGACTAGCGCTGTACACATTCCAACATTGACTTATTAGAATTGTTCGAATAATTATAATAAACATAGAAACAAAGAGCAAAGTAAGCATAAAGGGAAAAATAAAGAAAGAACGAAAGAAAGAGATGACAAGTGAATTATATTTATCCATAAGGATGTATCAGGCTGAATGGGGAAGGGGTTAATCCCCATCCGACACTTGAGATTCGCCCCTGCTTACTCAACTCATCCACCGGACATATTTCGTTACACAAATTGCTGTAAGTTTCAGGTTATTATCATCTTAGATTACTTCAAATATATGGACTGTTCGATTTATTTTAATAATCGACTATTCGAAATACTCGAGTACTTCGAATGTACGATTGTTTGTAACAACCAAAGTATTCGGACATCCGCATTGTTCAAACATTTGAATTCTTCGAGCATTGGAATATTTTTTTCGAACTTGGAACTGGCGAATATTCGAATGTTCGTACAATATGTACAGCTCTAGTATTGACCGTTACTGAATTTATGAGTGCAGTGCATAATCTTGTTTTGCTGCGTCCACAGATATTCGTTAACTGTAGGTGCATTTTTAAATCCAGTTAAATAATGGTTTTCAGTCGGTAAACATGTAAATGTGCCAAATTAAATTTGGCGGGAAATTACACTTATCTACTCACACCTACCATTCTGGAAAATTTCACATGAATTAATTATACACTTTCGTACATTTCTAAAAAAAAGAAGGTTAAATCTTGCATCACATGTTTCGTTCATCTTGCGAACATCGTCAGATCTTTTTCACGTGAGCCCTTAATATGTGTGGTAATATGTATAGCCTATAATGTGTTGTACCCGTATTTCCTGTTAAAATATCTGTCAAAATCCGAAGATGGAGGTGGATTGCAGCAACACCCAGTCCCTGGCTAGAAAAATCGCTTGAAGCTACTGGCAAATACAACAGGAGAGGTATGCCAACTACTATTGTGCTATAGGATTAATCCCTACTCTGACATGAATTCGGCCTATAACTATTTATTTACATATAATACAAGCTCCTGTTCTCTCCTCTGAAATATAAATTGTAAATTATCTACTAAATTGACTTAATATTGTTATATTCTGTCATAATCCATAATAAATAATCCGTGCAATAAAGCCTAGATTACACTACGTCAATATCGGTCTTCACTAAAATAATAAATTAAAATAATAATTCTCTCTCAAATATTTAAAATAATTACCATTTCTCATAACATTCACAAATATCAAGCCATCTGATCTTGAAATATTTCTCACACGAGCCTCTGTTAGCTGTTCAGTACTCCTGCATATCTCTTTCAATAACCATCACATATCGTCCTCATCTCGCTAAATAATTTCAATAACTTATATATAAAAATCATATAATTCCTTCTAGAATGCTTTTCCTTAAATATCAACTGTATTTCATGGTAGAATAACCTCGTAACATTATATTTCATCCTTCAGTGAACAATGCCAACATGCCCATTGTCACTATCGTCTTGCTATGCATAACTTCATCTCAGCAAACTGTAATACACTCTCATCTTTCCAATAACACATATTTCTGTTCCTTTCATGTGTTCCTTTCCTTCAATATGTGAACTATATCTCGCATATACTTCATCTTCGTTGCTCTAAAATACTTGTATAATCTTCTAATTATTATCATATCTCAGTTACTGTATTAACTTCGTTTAACTAACAATGATGAATTAATAATCCTTTCAAATAATAATAGCTCATCAACACAACTTCCTTCTGATCATTCATAAAAGTATTCAAACAAAACAAAACTGAATGTCCACATGACATTTCTCAGTTCAATATTCCAACTTTATTTATACTGCTTTAGGGATTGAAGAAATCTTGCCACGAATGCAATTAAGATCCCCTTCAACACTTAATATTCAGATCTCAACATATCTGTTTGTCATTTCAACACATATCATTTCTCCACAAAGAATGTATATCATCATCATCAGTGTTAACATATCAACTATAATTGATATAATCCTAAACTTGATCTAAATATGAACATTCATTCACTACTAAATCCTAATTATCGCAAAATAATCCTAAATTAATCGAAATGCATAAAAATCTCCAAATACCGAATAAAAATAATGAAAAATCGAAAATACGGTCAGCAACCTCAAAACCAAAATTCCCTAAATAACTTCTGATATCCAAAACCTGAAAAATCCTAAAACATCCTAAAATTACCTGCAATAATAACTAATGCCGAAAATGAAAATGGTTCTTCGAATACTATCACAAATCTTCTAACAAACAAATGAAACGTCTGATTGAATTATTTTCTACCTGGTGAAGTGTATAGTTGTCTTTTAGAGGTCCTTATCGAATTGGATCCCTTTACCATCGGGTTTCTATCTCGTCCTCCTGGTCCAAAATGATTCAAGATCATCGTTCGACTGACAGCACTAAGGTTTTATGCCGAACTCGACCAAGATGTTACGCCAAACAGGACCAAGATAAAACGCCTTACTGGCCGAAGATGTTTCGCCTAACCGAACAGCATCGTTCCGCCTCTGCTCTTCATACTCGTTCGACTCCGGTCTCCAGTCTTCCATTCTTGTTCTTCTTCCTCCATCATTTACTTATTTTCTTGATGTCATTTCCATGTAGAATTCCATTTCAGAATTAATTTTGGTAGTCAACATTTCGTTTTAATACTGTATTTGCAGAATTTCGAAATTACGTCGAAGATGACCTCCTTCTCAATTCTCTTCTATGTTACTCCAGATATTCTCATGTTCTTGCAGGTTCTGTTTCTATCAGCATATTTAACACTTCATAATAACGACTTCCATCGGTTTCGAAAATATTAGTCTCAATTTCATTGACTTAATCATGGTGATAAAATTTCGAAACTGTTCAATTTTGTAGAACCTGTCTCGTAATATATCTTCCAAAAGTGTTCAATAACTTCGTACAGCCTTATGTAACTTCGTAAACTTTCACTTAATGTCTCATCTTTCTTTATAATGATTATGGAATTTCTTTGCGAAAATTCCTCGTAGAATAATATTTCGGAGTATTAATTTTGTTCAATGTTCTTTCTATACAATGTCAATCACTTCGTAACTATTCAGTTTGAAATGTACATGTTCATTGAATATCATATGAGACTACTCTCGTAAAATAACTAAGTTCTCTCTTCTTATCAATTTTTGAAAATATCACAAATCCTCACTTCAACAATAACACTCGAGCGCGGTCATGAGCATATACTTCGCCCAGTACATTACCTCGATTGCCGGTTACAATTTCGTACAATGCTCGCAACAGAGCGTCACGTCTGACCCCTTCCGTCTTCAAATATATTATCCATGATCAATCTGTCGAATCTCACTCCCTCCACTCAAAACTTGACGTATATTGGGAAAATAGCTCACAAATTTGGCGGGTGACTTGGGAGATTAATTCTGCTTTTATATGTCTCCTTTTTCAAAATATGAAAACATGGAAAAAAAAATCGTAAAATAATAATGCATCTTCCCGTTGAATGAAATAGCTTTCGTAATAATGCATTAATTAGCAATGAGCGAATTTGAACATTTAAATAGACATTTCTCGCGATATAACCATTCGAGCGCAGTGAAACTTGACACAGCAAATGTTTATACACATTATAATCCACTGAAATCTAATTAATTCAATTGTTTACATAAACTAAAAATGGTGGCTGCGCGAAATTTTCAAATTAAGTTTTTGTTTCTTGTGTCCTAGTCATGCGATCGAAGTCTACATTTGAATAATTAATCAACCTACGCAATAATTGTCATCTAATAGTACATAACTCTATGGCCTACATATACTGTATAACAATCCAATATGGCGATCAATCCGAAATATTTAGACGTCTCTCAATATCTACGAATCTATGACAGAAATTAAACTGAAATTTTGTATATATATGAAAGCTATTGGTATTAGTTCACCTATGGAAATTTCAATATCCTGGTGAGCACAAATACAACATGGTGGCGACGCGAAATATATATATTTAAATAGACGTTCCTCACAATTTAACCATCCGAGCGCTGTGAAACTTCGTACGGTAAATGCTTATACAAATTGTAATCCACTGACATTAAATTTATTTCAATTGTTTTCACTACTTTTAGATGTCGGCTATGCGAAATTTTACTCTAATATCCCGTTTTTAGCCTATTTTCGATTTTTGCAAATAATGAAAGTAGACTTATGAGATCAACTCAGGTCGAAAAATTGTGCGTCTTTCTGTCTGTCTGACTGTCTGTCTGTCTGTCTGTGAGTGTGTGTGTGTGTGTACTCTGCATGTCTGTCCCCCTCTATCAATTCAAACACGATGAAACCGAATTGAACAAAATTTGGTACAGAGGTAGCACTAACAAAGGGCAACTCAATATCATGTTTAATATCACCGCCATCTTGACGGAAACATGATGGCGGCCAACCAAGTTTTCAAAGGTTAAATCAAATTACGACTTACCTAATAATCTGATCTCTACCAAATTTTGCAAAAAAATACCGTTATGCAGGAAGCGTAGTTTAGCTAAACTGCAAGGTCATCAACCCAACAGTTTGCAGATGGCGGCCATAAATGTGAGAAAATCGATTCCCTCTATCAATTCAAACACGGTGAAATCGAATTGAACAGAATTTGGTACAGAGGTACCACTACCAAAGGGAAACCCATTGTCATGTTTTATATTGCCGCCATCTTGACGGAAACGTAATGGTGCGCACCCAAATGTTCAAAGCTTAAGTCAAATTACGACTAACCTAATCATCTGATCTCTACCAAATTTTGCAGCAACATACATTTATGTGGGAAGCCTTCTTTTGACCACACTACAAGGTCATACGCTCAATAGTTTGCAGATGGTGACGATGTATGTGTGCAAATCGATTCCCCCTATCAATTCAAACACGGTAAATCCAAATTGAACGAAATTTGGTGCAGAGGTAGCTTTAGCAAACGGCACGTCATATTCATGTTTTATATCGCCGCCATCTAGACGGAAACGTAATGGCGGCCACCCAAATGTTCAAAGCTTAGACCAAATTACGACTAACCTAATCAGCTGATCTCTGCCAAATTTTGCAACAACATACATTTATGTGGGAAGCCTTCCAATAACCATACTTCAAGATAATCAGCCCAACAGTTTGCAGATGGCGACCACGTATGTGTGTAAATCAAAACCAAAAGAGATAACGGGCAGATGGAAAGAATATTTCAGCGAGCTGTTGAAGGTGAGACGTCAGGCATGCGGAGAAGTTACGCAAACAGCCAAAATGATGGAGAAAAAATAGAAGAAGAAATAGACATTACTATGGCAGAAGTGGAATGGGCAGTTAGGAAGATGAAGATGGGGAAAGCTGTGGGAATCGACGAAGTGGCAATAGAAATGATCAAGGCGGCAGGACCAGTGGGACTGCAATGGACATACAGACTTCTCAGGAGTGTGTTGAGAGAGAAGAAAGTTCCTGAAGACTGGAAAAAAGGATTAAATATTGCCAATTTTCAAGAAAGGAGACAGGATGGTGTGTGGTAACTACCGAGGAATCACCATCATCTCGCATGTGGCCAAAGTAATGGAAAGAATCCTAGAAAAAAGAATTAGAGTAAAGGTGGAAAGCCAAATAGAGGAGGAGCAGTTTGGATTTAGAGGGGGCAGGTCAACAGTGGGCCGGCCGCGTGGTGTTGGGGTAGTGCACCTGCCTCTCACTCGGAGGCCCCGGGTTCGAATCCCGGCTCCGTCAGGGATTTTAGAAACTGACGTGAGGGCTGGAACACTGTGCACTCAGCCTCGTGAAGACAATTGAGTAGCTGTCTGACAGTGAGGCAGCGCCCCGATCACGAAACACCAAGATTAACGACCGAGGGGATCCTATGCGCTGAAAATGTGCCACCCCAATATCTGCAAGCCAACTGGCTGGGCAGCGGTCGCTTGGTAGGCCTAGGCCCTTCAGGGGCTGTAGTGCCAGGGGTTATAAGGTCAACAGTGGAATCCATTTTCATTCTGAGACAGAACATTGAAAAGAGTTGGGAATATGCGAAGGATTTGGTAAAGACTTTTATTGATCTAGAAAAGTCCTATGATAGCATCCCTAGAACAAAAGTTTGGGAAAGCTTAACAAATAGGGGGATAGGCAAGGAACTGAGAGATATGATAAATTTATATGCATGGATTGATACTGTAGTGACTGTGAGCCTCCATGGTTCAGAACCCAGGACTGCGGTTCGGAGGAACATTATATAAGGGCGATAGAGTTATTATTATTATGATTACTAAGTTGGATGTGAGCTTTTGTAAGCCAGAATGTATTTCTCAAGGAAATAAGACTGTTGGAGCCAGGGTGTGTACAGAAGTCTGTAAATATTGATTGGTACAGAAGGACACTTGGTCGAGTATTCTGTACTGTAGAGAGAGTGATTCATAGTCACAAGGAGTCCAGAAACCTGGACTTAGCAATCATGTGAATGTTAGTACGGACGGCCACCACCGCTGTGGGGCGCGCCACCTACTGGGGCGCTGAGGGTGGAATGGACCACAGGCCTCAGTGGAAGGGAGAGATGGACTCCGGTCATCTCTAGTTGGATATAATGGTATCCAAAATGACGAGCGGGGTTCTCACGCCTCAGTTCTTGCCAGAGTAACGTCGTAACGCACGCGAGCAGAATTCAGCCTCGCGGAGACATGCTAAATGTCAAGTAACAGTAAAGACTTAGTAGCGCCAATTCAGACCTCCGTGCACTTCCAACAGTAACTTCACATTATTTGTATATAGTGTATATACTTCGACTGCCAAGGCATAATAAATCGGCAGTAGTTCAAGGGAAGTTCATCTTTTATTCCGGAAGTTCCGGGACTAGCCTACAAAACTCAAGTTCCCTTATCTAGTGAACCGCTCGGCTAGGAGGGAAAATCGTCGGTGGACCTGTCAACCTGCCAGAACGTCTCACAGGCCAGGTAGGTCACGACAGATCTACTTTTTGGTGTCAGAGGTGTAGGGTCCCGAGTTCGACGCACTGAACAGAGCAACTTCGGAATAAAGAGGGAGATCGCGACATCGCAGAAGATTGTCCGATAAAGACCGCGACAACGCAGAAGATTGTCCGTCCGCGCATCCGCGTAAGCCGTACCGAGTGCCGCGCAACGCAGAAGAGAGAAGAAGAAGCCTACTAAGCAGAAGGAGCCGTGCAGTAGCGAGCCGTGCCGCCAGCAGAGGGGAGAACCGAGAAGCAGCAGTATCCAGTTAGCAGAGACAACAAAGAGGAAGAAGCCGCCAGGTAAGCTAACCTTATTGCAATGGCAAGACAGACAAGTTCAGCTACCAGTGCCCAGGTAGAGGAGAGGTTAGCAGACGCAGACACAGTAAGTACAAGTGGGCCTTTTGTATCAGTAACCGAAGGACATCGCCTGATAGGTCGGGAGTTCGATGGAACCCAGCCCGACAGATTACGTGAGTTTGTGGCTAATGTAGACGCTGCTGTTCGTATGGTAAAGGACGATGATCAAGAGTTATTTTTTAAGTATATTCTGACAAAAATTACGGGCAAGGCCCGAGATAAGTTGTTAGTCGGAAGAGACATAAATCATTGGGAGGCTGCCAAGCAGGCATTAGGAGAGTACTACGGATTTCAGGGCACATTAGACTTATATATTTGCCAGATGTTTCAAACAGCGCAGGATCCGAGGGAAACAGTGGCGACATGGGCGCATAAAGTAGAGACTCTGTCAGCTGCGTTCAGGGAAGCAGTCCTCGACAGAGAGAGCTGGGAGGATAGGGAAGCTCAGTTAAGGATCACAAGGAAAATATGCGTAGCTAGCTTCATACAGGGGTTAAGTAACCCGCGAATCCAAGCTAGGGTCCAGGGCCAGAAAGCGGTAGCCACTGCAAGGCAAGAAAAGGCGGTAATACTCTCAAAGAAGGCACGAGAAGGGTTGCACACGAAACATAGCTCAGGGGTAAGAGCAGGTAAACCCGATCAGGACAGGAAGGCACCACTAAGGTGGCATGCTAACCCAGCACAAGCGAATGTTAGGGTGGTCTGTTACAATTGTAACAGGGAAGGCCACAACGCACGGGAGTATAAGGAGGCTCGATCCCGAGGTGCACGCACCGCGTTAGGTAGTACATCCAAGGTACAGACAGGGGGCACCCCAAGTAAGATCATATGTAGATATTGTAAAAAACCGGGACACATAGAGCGCGATTGCCGAAAGAAGCAGAGTGATAAGGAAGCCGTGGCACCGGAAGCCGTGCGCACAATTAGGGAGAAGCCTCACATGGAAGCGGACAGGAGTAGAACCTGTTACAGTTGTGGGAAGAAGGGGCACATACAGAAAAATTGCCGACAGACAGCCCGGATACCACAAGCAGAAGTGGACCGGCGGAAGTGCTATAGTTGTGGCCGGCAGGGTCACATAAAACTAAATTGTCAGGAGGTCAAGAAAGGCCAGGGCCAGGGCCAGAGTAGGCGCACGGGAGGCAAGGCCATGAAAGGCCGACGCCAGTGCGATGTTTGTGACCGGTGGTCACATGGAACCAAGGACTGTTGGTTCAAGAGTGGGAAAGGTAATAAGAAAATCACGAAGACAGGGGCGACAAACTGGAACGGGTCCATAACACAGGGACAGCTATGGAATCCCGTAATTTAAAGAGTCCCAAGGCACGTGACACGGAGGGCACGATATTAATGCATTGTGGGGGGCTTCTGAGGTTCCTAATTGACACTGGCTCCGATGTCAGCCTAGTGAAGAGGCAATCAGTGCCTAAAGAAGTTGCGATTAGTAGAGGTACCACGATCGAATTAACAGGTGTAAGCGAGGGAACGATTTACACCCAAAGGATCGTTCAGTTTGTTATTGGAGGTACTGAACACACAGTTCATGTGGTGGGCAGTGATTTCCAACTAAGCCAGGATGGTATAATAGGGAGAGACATCCTAGCAGACAGCGTGATCGACTACCGGGAGGGTCATGTTACGATCCACGGCTAAAGATACCCGCTGGGAGCGAGGGAGGCGAAGATAATCAGTCTCGAGCCTCGAACCTCGAACCCAGAAGGTGGCAGTTATTGAAGTCGACAAGAATCTACCAGTGGGAATTATTGAGAGGGCCGAGGTGGCACCAGGGGTTTACCTCGCAGAGTGTCTAACTAGGTCAGAGCACAATGAGGCAGTAGTCAGCATGATGAATACTACTGAGGAAGAAGTGACTCTGTACAGCCCTCGAGTGCGAATGCAGGAGGTGGACAACACCTGCCTGGCAGAAGTACGCAAGTTACAGCAGGGCAGTAGGGCGGTAACCGGAGAACCGGCCACTCAGAAGCCCAGATCACGCCGAGTGATAGACTGCTTGCGAGTAGACCATCTCACGCAGGTAGATAAGGAGGGTATATACGCTATCTGTGCGGAGTACAATGACATCTTCCACCTTGATGGAGATAAGCTCACATACACGGACGTTATACGTCACGAGATCCCAATGCCCCGGGATCACCCCCCGATTAATGTGCGGCCGTATAGACTGCCGGAGGCACAAAAGGGAGAAATACAAGCGCAGATAGATAAGATGCTAGGTGATGAAATTATTGTACCTAGTACATCCCCTTGGAACGCACCATTATTGTTAGTACCGAAGAAAATGGATGCATGAGGTAAGCAAATGTGTAAAGTTGTGATTGACTTCCGAAAATTGAACGAAGTAACGATAGGTGTTAGTTATCCCCTCCCACTCATTTCAGAGCTGCTAGATACTCTAGGTAAAGCCAGGTATTTCAGTACACTTGACCCTTGCAGCGGTTATTATCAGGTGTTATTAAAACCTGAAGACAGGCCCAAGACGGCTTTTTCAGCATTAGGGCGCAAGTACGAATTTGCAAAGATGCCCATGGGGCTGAAGGATGCGCCAGCCACATTCACAAGGCTGATGAACACAGTGCTTACCGGATTGACAGGTATTCAGTGCCTGTGCTATCTAGATGATATAATAGTGTATGGTAGCTCAATAGAGGAGCACAATGCTAAGTTGAGAGATGTTTTTCAAAGGCTGAGAGAAAACACGTTGAAGCCCCAGCCACACTACAGTAGTGTGAAGACTAGAGTTGGGACATCGGAATGGTTTAAAATTGACACTGGACTAAAGCAAGGAAGTGTGTTGTCACCCTTATTGTTCTTAATGGTGATGGATGACATCATGAAGGCAGAAATGAAAGATTATAGTAGGGCAAAGATGAAGGTAATGTTGTTTGCAGATGATGTTGTGATCTGGGGCGAGGATGAGATGGAGGTACAAGAACAGTTAGACGTAATAAATGAAAAGATTGAGCAATGGGGATTGAAGATAAATGTGGAGAAGAGTAAAACAGTGGTGATGAGTAGAGATAAGAAAGAAGGAAAAGGAGTAATCAAAGTAGGAGATAAGGAATTGGAAGTAGTGAAACACTTCAAATACTTGGGAAGTGAACTGACTGAAGATGTAAGACTAGATTTGGAAATTAGCAGAAGAATACAACTCGGGAGTGCTTTCTACCAACAGGTACGGGGACTAGTATGGAACAAGGATATACCAATTAAGGCTAAAGAAGTTATGTACAAAGCATGTTATGTTCCTATAATGACATATGCCGCAGAAACTTGAAAATGACCATGAGGGATGAGAGCAGAGTACAGGCAGCTGATATGAGATTCCTGAGAAGCATGGTCCAGAAAATGGGGAGAGACCGAGTGAGAAATGAAGATATACGGAAAGAACTGGGAGTAGAGAAACTAAATGACAAACTGGAGCAAAACAGATTGAGATGGTTTGGACAAGTCAAACGGATGATTGAAGTAAGGCTACCAAAACGAGCACTGGAACGACGGATGACAGGGAAGAGAGGACGAGGAAGACCAAGAATGCGTTGGATGGACTCGATGAAGTATAGCATTAGAAATCGGAACCTGGATTGGAACACCATGTCGGAAGATGAATGGTGGAACGACAGAACAAAGTGGAGAGGAACCATGTTTTCCCCCACCCAGTATCAGCTGGAAAAGGGAAAATGAAGATGATGATGATGATGACTTGGGTGAGTGTTGAATTGTTTCTGATAACCTGTGTTATTGTGATGGCTGTGTTAGTGTATATATAATTCAGGTGAGGATTCAATCAATCATCGTTTAATATCTGTATAGCACGTTGCATTTCAACAAGCTACTATAATCAACATTCAATTATGCTCATTGAAAAGGACGAAGAGTTATAACTATACCTATGTATTTAGGAGAAAGTAGGCTATATATTCTTTACTGAACATCTTGTTATTTCTTGTGTTCTCATCATGCGATTGAAGTTTGAATAATAAACCTACGCAAACATCTTCATCTAATAGTACATAACTCTATGGCCTACATACAATATATAACAAGATGTTCAGTAAAAAACATATAGCGTACTTTCTCCTTAATGCATGGGTATAGTTACAACTCTTTGTCCTTTTCAAGCAGTATAATTGAATGTTGATTGTAGTACTGTAGCTTGTTGAAGTACAACGTGCTATACGGTTATTTTACTTTCATTGATTGAACCATCACTAATACAGCCATCACAATAACACAGGCTGTCAGAAAAAATTCAACACTCACCCAAGTACACCTGGCTAAATGACCATGGTGTCCATGCATCTCAAAATAAACATCAACAACAACAGTTTCCTACCCAAATCCTTCCTCATATAAAAGTACACACACTAGTAATCCTACAGACATCACAGTGACACAGGTTATCAGACAACTTCTACACACACCCAAGTACACGGGGCTACAGAACAATGATGCCGAAAACCCCCGAGAGAATCAACAACAAAAACAATAAAAGACTCTACCGCGGATCAAGGACAACGAATTTTAATCGCTGTAGTCGATTGTTGAAATATGTGGTGATATAAGTATATATATAATATTTTCGATTGCAAATACACAATATATATGCTTAACATTATAACGTGTGATTAGTTATAAATCAATAAATACCATTAAAAGACAAGTAAAAATATTTGAACCTGCTGGGATTTGATCCACGAACCTCCAGACTGACTCCAGGTCACTACCACAACGCAACAGATGCCGTACAGCAATACTTGGTTAACAACTGGTTTAGCATAACTCATTATATTTTGTTTTGTCTTGCAATCAACGATTTCAGTATGGGTTTCTGCTGTTTCTTTAAACCATTTGATACTAAATATGTATTATTTTGTTCAGTGCCGGTACATACCTAAAAGCATATAAACTTACGACGTTACGGAAATATATGGATTTACGAGGAAACAATAGTGTCATTTTGACCCAACGGGATGGCACGGATAAGCACGATATGGCACAGTCAGCCTGAACTCTTAGTCACTACTGCGGTTTAATATTCTATTTTAAAATGCTAATATCCTACCGGTCACCTTCTTGAGGACAGTTTAAACCTCCCGATGTACCATGAGCGTATTTGGTAAGGACAGGTCTTGTTGAATCGTAAGTTACGGTTAGGCTATAATACTTGCATGATTTATACGTCCGCCATCTTGAATCTATTTGGCTGATAGTTGTAGTTTGGGAAAGGACGCTTCCCACAGTAAGGTATATTGTTGCAAAATCTGGTAGAGATCGGATGATTAGGTTAGTCGTAATTTGCTCTATGCTCAGAATATTTGGGTGGGCGCCATTTATTTTTTGTTATGATGGTGGCGATATACAGCATGGCACTCAGTTGTCCCTTGCTGGTGCTACCTCTGTACCAAAGTTGGTTCAATTTGGTTTCGTTGTGTTTGAATTGATATGGGGGGATCAATTTTCACACATACACGGGCGCTATCCTCAAACTTTTGGACTGCTGACGTAGTTTGGTCTGAAGACGCTTCACGCATGACAGTATGCTGTTGCAAAATTTGGTAGAGATCACATGATTAAGTTAGTCGTAATTTGATTTAAGCTTTGACTGCCACCATTACGTTTCCGTCAAGATGGCGGCGATATAAATCATGACACTGAGGTGCCCTTTGCTAGTGCTACCTCTGTACCAAATGTCGTTCAATTCATTTTCACCGTGTTTGAATTGATAGGGGGGACATACATTCCAAATGGCACACACATACATACACACTCACACACAGACACACAATTTTTGGCCCTGTGTAGATCTCATCAGTTTACTGTTTTTTTGGTTGCAAAAATCGAAAGTAGGCTAAAAATCCAACATGGCGACTATCCGACAGTTCTCAATATCTACGAATCTATTACAGCAATCAAACTGAAATTTGGTATTTTGATAGAGGTAGAGCCCTACGCGGATAAAGAGACTGTTATCCACATCCGTCTCACATCCCCACGACAGTTATCCCCATCCACCCCACATCCACACGACTTTTATCCCCATCCATACGTTGGTTAACCGAATCCGCCGACATTAAAGTATTAAAGTAACACATTTAGACATTTGAGGAGAAAGTCGTTCCCTTAGGTTATGTGTGTTATGTGCTAAAGTCTTTCCCTTAGGCTTTGTATGTTATGTGCCCTGTTGAAAATAAATGTTCTACAGCCATAATTGCAACACTCTTCAGTTCAGAGTGTTAATTATACTTAGTGACATCATCATCATCATCATACATTTGTCATGGAAAAACATAACGGAAAAAGTATGATATAGGATAAACGTCGTAGTAATGATATTCTACAATTTCGTATTGTATTCTAAAAACTATCCGAAATTTACTCCAAACATTATCCGCAGATTATCTGCTATCCCCGGTCCAGCCGTTAGACCAGAATTTAATTTCTTGGCAGAGCCGGGAATCGAACCCGGGGCTCCGTGGTGATAAACAAAATGAGAAACACTAATGGCATTGATTGCTCCAGCATGAAAAAGTAACGAGCATTTTGATTAGTTGGTTACTGTTAATGTAGCAGCGTTACAGAGTTATCCCGGCTCGAGGCTTGCTGGGCGGGGCCGGGCGATCTTCCAGTAGGTCTACTCCACGTCGGAAACGCCGGGCGACACCACAAGATTACAAAGGCCAACACGCCGAGCTATACAATGCAGGCGCTTGTTTGCCGAGTGTTTCCTCAAAGCCCTGTGTTTTGTCCTCTTGTCATCCTTGAACGATGATTAATTTAGCCCAGAATGGTCGCTGCTTTGCACTTCACGGAACATGTCAAATAAAACGTGCACGAACTTAAGTAGAAAATTATGCATTCCTGTGTGCACAGTGGATTATTCTTCCTTTGCCTCAACCCACGTGTGGCATGATGTACCTGCAGTCATATAGAAGTGAGTAAGTACATACAGTTCTAGTGTGATTATTTGCTGGAAATACATCAAATAAAGTTATTACAGAAGATTAATGAGTGTATCCTTGATGAACCTGTTTCTCAAATTGAACCACCCGTTCTCTTGAGCGTGCTATGCCCGTAAATTCCTTATTTAAGCCTCAATTGAAATAGTATTATCACTAAGCATATCCTCTAGGCGTAAGAAACAGGCGAAAACTATGGGCTAAAATCTGTTATTCCTAATTATAATAATAATAATAATAATAATAATAGTTTTAATTTGATTTATTTAATTGATTTATTAAATACTATTGATATTACATTAATGTGATATGTCTAACGAATCTGGCGGCGAATCCAGAACAGATTATCTGTGAGACATATTAATTAATCTTTACAACATATACAGAGATTGTATTTCAATAAAAAAAAGTCCATGCAAAAAAAAATGTTTCTCAATTTTCTTTTTAATTTATATATTTTAATCATAATTATAGATTTTCTAAAATCTTGTTTTGTTTTAATATTCTTTTTCCTTTTTTTTCATTTTATATACTGGTACATAATTTGATTTAAAATGTTAGGAGAAATGAGGAAAATATGAATGTAAATAGTTATAATAATACATTTTATTGCAGCCAATGGCCATACAGGAATGTAAATAATTAAAGACACAAATAGTTACACTATCTATACAGATATATAAAGCTCAATGTTTGTATGACCGTTGTCTGTCTGTTATTTATACAAATCTACACCGCATCACCGATCTGAACCAAATTTTGTATACTTACTCTGTGGAACGCTGCGGGTAACACAATCTACTTGAAATTTCGGACAAACCACTCTATTCCCTGCACTCAGGCCATTTGGCACAAATCTACACCGTTTAACCGATCTGAAACAAATTTTACATACTTATCCTTTGGAACCCAACGAGTAACACCTTCTACTTGAAATTTAGGACAGACCATTCCATTCCCTGCATTTAGGCCCTTTGGCACAAATCTACACCGTTTCACCGATCTGAACAAAATTTTACATACTAACCCTTTGGAACCCGAAGGGTAACACTGTCTACTTGAAATTTCGGACAGACCACTCTATTCCCTGCAATTAGGCCCTTTGGCACAAATCTACACCGTTTAAACCAATCTGAACCAAATTTTATATATTTACCCTTTGGAACCCAACTAGTAACACTGTCTACTTGAAATTTCGGACAGACCATTCCATTCCTTGCATTTAGGCCCTTTGAAACAAATCTACACCGTTTCACCGATCCCAACTGAACTTTATGGACTTACACTTGGGAACCCGGCGAGTAACACTGCCTACTTGAAATTTCGGACATACCACTTCATTCCCTGCATTTACGCCCTTTGGCACAAATCTATACCGTTTAACCGATCTGAACGAAATTTAACATACTTATCCTTTGGAACCCGATGAGTAACTCTGTCTACTTGAAATTTCAGACAGACCATTCCATTCCCTGCATTTAGGCCCTTTGACACAAATCCACACCGTTTCACTGATCTGAAACAAACTTTACATACTTACCCTTTGGAACCCGACGAGTAACATTGTCTACTTGAAATTTCAGACAGACCACTCTTTTCCCTGAACTTAGGCCCTTTGGCACAAATATACACTGTTTAACCGATCTGAACCAAATTTTACATACTGTTAGGGCCCCTGGGGACCCTACACTCCATAGGGACCCTACGCACCCCCGAGAATGAAATTCACATACACCCTCAAATCCACTACACGCCAGACAGCCATACTTCTACAATTACCCCTAAAAACACGGCCACGCATCTGTCCAACTCACTACACTAATTTCACCCCAAAACTACCCTCAGGCTGGAACCAACAACAACAACCGACGCACACTTCTATTACACACAGCCAGCAGAGCTGAAGCCTCAGCTCTTGCGGCAAGACTTGCATCATACATGAACACATACACTGAAGCTAACTGGAACAACAACAAAATGAGGAAACACTCGACTCAGCAGTTCAGAAAGGTTTAAGAAGGACACCTCCAAAGGGCAAATCGTCTATTCCTGCCAGAGGCTCTGTCCCGCTGCGTCACGACATCACACCTCGAGGTAAGTGTGTCTCAGATTCCTGACTTTTGCAAGTTATACTCCTTCCCTTGTGACACCTTATACAATTATTTGTATTACTCACATTGTGCTACACCGTCCCTGAAAAGAGGGACGCACTCATAACTACGGCTCGGATTTTTAGGTAAATAATATATTTTTTTGTAAATACATATTTTAAGCATTTTTTCTATAAATACATAAATACCTGCTTTTCACTTATTAGCACATAAAAAGGCATAATATTTACATTTTTAAAATCAGTATGCTAGATATTTCAGTTTATAGAATTTTTGTTCTGTGTTACTTCAACGGGGGAGAACCTGTAAGCTACCTAATCTTCATGCAGAGCGTATGTCAGCTTGCAACTGTGTTATTCTTAACTTGTCGCCCCGCGCCCCTCACTATGGAAGCCGGGGATTTCCATATCCATAGCCATATTGCACCACGTGCTAGACCTGCCCCTCCCCAGCTACCTGGAACCAGTGCCACTCACATGCAGTTCATTTATGGCACTGGGAAGTGTAAGGCAGTTCTACGGTGCCTAAAGTAAATCAACTAAAAGTTATCGTCTGTTGCAGAATTTAAAGATAATTTTACTTCTGACGGGGGCGTTCTGTTCTACCAACCATGTCGGAAAACAATCAAGGCTGAACAGCTATCTCAAGTTACACAACACCTCAAGGGCAAGAAACATATTGCCACAGTTTCGTGCCTTCAGAATAAGTGTTTCGCGATCATCGTTGGTCATTTGTGATGGACAACCTGAAGATGTATCTCGTTGTGTATTGTAATGCTTCAGCAGTCAGTGTGACATAGAATAAATTGAATTCATGAGTACTGCATATTGTTTATATTGACATTAAAAAAACTAAATTATAATTAAATATTTTTAATTTTTGTCACATATTTCAGGCATTTTAATACATAAAAATAAATATTTTCCCGATTTTTAGCGCCTAAAAATCCGAGCCCTATTCATGAGTATTGGAAATGTATGAATAGTGTGTTCTAATAGCAATGTTGTTCTTTACATACTGTATATGGCTATGCCTCCTCCTTTACGATTAGTTCTAATACAAAATACAGCATTAACATTATCCAAAGTAAATAGGTAATAATTAGATTCAAGTATGCTAATTTCTGTTAGGCAAATATTATCCAGATCATTAATATTCTTGCCTAAGGTTTTGGTTAAATAATCCCAGTTTTTTTTAATATATATTGAATATTTAGAGAAAGGATATTGATTTGAGCATTAGTCTAGTCTTATTACCATTTTCGATGAAATAGGGTATAATGAGAAATGTGAGTTCCGTTTGTGTTCTAGAATCATTTATATTGAAATCCCAACTGTTCATAATATCAATTAACATAATAATTCAGTGTGTACATTTGTTGTTTTTTTTGGGGGGCTTACCTAATTTTGTTTATGTCTTCCTCACGGGAGATTCTCAATATAGCAGATTCGTCGTTTTTTTGCGCGAGAATTTAGCCGATTTTAACCCGAATGAATTTCCAGTTAGTTCTCTGGCCTGATTTTTAGTTTTCCATAGTAGCTCTCTGTAGAATGCCGTTAGACTTTCGTAAATAAAAAAAACTAGATTTAGTGTTCCCATGAGTAAAGAAATGTTGCCCTTCTCTTTGCTGTAAACATTCATTCCTTTTTGATATAGAGTTGAATTTTACCCCTATTGGGAGATTTAATCATTTACCATTTAATAATTTAATAATTATAATATTAATAATAAAATTTACAGCAATTGTTGCTAATAGGGGTTTGGAACATCTCGGCCATCAGCCCTGTGTACTTGGGTGTGTGCTGACTTCGGCTGATAACCTGTGTTTCTGTGACGACTGTAGTACTGTGTGTAGATGTATTAGAGATAGAGGTGGGAAAGGAGCCCCCGGACTTTAATTTAGGTACTTTCCCGTTATTTATCTGGACGAAGTAGGGAATAAACAGGGGAATAAATCACACTCAGGATAGTCGGGGTTTGAACTTGCTGCAGCTTCTCTTTGCGGTCGTGGTGAGCGATTTAACGCGCTTGACTACGCCACTGGCTTATAGTAATAATACTAATAATACTAATAAGGAAATGTGCATAACGTGAACCAAAACCTCCCGACATACGCTCAAGGGCTTGCAAGCCTACATACAACGGTGCATAAGAGGTACATAATCATAATCATATGCTTTGTTACAAGCTATAAAAGAAGGACGGCACAACATTTTACATTGGTCATATAAATGACAAAGCCAGCGACTTACCCATGCTGAGATATTGAATCACGTGATATCCACGAAATTAAGCAACAATTTCCGGTTCAGGAACATTTGCTCGGAGATTCAGAACTCCCTATTACCCAGAAAACTCTTCTTCTTCCTCTTCTTCCACATGATACATAAAGCGCACGGTGGAGAATCACAGTTAATTTTAAAAAATGGAAGTAGTGTACGCAGAGAGCTTGAGGAGACTGTGGAGGACGCAGTGACGTATTCTGACACCCTTGGCAATATGCCATTGTTTGCATCAGAATTGTGTGCCTGACCTTGATAAAGAGTTGTTTTTTATTCTTTAGGGGCTTTGCGATATCGCGGTCATGTAGGCCCGTGTACTTGAGTGTGTGTAGAAGTTGTCTGATAACCTGTGTCACTGTGATGTCTGTACTAGTGTGTGTATTTGTAATTGAGGTAGGATTTGGTTAGGAAGCGGCCGTGGCCTGACGTTAGGTACCATCCCGGTATTTACCAGGAGCAGAAGTGGGAAACAATGGAAATCAACTTCCAGGATGGCTGAGGAGGGAATTGAACCCACCCTTTCTCAGTTTTCCCTCTCGAGGCTGAGTGTACCCCGTTCCAGCCCTTATGCCAGAATGACATTTCTTTGCAGAGCTGGGAACTGAACCCGGGCCACCACGGTGACAGCCAAGAAGTCTATCCACTACGCAACGAGGCGGATTGATGAAAAGTGCTTGACTCAACAGTGTCCAGGTTATTTTCAGGCCACACTAGAACGAGCTTCCGAATAACTGGTGATAACCAAGCCGTTGCAGTTTTTAATAGCAAATATAGGCCTATAGCGATTTAATAAAGAACGGTGAACGCTATAAACACGTTTAAGAGTGTTTGTCAGTTTCCTCGCCAAGGCTGACAAGAAACATTCACGCACCAAGTGGAAATTCTAAAAATCGTATGAAACCGGCTATGGATGAATTACTACGTAAATTATTAAAATATCAGAGCAGAACTAACGCTTGAGTTGTGGAACCCTGATCACCTGCATGGAAGCTCAAGTGCCCTGTTTGTACATCTCTAGCGTAGATACAGGCTTCAATACGGAGGCATATAGGGACTCCTATGGTATCCTGTAACATTTTTGTCCATATTTGTTGCAACAGGTACTTGAGATCTTGTGTAATCCTTGGCTCCCGTAGTTGGCACCCCTTGTGGTCCCAGACTTCTTCAATTTGGGTAGACTACAACAATGTGCCAACATTTTGGGAGCAGTCCTGTCCCACCTTCTCTCTGTGTGGTCGAGCGTTATCCTGCTGGAATAGACCACTTGGACGCCCTGCCATGAGTGGCTAGACATATGACTGAAGATCCTGCACATGACGCTGCACTGTTAGTGACCCTCGTAGCACTGAGAGGGGTAACCGGCTGTCGTATGTGATAGCCCCCCCCCAACGATGAAGCCAGCAGTGGGGGCGTCGTAACGCGCCACAGAATAGGTCGGACTTCAGCGCGCACCACGAGGTCTCCAGGCACGAATATGGTCGTCGTCGGAGTATGAAAGGAACCTAGATTCGTCACGAAAGACAATCTTGTTCCAGTTCGTAGCAGTCCAGGTTTCTCGGTCCTGACACCACTGAAATGGTGGGAGTGTGCCAATAGCAGAACACTTAATGGGAGCCGTGAGACCAAATTCCCTTCAGTAAAGCACCTGGAAATGATGCGGACCGATACAGGGGCCACCTATCTCTGGATGGTGGGCACCGAAGCGATTGGAACTGCACGTGCTTTTTGGATGATCCAACAATCGTCCGTCCTAGTGGCCGAGGAAGTTTTCAGCCAAGTTGGCGGGTGTGCACATGCTCATACGTGCACTGGTTGAAACATGCCCGAACAGTCTTGTCAGAACGCCCTAGCTGGCGGGTTATTTGCCGATAAGACCATCCAGCCTCTTGCTGACCAATAAAGCGACCCCTCTCCAGTTCTGTTAGAGGGGCAATGCACATCGATTGCGTCGTGGAGGCATTTAGAATACTTGACGAGGTTTGCGCGATTATGTTCGAGTAGCCTGTACGAACTCTTTTATAGACCTTGAATGGGGGCACATGCCATCCTCTGATAGGTAGACCTTTCAAGCAATCATGTTCCTCCACTAATAATATGACTATTGGCCTGGGATGTAACTGTCTGCCGAAGTGTGCTGTAAACCAGTAATTCCTTCTTGTTGTGGATTTTTTTTTTTTTTTTTTTTTTTTTTTTTTTTTTTTTTTTTTACGGACACGCATTCAAGTGTTCCTATTTGTGCCATATGCACTTGAACCTTGTGTAGGGTAGTTTGAATTGGTGTGCCAACTTACTGTACTGCGTACTTAAATAAGTGCTGATGTCATCAGGTCATTCAGTATTGTCGCAATTACATTGCTGACCGTGGTCCATAGCTGGACTTGTACCAGCGTACTGTTTGCCTCTGGAGAACAGGAAGACACTGACAATCCTAAAGGAACAAAGTTTTGCTTAGCTTTGATTTCGTTTTAGTTGTTATCGTTAGTAGTGGAGTGATGACAGTTCTAACCCCCCCCCCCCCCCACCACTACTCCCAATGCGAGCCGATAACTCCCGAACCCTTGGTCGGAGATTCACGAATGAGGTGTCGTTGGACTCGGGCTGACGGGGGCTTTGCTATGGACCACTTATTTCAACCCCTAAATAAAACCTACCCCTACTAGGGGGTGAAATTGTAATTTTTAGTGAAAGTCTCTTTTCAAATACGACATGTATAAGGTGCGCTGCTAAAATGAACTTAAATGTTGTTGCTCATATCGCGCATGCGTTTTTCTGGCTGTCGCTATGGATGAACATTTTTGTTTTTGTTTTTTACGCATGCGCACTTGGGATTTTTGTAAGAGGGCGAGCTCTTTGAAAAAAAATGATTGATAAGAAGAGGTTTTGGTGGTGAGGAGAGAGCCAGATAGTCGCCTACTTTCCTACGAAGTTTGTCGATATATCTCAAACGCAAGGTCGGATTTGGACGTGTGACGTGTCAAATCGATTGTCTCGAAGCCCTATACATGTTATTAATAGGTTAAAGTTTTGAGAATGAGGGAAACAGGCTTTTTGGGGGTAAAACCGTGATTTTAGACTTTTTCCGATATCTCACGAATGCATGGTCGGATTTGGTCCTATGACGTGTCAAATGGCTTGTCTCGAAACCCTGTGTATTTTGGTAATAGGTTAAAGTTTTTGAGAATGATGGAAACAGAATATTTTAGGGTAAAAACGTGATTTTAGACTTTTTGCTATATCTCGCGAACCAAGTATGCTAGAGGCGTGTTCGACAGGTCCAAGGACTCGGGGTAACGTACTCTCTGCTATGGACCACTCGTTATAATTTTTAATAAAATTGGAAACTCGATTTTGGGGTAAACACGTGTTTTTTGTGATTTTGCCAATATTTCACGAAGCAATAACGCTAGAGGCATGTACGACGGGTCCAAGGATTTGGGCAGACGTCCTCTTTGCTATAGACCACTCGTTGTAATTTAAAAAAAAATTGGAAACGCGATTTTGGGGTAAACACGTGTTTTTTGTGATTTTTGCCGATATCTCACGAACCAATAACGCTAGAGACGTGTACGAGGTGTCCTAGGACTCGGGCTAACACCCCCCTTTCAAATGTGGTAGATATGTTTTTTCCAAAAAGATAATTCACAAAGGGCCTAACGCCATACATGTTGAAAAAACGGTTTCTTTTTCTTTACTTGTTTATAATTTTCATGGAGCGTGGTGGTTGAGAGAGACGATACTGCTGGATGTGTGTGTTTCAACAAACCTGTCGCTGACCAAGGTGGCTGTGTTCAATAGATCAATCGCTATTTCGACGGGTCGGTGTATGACAGAGCGAGGGTACGTTTTTTCACACCTTTTACCTTTAACGTGTAAACGGTGATGAGAACTTGGTTCTATGTTGGTCGAAGCGAGTACAGAAAACAAACGAGCAGGAGGTGAATGTCATTTGAGCTTATGGGAAGGCGTTGATCTGACTTGACAACAGGTGACGCTTGAAGATGAAATAATCTGACCATTGTGCTGGCAGGGAAGTGCGAAAGGCGTGCACACATGTGTGAAACCACAGGCACGCTAAACCATTGACATCCTGTCTCGCTTCGTACGTGACAAAATGCAAGTCCATGTGAAATTTGATCTACCGCAGGTGTTCACCTGGGACGTTATCTGTCCACGTGCGCGATAACTGTTAACAAGTGACATCCTGTTTTGCTTCGTACGTGACAAAATGCAAGTTCATGTGAAATTTGATCCTGCACAGGTGTTCGCCTGGGACGTTAGCTGTCCACGTGCACGATAAGAGAATGTTCAAAGCGTGGGAATCGCTGAATCAGTAAAAAGTATGATGCAACTTGTGGGAATGATGTCACATCCAATAGATAGGCAAGAGCTGCAAACAGCAGTGGTGGGAGGTGAAGGGAGGGAGAGGGGAGGGGGTGATGTATGAGAGAACACAGGAGGAAAGGGAAAGACAAACATGTATGAACATGCATGAAGCGCGGAGCGCTGTACACATAGAGCTATAGGTGGTGTACAACATGGGTGAATAAATAAAAAGTACACAGGTTCACACAACATGTAATTTATTGATCCAAGAATTAAACGTAGAGTTAAACCCTAACCATTTGACGTAGAGTTTATTTCCTTTTTGTTTCAACACTTTTTCCACAAGATAATGCTGAGGAAATGCTGTTTTCTGAAGTTCATGGAGATAAAATCTACCTTTTATGGGTTGATGGTTGAGGTCCTCGAGTAAATAGGTGACTGGACTGTCCAAGTTGACTCGACGTATTCGAAATAGTTCAGTCCCCCACTGAGGCGTGTAGCCCTTATTGAAGGCAGACTTAAATTTGCTCACACGAACAAAATCCCCAATGTTCAGTCGGTGACGTTTAGGATCGGCTGTTTTTATGGGGTCAAACAGTTTATTCAATCGCTGAATATTTTTAGTCACGAGACGTGGCTTGGTCCCAATCGTTCTATGGTTGGTGTCATTGTAACGTGACACTAGCTCAGGTAACATGTCCAACCAGCGATAACTGCCCTGAGCGGTAAACGCTTTCCACATATGGGTTTTCAATGTTCGGTTGAACCGCTCGACCACACTGGCTTTCAGATTGCTGTACGTGGTGTAATGGTGAATATCCTTAGATTTGAGAAAACTGGAGAAGTCCTTGTTGAAAAATTCTTTCCCCTGGTCGGTTTGTAGCAGCTGAGGTTGACGTTGGGAGTGTTGAATAATATGTTGAAAGGCCTTGGTAACTAGTGGGCCAGACTTGCGACGCACAGGTTCAACAAAGGCCATTTTGGAATAGACATCAATGACGGTCAACATATAGCGTACACCGTCGTTAACGCCAGCATAGGGTATCATTTCAACCAAGTCAGCCTGCCAAAGTTCATCCACACCTCGTGAAATCACCTTGAGTCGTGAATAATGACGCCTAGCTGGGCGATGCAACTCGTGAGCAATACCCATTTTAATGGGTGAGGGCTTAAACAATAATTTTGGCATTTCGAAGTTCTTGTTCAATTTCTTGAATTTCCCAATCGTGACCGGTATGGCCAGCTTGACGTGAGGCATGCAACAACTGTAGCCGCTGGACGAGCTTATTGGGATTGTGCCAGTAGGTAACATCCACAAGGGGTTTTAATGGTTTAAATGTCACTCCCGAAGCGGATGCTTTACGACGAGTACTTTGACTGGTGGGAAACATTTTTGCAATGATGGTTTTATATTTTTGAGATATATTGGCATTCACTTGTTGCGTGGGATCATACTGTCTTTTGTGAGCATGGGTATCCAATAAAATGGATTTATATTTGTCAAGATCCTCTGACGTATAATCATGGGAAGAGGGGGTCCGAGAAAAGAGCAGCTTTAACAGTCCTGGGGTTAATTTATAGTTGATGTTTTTAATGACAGCTTTAGTACGAGCAAATTTAATGGATGAATCGCCAATTTTAAAACTATCATCCTCATAGCGAACACCATACGTGGTATCTGTGTTTCCAATAAATAGATCGGTGAAATAGGGTTCCAATGTTGATCCATAATATTTTATTAAAATGGTTTTCAGTTGTGCTTTATGTTGAGGGGTGGCCAAGAGTTGTGAAAACGGAGACGCCCTGGAAGGGCAAGGTGTTTCGACCATGGCCAAGGATTTCTTTTTTCTCAAAAACTCTGCAAGGGGTGCGGCCTTTTTTTGAGGCGTAAACACTTGTTCCTCCTCATCCTCAACTTCACTAACACTAGTCAAATCTTCCTCTTCCTCTTCCTCAGGGTCCTCGTGCAGCGTCTGCGTGGCTTGTGAAACGGTGGGTAGCGTTTCAGATGGCTTGAAAGAGGGTTTCAACATGGCTTTTAGTGGAGGTGCTAAATGTTGTTGAATAAACAAAGCATGATTGGCACGTGATTGTTTCAATTGACGAAACTTTTGGCGAATAGTATTTTTTGCTCTAATAATATGCTTTTTTAATTGACTCTCTGCTAACGCCATGGTGTCTTGGCAAATGACTTGCCGGGGAATGAGACAAGGCCTTAAATAGCAATAAAATGATCAAACCCTAAGCGATACCGTCCTTGGTTGAGTTCACTTTGTTTGTCAATCACTAAACAGGCATGACGTTGAGTGTTCCAGCACTTGGCACACAATTCTGTAAACATTTGAAAGGTCATATCCGGATTCACATGTTCATTATAAATGTGACGACTGTTCCTCTCGTCCTGACGAAATAAAACAATGACATTGGCATTGTCACGAATCAACTGTTTGGACATTTTTGAATACGTTTGCCCAAGATAGAAGCAATCGATATGTTTGTGTCGACCCATGCTGAAATAGCTTTGAATAATGCCTTGACGTTCAGTGGATACATCATCGAAAATCATGAGTGAATCAGGCTTTACCTCATCCGGTGAAATCACATTTTCTTGCATGGAAAATGTAAAATAACCCATATTCTCTTTTTGTAATCCAGACATGACTTGATCCAGAAACACGTAAAGGGGTTGGTAGAGAGATTTTGCAAAAATATAAATATTTTGAAAACGCAGACCATTGGGCGCTGTAATGAGCGTTAGCAAAAGATTAGTCTTTCCACAGCCGGAAGGCCCCACAATGATGCAGCGAATGGAAGATGGAAACAGTGAACCATGGCGTTGTTCACGTGATGTGGGACAGAGATGGGAAACCATGTCCCCCACGGGGAATGACTCTTGCTGCTTAATAATCTTCATGTCAACTAAGGCTTAGACAGGCTAGCCGGCTGTCTATATACAGGACACCGAACCTTGTCATAAAAACAGTAGACTGCTACTACAGGTTGACGATGGATGTCTTTGGACGTGCGTTGATGGCCAAAGATAGGCCTGTCCTCATACATGATCCTAAACAGGAAACAGATCCTGCTAATAAACACTATGTGGATAGGTCAGTAGTGCCACGCACAAAACAGGGAGATTATGACTTTAAGGGAAAGCGGTTAACCCATGTAAAACATCCTCAAGTGTCTACAGACGTTACTACGAAAAAGTATGTGGATAACAAAGTGTATGAGTTTTATGACAAAGTGCCCCAGCTTATGGTGAATGGCTATAGCGCTAATCACCATCGGATTATTCACGTGGAAGACCCACAAGACGAAGACGATGTCTGTACCAAGCGTTACGTGACCCATGAAATGAAAAGGCTTTATAAATTTATCCCATCTGTGTTTTTAGTGTATCTGACAAATGAAAAACCTGTGAATGACAGAAACCATTTACCGTTAGTCCATGATCAGCACTCGACCTATGCGCTTGCTTCGGGTTTAAGCCACTATCGATTACACTATGATGGAATCATTCACATCAAATATGCCATACCTGATGAGAACCATTTACAAATAAAGATAAATGGTCATAGGATGTTGATCCATAACCATGAAATGGTCAATGCAGGGGACGAATTATCCTTTCACCTCATGTTGACATGGGATGAAAAGCAAGCGGGAAAAACCATAAACGACTTCCCACTTTATGTGGAATTGGAATATACAGCCATGAAATAACCATCTGAAGTTAGTTGTGATTTAAACTTTCTTGTGAAAGGTTGTGGGTCATTATCATCATGGTGAAACAAAGGTATGCAGTGAGAAAGACTAAAAAAAGGACATTGTCCTTGGCAAAGCCAGGGTTTTCAACATTCGAGGACAAGCCCTTGCGAAAGAAAAAAAGAAAAAATAATGTATTGACCATAAGGAAAGCCCTTCGAGCAGCACAGAGACAGGTTATTCCAAAACGTCGGCGACAGGTTTCAAACCAAGGGCGAGTGATTCCCGTCCCCAAACGAGCGGGATTTTTACCTGCATTATTTGCCGGTTTGGCTGCTCTGGGCTCACTTTTGGGCGGTGCCAGTGCAGTGGCGAAAACCATTAAAGCCGCGCAGCAGGGCAAGCAACAACTCAAAGAAAGTCAGCGACACAATGAAACGATGGAAGCGATTGCCATGGGGGCTAGAAATGCCAATTTAAAGCCAGCCTTTTATCAACAAGGATTTGGGATTTCACCATTTCGAAATATTAAAAAAAAAAAAAAAATTAACCTCAGCCATAGCAAGACATGCCCTGACGCATCAACAAGTGGAAAGCTATGCTAAACAACTAAAGCTTTCTCATTTTCGAGGTGTGTTTATGCGAAACCAATTACCCCCACGACCCTGGAAAAAGGAATGTGCTGTTGTCAATTTGGATGATCACCGAGGACCAGGAACGCATTATGTAGCTTATGTCAAAGAGGGATCCATGGTATGGTACTTTGACAGTTTTGGGAATTTGCCCCCGCCCATGGAACTAGTGACCTATTTTGGAAACAGGATCAAGCTATATTATAATGTGAAACGAGAGCAAACGTTTAATAGCCAACAGTGTGGACGTTTGTGTTTAATTTTTTTATATAAGACGCAGCATAAGCTAAAACGCCACCAGTATGTCGGCAGAAAGTAAAACGTTTACAGTGCATGGACGTGGACCTGAAGTCAGCCTAGACTTTTACCCGCCTATCGAATTGAGTGAAAAACCCTATGGTTTAGGACTTGTTTCTCTTGAAACGTACAATCGAATATACAACATACGTGAAAATGTGAACAACAAGTTTTACTATGATGATTCTGTGCTCACCTTGAACTCTGGTGGATACACGATCGATGACATTTATGAACACATTTATGTGGTGTTGATCAATCAGTATGGTTTAAAGTCATTTCTCGACGGAACGCACAAGTTTGAACTTGTAGGCAATACCAACACTCATCGCTGCAGTATTTTCTCCTCATTCAACGTTGACTTTAAAACACACCCCGATTCCATTGGCCCATTACTAGGATTTAAACCACGTGTGTTAGAGCCCAACAAAAAACATGAATCAGACCATGAAGTGAAATTCATTGAGGACCATCATGTGTCGGTGACGTGTAATATTATTAGCCAAGTGTACACCAATCAAGAACCATCGCATTCACTTTATGACTTTATTGTGACATCGCCCAATGGCTATATTATTCGTGAAAACCCTCCAGTGGTGCTTTTTCATGCTGTGGCTGTCGATAGTATTAGTAATATAACATTAAGACTGATCAATAGAGATCAACAACTCATTGATCTAGATTCTACCACACCAGTGACTTACAAGTTGGTGCTAAAGCCACTATGAAATTTGTGTATAAAGCAACAACACCGTCTAGGAATGGTGTTAGTTGTTTGCCACGTGAATACATGTTAACATCTCAGAACAAGCAGATTTTACAGCATTTGGGTTACCACGTCAACCCTCATGATGAATTCTATCCTAGAGATAGCGAACCGCATCGAGGAGCAACCAGGAGTGGTAAGAATTGATCTCCATTCCTATCAAGCTCAAACACCTGGACTCAATAACAATGATGAAATTCAATTTGTTATCAACAACCAAGATATTTACACCCTACCGCATGAAAGTGTCATTCAGATTGAAGGTCGGCTCACCAAAGCCGATGGCTCTACACCTACCACATCCAAGTTGGCCAACCATGGTTTAGCCTTTCTGTTTTCTGAAGTACGTTATGTCATTAACGATATCGTGGTGGATAGCACTCGAAATGTGGGCATTTCCAGTGTCATGAAACTATACCCCTCTTATAGTGAGGAAGAAGGTAAAACACTTTGCATGGCAGGTTGGTGTCCTGACTCGACCAATGACTGGATGGTACACACCGATGGAACCTTTACTGGATATTTACCTCTTAAACTGATTCTAGGCTTTGCTGAAGATCACCAACGCATTGTGGTCAACGCAAGGCAAGTGCTTTATCTGGTGAGAGACAGGAGTGATAATAATGCACTCAAGGGAGCCGACAATGCCCCCATCGATTCAAAAGTTCAACTACAACGCTTGCTATGGAAAGTGCCTCATGTGACCCTTAACGATAGCAAAAAACTGGACATACTCAAAATGGTAAAGAGAGATATGCCTCTACCCATGGAATTTAGA
The DNA here is from genome assembly GCA_946902985.2 of Meconema thalassinum. Lineage (NCBI taxonomy): Eukaryota > Metazoa > Arthropoda > Insecta > Orthoptera > Tettigoniidae > Meconema > Meconema thalassinum. Next base: position 690,266,367 of record OX336389.2, on the reverse strand, counting down.
AGCTGGGCACTCCATGAGTATCCGCTATTGCCCACCACCAACACACACAGTTGGTCTGTAAAAACAGCTCGCTATACAGAGAGACCTCTCTACCTGATTGTGGGTTTTCAAACGAATCGCAAGTATCAACAAACCAAAGATGCCACGCAATTTGATCACCTGCAATTGAGAAATGCACGTCTTTTCCTCAACGGAGCTGTGTTTCCCTATGAAGGACTGGATTTGGATTTTTCAAAAAATAAGTTTGGCCCCCCTGTACGACTTGTTTTCTAAATTTCGATGGTCGTATTATCAAAAAGAGAACGGCCCCATGCTACTACCCCAAGCGTTTAAGGCAAGAGCACCACTGATTGTCTTTGACTGTTCTTACCTGGAAGAGTCTGTCAAGCCATCCAATATCGACATTCGACTAGATTTTGAAACGCATGACAATGTACCAGCCAATACCACGGCCTACTGTTTGATTATTCATCACAAACAAGTCAACTATTATCCACTGTCCAACCAAGTGACGAGTGTATAAATAACAGGTCATCCCACGTCAAGCCACTCAGTCATGTCTTGCTTTAAAGCCTCAAGAGACGTTACATCCATGAATTTAAACTCTGAGGAACAACGTTTCAAGACTTTTGCCACATGGCCAGTGCCTTTCATAAACCCTCAAGCCTTGGCGGCTGCTGGATTCTACTATTTAAAAACAAGAGATGAAGTGAAATGTGCCTTTTGTCCCATCATCATAGACCAATGGCAGGAGGGCGATGAACCCATGCAGGAACATCAGCGCTGGTCACCCACCTGCCCCTACCTGTGCAGAATGAAAGTGGGAAATATACCCTGTCATTCAAGCTATCCCTCACTTGTGTCTCTGGGTGATGAAAAAAATACAAGTTACGATACATGTGGGCCGTATGGTATCCATGGTGCTTCGGTGAGCAGCTCACCATCAAAAACGCCTAGTTTAGAGACATTGGGACATCAACGGTGTTATGGACGTTACAAACACAAGAGACTATATTGTTGTATTAGTTGCTATCGTCCTTATCCCAAAATGACAAAGGCCTGTAAGACGTGTAATGATAATAAAATGATGTAATTCTTAAATTCTTATTTTTTTGCTTTTGCCTCTGTCCTACCCTAACCTTATTTTTTGAAACTAGCATGGCAGGTAAGTCCATGCCATGATCACACCTGATCGTCCGTCAGTCGTCAGTTGAACTTGGTCCAGACAAGCGTCAACATGTTGCGCACACTCATTGTGGATTGCCAAGGGTTTAAAATTGGTGACAACAAATTTATATTTAAACAAGTGGCCATGATCGATTGTACCACGTTTTGGATATCACAAGCTACGCATTTGCTATTTAAACCACCCCATGCTTTTGATTTGTTGTGTGAAAAAGACCGTAAACAAACCCAGTGGATTGAAAATCATAGGCAACTAGACTGGAATCAGGGAACCATTTCCTATAAATATTTGGACGTGGTTATGAAAGCACACTTGTCCTCGGCCAATGTGGTATTTGTGAAAGGTAATGAAAAACGTCAATGGTTGCAACCAATTTTGGCGTCTTACTGCCAATGTATCGACCTCATGGAGTTGGGCTGCCCCTCCCTGCAAACGCTCATGGATACTTGTTCCTGTGGCAACATTACCCATACAGCCCTATCACATGCGTGGCATCTCTTTCACTTTACTGTCAGGGGGAACCATTTGCTCAAGGCAGAATGGGAAATCGGCATGTTCATCATACAAGGATGAGGGATATTCAATATCCACTTCTAGCACATATCCACGGCCTGTTTCTTGGCTAGCCATGTTCACATCAAATTCTGACACTTGCTTGTCTGTCAGCCAAGCAAACTTCCCATAGGGCAAAGGCTGACTCATGGCGTAACCGTACAAATTATTCACGTCATAGTACATTAAGTACGATTCTGGTTTGTCTAGTGAATAATCAGGCATGTAGACATTGTTCGCTTCAGCATGGCGTTGGTTAAGCGACACAAAGCCGCCACGAATGCCCTTTTCAAAAAATAGAACCATGTCTACGTCAGTGAGTAAATCCAATTCCACTTGAGTGTATTTTAAAGCGGCATCAAACGAGAGCCCAGGACTCGTATAATAGTGAGCCGGGTCAAGACCGTAAATGTGTTGACACAAGTTAAGGAATTTTTCAAACACATCGGTGAGCAGCAATACATCCAGTTTTAGGTAATGCATAGCATATTCACTTAGCGTGTTCATGCCAAACACTCGCCAAACTTGACATGCATGTGCATAGTCTTCATCGGAAATGGTACTGCGTGTTAGTTTGGAGTAAAACTTCTCTTGTGGTGGGAGTTTTCTTTGCTTTAACACGTCCCAGCTGTTGCAGAAATCATACGGGAATATACCTTTCCGAATGCACAACTGAAATTGCTCAGGATCATTAAAATGCATTCTAGTATTTTTTAATTCCTCCTCATTCAAGCCATTCACAAGGCTGTCTAGCGAGGATGCCATAAACTTAAAGGAATCCAAAAATCGAATGCTAAAGTCGCCCAACCTCCATGTCAGGGCCGTAAAACGCTCATGGTTTTGGGGAATAATGGTAAACGAGCCCTTGTTGACATGGCCCAATTCACGAATCAAAAACTGAATGTCATAATTCGCCAGATTGTGGAAAAAGACACTGATGAAACGAGGAGCTGGAAAGTTCAAGTTGCATTTACTATGCGCAGCTCCACGAAACTCCCCTGTAAAGTGCGAGTGATCACGAACGGTGTCTTCAGCACTGATCAATGGCTTTTCGCAAATATGGCATGTCGTGGCATGCTCATACTGCTGCTGCTGTTCTGGAGATAGGCTCATGGGTACTGGGTGGTCCAGTAATTCCTGTACATCATGAGCCAACTTGACAAGTTCATCCAAGAACCATTTGGCACAATCTGGCCCCTCACGGTATTTGTAAACGGATTGTGTGGGGTCATAGGCACACACCACATTAAATCCAATGGCAAAGGGTTCATGTTTTTGAATGGGTGTGGTTGAGCTCATGGAGGGATCTGGTTCACATCCCGCCATGGGTGTGGTGAGAGCTTCAAAATCTGCATATACCACATAGGGGACAGTGTCATGCTTGTGAATGTCCTTAAACTTTAACACAGCCTTGTCCCCTTGTGGCAATATCAGTCTCACCGCTTCCTGAGTAACACAATCTACCCTATGACGTTCTAAGAGCGTAGGGGTTGTAAAATATTGCAAGCAACGATCACAAATATGTTTTTTACCATCATGTTTGGACATTTGACTGCTTAGCAATCTACTCAAGCTTTTAATGAGGCAATAGTGATTCACCTCTCCATAAGATAAATATAAAAGATGAATGTGGTGTCGTTTCGGTTCTTTTGTGGCATAAAGAGGACCCACAATCTCATCACCATCATGACCATACACCATGAACGAAAAGTCCTGGTTGTCTTGTTCAAACCTATGGATCTCGGTTAAGTCCATAGGGAACGACACTCGAGTTAAATTTAAAGTATGTTTCAATTCGACAAACTTGGCCTTGTACATTCCTGGTCGACAACCATGATGTTGTGCTGGCTGCAAATACGCAGCCACAGCCCACAGAAAACATTCATCATCAAAATTTTCAATATTCACCACAGCCTTTTTCGAAGCTATTGCTGGCGGTGTTTTAATATAGCTAGACCCAGCATTCAACGGGTTGAAATGACAAATGTTGATTTGTAGATGATGAATTTTGTCTAAGGCTAGACCACTCGGTCCTTGTTGCAGTTTATCAAATTTTGATAGCAAGGCATTCACCACATGGCTTTGATACCACTCGTTCAGATTATCGGCTATCAAAAGCTCTTGCATTTTACTGCAAATATAAAATGTCTCTTTATGCTCTACGTCCTTCTTTTTATATATGAAATCGCACACCAGTTCTGTATTCACTTTTAAAGCCGTATGCAACCTTTGCGCTGTACAAATTTCAATTTTAAAATTTTCAAAACAAGATTGTAAAAATTCTTTGGGAATCAAACTTTTTCTAACATTGACCACGCGGCCAGAGCACACACGCGATTTGAAACAAGACTCAAGGGGCTCCCAAGTTAACGTATCCGCAGCAGTAAAAGACATTATTTTAGAAAGAACGCTCTCACCTGAGTTTTCAGCTGTAGACTGCTTGACAATGGTCCCAAACACACACGTTCCCGATTATTAACAGAGGTCAAGCGTTTTCCAACACTCTAAAAAGAAATAAAATAAACCACCATAAGTATATCCATTCCATATAGTTTATGCATTTCATAAACAAAACAAAATCAAACAGGTATATATATAAAAAAAACAAATCTCACCTTCACGTGTAATGCTTTGCTATATTCCCGTCTCGTGGGCTAGTGTGGAAATGGTTTCCTTTCTAGTTGTCCGTTTTTCTCTCTTTCTTTAATATCGTTCTCACAGACACACGACAGGTAGGCTATACCGATTATCTGCAAACAAATAAATAAATAAAATCATTAATTACCTAATCCATAAATAATTGCATGTATTTATATAAAATCAATAAATATATAAATGAATAAATATATACCTACCCCACAACAAGGTTAAGTATTTTCCACCAACACCAAAACTGATAAACAAGACCAGGGGTTTCATGCAATGCAATGTGTTCAAAGGTAGTCATCTAAGTGAGCGTGGAAATGATAACGCCATGTCTTTATATATGCTACGTTGCATGTATAATCTTTTTTTCCCACGCTTTGAACATTCTGTTATCAGGCACGTGGACAGATAACGTCCCAAGCGAACACCTGCGGTAGATCAAATTTCACATGAACTTGCATTTTGTCACGTACGAAGCAAGACAGGATGTAACTTGTTAACAGTTATCGCGCATGTGGACAGATAACGTCCCAAGCGAACACCTGCGGTAGATCAAATTTCACGTCAACTTACATTTTGTCACGTACGAAGCAAAACAGGATGTCACTGGTTTAGCCTACATGTGGTTTCACAAATGTGTGTGCATGCCTTTCACACTCCCCTGCCACCACGATGGTCAGATTATTTCACCTTCAAGCGTCACCTGTTGTCAAGTCAGATCGGAGCCTTCCAATAATCTCAAATGACATTCACATCCTGCTCGTCGGCAAGTTTATTTTCTCTACTCGCTTCGACCAACATAGAACCTAGTTCTCATCACCGTTTACACGTTAAAGGTAAAATATCAGAAAACGCACGCTCGCTCTGTCATACACCGACTCGTCGAAATATCAATTAATCTATTGAACACAGCCACCGTGGTCAGCGACAAGTTCGTTGAAACACACACACCCAGCAGTATCGTCTCTCTCAACCACCACGCTCCATGAAAATTATAAATATGTAAAGAAAAAGAAAACGTTTTTTCAACATGTATGGCGTTAGGCCCTTTGTGAATTATCTTTTTGGAAAAAACATATCTACCACATTTGAAAGGGGGGTGTTAGCCCGAGTCCTAGGACACCTCGTACACGTCTCTAGCGTTATTGGTTCGTGACATATCGGCAAAAATTATAAAAAAAACACGTGTTTACCCCAAAATCGCGTTTCTCAATTTTTTTAAAATTACAACGAGTGGTCCATAGCAAAGAGGACGTCTGCCCAAATCCTTGGACCCGTCGTACATGCCTCTAGCGTTATTGCTTCGTGAAATATTGGCAAAATCACAAAAAACACGTGTTTACCCCAAAATCGAGTTTCCAATTTTATTAAAAATTATAACGAGTGGTCCATAGCAGAGAGGACGTCACCCCGAGTCCTTGGACCTGTCGAACATGCCTCTAGCATACTTGGTTCGCGAGATATAGCAAAAAGTCTAAAATCACGTTTTTACCCCAAAATATTCTGTTTCCATCATTCTCAAAAACTTTAACCTATTACCAAAATACACAGGGTTTCGAGACAAGCCATTTGACACGTCATAGGACCAAATCCGACCATGCATTCGTGAGATATCGGAAAAAGTCTAAAATCACGGTTTTACCCCCAAAAAGCCTGTTTCCCTCATTCTCAAAACTTTAACCTATTAATAACATGTATAGGGCTTCGAGACAATCGATTTGACACGTCACACGTCCAAATCCGACCTTGCGTTTGAGATATATCGACAAACTTCGTAGGAAAGTAGGCGACTATCTGGCTCTCTCCTCACCACCAAAACCTCTTCTTATCAATCATTTTTTTTTTCAAAGAGCTCGCCCTCTTACAAAAATCCCAAGTGCGCATGCGTAAAAAACAAAAACAAAAATGTTCATCCATAGCGGCAGCCAGAAAAACGCATGCGCGATATGAGCAACAACATTTAAGTTCATTTTAGCAGCGCACCTTATACATGTCGTATTTGAAAAGAGACTTTCACTAAAAATTACAATTTCACCCCCTAGTAGGGGTAGGTTTTATTTAGGGGTTGAAATAAGTGGTCCATAGCAAAGCCCCCGTCAGCCCGAGTCCAACGACACCTCATTCGTGAATCTCCGACCAAGGGTTCGGGAGTTATCGGCTCGCATTGGGAGTAGTGGTGGGGGGGGGGGGTTAGAACTGTCATCACTCCACTACTATCGTTCCATTTAGAAGTTTGTACATCATGGTCATCAGCCCCATGTACGTGTGTGCGTGTAGTATTTGTCCAATAACCTGTGTTGTTATTAAGATGTATGTAGTAGTGTGTTCATTTGTGATTGAGGCTAGGGTTGGTAGGAAGACATCAGTGGTCATAAGTTAGGAACCAACCCAGCATGCACCTGGAGTAGAAGTGGGGAACCATGTAAAACCATTTTTAGGATGGCTGGGTTGGGAATTGAACCACCTTTTCATGAAACTGATTGAAGGTACTCCGTTCAAACCATCAGAACAGAATTAAGTTATATGGCAGAGACGGGATTCGAACCCAAGACTTTTGGTACCCGAAATTCAATACTATCTATAGGCCACTGAAGACGGTCTCCTCTATTTTTTACGGTTGTTGCTGTTGTTGTTGTTTTTGTTTCAAGTTAGGGTCTTTGCAACATCGTGGTTATGTAGCCCCGTTGTATTTGGGCGTGTGTAGATTTTGTCTGATAACCCGTGTTATCGTGATGTATGTAGTAGTGTGAATTTATAAATCAAGTGAGGATTGGGAAGGAGGCGGGTGGGGGCTTAAGTTAGGAATCATCCCAGTATCTACCTGGAGTAGAAATAGGAAACCACGGAAAACCATTTCCATGATGGCTGATGTGGGAATCGAACCCACCTCTTTTCAGTGTTTTGCTGTGCCCAAGGTTGAATGGATCGAATCCTGGTGCCGTCAGTTGGCATTTGAGGGTGCGCAAATGTGAGGGAGCCGTGTTAGTAGATTTACTGGCACGTTAATGATCCCCTTCGGCGCAAAATTCCGGCGCCGCAGTGTCACTAAAAGCCACAGTAGTTAAAAGGGACGTAAATCCAATAACATTATTATTATTATTGTTATTATTATCTCTTCAGTTATGCCTCACGAGACTGAGTGTACCCCGTTCCAGTCCTAAACCAGAATTAAATTTCTTGGCAGAGACGGGAATCGAACCCGGACCTCCAGGGAGACCTCTCTTTAAAGGAGAGTTTGAAATCAATGGTGTCGAGGCTATTTGGAGAGGTACAGTGTTGTTGTGGTGTTGTTAATAAGGGCTACTTACGCGTGAAAAGAGAAATGAGAGTAAAGATTTCCTTCTATGGTCTTTGCTACCCGCTGACTACATACACAGATATTGTTGTTGATTCCCATCACTTTATGATCTCCATCCTCCTCACCTTCCCCCTTCAGTTGATGTGAACGATGACCCACATGATCACACAAAGTGTATGGGTCTGCGCCCTGGACAATTCAAGTGCATTAACAGTGGTCAAATTAACCGCCAGATCGATCTTATGTTGCTATTAATAGAGTCAGCTGCTCGAAAATTTCACTACGATGTTCATTGTAAGACGCCTTCATCGGAGTTTGTTGAAGTACACTGGTGGGTGAATAATACTACATTCAATGCCGTAAAGGAGTACCATAGCACGCTTGAGGCACAGGGACATCACTGAGGGGAGGGAGAGATGGTCAAGTGTAGTATACGGTGAAATTTCTCGTTCGTGCGTGATCACTACGGTAACCAGTGTCTGGATATTATGTTCAACTTTGATAACGACTCATTATTTATTTAATGATGTTAATATGTACACTCTGCAGGGTATAACAGATACATACAGATCAGTAAGTTGGGTGTCCTATAATAATGGGAACTTGGGAAGGCAGAAAATAATACAGTCTAAACCATTGATATGTCAGGAAATTCTCTGCTTTAGATGTATAGTGAAACGATATACTCCATAGACGAGCTGTAGATTCATTCACTCAATGCATTCATCTGTAGACTCGATAGTCCCACTGTCTCCGGTCCCGTAGCTGGTTGGTTAGCAAGCTAGGCTTTAGACCGGAGAGTCCCGTACTTGATTTCCAGTCAAGTCGTGAGGAATTTAATCTCCTGTAGTTGATTCTTCTGTGTTGGGGACTAGCTGTTAGTCTCGTCTTCATGAATAACAACCTGGAAATAGAATACACAGAATAAGTAGGCATAAAAGGGAAAAATGTAATGGACTTTTGAAGCAGTGAAGTTGCAGACTCATCAGGGGTTTAAACTTCACTACGGCTTTCTGAATTTCCTATTAGGTAGGCAGCCCAACTTACTGGGATGTATGTGTCTGTTTTATCCTGCACGGCACATGCATGGTCTTGTGAGGTGTAAATAATACAGTATTTCCTACATCTATGGAACACATCTGATGTATTATTATTATTATTTATTATAGAGCCTCCGTGGCTTAGGGGGCAGCACGCTGGCCTCTCACCACTGGGATCCGTGGTTCAAATCCCGGTCACTCCACGTGAGATTCGTGCTGGACAAAACGGAGGCAGACAGGTTTTTCTCCGGGTAATCCGGTTTTCCCTGTCACCAATTTCATTCCAGCAACACTCTCCACTATCATTTCATTTCATCTGTCTTTCATTTAATCATTGCCCCAGAGGAGTGCGACAGGCCATGGCAGCCGGCACAGTTCCTATCCTCGCCGCTAGACGGGGGCTTCATTCATTCCATTCCCTGACCCGGTCGGAGACTGGAAGCAGGATGTGGATTTTCATTTTCATTATCATCTATATTAATGAAGTAAGCTTTCTGCCTGTTGTTTGAGTCTCCAGTCTTTCGACTGGTTTGATGCAGCTTTCCATGCCTCCCTGTCCTGAGCTAATCGTTTCATCTCTACATAGCTACCACACCCTACATCCGAGGCAATCTGTTTAACATATTCTAACCTTGGTCTACCCCTACAGTTATTGTCCTCAACCCTTCCTTCCATAACTAAGCTTGCTATTCCTGGGTGTCTTAGTATGTGTCCTACTAACCTATCTCTTCTCTTCATTAGCAGTCGCCAGAAACATCTCTCCCCTCCCTCTCGTCTTAATACCTCTTCGTTTGTAACCCTATCTACCCATCTGATCTTCATCATTCTCCTGTAACACCACATTTTAAATGCGTCAATTCTCCTCTTTTCTGCTGCACCAATAGTCCAAGTTTCACTTCCATGGAGAGCCACGCTCCAGACAAAGGCTTTCAAAAACGACTTCCTAATACCTAAATCTATATTCGATGTCAACAGATTCCTTTTTTGTAGAAATGCTTTCCTTGCCTGAGCCAACCTACTTTTTATATCCTCTTTGCTTCGTCCATCACTGGTTATTTTGCATCCTAAGTAACAGAAGGCTCCTACTTCCTTCAGCTTTTCACCTGCCAATTTGATGTCCATAGAGGTTTCTGATTTATTTCGGCTGAATTCCAGTATTTTTGTTTTATATTTATTAATTTTCATCATGTATTCTTTCCGTAAGACGGAGTCCATACCATTCAAATACTCATTCAAATCCTCAGGCGTGTCGCCCAAGATGACGATGTCATCAGCAAATCTCAGAGTTGAAATTATTTCTCCTTGAATCTTCACTCCCACTTTAAATGTTTCTCCAATTTCTTTCATTGCTTGTTCAATGTAAAGATTGAAAAGTATGGGTGATAAGTTGCAGCCTTGCCTTACACCTTTCTTAATACCAGCTTCTCTCTCAAGTCCTTCGGCTCGAATGACTGCTGTCTGGTTTCTGTATAGATTGTATATCACTCTCCTATGCCTGTACTTTATTCCAATAGATTTCAAATTGTCAAACAATTTAGTCCACTCAACGTTATCAAAAGCCTTTTCTAAGTCTACAAATGCCATGAACGTTCTCTTATCTTTCCTTATTCTACCTTCCAAAATCAGCCAAGACTTAGTACAGCTTCCCTTGTTCCTACATTTCTCCTGAAACCAAACTGGTCTTCACCCAACTCCGTTCCTATCTGGCTTTCCATCCTCTTGTAAATTATTCTAGACAGGATCTTTGAAGCATGAGTAATCAAGCTGATTGTACGGTAATCTTCACATCTGTCAGCTCCCACTTTCTTTGGTATAGGGATGATAACATTCTTCTTTAAATCAGGGGGTACCTCGCCTTTCTCATAAATCCTACACACCAAGTGAAATAACCTGATCAGACCTTCATCTACTATGCAGCGTAGCAACTCAATCGGTATATCATCTATACCTGGTGCTTTGGTCCTGCCTAACTCCTCCAATGCTCTGTCAAATTCTGATCTCAATAATAAATCTGCCTTTGCATCCTGATCAATTTCCTCCTCTCTTTCCATTACATGATTCTCTATCTCCTTTCCCTTATACAAACACTCTATGTAAGCTTTCCATCTCTCAACCTTTTCTTCCCTATCTGTTAGAGGCTTTCCATTTGTGTCCTTAATATTACAACACTTAGTCTTCTTTTCCCCAAAAGTATTCTTAATCCTTCGATAACCTGTGTCTACTTTTCCTAATTTCAGACAATTTTCTATACCTGCACATTTCTCTTTCAACCATTCCTCTTTCGCTTCCTTGCACTTCTTGTTAACCTCATTTCTCAGACGTCTGTATTCTGCTTTCCCCTTTTCATCTCTTACATTCTTGTGTCTCTGCCTTTCATCCATCAATTCTAGAATATCCTGAGTGATCCACGGTTTTCTACCTATTCTTTCTTTCCTACCAATGTTTTCTTCTGCGGATTTTGTTATTTCATTCTTCAAAAGTGCCCATTCGTCTGCAATTGAAGTTTGTTTAGGGTTTTTCATTAGTCCTTCCTTTATACTCTTCTTGAATCTTTCGTTTACATCCTTCACTTTCAGTCTGTATATTGCCCACCTTTTTGGCTTTTGACTTTTCTTCAGTTTCTTCAACTTAAATCTGCATTTCATAACAACCAGATTGTGGTCAGAGTTTATGTCAGCACCAGGATATGTTTTACAATCCAATATCTGGTTTCGAAACCTCTGCTTGACCATAATGAATTCGATTTGGTAACGACCTGTATCTCCTGGTCTCATCCATGTGTATATTCTTCTATTGTGGTTATTGAATAAGGTGTTAGCTATGACCAACTCATGCTCGGTGCAGAATTCCATCAGCCTGCTTCCTCGATCATTCCTTTCACCTAATCCGAAATCTCCTACTATCATCCCTTCTCTCCCTTTTCCTACCACAGCATTCCAATCTCCCATTACTATAACATTTTCATCACCCTTGATATACCTCAAAAATTCATCTATTTCTTCGTAGACTTTTTCAACATCTTCATCATCAGCTGGCCTGGTGGGCATATAGACTTGTACCACTGTGGTGTAAGTAGGTTTAGTATTGATTTTTGCTACGATAATCCGTTCACTATATTGCTCATAATATTCCACCCCCTGTCCAAGTTTCCTACTCAATATGAGACCAACCCCTGCTTGTCCATTGTTTGATTTAGTACTAATGACCCTATAGTCACCTGACCAAAAGTCCTGTTCTTCCTGCCAGCGCATTTCACTAATCGCAACCAAATCCAACCTCAACCTATCCATTTCCCTTTCTAAGTTTTCTAACCTTCCATTTCCTAGCAGCCTTCTAACATTCCACGCTCCGATCCGTAGATTTTCAGATTTCCTCTTTGTCACTTCTGTGATGTTAACCCCCTCTCGAGTAGTCCCCACCCGGAGATCCGAACGGGGGACTAGTTTACCTCCGGATTGAAATTTTACAATTTTTACAAATTTTACAATTGGATACCTATCAGTAGAAAGGTGCTAAGTGCCATTTTTATGAACATTGAGTATTATAGTAAAAAGTGTTTAGTCAGTTTATTTGTGAGTATTTATTCTTCTAATTTGAATAACATACAGATATAGTATTCCTTGCTATCCAGTGGCAGATATAGGTTCATAATATGAAAATTGTGGAATTCAGTTTGAGTGAAATGTTAGAAGTTGTAAAAGGTGCGAAGTCCACTAGTCTTTACGAATGTGCTACGTGCTAATTAAACACTGATGACGGCTTTCCGACACGCAAACACGTGACATACGGTTGTCCATGCACGAAACACTGAAACTCCAAGTTAATTCCACAAACTTCCAACGACTGACTTTGTGATTTGTTGATGGTCATTGCGAAGGCCATAAGCATGGGAAATTGCAACCTCTTAAAATCGAATAGCACGTCCGGTGGAATCATTGGGATGCGCGGAATCAAAACAACTTCTCCATCGATGACGTTGTTCATTTGCTTTTCCACAGCCAGTCGTGTTCCATTGCATAGTCGAAGTTGATTGATGTTACGCAACATGATGATGACTGAGCCTACTTTCAATTGCAAATTGTGAGGTGGTAATCCAGGCAATTCCAGCGAATTCAAAAATTCTGTGAGATGGCTGACTACCTCATCCTGGTTGATAACTGTGTCAACCGATTTGAAGGAAAACAACTGTCCCGGAATGAAATTTTGAATTGACTCGTTGGGATCTTTATTTTTCGCTGCAAATATGGCTCGTTCGCTCAGCCAATTGTGGTTTTTGAAGTTCTGCGCTACGTTCGGAAAAACAAGCCGAATGAGATCCTCTTTTGATTCGGTCAACTGATGTTCCAGGTTCATAGGAGCATCGCGTTGGCGCAATCAGTCATGTCCATTGTGTCGTGCTCGGTGGCGTTGTGTTTAATATTCACGAACTTATTGCATTCTGAATCTATTCGCTGTTCGTCCATTTTCAGTCGCTCTCGAACGTAAGTCAGACATGCCCATACGACTATTTTCATTATCCGTCGCTCTTTGGTCATCAGTGCGGTTTGCACGTGAAGTAGCTCGCCGCGCATTTAACTGGCTTCGACGACCTCTGTCAGCTCTTCCTCTCCTTGGCATTGTAATGGACACTAAAATGACATGGAATTTTAGTACCGGTAATGTAATGCACACTGTAAAACGACACGGAATTGTTTTCATAGTAACTCAAATCTATCGAACCTACCTTGAGAACTTGACAATATTGACATCCTTTCCGTTAGTAGTACATTCTCACATTAGATATGTTGGTCGAAACACATTAACTTGAAAAGTAATATTATTATAACATACTTTAATATGCTGTAATTGGATTATACAGTATGATTCTGTTACGTTAAGTATTATTTTGTTGCACTTATTGATCAAAGGGTATGGTACGGGATGTTATCTTTGCTCATAGAAAATTTTGAAGTGGATGCACTGTGGCACCATCTGTCAGTCAAGTTATTAGGTTCAATATTGGCAAGGCTTTTTAATGTAAATTAATTTAAAAATACTGCCAATTCGATTTTGTTCAAACCACTTTCTAAACACTGTCTACCATAATGAGAACAAATCGTAAAATTTTCATTGAAATCGGAGCAGTAGTTTTCGAGATTTTGCGAGACTAATGCACGGCAAAGTCGCGTGTCCAACGGGAAACAAACTGTGCTATCTGTACACAGGTTCCCACCAGTACGAACTGCTAATAATTGAGTATTCTAAGTTCCTTGAACAATTCTGTCAACGATGCACGTATTGGAGGGAAATGAGAACAAATGATTGGCACATTGCACCTTTCTTCTGAATGAGCTGCAGGACTTACCACTAGTGCCATCTTGTGATGCTCTTGGAATGTCCTTCGAAACCACTGAGGAGTTAGCCCTTTTGATATGTAATGCTACATCGCACATAGCACCATTCTAACAAAAAAACGGCTTTTTTCAAAAAATGGCACTTGGCACCTTTCTACTGATAGGTATTCAATTTTACATGTAATTATGCATATAGAGGTGCATATCCTCGGGAAGAGCATTACGGCTGTAGTTTCCCGTTGCTTTCAGCCGTGCAACAGGAGGCAGTGTAGCCATTAGTTGGCTTATATTATCAATATCTTAACCGTCTATAAGACACGTAAAGAATTGATTTATTCTGAAAGGCTGCTACTCCCTTTCAGAATAAGCAATAGAGCAATTCTACTAACAAAAATACTAACCTTCTACTGACAAATAAATACCAAAATTCTACCAACGAAAAAAATATTTAAGTTCCACCAACAACAAATACTATCACTAAAACAGTCTGCCAACAGGCACACTCACATGCACCCTCACACTTCACAGTCTAATGAAACAACTTACTGTACATTCCAGAAGAGGAAATGGAAGACATTGTAATACTTGAAATCCCGGGACACCACAAATATAACCATCCCCAAAACATAAATATATAAGCGAACTAATAAACAAACAAACAAGCAAAACAATAAATAAATATATAAGCGAACGAATAAACAAACAAACAAACAAACAAATAACCAATAAATATATATAAGCGAAGTAATAAACAAACAAACCAATAAATACATAAGCGAACTAATAAACAAACAAACAAGCCAATTGGGTATAACATGACTGTGATGATTGAAAAAAACAAAGTATAAGGATGGCCGCAGAGCTATATGACATGACATTGACAGGGTGTGGGTGTGGAAATTGGAAATGTGAAATGCCAACCACAGGACATGCATTAATCGGGAATTGAACCTGGATTACACTTACCAGTTATCTGCTGCGCTCCAATAAGGGATCAGGAAAGATGAGATGATGATGATGATGATGATGATGATGATGATGATGATGATGATGATGATGATGATAATTGTTCTACATAAGAGATAACATGCACACTACTGTCGGACCTTAAAGTACGGTACAGTAAAATAATACCACTCGTTAGGGAAGGGGGGTCGTTCCTATATTCATACAAATGTCTATTTTTAGAAAAACCTACGTCAGAAATAACACCCAAAAAGAGACTTTAAATGGCTTGAGTGACGTTTAAAACATTTTTTGCAGTAGGATCTTAACAAGTTATTGCCAAAACTAATTTAAACATGTGTTTATTGGGGGGCAGGGGGTTAACTAAATTCAGTGTATCACAAAGTAATAATGAACAAGCTTTCACATTTCCCACTCTACCCATATGATTAGCTACAGAAAAAAAATCCCTCGTCTGCTATTGAAGATATTGAGGTGTTTTTTTCTTTTTTTTTGTGGAAAATATGGCAAAACAATTTTGAAAAACCAATCGCATTACACAAAATCGTTTTATTCTTGTTTTTCAAACATTACCAGGGCGATTATGCAAAATTGAACTTTTTCGAAATTTCATCACCATGATTAATTTGGCAAAGTTGAGAGGAAAGTTATTCACAGTTTTGGAAGCTGAAGTTATGAATTGCTAAATATGCTGATGGAAACATGACCTACGAGAAAATGAGGAATACCTGGAGTAACAGAGAAGAGATAAGGAGTTCAACTTCGAAGTATTTTCAAAATTTCTTCAAATATTCAAACGATATGGTGACTACAAAATTTAACAACAAAATTAATTACTACAACAATGAGATGTCAAGAGAGAAGATGTCGGGAGAAGAAGAACAAGAGATGCAGACTGGAGACCGGATTCGAACGAGGACAATGATACTCTGTTAGAGGCGAAACATCATGGTGCAGTCAGACGTTCAGTAGATCCTACATCATCTTGGAGCAGTAGAATAAAGAGGAGACCATGGAGTAGAGCAATCCACATCTGTACGGACCTCTTGAAGACATCTATACGCAACGATAAGGTAGAGCAAGATTTACATCAGTAGTTTCATTTTTAGTATAGTTATTCGAAGTACCATTTTCTACGATTCGACATTAGATTACTTTTGAGAATAGATTGGATTATGATAGTTATTTGAGTAGGCCCAATTTTGGAGATTTTAGGATTATTAAGGTTTTTAGATCTTTCATTTTTGGTTTTAATAATTTGAAGTTAGGATATTTTGGATTTGGAGGTCATAGACCGTATTTCCGATTTTTGACTTTTATTAATTTATTGTGGAGATTTTTATGAATTTAGGATTATTTTAGGATTTTAGGTTTGATGATCAATTCAAGATCGTATATCAATCGAGGTTGATAAAGAAACATTGAGAACAATAGACTATCCTAGTAGTGAAGGAAATATTTTATATCTTGAATAAATAAATATGTATTTGGAATGGATAGTAGTGAGTGTTGTAGAGAATCTTAATTGCATTTTTGGCAAGATTTCTACGATCACTACAGATGATAAATAGTTATGGAAAGTTAAATACAGTAATGTTGTGGATGGAAGGAATTGTTTAAAAACAATTATGATTGATAAGTTAGAAATTCTTGTTATGAAGAAGTATTGTTGAATTATCCTGTTTTTTAAGAAGGAATATTAGAAAGAACCTGACTGTTAATTTAAGGGCCTTAAAATCCTGAAATAAATTACATGAGATTAATAAATACATTAGGATGACCAGTTTCGATCGTCAAGCGATCATCTTCAGATCCATTACACTTAGGCTATAAAATCTATGTTTGAAAATACAGGTGAAAATATTTACAATATGTACAATTATTTAGTTGCAGTATTGGTACTGCAACTGTCGGTGTATGCTAAATGTAGTATATATGATGTTATGTGAAATGTTAAATGGTGATAAGATATTCGGAGTTTGTAATTTGGAGCGATTATATGGTTGTAAAAATCACAATGGTTAAACTGTAATCCTATTACAGGCTAATACTTATCTGGTTGTCTTCCTTGCTAGAGCTACGCGCAGTTTTCGTGTTCACTGTAACTCCAGGTGTGGTCGACCCAACAAAATTCAATAACAGTTAAACTGGAGTGTTTACACAAATCGCCAGTCTTTTCTTAAACACACCTATATGTTTGGGAGAGGACTCAAAGACTACGGCAGGTAGAGAGTTCCAGTTATCAATGGCACGGTTAACGAAAGAATATTTACCATAATCTCTACACTGTGGTCGGCCCTTCGTTTCTTCCTCAAGACACAACCCAAATTATCTAGTCACTTTTCTTATGGTGTATAGGCTATTATGCTTCTTCATGGGAGAGATCTAAGTGGGATGTTACTAGAGTTCATTTTTATGGCTTCCGTCCACTGCCTACATTGCCTTTCTTATTATTTTGTAGTCGTAGGGTTCCCCTTTACCATCCACAGAGAAGGGATTATACCCTTTTCCCAATGGAAGTGTAGTATAATTTATGTAGGAGTCCTCTAGATGTAATTTTTGCATGGACTTCAGAAGTGGAACTTTGAGATGATCAATTTGTTCTTCAGCAAGTGGCAAATTATGGAGATAGTGGTCAAATGTATAATGTCTCATATGATGGATGGGCCTCTTGCATAAATTTACATGCTAAATGAAGGATTTCCATTCAGCTTTGAAGATTTTTTAATCTCTTAGCCTGTGTGGCGCCTAGATCATTGCATAGAGGGTTTCCGCTGGGAGTCAGATAATTTCTTTGATTGAGCTGCCAACCACTTTACTAGGTGTGACCATTTTATTCTGAGACTAATGGCTGTGAACAAAAGACGATTGACATATGCGTGCGGCGGTGACGTTTAACCACCATGACAAGTCCACCACAAAGCCTCAACGTGCCATCTTTATTCAGTTCCGTGTTACACACATTTTTAGTAAATCATAAATCTGCGCAGCTATGAAATCGCAATGGACTCTAAACTGAAGCAGAGTGCCATCATCAAAATTCTGTGTGAAAATCAGCAACTAAGCTCTTGGAATATTTATGCAAGGTTACAGAAATGAAGCAATGAGTAAAGCGAGGTGTTTTGAGTGGCATTCGTGTAATTTTGATAGTTCGTCTTTCGCAGGATTACACACTGAATTTGTCCCTGTGGCTCGAGGGATCTGGGAAAAGGAAAACTGGACGCTCCACGACAACAATGCACCAGCTCACACAGCTCTCACAACATGTCAGTTCTGTACCCGTAACAATGTGGTCGTTCTTCCTGACCCCACCTCCTTCTGGATCTGGTCCCATACGACTTCTTCCAGTTTCCAGAGATGAAGGGTTGCTATTTTGCCATGAAGGAAGAGATCCAATGCAAATCACAGGAGTTGCTTGACACTCTTCAAGAATGTGACTTCCAGGAGGCGTCCTAGGGGAAAATAATTCTACCACCACTAATCACCAGGAAACTTGATTAATTTTCTTCGCAGCGAACATTCAAGATAACATTTCAAAACATGGATTCCAAATATATTCTGCAATATATCGCTGTACTCCCGGCGTTCTTACCTGTCCGGCTGTACATTTTGAATTTATGGCTAAAACTTTGTATTTATCCCTGATGATGTGTGCAATGACCAAATACACAGAGTGGTTCACCAGCCCCTTATTATTTAGTTTTATGAAACCCAACTAACATTGCATTTCTCCCGATGGTCGATATTACTCAGCACTCTGACTGTGTGACAGCATTGAAATTGAGTCCTGGATCTAGCAAAGAGAAAACGACCGTAAACATTTCCCCGCCAAATACGAAAGCCCATTCTACTAACATGTGACTTATTGCTCCTTGAAATAACACACATACACGTAATACGATCGAACTTTGAGATGATCAATTTGTTCCTCAGCAAGTGGCAAATTATGGAGATAGTGGTCAAATGTAATCTGTAATAGTAGAATCTGTAATAGTAGAAAGTTAAATCAACACCATAAACCACGATTGAAGACTTCACATGGACTTTAACGTTTGAGGTGGGACGGCCACAATAACTAATGCACGTGCAGCGCGCTGTGTATACCGTGTATTGGTGGCTGAATCGATTTAAGCCCGACCGTACATCGTGGGCGAGAACGGGTAGGATAATGCTTCGAATCTAGTGATAGGCATACTTTTTTAAAACGACAGCCCGCACTCCATTTTCATCGGGATGTAACTACATTGCCACATTTATCCACTTACGATGTATTCCTGGTAAAGAGTACGTCGAATTTTGCTGATTAATAAAGAGAATATGATCGAATTGGCAGGATATGCCACGTGACTTGTATTGGCAGAAAGTTAAAAAATTGTCATGGATATTAACATAACATGAAGCCTCCGTGGCTTAGGCGGCAGCGCGCCAGCCTCTCACCGCTGAGTCCGTGGTTCAAGTCCCGGTCACTCCATGTGAGATCTGTGCTGGACAAAACGGAGGCAGACAGGTTTTTCTCCGGGTACTCCGGTTTTCCCTGTCAAAATTTCATTCCAGCAACACTCTCCACTATCATTTCCTTTCATCTGTCATTCATTTAATCATTGCCCCAGAGGAGTGCGTCAGGCCTCGGCAGCCAGCACAGTTCATATCCTCGCCGCTAGATGGGGGCTTCATTCATTCCATTCCTGACCTGGTCGGAGACTGGAAGCAGGCTGTGGATTTTCATTTCATTAACATAACATATCGAAATTTCGCTCTGGAGGTCCGGTAATACCGGTCTGAGGGCTGAAATGGGGTGCACTAAGCCTCGTGAAGAAAATCTGAGAAGAGGTGGGTTCGAGTCCCACCTCAGCCTCCCTGAAGTGGTTTTTCGTGGTTCTCCACTTCTACTCCGGCAAAATGCCCGGACGGATTCTATCTTAAGGACACGCCTCCATCCCAATTCTTAATTGCAAATACACACATTATTACAAGCCCGCAATAACTCAGGTTATCAGACAAATTCTACACACACACCCAAGTACACGGGGATAAAATGACCACGATGTTCTAGCCCCTCAAATGAAAAAACAACATATCGAAGGAGATTCTGATCGCCAGTGCTCACATCGAAGTATATGTATTCCTTAGAATTTCCCTTGGTATTATTTTGTTATTAAATTTTAACAAAAAATTATTAGCATATCTTTAGTGAGAAAAATCATGTTAACAGTGTAATGAACTCAATACACTACGGTATTTCTCATAAGTGGATCACTTAATACTTATATTATATTTGTCAAACGTAAGAATGAGGATTAGCTTATTTCCAGGGGTTACAGGGGTTTTGACTTGACACAGCGTAAGAATGAGGAATAGTTTACAACCCGAGACGTTACAGAGGGCTTTGACTTGACATGTGCGGCGGCCTTAGTGAGTCTGAGTTTTCCTTTTGAACCAAGGTGGTCAACATTACGAACACTTGGTACCCTGAATATACAGGTTTCCTTTCTCCAAAAATACGGTCCTTTTTAGGACCAAATAAAAAATCACTCGTTGGAACAGGTAGATATGCGTCCAGAATATATCCACAATAAACGACATTAAGCAAAAATTGTGTACTAGTTCGAGGTTCGAACCTACTACTGTGCGACTTGGTTGACGCTACTCCAGCAATTCTTGATTTAGCCACCGAGAACCATGGTGTATTGCTGGCACGTATTGAATCTATTAGTAGACACTTCCTGTCCAAACGTAAGGTGGTGTTATTCGTAGCTGTGATCGTTTTAATCATGCTTTATATTTGAGGTCATTGAAATAAGGAAGGAAGGAAGATTGTAGTTTTACGTGACCGTGAATCTTGTGATTATGAGCCACGACCTCCTTTTTACGTGGAATCCGAACCACAGGACATGGCATTTCACTTCGAAAATCTCACATGCATTGACCGGGAATCGAACCCGGACCGCCTTGGTGAGAGGCATACAGCTAGACCGCTGAGCCACCACGCCCCCCCTTTGAAATAACACTGCTACTATCGATTTCTACTATATTCGCCAGCATGAACTCAACGGTAAAGTTGTACTAAGGACGTAAAGGAGCAGGTACTAATGTTTTCAGGATCACTATGATTTACACGTTATGTGGGTTTCCTTTCTCCAAAAAAAAAAAAAAGGGGGCTGGTGAACCACTCTATATATAGACTAATACCCTCAGTTAAATTCTTCGTTTGTTTGCTTGTTTGTTTGTTGGTTCGTTTGTTTGGTCGTCCGTTTGGTATTTTTATGGGTTGGCGTCAAAACTACTAGAGCAAATAGCATGGAACTTCTTATTTATAATGCACCTCTAAAATAAAACTAGACTACAAAATATTTAATACACGGGGTGATCGATCGGGTTAACATGAAGTGTTAAATCCCTGCAGTAAGGCCATTGCGCAACCTGTTCCCATCGCTTGACATGAAAGTGCTAAGTGTGATAAGGGCTTGGTAACTGACTTGCTGCTTATCTGGCGAAATCGTGACGTGGATACGTCACAACAGAGTTGTAATGGATGTGTATCTGTCAAGAATATAAGGAGTCGCAAGATACCTACCGTTCACTTCGCACCCTCTGTCTCCGACAGGAGTAGAGATGATCTCTTCTGAGCTATTTTACGTCTATGACCTTCTGGCTCCACTAGTACTTCTCGATATTCTAACATTGATTTCTTTATGTTAGATCCAGTGTTAGCCAAATTTGCACTTGGTTCTTCCCCGAACATTGAGTTAGTGATTTCGAGGGCTATGTTGTCGTCTAAAAGGCTGTCATACATGTTTCCGTCGCAGACCTTTTCGTCAGTGATGGGGATATGGACCTAGAGATTTTGCTCTATGAACAGCCTTAATAGTTTTTCGCCCTTTTCTTCAAATCCTACCCATTTACGTTTTGTCCAACTGAAGAATAATCTATTTACACAGATTTCACAGATAGCATTATGATAGGAATGGGAAGTCGTAATAAAGCAAGGTATTACCACAGAGTTAAACACTTATTTTGCTTCTCATATAAAATTGCATAACTGTGGGTTACGACCTTTTGCATAAACACCAGCAAACACCCGACCCGAAAAGGAGTCACATTTCATATACCATACAGAAATTATTTCCGCATCAGATGTTCATTTCTTACAATACATCATATATTATTTAGTTACTCTCAGTGTCATATTGTGTCGGAAACTCGAGGGGGCATAATCATTTCTGTGAAGCCATATCCTCAAAAAATGTTGTTCAAAGAAACACATTTATAACCCGCGTTATCATTATTAAAGATCGGAGTTCTTTCCGTGACACTCCTGTTAACTCATAATAGAAGTATTCCTTTGTTAAATTTGTTGTAGCAGGCAGTACCCACTTCAGAGAAGACAGTGGCCAAGACTCCTGGCTCTTCCCTAAAGCCTGTATTCGAGCAGTCACAGGCAAATTGAAAAACAGAAGTCACGCGAGAAGTTGGATTTCTCCGAAGCGGCCAGCTAACATATTATTTACAACACACACAATGTGTATTTCTCTCCTTCCATTCCCTTAAAATTAATTCCCGGTAGTGTTCCACGATGTTCATTGTTCACTTAACAAACTAGCTTCACTAACCTATCAGGACGACTCAATTCATACCGAACATCATTCTGTCTTACAATGAACTGGTGCTCTAGGCACTATCCACGTTGTTCAACTAAGGGTTTTCATTAGGTTCCTAGAAGCTATGTCTCCAACACGTCACCATCACAGTCATACGAAGTCCTAGTTCCATGCCTCATAACCAGAGCTAGGATTTCCATGCAAGTGCTATTCCTTACTGGTTAGCCAGAAACACAGCACATTTGAGGTGTACACACTGTTTAGCAAAGCGTATTTGATAGGTTGAGTTTCTTTGTTTGTTTTTTTTTTGCTAGTTTCTTCGCATTCTTCGTGTTGTGCAGTTTCTTGCTTTTCTCATTAATGTTTGTACCAGGAAGTCAAGTCATTGTACATTGTAACTGGGAACAAGCAACATGTTTGTGATATGGTATCTACACCAAGGAATACAAAAAATAGGTTCATGTTCGACGATGTCGAAATGTAAATATTATATATCAGAAACCTGAATCATAATGAGGGTCATTATAACACTAGTTTTCATTATGAAACAGTTTCTCCCACCAATCAGAGCTCAAGAAACAGTTGTGTGTCCAATAAGGTAAGGAAATCATCCCATCTGCGCTGACTTCCACGGCCTCCTATTTTGAATTTCACTGCGTGGCTAGTGTCATAGTGGGGTATTTGAGGAGGCCATGGTCAAATACAAGGTATTCTCTGCGTCCCATGCGCTCTGCTCAGTACATAAAACTGGAGAAATCTCGACAGATATTTATGAATATTTATGTTCGAACATAAAATAGTGCAACGTGGGGAGCCAAAAAGAAGTTCTTATGTGCCCATCAGTCGAGATCTTCGGGGAGATACCGGTCTTAAACAGCCCTTCCGAGACCCTCTTCTGACCAACACACAGTACTCGGGGAACAGTGCATTCATAGACTAGCCTATCACAAGATACTGCACTCGGGGTGTCCGGAATAGGTGAGTTCTATTTTTACGACCAGCCTAGCAGAATAGATTCACAAGAAAAGCACACAGAAACCATGAAGGAATGAGGCTAGACCTAAGTTAAAATTACACTAAATTTATTGATAAAATCACAGATCCCTAGCCTACTTCTGGGAGGTAAAAATTAGCTAATCCGAATATAAACTGCCCTGAAAAAGAATGTAAAATGTCTCCTAGCTAATATCTGTCTTAAGCCACTCGAAATACTATCCACAAAATCGAAGAAACAAGTCAATCACTAAGAGAGTAATACGAAACGATACCCTACACAATTGCATCGGAGATTTAATAAATAACAATAACGACAAGCATGAATTTACTAGCAAGAAAGACATTTACTTGTTTACAATGCAAAGTAGTAGTTACTTAGTCAGCAGCACAATAAGAATAACCAAGCTACGATGGTATTCTCTCCAACATTTTACGTTCAATCTGAGCTACCCCTTTGTGACGTTAAATTAATAATGATAAACGAGACGCGTTTATCCAAAGGAAAATAAAACAGAAAGCTATGCACATTCTTATCCTATCAGGATAATAAAAAAAATACCAAGCTGTACAACACAAATAAATGACATCAAGAAATACCCACCTAAAATGTAGCACAAATGGCGCTCCTGCCTGCCCGCATTCATGCTGTTTGCAAGGGAATGGTCATGAGTAGGAGGAGGAAATAATTATGCTGGCAACTGCAGTGACGGGCCGCCACGTCTTATGTTGCATATCATCTTAACGATCGGATTTTCAAATTATCCCATCGTTAGATGATCGTCTTCTCAAAATCGGGAATATTCAAGAGTGAAATTTGCTTTTTTATACCCTGTATAAACATTATTTCAGTGATATCACCGTTAAAGGTATCTCCTATTTATTAAATTTTTAGTCACTATGAATATTTAGGCACACATTATCCACAGCTCGCAGTATTGGCCGCTAAATCAATCGGCTACTGTTATCTACACTTATTTTTGAATAATTTGGTGTACATTTGTGTATAGTCGAGACAGTACGTAACACTGGTAATATTATTCCTCGCAACAGTGTTATCATTGTGTAACTGATCACCTCGTGGTGTAGTGGCCAGCAATCTTGGCTGTCGCCCCAGAGATCCGGGTTTGATTCCCGACTCTGCCAAGAACTTTCATTCTGGTCTGAGGGCTGGAACGGTGTAGGCCTACACTCAGCCTCGTGAGGCAGAACTGAGACGAGGTGGGTTCGATTTCCAACTCAGCCATCTTGGAAGTTATTTCCCGTGGTAAGCCATTGCTACTCCAGGCAAATGTTGGGATGGCCCCTAACTTAAGGCCACGGCCGCTTCCTTCCCATTCCTCACCTGAATACCAAATAAACACACTAATACAATAACACAGGTTAGCCGAAAACCATTCCATACACACACAAGTACACCGATGTCCTTCAAAAAAACAACAATAATTGAATTATTTTTCTTCTTCGTGAGATACAGTGCGATTCACGTCTAGTGGTCAGGAATCGCGTAATCCTGAAATTGCCCCATTTAATAGTGATAATTAACTAGTACATGTTATATTCCAGGAATCGATTTACATATTATTTTATAATTTGTACCCCGCCCATTCATTGGGCATATTCCTGTTGACTGACTGAAGAGCTACAAATTACATATTTTTAAGCGGTACAGAAGTGACAAAGAGGAACTCTGACATTCTACGGATCGGAGCGTGGAATGTTAGAAGTCTGCTAGGAAATGGAAGGTTAGAAAACTTAGAAAGGGAAATGGATAGGTTGAGGTTGGATTTGGTTGGGATTAGTGAAATGCGCTGGCAGGAAGAACAGGACTTTTGGTCAGGAGACTATAGGGTCATTAGCACTAAATCAAACAATGGCCAAGCAGGGGTTGGCCTCATATTGAGTAGGAAACTTGGACAGCGGGTGGAATATTATGAGCAATATAGTGAACGGATTATTGTAGCAAAAATAAATACTAAACCTACCTGCACCACAGTGGTACAAGTCTATATGCCTACCAGTCAAGCTGATGATGAGGATGTTGAAAAGGTCTACGAAGAAATAGACGAAATTCTGAGGTATATCAAGGGTGATGAAAATGTTATAGTAATGGGAGATTGGAATGCTGTGGTAGGAAAAGGGAGAGAAGGGAAGATAGTAGGAGATTTCGGATTAGGTGAAAGGAATGATCGAGGAAGCAGGCTGGTAGAATTCTGCACTGAGCATGAGTTGGTCATAGCTAACACCTTATTCAATAACCACAATAGAAGAATATACACATGGATGAGACCAGGAGATACAGGGCGTTACCAAATCGACTTCATTATGGTCAAGCAGAGGTTTCGAAACCAGATTTTGGATTGTAAAACATATCCTGGTGCTGACATAAACTCTGACCACAATCTGGTTGTAATGAAATGCAGATTAAAGTTGAAGAAACTGAAGAAAAGTCAAAAGCCAAAAAGGTGGGCAATAGACAGACTGAAAGAGAAGGATGTAAACGAAAGATTCAAGAAGAGTATAAAGGAAGGACTAATGAAAAACCCTAAACAAGCTTCAATTGCAGACGAATGGGCACTTTTGAGGAATGAAATAACAAAATCCGCAGAAGAAAACATTGGTAGGAAAGAGAGAATAGGTAGAAAACCGTGGATCACTCAGGATATACTCGAATTGATGGATGAAAGGCGGAAGCACAAGAATGTAAGAGATGAAAAGGGGAAAGCAGAATACAGACGTCTGAGAAATGAGGTTAACAAGAAGTGCAAGGAAGCGAAAGAAGAATGGTTGAAAGAGAAATGTGCTGGTATAGAAAATTGTCTGAAATTAGGAAAAGTAGACACAGCTTATCGAAGGATTAAGAATATTTTTGGGGAAAAGAAGACTAAGTGCTGTAATATTAAGGACACAAATGGAAAGCCTCTAACAGATAGGGAAGAAAAGGTTGAGAGATGGAAAGCTTACATAGAGAGTTTGTATAAGGGAAAGGAGATTGAGAATCATGTAATGGAAAGGGAGGAGGAAATTGATGAGGATGCGAAAGGAGATATAATATTGAGATCAGAATTTGATAGAGCTTTGGAAGACTTAAGCAGGAACAAAGCACCAGGCATAGATGATATACCGATTGAGTTGCTACGCTGCATAGGAGAGGAAGGTCTGATCAGGTTATTTCACTTGGTGTGTAGGATTTATGAGACAGGTGAGGTACCCCCTGATTTCAAGAAGAATGAAATCATCCCTATACCAAAGAAAGTGGGAGCTGACAGATGTGAAGATTATCGTACAATCAGCTTGATTACTCATGCTTCAAAGATCCTGTCTAGAATAATGTACAAGAGGATTGAGAGCCAGATAGAAACGGAGTTGGGTGAAGACCAGTTTGGTTTCAGGAGAAATGTAGGAACAAGGGAAGCTGTACTAAGTCTTAGGCTGATTTTGGAAGGTAGAATAAGGAAAGATAAGAGAACGTTCATGGCTTTTGTAGACTTAGAAAAGGCCTTTGATAACGTTGATTGGACTAAATTGTTTGACATTTTGAAATCGATTGGAATAAAGTACAGGGATAGGAGGGTGATATACAATCTATACAGAAACCAGACAGCAGTCATTCGAGTTGAAGGACATGAGAGAGAAGCTGGTATTCAGAAAGGTGTAAGGCAAGGCTGCAACTTATCACCCATACTTTTCAATCTTTACATTGAACAAGCAATGAAGGAAATTAGAGAAAAATTTAAAGTGGGAGTGAAGATTCAAGGAGAAATAATTTCAACTCTGAGATTTGCTGATGACATCGTCATCTTGGCCAACAAGCCTGAGGATTTGAATGAGTTTTTGAATGGTATGGACTCCGTCTTACGGAAAGAATTCATGATGAAAATTAATAAATGTAAAACAAAAATACTGGAATGCAGCCGAAATAAATCACAAACCTCTATGGAGATCAAATTGGCAGGTGAAAAGCTGAAGGAAGTAGGAGATTTCTGTTACTTAGGAAGCAGAATAACCAGTGATGGACGAAGCAAAGAGGATATAAAAAGTAGGTTGGCTCAGGCAAGAAAAGCATTTCTACAAAAAAGGAATCTGCTGACATCGAATATAGATTTAGGTATTAGGAAGTCATTTTTGAAAGCCTTTGTCTGGAGCGTGGCGCTCTATGGAAGTGAAACTTGGACTATTGGTGCAGCAGAAAAGAGGAGAATTGAAGCATTTGAAATGTGGTGCTACAGGAGAATGATGAAGATCAGATGGGTAGATAGGGTTACAAACAAAGAGGTATTAAGACGAGTGGGAGAGGAGAGATGTTTCTGGCGACTGCTAATGAAGAGAAGAGATAGGTTGGTAGGACACATACTAAGACACCCAGGAATAGCAAGCTTAGTTATGGAAGGAAGGGTCGAGGACAAGAACTGTAGGGGTAGACCAAGGTTAGAATATGTTAAACAGATTGCCTCGGATGTAGGGTGTGGTAGCTATGTAGAGATGAAACGATTAGCTCAGGACAGGGAGGCATGGAGAGCTGCATCAAACCAGTCAAAAGACTGAAGACTCAAACAACAACAACAAGTCTTGGATATTCAGAAGGAGAACTTTGATCACTCCAAATTTCGGACTATATCGATGAAGTTATTCAGAAATTTATAAAGTCCACTTATACTGTACTAATCACTTAGGATAACTTCCACCCTTCTACCTTAAGTTAGTGAATGAACATTTTCATTTTGAAGTCCTTAACGTTTCCTATTAATACTGCCTGTAACACAGATTGTCTAGGCCCTCAGTGTGAATCACAACTGGGAGTGTGTCGTAAGAACAGACCTCACCCCTAACTCTGACTCTGTCCCTGACTCCGGTTCTGACGGGCACAATGAAAGTAACCCTGCCCCAGTTGTCTCCATTTTAGCACTGTCTTGTATATTTATGATCCCATAACCTGTGACGTGATACCGACAGCGGTAGCTACGCACGCAAAAGTGCGGCGCTAGGCTATGTGTCCAAGCTCTCTGTGAACTCGGTAGACGTGGGTTCGAGCCCCACCGTTGGCCGTCCTTGAACTGGTTTTCCGTGGTTTCTCATTTTCAACTCCAGGAAAATGCTGGGACGGTACCTTCTGACAGGCCACGACCGTTTCTTTACAGATCATTGCCCCATTTCATTCATCTACATGCTTTACAACTCTCATCAACTCCTCTCATGAGGTTGGCGTCAGGAAGGACTTCCGGCCATAACAGCTGCCCCGTAGAATTTCATCGCATCTCATCCCCGACCTCGTTGGAAACGGGAATAATAAGGGATAGACATACAACCCAAACCTGTGACGGTGCTATTTGCCTGGGTTGAGGACTGGACAGACAGAACCCCCTATACTGGCGGTGCTCCAGTAGAGTTTGTTCTAGCCTGCACTTGGGCTGGGAATGGCAAAGTTGCCCTCAGACCTGGATTGTTGACCGAGCTCCCTTTTTCCTAGAGTTTTTGTGAAAATTCCCGTGGATGATCATGCATGCTCAGGGTGTCTATTGAGCATTGCCATGGACAAGATTCGAAGCATAATATTTTGACTTCCTTGTTCTGACCTCTCTCAAACTGTTGGGATCGGATACTAGGAAGAAGACTGTTGTTGACATTTTGGGACATACAGACATACTGACATGGATGATTTATTTACGATGCTCTGAGCAGAATTTCGTGAGTTACACTGACTCAGCGTGCAGCCCTCCGGTAGTCATCTTGCTCCACACATTTGGACTCTCTCTAAGAAGTACGAGAAATACTAAAGAATGGCACGATGGCATAAATAACGGCAGAACTTGTTCTTGGGTGTCGCTAGTGACAAGTTACTGCAGCTATAACGTGAAGAGTTTTATCTCGGGGATTGTTAACACTCGATGTCCTCAAGATTGGATATTTCTCTATGTCTACAATTAGAATGTTATTTTCATATAACCTGTAGGCCTACTATTGAATATTTACTTTTTATTTAAACTGCCTTTCACCAAGGATAGCAAAGCGTACTCGGCATACTTCACCAAGAGATTTGAAAAACTCTACTCAACAGCTACAGTTTAGCGTCAGGAGAATCACTAACAAATTCAATATACCATTCAGTGCATGTATCTGACACCCTGACGCCTCTGAAGCCAAAGGAGTTATAAGAGGTGTTTATTCCATATAATCAACAAACTAATCGCTCTCTCATAACCACTATTCTTACTAGAGCATTATACCAAGCTGTTTAAAGAAGGTTCTGGCTTGCTTTATTTGTGACAATAATTTTTCTGCCATATTTGAAGATAGGTTTATGTGTTCAAGCTGTTATAGAACGACAGCAGTTTTACATGCTAATGCCGAGGACCGTCAAGGATTGTTACTGCCTTCTCGTACATTTGACATGTTCCTCAATCTTCACACACACTGTGCGTACCTTAACAGGTTCCGTGAATAAATTCAATAAAAGTAATGTGACCTCCTCTTTCTGTTGCTCCTCTTGTTTCTTTGCTCGGGATGACTGGCTGCGTGGCTCAGCGGTATCGTTCTCGCCTATTGTGCCCAAGGTTTCAGGATTGAATCCTGGCACAGTCAGTTGGCATTTGAGGGTGCGCAAATGCGAGAGAGCCGTGTAATAAGCCTTACTGGTACGTTAAAGATCCCCTTCGGGGCAATATTCCGGCACCCCGGTGTCTCTAAAAGTCAGAGTAGTTCATGGGACGTAAAACCAATAACATTATTTCGTTTCCACATCTAACTTGGAGTATTTAACAACATTACAGTATTTTCTTTACAAGAAATAAAATGGAATGCTGTTTATATGGGGAGTGAGTATTTAACATGCTTAGTCCACGAATTCATGTTTTCTTTGTCTTTCCTTAATAACACGAAAGCACCGCTGTGACCGAGAAACTCTCCTTACATGAATGGCATGCTGTAAAGGAACTATAACCAACATACAGAATTTCAGTTATTACCCTTTGATACACATAACAAACCTTCATATTGAACCCTATTGATCTAGACTGGATAAATAGTTTCATCGAGGCGCCTAGAATCAAAACCCGCCAAATCCATATTTTATGAAATTGAGATAAGCATTGTTTCTTATAGCTTATGCTGCGCTGAATTCATTAAAACTATTATTTTGTCACAAAACCCGCTACATCCCACTGTAAAACAAAGTCAAAGTTGAGGCTTAGTTGCAATATCCGCCAAGTCCAAAGTCAGTTTCGGCATTTTTTGTTTACAAAACCCGCCACATCCACATCAGCCAATAGGAGCACCCAGTTCCGCCATCTTACCTTCCATGATGTTTTGCGAAGTGTTTACTCTTTACCTACGTGCATTAGTCAGAGAACGTACCCCAGCCTGACGTGATCTGAATGGTTTATATTGTTATACTTTCCGATAATAATAATTTGGTTTGGATAATTTTGACAAAGAACAAGAGAACAATAACATTTTGGTTCGGGGTGAAGCTTTCCACAGAACTGACATTTACAAACATAAACGTGTCACGAAACCTGATTTTGATATGACTCACGTACAGCCGAAAGACATAAAGAGAGAAATTGTCCTTCAGGCACAATAAGTGAAAGATGTTTCGAGACTACTTTCGAAGCATTTTGGAGAATGATGGAGGTAAAATGAAGAGCTGCAGTTTTATTGCAATCTTCAAATTTCAAATTTATTAGGGTTCTTTGGTATCAAAACCTGCCAAATCCAAATCTTAGTAACAAACACGAAGGGAATGATGAAGATTGTGAAACTACTATTGAGGATGAGGCAGAAACAGACATTGTGTAGCTGGAACTTGCAGTAAAGAATGTGATTTAATAGTTGAATATCGATAGTTTTTTCTCTAAGAACCAGGACCATATGAATTGAACATGAATTTAATTTGATGTTTTTCCTTATTATTAATATTCAGTACTGTACAGTATTATTACCCTTTCACGAATTGATTGCCGGCGGTGGAGATGGGAACTATTCTTTATGTACTTGTGTCACACGACAGACTACATCGTTGACAGGTACTGTTACGCGAGTAGGATATGACTCAGCTCCAGTACCCTCAGTCATCGTTTAACTGCCATGGTGACATGAGCTCCTGTGACGCTTATCTGACGCAATGCAGCTTGACCCCATGTGCGGACTGTACTCTGTCATCGCTGTGTCCTCCGATTCGCCCCACGGGGCTCATGTTACAATAAACCTAAACGCTGTCACAGCCACGCTCAGCGGCAATCGAATATTGAATGGGTAATATTAGTTTTATTATTTTTCTGTTCATTCTTACTAGCCAATAATCTTTGTGCTAATAAAACACAAAAATGATACGATTTTTTATTTTATTGCCTAAATTTAGTCAACTTTCATTCAAAATATTAATTTCTTAGTAAAGCTTACGCAGTTTCTACAATATGTTCACAACTTTAAATTTATTAGGGCTCTTTGGTATCAAAACCTGACAAATCCAAACCTTAGTAACAAACCCCGACAAATCCGAATTATTGCTTTATATTTTTCTAAATAAATTGTTAACTATCCCGGGGATCAGCTTCGTACTTCGTCACTGTTTTTAAAAATAATTAATTCATTTTTAGTGAATTTTTTTTTTTTCTATCTGGGTATTGGTTTGTTTGTGGCTGTTTTTGCCACTTTGCCATAAAAGTGAAGGAATGGATTTGGAGGGTTTTGATTCTAGGCACCTTATCAGTATAGCATACAGCGAAAGTGAATGTTTTGATACAGTACATTGGAGCTTGCAAAAGGCGGACAGTAGAAAGTTTCCGTGAGCTGAGGAGCGGTCATATTTATCGGCTTATATAAATAAACCATCAGAGATAGCACTCAGAAATACCGTAATAAAGCCGATTTGGATTAATTACAAAGGAGTGAAAAGACTTTTGATATTAATAAAAATAAAATCCTAATTATGAAAGCATAACAAGCTAATAGTGTAAATGAAGTACATAAATTACGCATTTAGAAGCTGAAAGTAGCTATGCACATGCCGGAGTGACTGATAGTTGGAGACAAGCCTTTGGAAATCCCTTAATTATCTCTCGATTATTTGAACTCCCAAACCCATGCGATCTAAATTCTAGGATCTTGAATGATCAATTCTGAAATCAAATACTGTAATTGAAATCCGGTAGTCACGCACGTTAAGGAAATGGCAATCTTAATTTCAAAGACCCAATTTTAACGGAGCTCGGGTGAAAATATTCATGCCAGCTTCTGGGCCTGCCCCGAAGTTCATATAAGAACCATGCCTGAAGCCACAGTCACTCAGTATTACGACACCAGTTTCAGCGGGAGCGTGCGCTGGCCTATCCCCGATTTTGGGCGACAAAGGACTTACTCAAGACAAGTCCGATTCACATAAAGGGTCCAAATATAGTAGGGACAATACTGGCCAAGCGTTCTGAACGTAAGGACGAAACTAGTTACGAAGAACTTAAATTGCAGGGCAGGAGAGAAATACCAGAGTGCATTGATAAACTGATATCTGGGGAGTAGTGCTAGTACCGAATAGCAAGTAAACAGTCTAGAAACAGAGAGATTGTAATTAGGCTACTTTACTTTTAGTTAACATAAACTGGCTAAGAATGAAAAGTGGGTCATGTATGGGTCTCAGTTAGAGACGGTGAAAAAACTTGAGTATCTAGGGACGATAATGGCGAGTAATGGTAAATGGACCGAACAAATTAAAAGGGCAAAATCGAAAGGGCTAGCGGCATTGGCGAATGTTAAAGTGTTAGAGCGTAGGTTACCGAATCTTGACTACAAAGTGTATAAGAATGTGTTCAACGCACTCATCGTTTCAAGAGCACTCTATGGAGTGGAAGTATGGGGTTTAGAGGAAGGAACGAAAACCCTGGACAGTATTGTAAGTAGGTTTGCCAAGATAATTTTGGGGCTACCTAGTTGCACGGCGAATTGTGGAGCGAGAATGTTGTGTGAGGATGTAAGCATTAGACAACATATCATAAAAAGGGTCATAAAGTCTTGGATTCGTTTAAAAGCAGGTGGAGGGGGGGAAATGCTTAAGGTAGCCTACCTGCACCAAATGAAGCATCAGCAAGAGGGCTACTGGGTGGACGGGGTAAGAAGTGTACTGGAAAGATTAGGAATGGGTTATCTATGGGATAGGGACTTACAAAGAGAGGAAGGCAGGGTGTGTAAAAAAGTGTGCAGAAGGGTTAATGACGTAGAGTTGCAGGTGCTAAGGGAAGAGTGCACCAGTAGGAGGACCTTAGCGGAGTTCTGCGAAATAAGGAACTTTATGAGCATAAAGCCTCAATGCCTAATGAAAAGAGAAATGAGAGGGATAATTTGGTGGTTAATGGGGGTGTATAAGAACAAAGCGTTGAGAGAAGTAGGAAAAGAGGACATTTGCCTGTTTTGTGGGAAGGTTATGGGTGCGGCGCACCTGATCAGGGAATGCAAGGAAATTAAAATGATAAGAGCAAAGTTTGTAGACAAAGCAGATCTAAACAGAATAGAAAATGAAAATGAGTATCACACTTTAATTAAATTACTAAAAAGGGAATGGGGGAAAGCAGGTCAATTAGCAAAATATTTTAATACCATCAGGGCAATGTGGAATAAGAAAGCGTCGGATGAGATTCAGAACAAAGATGCATGTAAATTAAGCATTCAAGTACAGGAGATGGCTTCCTAAGCTATAAATCTTGTTAAAGCCTAGGAGAGCCTATCTGTATTAACTAGGTAGCCTATACGATTACTACCGTACAGCCACATATTGCTGTCTGTAGATTTTTCCTGTGAGTTTGATGGTTTTTTTTCCTTACCACAAAACTAATCAGACTCTTACAGTCAGTAAGGGCTCGATAGGGAAATAAAAGTAATTCTTTCTGTGAGGTGTCTCCCATGGAGAACTGTCAAAAAATGAAGAACACTGTGTCCACATTTATGATTAAGAAAGATCTTTGTGCAGTTTCCATCAGAAAAGTTGCCCAGTGATATTGTGAATGAAGATAACTACTGCAAAACATTATTAAGTTTTGAAATAACAAGGAAGCTATGAAATGCCGAATGGACATTTGGTTTAATTATCTAACGCCATACTGCAAATTTATGTTATCTATGTGTTTATTGTCTGTATGTCACGATATGACTCTCTGAGTTAAAGTGACAATTAACAAGTAGACTTGGTTTAAATAAATAAATAAATAAATAAATACTTTTAGTTAACATATACTCTGTGATGTAGATATAAGTGAATTCCAAAATGTGTATTCCGATGTCATGGAAAGACGTCCGGCCGGATGCTGCCAATCAACTTCTAGAGAACCATAATATGGTCGGCTAAATATGTTAAGGAGATGCCCTCACCAGGCATGCTACTATGGAATCGAGTTACAGCTGAGTACACCTTTTGATATTTTAATTTAAGAAATAAGGAATATAAGCATTCATAAAACATGTACAAATTAATGTTGTGGTTAAGAGGAAAATGCGACTTGGAGAAGGTTTAAGAATGAATAAAAGTTTGTCGTCATAGATTTACGAAGTAGGAAAAATGGTCAACTCTTTATAAATATAGAGGGGTATGATATGTGATGGAATTTAAGGGTCAGGTACTCTCTTTCTGTAAGGAAACACACTCATTCAGTAATGCCCATAATGTTCATTGGAAACAGTGATATTACTAGTGTTCTAAGAGATAATAATGATAATAACGATAACAATACTGTCCATGGTGGTCAGAGAATCATATAGTAATGAGGTCGAACAGTTGACTGCCGAAGTAATGAGATAATTCATTTAAGATGGGATGTTTAACACAGGGTGTTCATTAAAATATTTGAGACCTGAAACTTTCATGCGTAACAGTGTATTGTTGTGACGAATTGATCGAGGAAATTAAGTACTACGAGTAGCGGATCGGGTACTAGGTAAGTAAAGTGTTCTCTGGAGTGCCAGACGTCGACGATATATTTAGGGTCAATAGGTTAGACCTCAAATCTACGTTAGGAGCAATAGGTAAGACCTCAAATCTACATTAGGGACAATAGGTAAGACCTCAAATCTAAGTTAGAGGCAATTGGGTAAGACCTTACATATAAAAATAAAGGTGATGTATAGTGCTGTGAAATCTACGCTGGAGATGAAAGTGATAGTGCTTGCCCTCCTTCGGAAAAAGAAAAAGGTTCGAATTTTACAAAGTCCATTGTGATGTCTTATCAATTTCCATATCAACTGTTTCCCATTCCTCAGTTTTTTGGGATACAATATTGTTCACATGTCCTATCTCATCAAATAATTCATCTTCATCTAGGTGACTTGTTGAACCTGAATCTACTGTCGTAAGAATGTTCAGACGTTTCAACACCTCATCCCAAGATACAGAATTTTTCAACGTTATCCAATGAAATGATTTCAGAGGCTGATATGCAGAAGCCCACTTTTCTAAATAAATTAAAATAGTGTCATAAAATAAATTGGTAATAGTTTCATATCTGGACTGGGTGAAAATACCTTCATGTACTAACTTCATTAAAATTGAAGAAATAACTGAAATTTGAAACTTACTAATTTTCCTGTTGTTGATTTTCTCTTTAAGCAATTCTAATTCTTCAGCTACTTCTGTGGCTGAAATCTTGGTTCTTTCCAACTTTTCGATTGAATTTGTGAACATTTTCAGTTGGCTTTGTATGAAATGAAGCCAAAGAAGTGACTGAGGGTTCTGAAAAAAACTGTTTTAGCAATGTGGGACACCTATCCTGAGACATGAAATAAGACTTTAGAGGTTCAAACATATCAATCACTCTTGTAACTCCTGGCAACAATGACAACCATCTCGTTTTAACACTGCCCAGAACCTGCTTGTATTCGGTAACAAGAAAATCACAATAAGATTTCAGTTCCTCCACACGCATGGTATAAATGTGAAAATATTGAAATATTCTGTTCACTACTGTTTCTGTGTCAATAGGAAGCTGCACTTGTTTGTACACCATTGTGTGCCACATGGGCCGCACAACTATTACCTTGAATGTTCATTTTGAGCACACTGTTCAATTTAGAATATACGTTGTTTGTTCCAGCCCTCTTGTACCCACCAAAGCTTGTGTTACAATTATCTGCACAAAACGCGACTATCTTGTCAACCAAATTATGTTTTTTTAAGATTTCCAGAACATAACTAGTTAATAATTCTGCTGTTTCTCCGCCAATGTTCTGAAAACAGATTACTTTGCACTGAACAGCTTTGGTAGGAATATAATACCTAACTAGGATCGGCACTAATTTTAAGGTTTTGTGATTTGATGCATCAACCATCACAGACACATACTTAGCATATTTAAGTTCTGATTGCACTTCGTGCATTGCATACGGCGATAAAACGTTCACCAGAATTGGTTCGCACTTTGTCCCGGAACACGTGATTTTTTCTCAAGTAGTTCTCTGATGATAACAGCTGTGCAGTCCATAGAACGGAAAGAATGGTTGTGTTTTGCAGTATGAAATGCAAACAGCCCTTCTTCAGCAGCGATACGTTTATCTTCCTCAGTTTGTAGTCCATTCGTACTTACATAGGAAGTTATGCTGCTGGAAGTTCTCGCGAAAACTGCCAACATGTGTTACTTCTTCTTAATGTG
Organism: Meconema thalassinum; assembly: GCA_946902985.2. Classification (NCBI taxonomy): domain Eukaryota; kingdom Metazoa; phylum Arthropoda; class Insecta; order Orthoptera; family Tettigoniidae; genus Meconema; species Meconema thalassinum. Next base: position 690,229,133 of record OX336389.2, on the reverse strand, counting down.
CTGTGCAATATCGGCACGTCCCCTGTGCTCAATGGAAAAAACTGAACGACATAAAGTACATTCCACCTTCGTAGACGGTGTGTTTTCCTTCAAGAAAGGAAACTCTTCTTTCTGGGTTTTGGAGAAAGTGCACTTTCTTTTCCCCATAGTCATACGCACGTGTATCTCCACCAAAGCGAACAACAGTCAATGGAGCGCAATGGAGCAAGCTCGCCTCTCCAAGCGGTAGCTACCCGGAATGGGATAGCTAGCAATCGTTGGTGTAGTAAAACTTTTGAAGGAATTTCTTTTCTTTGGGACAACATTCATTAATGTTGTATTGTCCAAGATTCGATAATCTCTACACTGGAATAAAGGTGTGCAGTTGCCCATTCAATGTTAAGCATTGTGTAGAGCAGGGGTTCTCAAAGTGGGGGGCGCCGGCTTTGATTGTAATATTTATATTTCATATTCTGTAACAAATATTACTATCCTCATATCCATGAACCTATCATATAGTCCGGGACAGCTTAAATGAGTTACTAGATCAAGACAGGGTAGGCAACATTAACAGCCGTCCCCTATGCCGACGTAAATGTTGGTTTATGGTTGCATTTCTTGAAGGTAAGTTGTTTTCAGGTGCGAGCACATTGTCACCAACCCTGCTTAAAATCCCGCCATCTCCAAAGACGATAATACCAGTAAAATTCCGTACGTCACAGTTGCCGACATGTTTCTGGCAATAACTCCCAGAATGCATTTTTCACAAAGTCAGCCAACATTATAATTACGACTGTAACTAATGACTTATTATTTAAATAATTTCACAGTTTTCTTTGGAAATTCAAGTCTAATGAAGTTGTAACAAGTTGTACAAGGTAAGTACTAGTAATATACATCGATTAAAACAGTTTATACAGTTATTATAGACTCTTGATATGTGTGTGTCAAATCCACTTGTCTGAGATGTTTCGAAGCTTTTATTTAATTAATTTTTGGATAAATTCTTATTTAGATTTCATCATGACGCCTAAAAAATACTAGAACAAGATTGGAGATGGATTGGAGTAACTCTACAAAGATCACTACAGTTTAAGTAAGTAGGCCTAGCCTAGACCTACACAATTTAAAGTACAGAGTTATTTAATCGTTGTTTTATTTATTTTTATATTCAGTCAGAGCACAAATAACGTAATAAAAAACCATAATGGTCTTTGGAAATTTTGAAATAGTCATCCGACTGCATTTTCCGTATAGGCCTAATTCAAACATAACCTAAAATATAGCCTATGTAAGTTCTCTCTCGGGAATGTATTCTTAGGTTCAATTCGCCTTCTAATATAGTAATGTATATTATTCTCGACTTCCAAATGCCGTCAGCCATAATATTATAATACATTGCACATGTAACTCATAAGCTTGGAAGTAGGCCTAGTCTATGATTCACACTCGGTAGGTGGTAGTGAATGTATTGGTGATTATTTATGAAGCTTATAACTTATGTACTTGGCTACTGACCTATAGCCTACTTAGTAGTAGGCAGATAAAATATTTATATTAGGCCTATTTTTATTTGTTTCAGTCATGGTTGCGACAGAGTAGTGTGATGCCCTTCAACGAACTTCAAGAGTTGTGCAACATGAATCAATCATCATTCTGAAGAGCCATATACTCACATGTGCATGGTATATGCACTGCGCAGAAGTCACATATGCAAATTTTCAAAGAATACCAACAATATCTCATAGCTCTCTTTTAGTTCTCGACATAAGTTACTGCGCCACTGAATATCTGGGTGAAAATTACTGATGTACTAATGTTGGGTGAGACAAAGTCATTGTTCGCTACTTGGTTAGATGACACGGTTTGGGCGAAGCCACTGGTTGCAATAAGTTATAAATATTGGTCGCAGCTATAGCCTACTTGTATTATTAATTCTGAATGAAAGTAGAAAGTGGCTTATACACCTGCATCGGACATGATTGTGACTGTATGCTGTGATGGCTGCGCTAGAATTAGTAGCACACAGGTAACGATATTTGTAGGCTATACATTATACGGTAATAGAAAACTAAAAATTTCATAGATCTCGTAGGCCTATACTACACAGCTTGGACATTCTTAAAATTCGCGACACGTGAATAATGAAATAAAAGGCAAACCATTGGTCTGGATAAAGATTATTGATGCTTGACTACCCCCACTGAGCATGAAAAAACCGGGGGTGTTATATATTAGCTAACGCGGCCCGCGTTACCTCAATTTTTCATATTAAAGCATTGTTGTTGTTTCTTATGGCTAGCCCAGATTCCAATCCATCAGCTTTCTTGCATTCCAATAGACTTGTGTGAGGTTTCCTGAAGTTCTAGCAGTCACATCAAGTTTGTTGCAATGTGGCAGGTGCCCCTTATCCATTTTACTTCCAGGTTCGTGACAAAGTGTGCATTTTTCAGATCTCAGGATGTCCCAAATAGGATCACGACTTATATTGTACCCTTCAATGTTTTCCAGGATGCCGACTCTAGCTCGGGTAGTGGTCTGTTCGGTGTGGCTCTAACTTATTCTAAACATCCTAGGAATATCGTCAAGGATCACAGGAGGCTTAACTTAAATTCAGTATGTCAGAGAACTCCTAATATAAAATAATTTTATTCACAAAAACATCATCTCCCATTTACTCCCATCCATAGACAATAAAACAACAAAATATACTCCCTTAAAATTATTCTAATCAACAACATCAAAATGCAAAGGTAAATTAATCACACTGTCTGAAACCAGGAAAAGAAAAACAATCTATTTCACTGCAGTCCACTGCTTCGAGTTCAAAAATAAAACGTCAACAGACTTAATTCATCAAAACTATGGCCTGAATAACCCAGCCATTCTATCAAAAAAAATATGCGCACTCATGTTTATAACTTGCAAAATTGGTTTTTGGGGTTCGGACACGTTTTTCTCGTACAATCATCATCCTTCCTCACAAGAGTCAGACAATGAAGGCAATAGACTTATTCTAGGCCACAGGCATGTGTGCACGTTCTAGCTTATAAACAATTAATTCACTCAGAGCCATGACTCTGTTAATTACTGTAAAACAAACAAGTCAATATACATGAAGCATCAAATAAACACTTCGGCGGCCGGTGCCCCGCTACTGTTAATAAACAACTATAATGAATGCACTCAAAATGACAATACAAGACATCGCTTCCTAAAGCGGTACAAAAAAACCTGGGAACCCAGACTACCTTCCCTCAAAGAAAACAAATACCATCCAACCTGGTCCCCTCGATCTTATGACAGACATTCTCACACCATAATACCCAGCTGGTCGGGCAATAACCTTCACTGCCACTTTCAGAATTCAGACGGCTGGCCGCATCTTATACCTGCTCCCTAATGACTACCTTGGGTTCGAGCTGTAAATTTACCTTTCCGACGGAGCTATAGCACACTCTCATCAGACAATGAATTCAATCATTTCACTTACCAATTATACCATCGTAGAACACGGGAATACCACCTCCGTTATTAATTTCACTTGCCATTTTATATCATCGTAGAACACGAGAATACCACCTCCGTTATTAATTCACTTACCATTTTATATCATCGTAGAACACGGGAATACCACCTCCGTTATTAATTTCAGCTCAACCCAGGATCAACTCTCAACCTTTTCTGAATATTATATTATCATCCAGCCATTTTGTCTTACCTTTCTTTACCTTGGTGTGATTATCAATTACCATGCTTATTGTTCACATAATTTCAGTGTCACTACTGGTCTTTGTCACAATATCGAGCTGTCTTCCCCCTATTAGCTCTTACGTTAATATCGTGCGTGAGCACTATCAACCCAATTATTCCCTTAATTGTGCATTCAGCAAGGTTACTGACACCCTCAAACAAAACACATTTAAACAAATGTTGATGCTCATATACTATTTACGTTATAAAACACACAAAATAATCATGACTGACAAATACACACAAATCTACACAAAACATGCCTGCTATGCCCAAAATATCTATTTTATCATAATTGCTTATGATCGAGATAAACTTATCCGACTCCCATGATGGGATACGCTACGGCAAACATGCCCCATACAATTTTTACTTATCTCGTATACATCCTGATGGTGCTCTGGTCCTTGATATCAGTCTTCTGGATCAATTGGTTCATCTTGCAAGGAGGATAATTTACACACGGTTTCCAAAATTCACCAAAGCAAAGGTCCACTGTGAATTATTATTATTATTATCACAATGCACGGTTCTCGCGTATGTAGCTTCTACCTCCTACAGCTATCATCAACCTACTCAATTCAGCTGATAGTTCAATAGCTTCCTAGATCACTGACTTAGCTACTAATAGCTCGTACGGCTATCTCTATCATATAACTGTGTCGTACTGGCACGGTATGCACTGTTCCAATTCGCACTCGCGAATACTTAGCGATATTCAAATGTCCAAAGATAGAACTGCTTCTACTTATAAAACTTGTAAAATTGTTACTTTTCTTAAGGCTTGGGCTTTCGCCTCTGCAGCGCCCCGATATGAACTTATAAAAACTTGTAAAAATTATTAATATTCTTAGTGCTACGGGCTTGAGCTTTCGCCTCTGCAGCGCCCCGATATGAACTGTTTTCGCTGCGTATCCAGCTATTATTTATATGATTTCTCTTAGGAGTACTTGGAGTGGGGAGCTTTTAGAATTTATTTCAATAATAACACTCGCTTGAATATGCAAATTAGCTCCTTTGAACGTCCTCATTTCTAATGTCTCAATGACTTCTTTTTATTCAAAATCCGATCGTTGGATCCTTATATAATGAGCTCCGTAATTTCCTCATTGTTCCTTAATTTTGGCGGGATTTGGTCGCGTCTCGCGTCCCTCGCTGCAATTGGTAGTTTTAAATCCACCCCCTGATTTCATTTTAATTCTGGCAAAAATCACAGAATGATCCAATTTAAATTTTGACGATACTTCTGAGAGGCTGGGATTGTCCCCTATACGATGGTGTAATTCCTGTTTCTGTATTTTAATTACTGCTCCAATTTCTCTCAAATGGGCGGGGTTTATCTAGTGAGTGATCGTTGAAATTTTCGCATTTACCCGCTTACCGTTTCGCGCTGTCTGAGCGCATGTGGCTTCCAGATGTTGGCTTTCTCTCCCTACCGTCATTGTCCGTGCTGGGTGAAAGTTACATTAAGGCACGTACGGGCCTCCCTTTGTTATTCTCTAGTCCACAAGCAACGTAATTTCTCGCACCAGCTTTGAAACTTGAATAAAATATTGTTGAAATAAATATGTAGAATTTATGCAATCACAGATGCATAAAGGTTACAATATAGATGGAATTCCAGCTGAGTCTGCCATTTTCGCTGTTAATTATGCACAAGTACAGTATTGCCAATCCCACACTTACGGGACTACTTTGTATAAGCGCGGTACCATGAAACAAAATAGCGCCAAGTTTGAACCAGTTCGCAATGGATTGTGCAAGCTGTTTTTGTCTAGAACAATAATTGTTAATTCATTAGGCCATACAAACACCCCTGGATTTTGTCACGCACAGTGGGGGTGGACACGCATCAATAATTTTCATCCAAACCCATGGTTTGTGCCTAGACCAATAACTTTTAGGCAGTGAGGCGCTGGTTTTGACGATTAGTTCGAAACATGAAATTCTTGCGATCAGCGTTCATTACAGTGGTAAATACTGTTCTACATACAAAACAAACCTAACCTGGGGCTTATGCCCAGACCTCCTTGCTTGTAGTGCAATCGGTAATTTTCGTCCAGACAGTCGTCTAACCAAGTAGCGACCAATGGTTTCGTCCAGTCAGTCGTCTAACCAAGAAGAGCTCGTTTATTTCTTTTTCTCACATAATTACAACATTACATGTGTCGTCTAATGTAGGCCTATTTAGTATCGGATATGTTGGTAACTAATGACATCAATGTGATCGCTCACTGCGGCAGTTTCACACACCAAATATGCTGTCGAACATGGCTGCGGTTGTTAAATATACAATAAATAAAAACACATGTTTAAGTGATTTAGCACATATATCCGGTGCAGAAGTGATCAAAGTTAGTAGTTACAATTGATAATGTCCCCCCCCCCTCCTCCAAAAGATGAAATAAGATATGAAAATGATATATTATCAAAGTGAAAGCGAAAAGAAAAAAAGAGTGATACATGGTACAGAATTAATCTGAAATTTCACTACAGTATATGTCGTTTTATAAAAGGGCATAGCGGGTGGGTTACAGACAGTGAAGGAGAAAACATCTATTAGGACATCACTTCCATAATTATTATTCATCATTACACAAGGTATTTAGGCTAATTTAAGTATTCTACTTGGTTCATCACTCCTGAAGTGTTACCTCTATTACGTATGTCGTTTTGCCTTGAATATTTTTGGTTGAAGGCAGGCTATTATTTTATTTTAGAATATGCACTGAAAATTTGATGTAATCAGCGTAACCGCAGCCTTCGTAAAGAGGTTTACGCAGGCCAGCGCGTATCCCATTTTTGAACAGCTGACTGCGGTTGACTGTAGTGTTGGGGGTCTGCACCACTAGCGCTGGCCAACAGCGGGGCGCACTTGAACTCGGTCAGTGATAACACTATGTATTGTATTCGTCATGATAATGCTATTATTATGATCATGTAGAAATGAGTGGAAGTGTAGAGGACGTACCCATTCGCGACAACGCTGCCTCAGTTCAATTCCCTCTCATATATTCCGCTCTCGCAATTTAAATATCTCAGCTCTCCACAGAAAATTGTTTTGTGTTGGTATATTATAATTATAATTTTCAAGATATTACTCGGTCGATAAAGCTTGCCTTTCAACGCTTGTACTTAACTCGTCAATTTCTCAGTGAATTAATTGAATTTTCTACAAGTGGCTTTTAATGTGCCGGTTGATGAGAGGTCAGGAGACTATTCTACCAACCATCTCGCGTTGTGTGGCTAGCATTTTTTGGCAGTTGGTCCAGGTTCAATTTCCAACTCTGCCAAGAAATTTTAATTTTGTTCTGAGGGATGGAACAAGGCACAGTCAGCCTCATGAGGCAAAACTGAGAAAAGGAGGGTTCGATTCCTATCTTAGCCATCTTGGAAGTGGTTTCCCCGCTTCTACTCCTGGCAAATGCCGGGATGGTTCCTAAATTATGGCCATGGCCACCTCGTTCCCAATCCTCATCTGAATAATAAATGTACACACTAATCCAGCCATCACAATAACACAGGTTATCAGACAAATTCCACATGCCCAAGTACACAGATCTATATGACCATGATGTCACAAAGCCCCAAAATCAACCAACTGCGGCTTTCTACCATTCCAAGACGAAATCTTCGAGTTGCCATTAGTCTAATGCCCCTAAAATCCACGACTAGTTCGAATGGTTTTAGGCCTAAGCATTGGATCAACCATCTTCTTGCATCTCAATAGGGATTTGCCAACAGGCTTTCAACAGCTTGTCTCAATTCTGCCTTCATATATGTAGGCCTATTGGCTACTCCAGCTATCTGATATAACATCTAGCGGTAAAAATTAGAAACTTACCAAGTAGGGTACATTTGTCACGTGGTGACTGTTTGTATATGGTTTCTTGTATTCGTAAGCAGACCGAGGTAATTTCTTCGTGTCTTTATACATAAGTAATAAGTTTTACTCGTTGATGGAGTGTAAAATGAGTAAAAGCAACGTATATTGCTCAGTTTACGGCTGTAAGTCGATGCATAAAAGAGGGCTGCGGATATAAGTTTTCATCACTTTCCAAAAGATGTAAATAGCAATAGCCAAAAGGTGACGATACCAAATAAATACGGGCAACAGGAGCGGGTTGGACCACTCACCACTACACTCACTGACGACAGGACGGGTTGTTCACTGTTTACGCCGAGCCAAGCCGTACCGAGACAGCTAGGCCTACACCAGCCGACTACAGCCAAGCTTCATCAGTCAGGTATCCTTCCCCCTCCCTAGTTCATTTCCAATTACCCTACCAACCGCCATCACCTCGCTCTGCGATATCCAAGCCATTCCACTACGAGTCATATAGGCCTAATTTGACTTCGCAGGGTAAATATCTAATCTGCGAGAACCTGCTACCAGTCCGATATTCTACACCAAACCCACCAGCTAACCATCTAAATCAAGCAATTCCTGTGTCCCCCGAGCTTTAATACAAGTTAAACTCATCCCTTCGCCCTACCAAGCAGCAAATAATTTCTACAGTCTATGGTACAGTGAGCAAACTCAAATATAGCTTTTAAAGTAACAGCGCCATGACTCGAACTGCTCAAAAACAGATACCAGCAGACAACCGATGCTTGATAATATGCAATTGACACATAAAATCCAGTGGAACACACAAATTAGATCACGTGTATCGCACAGTTATACAATATACAATCAAAAACAACACTGTCATTATTTTAGGGACCACATTTACTGATTATAACCGAAAAATAAAAAGTGTTCCATATCAAACGCGTGTTATTGAGTATTTTTACCCTACTTATCCAGACCGACCGCAGCGCCCCAAGTGTTAGAGTTGCCAATACATGCAAGAAATGAGTACGGTACTTATCAAAAATAAAGAAATAATAAGCTAATATGTACCCTACTATTATATTTCTCTCCTATTCCTAAATCCTTCTCTGAACACTCATCTTAAAACAGAATGGTCTGCATTTTTGGACTAATTATAAAAATATAGCCTATAAGAAGAAATGAACATGCTCATCATTAGCTCCCTGGCGAAAATAATTGAGTAAGTATTAATGTTTCTGTTCTTATGCATTTTATATGATGCTTTAAAAATCAATCTAGAAGAGATGATTTAAGTTAACTTCACTACCATAATACTGCTTAAGAGTTACTGTCGAGGACTTATGACCAAGATGTCCCTAACTTGAGCAAGGACTGCTTCACAACTTCATGTAAAACGTATTTTCGTAAAAGAGCCTTTACTTAGTTTGGATCATTTGCGATACGTGTTACATGGATGTGTGTGCTGACTTTTTGGTGTTAAATGAAGTAAGTTGGCAACACCAAATGTGACGGCCATGTTGGTTTTCTAGTAACTTATAGGCAGGTAGCTCCCAAGACCATTCAAGAATAATAAACTCGTACCTTTGCTGTCTTATTTCACAAGAACTGACCAGTAGATCCTGCCAGCAGGAATTCTGAGAAAAGGTGGCGACTAACATTTCCCACACAGCTCCCTTTCACTCGCCACCCGCAGTGACATCTCCTTACCAAACACTTACTGACAATGAGCCGCTTGACAATGTGACCGCCACTTCCTTTCAAGAATGGATTCCAAGAATGGATTCTTCTATATCTGCCGCTGCCGATTCGAATTCAGCTAGGCCTTTCCAGTCAGTTCAAAGACAGTGAGTGAACAGGTGAATTCTAGTGCGTGGTTAGCCAACTTTACAATAAACTGATACGAGTGACGCCATTACCCATGGATAAGTGGCTTATTAGAAGTGGTAAAAAGAGACCCCATGAAAGTGATAGTGCTTGCCCTCCTTCGGAAAGAGAAAAAGGTTCGAATTTTACAAAGTCCATTGTTCTTCCGCGTCTACTTCTGCTCCCATCAGGATTATTAATTCCACACACAAAGTGTATGTGCGTAAATATCAAGACGATTATCTGACATTAGGCTTTACCAGCATTCTTTCGAAGAATAATCAGAAACAACCTCAATGCGTTCTTTGTTTGGAGATTTTAGCAAACGACAGTTTGAAGCCTGTCAAACTTAAGAGACATTTACAGACTAAACATCCAGACTGTGTAAGAAAACCTTTAGCCTTTCTTAAGCGCCACGATCAACAACTAAAAGGAAATGTTAGATTCCTAGAAAAGCACGCACAGTTCCTAAGAAAGCGCTAAGAGCATCCTTGGAGGTATCCTATTTAATTGCGAAATCCAAATCCCTACGTATTATTGGTGAGAAATTACTTCTTCCTGCAGCCGTGAAAATGTGCGCGATCATGCATAGAGAAAAGTTCGACGAGTGTTTCAAGTCGATACCGCTCTCAAATGATACAGTAACTCGTCGTATTGATGTAATAGCCTTTGACATAAAAAATCAATTGCTACCACGTCTTCATGATATCCCAAAATATGCCATGCAACTTGATGACAGTACTGATATCGTAAACAGTGCCCAGCTTCTTGTTTTTGTACGCTACTGTTATGAAAATGAAATGCGCGAGGAGTTTCTATTTTGTAAGGCTCGGAAAGGGGGGACTACAGGCGAAGATATTTTTTCTCTTGTGAATTCCTTTTTTATTGACAACAATCTCTCATGGAAAAATTGTGTTGGTATATGTACTGATGGGGCGTCGGCATTTACTGGAACTAAAAAGGGTTTCAAAGCAAGAGTGAGTGCTGTTACTAATTCTGTAAAATTCACACATCGCATGATGCACAGGGAGGCATTGGCTTCAAAAGTACTACAACCGGAAGTCAATAAAGTGCTGAACGATGTAATTAGTGTTATAAATTTTGTGAAAGCAAGTGCTTTAAACAGTCGGCTATTTTCCTTTCTTTGCGAGGAGATGGGATCCACACATGATTCGCTTCTATTGCACACGGAGGTACGTTGGTTGTCTCATGGTCGAGTCCTTCGTCGCGTTGTGTAGATGAAAAATGAACTTTGTATTTTCCTATTGGACAGCAGTCCTACACTCGCAACCCTGTTTCGGGGTGAGAAATGGCTTCTAATACTGTGCTACTTGGCTGACGTATTTGAAAAACTGAATGAACTTAACGTGTCACTTCAAGGACGAAATAGTAATATTTTCATTCTAAGCAACAAAGCGCTTGCTTTTAAGAGGAAACTTGAACTTTGGAAAGCCCAGATGGACAAAGGTAACTGTGAGATGTTTCATTGTCTGAATGAATTCCTGGAAGAAAATGAGATGGATATTTGTCAAATTAGTGGAATTGTCGTAGAACACCACCAAAACCTTCGTGAAAAATTCGAGGGTAGATTTCCACAACCTTCGAATGGCTGGATTCGCAGTCCGTTTGAAATGAACGTAACAGCCCACCTGTCAACGGCAGAACAGGAGGAATTAATAGAACTTTCAAGTGACAGAATACTTCGAAATGAATTTAAGTCGAAAATTTTTGGGTGCAGATTCGGAATGAATATCCCATTTTATCAAGAAAAGCAGTGGATCTGTTATTAACCTTCGCTTCAACTTACTTGTGTGAGTCAACATTTTCCGCAATGGCATCCGTCAATACGAAGCATCGGTCTCGGCTGCAGCTGGAAGGGGATCTGCAGGTTGCTGTTTCAAACATACAACCAAGACTGGATTTACTTTCATCTCAAATTCAAGCTCACATATCACACTAACTCGTTAAGTGTCTGAGAATTACCGAATTCTGATCCATGTGCACTTTTATTCTCCTGTTTTACTTTTTCATGGGTGAAGAGTTTTAACATAACATTTTTCAAATTCACAGTGAAATGTTGAAAATTGTATATATTATTTCTGTTGTCATTTATAAGTCACGAGCTTTCAAATATGAAAAGCATTACTGAGCACAGGTGTCACAGCTAAAGAGCTAATTAGTGAAACAAACAACATTTGCTCAAATCCAATAACTGCACGAGCAGCAGTTGTTTTTATTTTTATAAGCAAAAGTAATACATATGCATGACATTTTTTTACAAAACGTTGTTGTACTTTGATGTGCTCTAAGAACAATTAATTGTGTGTTATTATTATCATTATTATTATTATTGTTATTATTATTATTATTAATGTAACTGGTAGTTGAAATCCTAATTAGGCAGTAGCATACAAAGTAGATCTTGTGTGTGTGTTTTTTTTTGTGGGAAGTAGCCCATGAGAAGTGCTAAAAAAAAGGAAATAAGAATAGGGGGGGATAGATATTTCATGTTTCAGAAGGGGGGCGCGACAGAAAAAGTTTGAGAACCCCTGGTGTAGAGTAAAGTGACATGTTCACGACGAAGGACCCATATTAGGATGTACTCTATTTAAGGGATTTTGTTTTTGCACAGATGTGTTAACTTAAGGAGGATCTGCCCTTATAAGGAGCCCAAGTTTAACCTACAACATGCATAGTCGAGTGAGTTTGAATAGGTTTTTTTTTTTTTAGTCGTTTACCCTCCAGGTTGGTGGAACCCACGGACTCAGCGAGGGAACTCACCACTACCGCCTCTACGGGCAGTGTCCTAGAACTGGGAACATCGAATCGGAAGGGATACAACTGGTGAGGTGGGATTGGCACCTCGCCCAGGCGGCCTCACCTGCAAAGCGAACAGGGGCCTCATGAGGGAAGGTAAGGGATGGTTAGGATGGATAGACAAGGAAGACGGAAGGAGGCGGCCGTGGCCTTGAAGAAGGTACCATACCGGCATTTGCCCGAAGACGAAGTGGGAAACCACGGAAAACCACTTCGAGGATGGCTGAGGGGGAATCGAACCCCCTCTACTCATTTGGGCCACCCGAGGCTGAGTAGACCCCGTTCCAGTCCTCGTACCACTTTTCAAATTTCGTGGCAGAGCCGGGAATCGAACCCAGGACCTCCGGGGCGGCAGCTAACCATGCTGACTTCTACGCTACGGAGGTGACCATTTGAATAGTAATATTAGTGTAATTTTATAATTTGTTTCTTGTCATGTTATTCAGATATTAAAATCATTTGTCTTATTTATAAATCCACCCAAGTGTATGTGTCTTTATTTAAGTAGTTCTGATAATCCCCAGACTTGAATCAGTGCCAACGTGATTTCCCATTAATAACCCGACACGCCCCAAGTGACCGACTGATTTTATCTTTTATTTTATTTTATTTTTCTGCAAATTCAAGTCCATACCACCGATGGAAGGTTACAATACATTTCCTCCCTTTATATTTGTGGCTTGGTTGGGTAGTGAATATCGTACTCGACTGTGAGCTTCAACATTACGCGTTCGAATCTTCACCATGATGGTTAAATTTTATCCTCCTTTATACCGACACCTTTTACCGTTGCATTGATACGTTGCTCAGAGCGTAATCCTCTGCCAGTCCCAACTAATTCCGCAATAGCAATATTTATGTAAATCAATTACCATCAATCAACGGTGTAGTTTCTCTGTTTTTCACCAGATAGCCACATGTTGAAAGTCTTTCATAGCGGATGGGTAGGATGGGGTAATTGTATAAATAATGAACCAACCAGTGCTGAGTAGGGACACCACATCACAGAAGTCACACACAAATAGAGGAAACCAGAAAGTATTTGAAAATATCCTAATAAGTGAACTAAGAAAGAGACAGTCGTTGGTGACTGGCAACAGTAGACTGGCAGTAGACAGTGTCCATGTTCAAACAATATTGATATTCGTACAAATGTTCACAGAATTCCTTATGATTTTAGACTGATTGTGCTTGATCATCTTAGAGCATGGCGTCATGGCCAATTATAAGGGCATGTTAGCGAATGCTGATGTATCTGATTGGATTAGACATATTTTATTCATATAGACTACAATCACAGCATTTTCCTGGAGGGAGTGTGGGAAAACCCCGAGGAAACAAACCTAACTCAGGATGGCCGTTACCAGTACAGATACTTCGAGATCCGTGACTTATGATCGCAAGATTAACAGTTATGTAAAACTACAAGCTTCCTTCTTTCCTTCCTTCCTTCTTTCCTTCCTTCCTTCCTTCTGGCTTTCTTTCCTTCCTTCTGAACTTTCCTTCCATCTTTCATTCCTTCCTTCCTTCCTTCCTTCCTTCCTTCCTCCCTTCCTTCCTTCTGTCCGTTCCTTCCTTCTTTCCTTCCTTCCATCTGTCCTTCCTTCCGTCCTTCCTTCTTTCCTTCCTTCTGTCTTTCTTTCCTTCCTTCTGTCCTTTCCTTCCATCTTTCATTCCTTCTGTACTTTCCTTCCATCTTTCATTCCTTCTTTCCTTCCTTCCTTCCTTCCTTCTGTCCGTTCCTTCCTTCTTTCCTTCCTTCCATCCGTCCTTCCTTCTGTCTTTCTTTCCTTCCTTCTGTCCTTTCCTTCCATCTTTAATTCCTTCTGTCCTTTCCTTCCATCTTTCATTCCTTCTTTCCTTCCTTCCTTCCTTCCTTCCTTCCTTCCTTCCTTCCTTCCTTCTGTCCATTCCTTCCTTCTTTCCTTCCTTCCATCCGTCCTTCTTTCTTTCCTTCCTTCTGTCTTTCTTTCCTTCCTTCTGTCCTTTCCTTCCATCTTTCATTCCTTCTGTCCTTTCCTTCCATCTTTCATTCCTTCTTTCCTTCCTTCTTTCCTTCCTTCCTTCTTTCCTTCCTTCTTTTCTTTCATTCCTTCTTTCCTTCCTTCTTCCTTCCTTTCCTTCCTTCCCACTTTCGTTCCTTCCTTCTTTTCTTACTTCCTTCTTTCCTTCCTTCTTTTCTTCCTTCCTCCCTTCTTTCCTTCCTTCCTTCCTTATTTCCTTCCTTCCTTCTGTCCATTCCTTCCTTCTTTCCTTCCTCCCATCCGTCCTTCCTTCCTTCTTTTCTTTCATTCCTTCTTTCCTTCCTTCTTCCTTCCTTTCCTTCCTTCCCACTTTCGTTCCTTCCTTCTTTTCTTACTTCCTTCTTTCCTTCCTTCTTGTCTTCCTTCCTTCCTTCCTTCCTTCCTTCTTTCCTTCCTTCTTTTCTTCCTTCCTTCCTTCTTTCCTTCCTTCCTTCCTTATTTCCTTCCTCCCGTCTTTCCTCCCTTCTTTTCTTTCCTTCTTTTATTCCTTCTTTCTTTCTTTCCTTTCTTCTTCCTTCCTTCTTTCGTTCCTTCCTTCTTTTCTTACTTACTTCCTTCTTTCCTTCCTTATTTTCTTCCTTCTTCTTTCATTCCTTATTTCCTTCCTTCCACCATAACATTTATTGTCCTTACCCTTTTTAAGTATGGTATTTAATTTGACTGTCCAGCGAAAGGCATGCTTATTCATGTCCTCGCACATACAGTATGAAGTGTTTTACAAAGACCTAGGCCTATGTTACTATCCCACCATTGAAAATGTTGCCCCACATTGATTCAAGTTTAGGTGCAGAGGGGGCTTCGCTACAGATCTGTGTCATGGTATAAATGAAATGTTATTTGACATTAACTATTATAATGCA
Source organism: Meconema thalassinum (assembly GCA_946902985.2). Classification (NCBI taxonomy): domain Eukaryota; kingdom Metazoa; phylum Arthropoda; class Insecta; order Orthoptera; family Tettigoniidae; genus Meconema; species Meconema thalassinum. The sequence goes on along the minus strand of OX336389.2, from coordinate 690,213,999 downwards.
TTTGGAACACAATTTGTGTGCCCTTCTCAATCGTGAGAAGACGATTTAGAATAAAATAAATGGAAATGTGTGTGTGGATTAGCCCCGATTTGTTGGCACAGCACCTAAAACCTCATCCTGCTCGTGACTACGTTTCTCTACAAAAAGTGACTCAAATACTGTCTGCATCATAATGAGCATGATTTATCCATGTTCTTCTCATTATGAGCCGTAAGGCATATATCTACATGGAAACCATTGAGAATTCCCAATGTAACAGACTGAGGGAGTGAGACAAGGAAAAGCCCTTAGTGTTTCTACTACCACACAACGCACTCGTTTAGCAGCAGCGTGATATCCGGAACGTGAGTTAGGCCAGTCAGCTGTCGTGTCATTCCTTCAGTGGAATAAAGTCACATTCCAGGCACACGTACATTCATTGGGTCTCTGAGTTGCCTAATCTGGAGGTACGTGTCCTGGAAGTTCCTCAAATCCATTCAACATTCAGTAAGGGCTGTCCAAGAGCTAACGAAAGTGATGAGTTTCATGTCTTGGCTTGCTGCTTCGAGTAGGAGCTAAGGACATGGTCGAGCTTAAGGAAGTAGCAATATGCACAACATACTTCCAAGCAAACACAGACAAACTTGCAACCCGAAACAAACTTTTACATTTTCGATGTTTGCACTTGCTTTTAGCTCTCCTTTTCCGTTTCCTCAAATCTCCATATTTGTTGGATTTCTTTTTCGGGTTTTTAATATTTTTCTAACCTCCAGTTGCAAGTTGATCCTCATAGGGCCTTGATTAGCCTTGTTATACTATTTCCTAGGATGCCCAGAACGAAAAGGTGTAATGGTGCTTAATTTACAAATTGAGGTACAATCAGCATCTGAAAGTTCAACTTACACTTTATAAAACAACAATTATAAAATTCCTATAAACGTGGGAGTTTTGAGGACAGCTCAAAGCAAGCACATATTTTGAAAATGGATACAAATTGTAATTAAGTGGAATTTAAGGCGTACAAGTTTGTTTCTGGTTGGAAATACAGCATATGTGTGTTAGCTTGGAGTTGTGTATGCTTGTTGCACAATATCTATGGCAGACACAGTCTTAGAATTTACGGATACATTTTCGGCTCTTTTAGTTGAATCTTCCCACTTAACAAACACTGACTGATTGGTGTGTGTTTATATGTTACCTGATCATCATATTAACTGTTTATTCAGTTATTTAATTACGTTAGATACTTGGCTAGTTTGCTTATTTCTTAGTTAGATAGTTAGTTAGTTAGTTAGTTAATAATATTTCATTCCGCCTCATTACGTAGTTGTTAGCACTCTTAGCTGCCACAGCGGGGAATCGTGTTCGATTCCCGGCTCTGCCTAGAAATTTATTTCTGGTTCGAGGGCTGGAACGGGTACACTTAGCCTCGTGTGGCAAACTGAGAAGAGGCGGGTTCGATTCCCACCTGAGGCATCCAGGAGGTGGCTTTCCGTGGATTCTAACTTTAACTTTTAATGCCAGGATGGTTCCTAAACTAAGGCCACGGCCGCCTCCTTCCCCATCCTCATATGAATTACAAATGCACACAACAACACAGTCATCACAATGACTCAGGTTATCAGACAAATTCCACACACACCCAAATACACGGGACTACGATGTCGCAATGCACTTAAATGAACTAACAACAGTAATATTTCAAATTGCTCATCAAGAAGTTAGCATTCATTTCATCATTTTACATGTTTAACAATGTTGTTGTTGTTTCATTTAAGAGGCTTGGACATCAAGGTAATTCAGCCTCTTGTACTTGGATGTATATGTGGAATTTTGTCTGATAATCTGTATTATTGGGACAACTGTAACTGTGTGTGTATTTGTCATTCGGGTGAGCATTGTAAAGAAGGCGGTCGTGGCCTGAAGATAGGAACCATTCCAGTATTTGCCAGAAGAAGAAGTGGGAAACCAAAGAAACCACTTACAGAATGACTGAGGTGGGAATCTAAACCTTCTCTCTTCAGTTTTGCCACACGATGCTTAGTGAGCCCCGTTCCAGCACTCAGACCAGAAATAAATGTCTTGGCAGAGCCGAGTATCGAATCCGGACCTCCGGGGTGACAGCCAAGAATGCTAGCCGCTACATCACGAGCTGATGTACATCTTTAACGTGACAGTAGTGTTTACAAATACGATCTCGCACCATTAAGTTATTGGCTACAATCTGTGTGATTGACTATTGGAGGTAATCCAGTACTTAAGGAGCTAATTCTCCTCGCTGTGAATGTCTCCATCTCTGCCCTTCTCTTCTTTACACATTGCTCTTATCACTAATTCAAAGTTAATAATCGGACAGCAGCTGTCTGTGGTCTCAGGGTACGTATACGTTTCTTAAACTGGTAATTTTATTTCTAAAATCTGCTAATTGGATGGAAAGCGAGTTCATTTCCCTCTACCGGCTGAGCTACACAGCCCTTCCACCTTCCTAGTTACTGCGGGTGATCTAAAGATATTGTATTGTGTAAATACCAACCTGCCGCAGTCTATTCTAGAAGATGTAGACAGAAGTGGTAAATTTCAATGAAGCTTCGTCCAAGAATTTCAAAACCTAAAAACAAATATGCAGTCAACAGGTTCATCAATAAGAATTTCATTTCAACTGCATACTTTCCTGCGTTCCTCCAAGACACAGCCGGAATATACATTCATCTTAAAATATAATGAATGTGTATCACAGAAAACGATCCTTCAAATAATATTTTTTCGTCAAAACTCACCGTACCATTTATTCTTGGAATAACTTGCATTAATTTCATAAATCAACGTGTTACGTTTTAAAATAACGTCCCCATACTTGTAACGGAGCTGATGGTAAGATGTCCCAAGCCCCTCAATTGAATCAACAACAACGATATCATTCCTAGAACGGGCTTGTCTAGAACTATATTAACCCGCGACGATTGGCGCATGGGTATTTTTGATCCGAGCTTAAATAATGGCCTATATTTTCGTTTCGGTCAGCCCTTTTTCCCAGTCGCTTACAGTACCTTCCTTCCTAGCCTTGAAATTCACCCTGAAAAAGAGACATGTCCATAGCTTTTTGAACACTTAAGTTATTTCTATATTAATTACGGTCGGGTAAAATTTACCCATGGCGCCAGTCCTCGCGTGACAATTTTCGGTTTACGTTAGCCGGGACAATCTGTAAAAAAATAAGGGGGAAAATCCACCTATTTTGGTGCAGCACTATCACATAGCTCACGTTCTTGTTGATCCATGTTGAGGGTCTAGGGACACCTTGGTCATCAGCTCCTTTGTTCAAAAGAATGGAGATGACTGCTTTACCGCCACTATCAAGGGCAATTATACTGTTACGAAAATTATTGTGATTTTTCTGGATGTTAAATTTGAAAAATATAAATAAACCTCATTTTATATTGGGAATAGTTCATAGGAAGATTGCTGGGACTGGTCTATCCGAAATGTCATGCAGACAGTGTTACTCGCAGGGTCCCAAAGGGTAAGTATACAAATTTGGTTCAGATCGGTGAAAATTACTTCATAAAAATCCGCACGACTACGACAAAAAGGGAGTGACACAATATGGGTCAAAATGACCCGGCGCCAGTCCTCGTGTTATATTTTTCTCGCCTGTTCCCAACGGTTAACGGGGTTTGAACCCCTGGACATAATGCCCAATAGTATTCCTTTTAAATTTATGTATTTAATTTTACGCTCACGTCTTATCAGCAGTGTGGATCAGGGTGATAATATTCCGGTTTGTGCCACCCTGTAAGAGAAGCTCCTAATCCGAGTGTTTCTACGTTATTACTCATCAAATTAACAGGATTTAAATTTCGTGGCAGACGGAGCACTTAATGGAGGAAGCTTTGTTCATTCCCTTACGACACAAAGCTCCATAAAGATTTCCCTGATTACACTCTCCTTTCGGGACAGGGCCCCGCTTAATGACCTATACGCCTGCTGATCTTGGAAACAACGGAAACTAATTTGGAACGACAGTAAACGGCAGTATGTAGGAGATATCTTATTACCGACAAGCGAGATAGTTTTACGAACCTGGGGTCATTTCAAATTCAAATCAGGGTGAATTAAGACAGTGATGAACAAAGAGCATATCGTGGGCCAGAAGCGGCACGTGGGATTGAAGTATCTGTGTTCGTTTTGCCAAGTAGGGTACCATCAATATTCACGAAAGTAAAAGTCAAGCAGCTGGAACAATTTCCTCTGCCACCGATATTGAGCTACTTCTCTGGTTTTCCATCACTCATATCATAAATAAATACAAAGATCATTCCGCAAATGAGTTTCTTACGGTGTTACATTGGGTAGGCATCTATGCGTCGGTAAATTCATTCCTTTATTTATTCATTCATTCATTCATTCATAAATTCATTCATTTATTTGCAATTGGGAGTGTGTACCCCGGTGGCAAAATGGTACAATTTGCAGTTGTAGTTACGGGACATTCATTTGCCTCACTGACTGACATTAGGTCCCAATAAGTCATGCCATGCGTATAATGAATAGGTAGAAGCAGTGGATTTTGACGGAGAGAGTGACCCAATGTATTATCTGATGCTGATAATTTGGAAAACCAGCATTCGACGATAGAGGATAGGCTTGTTCTCTCCAGGTGTTCTACTTCTAGATGACAACGTGACACCTCACACAGGGCCTGGGGAAACAGCAGCAGATTTTCTGAAGATACTGGGTTGGGAGCGCAATTATGAACCTAATCTTGTGCCCAGTGACTTCCATTCCTCTCCATCTGAATAAATTACCATCTGGACAACACTACCATTAACGATGGCATCTTCGTAAACAAGGAACAAAGTTCTATAGGCCTACCAGTAGTTTTGTCGGCCTAACGGCTACAATACGTATCTAGTATTTGCGGAACAGTACAGGAAAGTCTTTTTCTACTGATAACCCATTTCATATCCTGAATTAGGTCACAATCTCTGACATCAGCCAGTAAGGTTTTGAAAGTTTGTAAACCACTGGAACGGTGTCGCCATAATTTCGGGAGACCTGATCAAGGAAATACACAAAGTCGCGAATTCCAATTTACCATGAAGACAGATCACCACTTATCCGAACCATCCAATTGATTATTACTAGAAGAACACCGAGTCCATCCGGAATGAGAATCACTTTTATTTGTTTGTCACCTTTTCGAAGTGTCTTGCTGGCCTGCTACAAACAGTGCTTATCTAAATATCATTTTGTTTTCGTTGCAGGATCAAACAATCCGAGACTCACAAGTCTCTGATCTGCCTCAAGTCACACTGAGAGCTCTACATCCATACGTTGCTTCGGCAAGTGTTTTCAGGGTTCACACCCTTATAAGCCTTACAGCCTGAAAAATTTATCATCAATATTATTTCACGCCACATGTTCTTTACTCCTAATTGTCCAAGAGTATGCAGGGTGGACGTTACTGCTCAAGAAGCTGGATAGGTATTCTTCATTATACATTAGCATGTTTATCAACTCTTGATGAATTCAGTACATTTGCATTTGTCTGTTGGCACAGGTTAGATTCAAATGTGTCTTTCCACCAATGTCTCATTTTCATTCATGGCTGTGATTATATGGAATATATTGAGGTATGAGTGGTGCTGAGTAATGGCCTTCAAGGCACAACTAGTGCCTGTGGATGTTGTGAAAGGATTTACTCGTAGGGTTAGTACTGCTGTATAGTAGCCTCACTTTCCTGGTTAACGACAGGCTCGTCTTTGAAACCTAGCTGGACGGATTTTACATTCCATAGCTGCGGGGTGCCGAGGCATTCACAGGTTAAGGCCGGTGAGCAGGTAGACAGGACTGACGTCAACACCTTGTCTGCACTCCTCGTGGACAGATGGAGGAAGCATCTTATTGGTCAAGAACCGTCAGGTATCTGTCAGCCATAAATAATGGCTATTGTCGGTTCGTGCTAATGCTTAACGTTTGAGTCGCCGTAGTTAAACAGGAAGGTGAGGCTACTATACAGGCTCAGTGAGGAAAGCAATGCCAAACTACCTCACTCGTTACCTTGCCTAGTATGCTTCAACATAGCGCTCCCTTGGGTTTTTGTGGGTTTCTACCTACGGTGGTACCTTTTGAGGATCCGGCCAGTCTCCGGGCTGACTACCCAACAGAGGAAGATTAGCATAATCTGGTTGGCAATTTGCTGCAGTGGTGAAGCACCATGTAGTAGACAAAATGGTTTCTCATATGTTTGAAGTGATTTATCGTGTTAGTGGCTCAGGGCAAGTTGCGCATGATTGTAGAGGTAGGCAGACAAAACGTATAAGCTACCAACAATGACGTCTGGGTAGTCTTGGCGTAACTCGGTGCGTATTACCGTAAATACTTGAGGAAAATAATACGGAAAACTGTCGTGAACGTCATGCGATGCCTCGAACAGGCGTGTGCCAGGGAAACACACTGGTGGGTAAGCAATAAGACGTAGACGTTGAGGGGAATGAATAAAAAGGAGTGCCTTATTCTGAATGCCTTAGCGATATGGTATTGTTACGTTGGAAGCGTATCCTTGGCCTTGAAGTACGGATGTACCAACCACAACCAATCCGGCTGACTTGTAGACCGCGCGCAAAGGAGATTCCAAAGTACCTGTCGATAACTAGGGCGTTGCCGCTTACACGTCAGAATCATGAATATTTTCCCGTAAATGGTGAACAACATAGACACGCACCAAAACATTCGTCAGTTCCCTCAACATGAAATCGACTGAGAGAATGCAAGATAATGTTAGATATAATGCTGTGTCTTTCCATTATTTTCCTTGTAACAGGTCACAACTCCTATAAGTAAGGTTGGAGGATTGAATCCTGGAGCGGTCAGTTGGCGTTTGAGTGTGCGCAGAAGTTGAGCAGTGACTGGCACTTTAAAGATCCCCTCAGGACAAAATTCTGTTATGCTCTATAGAGAGAAGAAAAGCTGTGGGAGTTCTTGTTTCCCATAGCAAAGTCCAGTTTACCCCCCCCCCCCCCCCATCCAGTTTTTGGTTTGCTTTCCGCGCAACTGGCAACTCACGTATCAATCAATGGCACATGCCTGAGCCTGAGGCCCTCCAACTGTCCTCTGCACGACTGCGCAACAGGGGGTTGACGAGACAAAAACTGTGGCGTAATCTGCAGTACAGCGGTGTGCCATTAATATGGGACGCAGTGCAAGCAGCCAGTACCTCAGGCGAGGCCTTTAGTGGGGCAACCTGCGCCCGCCACCAGGGACGAGGAGGAGTAGCCAGTACCTCAGTCGAGGCCGTTAGCGTGGCAACTTGCGCCCGCCACCACGGAGGAACCAGCTGCGACGGATGGGGCCACCGAGGAGGCCCCACAGAAGAAGAAGAAGAAGAAGAAGAGGAGACGCCGTCGCCGCAGACGTCGCAACCCGCGCTCCCAGGAGGGAGTAGCAGGGCACAGCGACGCCACCAGCCAGGGACGCCAACGCCGCCCGCACTTCCAGGAGGGAGTGCCAGGGCAATACCGAGACGTCACCTGCCGCAGCCAGGACCACCAGAAGCAGCAGTCAGGTAACGTAGGGCCCCAATCAGAACAGCCATTACAGTGTTTCCGCTGCCTGAGATGGGGTCACTCCCAAGGGTCCTGTGGCTCCCCAGTCCGCTGTAACCGGTGCTCAGGTGCCCATCACCATACCGGATGCACGGCGCCAAGGGATGCACCGGTGTGTACCAACTGCAGGGGTGACCATCAGTCATCCCACCGCTGTTGCCCCGTCTACCAGTCTATGGTAAGAGCAGAGAGGACTGCGGCTCGTTCCCATAGACTGCATGCGAGGCCCCTGCCCCGGCAGGCGTGCCCCCTCCCCCCCCCCCCCCCCCTCTCTCCGGCCACGCAGACTCGGCACCAGGGACCCCATGGAGACCGGGGTTATGGCGCAGGTGCTTGTTGAGGCACTTGCGTCCCTGCTCGGTAGCCGGAAAGGCCCGCGCTAGTCCCAGCAGTGCCGAGTTAATCTGATTCCCGGAGACGAACTGGCGAGAAGTGGACGTGAAACTGGTGCATCGTACCTTCTCCCACTAACACAACCCAACCAATCCTTCCACATCCTTGCATGTGGCTATCTCCAATACGCCAGGTTTTACGTGTAGTCAAATCTTTCCTTTCTGCCTATGCGGTATTTCCCTGGACCTACACTTAAACCTAACCCGCTTATGCTCCTTAATCCCGCTTCATGATGCCTGGTAGAGTACATAGTACTGGGACAGGCAGAGGTAGCCTCGCCAAACGGCTATCATACCCAAACCCCTACTCTTTCTCTTCTACTATCGTAGTTTAATTGCATGTCGGAGGCATCAGTAGTAAAGGTCGGCTGCCACGCGGGGGGTGCGGGTACTATTCCCCCCCCCCCCCCCCCGAAAAAAAAGGTACGCTATCCTAGCTGTAGACTGGGCAAGTCAACGAGTGCCCGCTGATGAGCCTGCCGTGGTGCATCAAGACTAAACCCTCCAGCAGAAATGGCAAAGAACCTGAAAAGATTGCTGGAGTATAATCAATGGCCGTGAAAGCCAAAGTGACACCAAGCAACTATAGTTTTGAATCCGATTGTAATTCTGCGAGTGTAATGTAGAAAGCACTTATTAATTGTAGTAAGAGGCGGGTAAAGTTAGTGTGTGTAGCCTATGTATAAGGCAATAAACGGGGCCACGCTCGTTTGCTCGCAATATCGCTCGGCTTATGGGGCGATAAACTAGGAACTCGTTACGAGCGCCTGGGCACTAAAACTAGCGTGTGGCTCGGCTTTATGGGGTGTTGACAACCCACTCATTAGCACCAGCGCCTTATGAAATACACAGCTCCCGGAAAGAAAACACTGGCTTCATTCGTTTAACAGATGACGATGACGAGTGACATCTCCCGTGGCCTTTATGAAATGGGTCACACTAGCAGCTTACAATGAAACAGAGCTTAATGCAGACTATCGCGCAGATGCCAGCAGTTTTGCTAACTTTAAGCTATCCGTCACTGAAGATAACGGGTTTCCGAGGACTTGGGGCAAGAGAATTTAAGAATAAGGGATTGTTGAGTTTTTACAAACATTATGGATATATTATTTCCTGAAGTTTCGTGGCTTGTGCTGATGCTGTCAGCTGTAGTGACACAAGTTCATTTGCCGTATCTGGACTTGCTTCGTTGCTGAGGTTTCGCCATTATAACAGTAGACTAGTCTTGGCAGAATGGCTTGCCCTCGTATACAAAGGAGTATGCAATAAGCCATATGACTTTGCGCCAGGTCTACAGTGGGGAGACGGACCGAAACATTGTCTCCAGATTGTCAGAACACATTCCATATGATCGCCTTAACCAGTCTTCTAAATCAGCAAGAGCAAAACATTTATCGGACCGCAGACACTCCATCATCTTCGATGAAACAACCCCTAGCCCCCAACAGCTACTTCTGCCAGAGAATAAATCAGGTCCCGCCGGGAAACCGTGATCGCTAAGTTGTGCACCACGACCGCGAGGGCAGCTGAAGAAAGTCCGGAGATCGTTTGGTTTGGATCCCGGCGCTGACAGTGACTATCCTTAGTGTGTTTTTTTTTTTGGGGGGGGGGGATTCTCCACACTTCCTCCATGCAAATGCCACGATAGTATCCAACCTGAAGTATCGCGGCATCTACCTCATCCTGTCCCTGGTACAGTTACACACACTAATACAGGCATCACAGCAATACACGTTATGAGACAAGTTCAACACACACCCAACTACACGAGGCTGATTTGCAAGATGTCCCAAGTCACTCAAATGGAACAACAACAACAAGAGACAAATCAGAGAAGCCATAGAGATATCCAAGCATCCCAACAATATCAGCCGCGACCAGGGTGTACATTCTCCAACGTCTGGAAATTGTCATAATTAGATAATACCAATTGAGGAATTTGTTAAACTGCTCCTGTTAATCCACCAATGGTGAATAAGAAAACAAATCTAAAAACTTTCTGTCTTCAGGAGGTACAGAAACATTACTACTACCATTCTCTAGCAGTGATGATTGTGCAAAACAATCTGTTATAGGCCTACAATCAGGAGTCTCGGAAGTTTCCTTTCACTTTGTTTTGCAAGAAATAATTTGTTATACTGTAGTTTTGTGGTGAGGTATTAAATTAATTTAAGTTATTAAATTTAAATTTACGCTTTGTTGGGTGACTTGGATATCAAATAAACAGAGCATTGTTGTGGTAAGGAAAGTTATGTGTTTGCGTGGTTTCCAGCTAGCCACCGGCAGCAAAAGGTTTCCTTCGCGGTCCAACACTACTGAATAAATACGAGAGTCAGACCGCCAGCCATTCTGCCATGACTAACCCTACTGTAATGATGGCGAAATGTCGGCAGCGAAGCAATTCAAGACGTGACAAAACAATCGAAGGCACTACAGCTACCGGTAACAGCATTGCGGGTATAGTTTGTAGTGTTTTGCGTTGGTGACATACAGTAGAAGAAATCTGTCAAGACAACACCCAAAACATTGCTGCACAACATACAGAAGTGCAAAGACAACTTAATGGGATATACGATTAGTCTATGAGACATGCTTGAACAATGTAACTGAACAACGCACGTGATTCCCGCCTATCGGTGCTTTCTGACCTTTCCGGCTGCTGTATATCAATGCAGATCGTTCGTATGTTAGGCCTGAAGAACTACGATTTTGTGGCATTCATAAACATGTTCTGACCACAAGGCATTTGCCTGGATGGAATGTGAAAAGACACACTCACGATAGCACAGGGATTCAAAGACCAAATCCCTGAATCCCTGAATCTTGGATCTTCATGTGACGGATAGTTTAAGTGCCGGATGCCCTTCCTGACACAGAGGAGTTAATGTGAGATGGAACGAATGAATGTGCTTGGCGCCAATGTGCTTAGTTCATTATGCATTTTATTATCATTTCCATGGCTTCCCTTTTTCTTTTTTGCCGTGTAGCCTCCTGAGAGGCCGAGTGCAGGTCTTTCTAGTCGACGCCCGTGGGCGACCTGCGCGTCGGGATGAGAGATGGAATGGAAGAAGATGAATGAAACTGGGCAAGGATGTGGAAGGAAGCGGCCGTGGCCTGTCAGAAGGTACTGTCCCAGCATTTGCCTGGTGTTGAAAATGGGAAACCACGGAAAACCATTTCAAAGACAGCCGACGGTGGGGCTCGAACCCACGCGTCTACCGAGTCAGCAGAGAGCTTGGCCCCTTGACCTAACGCAGCGCTTTAGCCCGCGTAGCCACTACTGTCGGTATGGCTTCCCTTAATAACTGGTGATATTATTGGTTTATTGAAATGAATGGCTCGTCTTTGTTGGCTCCAGTTACACTAATGATCTCGTTTGAGAGTGCTGTTTGCTATTATGCTCCGAGGCGCGTGTCAACAGACGGTAGGTATCAAGTGTCACTTATCAAACAGATCGCCCGCAGACAGAGAAGTCTAGCCTCAGGCATGTGTGCTCGCGAGAGTCCGCTGTCAACAAATTATAATTGGTTGTCTGGGTGGATACACCATACGAGAAACAAAGGAAATATGAATATTTTGCCATTGGATTATCTAACAAGGGGACATCGCGAACGTCAATCTCCCGATTTTAGTGAAACATGTTGACCAGGCCACAATGAAACATACTATGTGGTCTCCAAATGTAGCCTATAGCTTATGACTAAAGCCCTGTGCGGATGCGGATGCGCAATATTTTTCGCCTTGAGGATATAATTTTCATGACTGTGGAGATAGCGGATAAGCTGCAGATAATGTTTTGAGTAATTTTGCGGGTAGGTTTCAGAATACAATGTTGAACTGGATTTTTTTTTTAATTAATTTTTGCTAAGATCTGCGTCTTTCACGTTTTTTTATTATTTCCCTAATTGCTTTCACTTGGATTGTATGAATAATAGAGAAGTGAGAGAGAGAAGCCAGTTATGGAAATACCCTAAATAAGTGTTGACTTTTGCCAAAAAATATTACTTGATACCTGCGCTTGCCTGCGTGGGTATATCCGACGACTATAAGTGTTATAATTAGCCACCCGCTGTTTCACTTGGCGTTACTCAGAGGGTTAAAACTCAGTCAACATTCCCTTGCCATTCATACATAGCCTTGGGGAACGAATTTCTCCTTAATAGTCAAAATGTGTTGCATTACTACTTTATCTGATAAATTAAAAAAAATATATAGCAATGTCAGCGGATTTGAAATACAAACGTGCGGATACAGATAAAGGTCGTGCGGTTGCCGGGCGGATAATAGTCGTGCGGATGCGGGGAGGATGCGGAGCGGATGCGGAGCGGATGCGGATAACAGTCATGCGGAAGCGGGGCGGATGCGAATAACAGTCGTGCGGATGCAGGCCGGATGCGGATAACGTTTTGTTAATACGCCTTTTAACTGCGATGTATTTCCAGATGAATAAACACTCCTGTGCTGAGTTACTTTCACCCATCTTTGCCGCATTCTACATAAAGACCCTAAATCGGTATTCCCCCTTCTCTTATTGATTCCATATATTACATATTACATTGGGTTACATTTTACACACATGTACTCAAATAAGTTTCCTTCAGGGGTGCACCCTTCACCCTAGAATGGTAGCGTTCGTCCCCACGGGATACACTTCTGTCTCCCCCAATTCTCCCTGTTGTCCAATCCCCAACAGTGTTTGGCAGTCCTAAAATACAAAGCAAATTAGTCAAATTCAAAAAAAATGTCAAAATCAATAAAACACCATATAACAATCAGAATTAGTCTTTTTTTTAAGGCTCAAAACGTAAAAGACAATGAAACAAACAATTATAATCTAAGAAGAAAAAACATCAAAATTAGTGAAAATACAAAAAAAAAGCCTAAATAAAAACAAAATTAGTCAAAAATATTCAAAGAATCAAATAGAAACACAAAAATCAAATTAGAAAAAATCCAGAAAGAAAACAATCACAATTAGTCAAAATTAGTGAAAACCAGCTCATAAATTCCAAATAAATAAAATAAAAATGGTCGAAATCCAAAAGAAAAAAAAATCAAACGAAATTATTCAAAACCAGTCTCTATTCTGAGTGAAATAAAAGTTGACGTAAGTGGTATTTACTTTCAGTTTTTAGAATAAGAAAAAGGAAGCTTGTAGTTTAACGTGACCGTTAACCTTGAGATCATGAGCCACGGGACCTCCTTTTTACGTGGAATCCGAACCACAGGACATGGCATTTCATTTCGAAAATCTCACATGCATTGACTGGGAATCGAACCCGGACCGCCTTGGTGAGAGGCATACAGCTAGACCGCTGAGCCACCACGCCCCTAGTTTTTAGAATCATAGTGGTCGTCGATGTGCAGCGCTACCGTTCTAGGGTTACAATAATCTCCGGGAGGAGAGTTGAACATGATGAAGTGTGCCCGCTGGCCGAAGGTTTCGGGGAGCCACCGGTTTCAAATGACCCTTCCGAGACCCTCTTCCAGTTAACACACAAGTATAGGGGACGATACATTCATAGGCTGGTGTAGCACAAAGTCTGCACTCGGGGGTGTCGGGAATCAATGAGGTTCGATCTTTAACCAGCTAAGAGGAATGCATCGATAACAAAACTAAACAAGAAAAGAGAGGTCAGTCTTATGTTAAAATCACCAAAAAAAAATGTATTCAGAATAGATCCCTAGCCTAGCTTGAGAGTTGCCAACGGCTAGTCCGATACTATTCTGCCCTGAAAGAAAATATAAAAAAAGTCCTAAACAAGATCTAAATTACTCTCATGGTCCTAATACAAAATTCGACTAAATGAGCAAGCTAAGAGAATGGCACGTAAGATCGGCGCTAAGCAATTACATCGAAATGACTTACGGGTGGATCAAACATCAAAAGAATCTACAGCAAAGCAAGACATTTACTTGTTTACAAATACTAGAAAATTTACATTTAGTAGCAAGGGAAAAATTTGTCGTATGCTATGATGATGCCATCTCTAACATTTATCTTTAGAGTTAAGTGTTTAGCTAGTCCTAAATATCGTTAATTAATAAACGAGATGCGTTTATTACTAAGAAAATCAAGCTATGTGCACAATGTTGCTGAATAATAAAAACTATGCTAATACAACACAAATGCAAACAATAATTCAGCACTCCTATGGTTGTGCAATTGGCACTGCCTGCGTACTCGATTTGTTACTGTTTGTAACAAACGGTCATAGTGTCAAAGTGTTAAGAATGTAGAAAATATAGGAAAGCCTGCAAATGCGATAGTAATTAAACAATTACATCGACTCATATTGCTACTAATCTGATGTGTGTGCTTCTGTTATCACATTACCAATTAGTTGTCGACTATTCATGTGAAAATGGATCAAAATGTATCTATAACAGCTTAGCAATATCTAAGTGTTAACATTTGGTCCAGAAAAATAGTTTATGTTTAATGTTTATTAATTTTATTTAGATTCAGGGGGAATTATAAGATTTGTTAGTTTTCAAAACCCTACTTTTGATTATTAAAGTTTCACACAATTATTTATCCCTGACAGTATTGTTGTTCAGTTTATGGACCTTTAAAAACGTTCAGTGTATTTAGGTAACGTGTGTATCCAACTTAAGCAAATAACTCAATAGTTCAATAGTTTACGAGACACCCTGTGTCCTCACCAATATTTCATCATACTTATTAGACATCCTATGTCTTCACCAATTACTTTACTCTTATTTCGGATTCATTGATCCAGGCGCCCTCGGTTTTGGTACGACTTTAAATAGTTCATTACCACCGATATAACCACAATAACAATGTCGGAGGTATTTATCCACCGTCACGACTCATATAATACTCTTATAACGTTAATTTACAAATGTGTGGATTCCTAATTGATACACGTTTGAAATGCTGGTAATAAAGATCATGTGTACAGAAAACACATCATGACAACGCTTTAATAAACATGAAGGCTTCTGATACAGGCTAAAAGTGTGTGTGAGCATTTATAAAATTGCCTCTTCCCTGAATAAGGTCGAACCTGCGTACATTTGGTTACAAAATACAGTTGCATTCATTGCCTCTGTGGCTTCTCTTAAAGAAATAAACCTGTTTTCAAGTATTGATCTGACCAACAAATGTGAATAACGGAATTCTGCATTCCACTTGTAATAATGTCAAGAATCTCACAGCCTTCTAATCAAAATATTGATCCACTGCCTAGAATCGAGTGTGCTGTGTAGTGAACTTGGCTCGTAACCTTGGCCTCGATTTAACATTTGTCAAACTAGTTTATTTGTCATCAGCCTGACGAAATAAAAGTTGATAATAACTGTTTTGAAATGATACGAAATGAGCATTGAAAATCCAGCCTTCCTGGCGTCTATAAATGGTTAATAAAACTTATTAATTTCCACACGCGTCTTATAACTAACTACCTGCATTGTGCACTAAATAAATGAAACCAAATTAAACTCATCTACTGTTTTCCAACTCTTACAATACGCTGTAAATATTTGATCTGACTTACAGATGCAGCGTCACTTGGTTCGCCATGAGATGTTATATGCGGTCTCGTGCATGGCTTTAGGTTACCATCTCATTGTGTCTGGACATCTCCCGTCGTCATTTCCCCACGCATGATTTATAAATCACATGCCATCGCGTGGTTGGGGTTGTATTTGAAGATCTGCTGGTTTAGCATGATTGTAATGTTAGCGTTGGTAATAACGTAGCACATAATTAAAGAAAACTTTCGCGCACTGCAGCTAATATGCGGTAAAAAAAACATTTTCACTCCGCCACTGGCTTTAGCCTTTGTCGCTTGTGCTACACTCACTCGTGACTTGCACTGATATTTACACAAAAATATTAACAGAAAATTAAATCAAAATTTCTGCCCATCTGGCAAATAAAGATTGTTCTCGTAGATTTTGTACAGTTATACCGTTAATTAAGTGCACAGTTTATATAACACTGAAGTGTGTGTGTGCGAGTGAGACCATGTGGTCGTAAAGTTTACTTCACACAAGTCCATCATTCCACCTCGGATAACGAAAATATTTCACAGTTTATGTAGTGATGAAAGTCTTCAATCTTTAAACTATTAAACAATGCCATGATGGCTATCCATAAGAAAAATATCCACAGATTTTTCATGCCACATGGTTTCCTTCACGGACGTACTTTCACTTGTGCTCCAACATGCACATCGGTGTTGTCTCATCCAAAGACAAATAGGAACTGGTGTTACCAAATATGGCGTGCTCTCAGGATATGAGCTGGCCGCGTAAATTGATAGTTTCTTTGATTTACGAAGTATGCTGTACTTCAAATATGCAGAATTACTTGGTTATAATTATAGTTGATTTTTGGAATGTCCAAAATATATAAAAATATGATCCTAAGCGATATTGCTTCAGCTTCTTCCCGCCGCTCGCAGGGTATGTTCAGTTACATTTCAGCATAAGTTTTAGTCTCTCTTATCTGAGCAAACATGCGTCAACGGGCGCAGTAGGTAAGGACTGCCTTATGTATTGACTGGCTACACGGCCTTTCACTAGGGGTGACAAATCAGACTTTAGGGACGTTACAATCCCCTATGCTCCCTCCTGGGAACGGTAAACGTTTAGAATCACCACTACTCGAAGTACTACTAAGTCAGTTGTCAGCCATTACAGCGCACAGATGTCAATCATAAGTGAAACTTTTCCATTTTTTTGAATACAGGAATAGCGTAATTCGCATAACCATAGATGTTGAAAATGCTAAGTACTGAAAATGCTTTTATGGACTATGACCAAAGAGCACGTAAGTCTAATTTCAAATATCATCGCCTCAAACAGCTGGAATGTGGTAGTAAAAAGGCCCGCGCGTAGCGTCATTAGCACCACCGCGTGGTAAAACTGCTGACGAACCGTTTCATTGATAACATTCTGAAGGCTAGAGAGGGTGAAGTTTTTCATGTCTGAATACTGTTGCAGTTAGCTAATTTTTATACTTTGCAACATCATGGTCATTTAGCCCCGTGTACTTAGGAGTGAGCGGAATATTGTCTGATAACCGATGTTATTGTGGTAACTGTAGTAGTGTGTGCATTTGTAATTCAGGTGAGGATTGGGAAGGAGGGGGACCGTAGCCTTAAATAAGGAACCATCGTGGCATTTGCCTGGAGTAGAAGCGGAAACCCACGGAAAACCACTTCCAGGATGGCTGCTGTGGGAATCAAAACCATCTCTTCTCAGTTTTGCGTCACGAGGTTGAGTGCACCCTGTTCCAGCGCTAAAATTAAATTTCTTGGCAAACCTGAGAATCGAACTCAGACCTCTGAGGCGACAGCCAAGATAGCTTGCTTCTATCTGAATTCTGAGGGGAGACTTGATTTGCCCCTTCTGGATGTGCACGCCCAATTCCATGTTCTTTGCGACCATTCCAAATACTTGAACCACTTTCCCCAAAAGGCTTTCTACGGTGAGAGGGCCCATGGTACGCGTTAGAGGAAATAGAACTAGTTGCTTCTGTGCGTTTGGTCGAAGAGGATATGATAACGCAGCGCGCACTTCCATTAGGTCCGCATCCATATTAAAACTTGTATAATTCCAGGGATGACCCAAGTCAATTTGGTGTTGAAATATTATCACATACTAAAACTCAGCAATTTTTCTAGGTTTGCGCCGTGTCTTGTGTGGGGTTTCGCCTAGGACACCAAGGTGGCTCATCAGCGAGTCTCTGGTATCCCCGGCCGGACCCCCACAGAAGTATAGCCAACTGCGCGGGCAGTTCTCCCTTGTAAGTGTGCATGTACCATTTCCGTGACTGAGAAACCAGTAAAAACATTTCTAGCTCCAAGTTTTCTGTCTTTGTTATTAATTCGTTTTAGGGATTGATCCATCTTTGTCATCAGCACCGTGTATTTGGGTGTGTGTTAAATTTGACTGATAACTGGTGTGTTTGTGGTGACTGAAATAGTGTATAAATAATTATTAGGCTCTACGATTGGGGCATTTGCCCAAGAATAATGCTGTCATTTGCCTGGTGATAGTGTGGAAATATCCGGGGAAAACCACACTCAGAATAACTGCTGTCAACGCAGCGTCGGGATTTGATCTCTGAATCCCCAAGCCTCCAGCTCCTCCGTGCAGTCGAGTCACGACGTTTGTGTTACTACCAGTTACCGGGTGAGTTAGCCGAGGTCGTTGCGGCATGACTGTTGGCAGTCGCTTACATCCGGGAGGCGAGGAGGTTCGAATCCCCCCGCCGGCAACCTTGAAGATGGTCTTCTGTGGTTTCCCATCTTCTTTCCAGGCAAATGCCGGGGTTGGTCCCTAACTATAGGCCACAGCCGCTACCTTCCGACTCCTCGACCCTCCCATCCAACATTCCTCCCCAACGGTACTTGTAGCTCACCCATTGGGTGTCCGTCTCGAAGCAGCTACAAAACTGGCGAGCCGAACATGTCCTCGGACACTCCCGGCACTAAAAGCCATACGCTAAAAAAAAAAAAAAACTACCAGTTAATGTTTGAGTAACTACCACATGCAGCACTGCAGTAGCTAAACCGGCTGGGAATGACTCATCAATAAGGTAGCCTACCGGTGAGTGGTTACAGGTATAGTAGAGATAAGCTGAAACCAGTGCATCCCACAGTTTGCCACATGGTGCAGAGTGGAGGTCCTTGGGCATACAAAACCTTCACTGCAAAGCTTCGTTATTGTAGCTCTAAAATATAAAATGTTATTTATTTTTATATTTTCTAATTGCATGATAGCGGCTGTGTGTGGTATTCACTCTTGTAAAGTAGCCATGTAGGCAGCATATGTTCTCTATATAAAACCCTGGTATGCCCACAACTGTGAGCATTGCTTCATTGAAGCATGAGTTATGAATTATGATGTTTGAATGCCTCACATGGTCACCATATTTAAAATATACAGTGGATGCCCTCTAACTTGGGCCTCTAACGTTTCCCATAGTGAGGTAAGTGCCTACAGAACTTAGTAGTAATCCGGTGATTGGTTTAGTCGGCACTTGATTTAGTAGGCATTGAACACTCGAATAGTTACCAATTTGCTTTGGTTAAGATGGCGGTGATATGAAATGGGATTGAAATGTCCTCTACTAGTGCTATCATTGTAGCAAATTTCATTCAATTCTATTTTGTCGTTTGGGAGTTTGGGAGTTGACAGGGGGCAGACAGACACAAATATACAGGCACACTGACAGACATTTTGCATGTGTAGTCTACTTTCATTTACTCCAAAATTCAATAATAGCCTGATAAAGGTGCCATGATTTAAACATACATAACATTGATGAAATTGATAGTTTCGTGGCTGTTTTAGGCCTAGTTAGACTACTGAAATTATGTGGTTATTCATCATAACACCAGTTTGAATCATTTTATGAATGGACCCACAAGAGGTCATGCATGATGTAAGCAACTCCCTCTTGACTTGGGGGACATGAGGGATTTTTTTTAGCGTATGGCATTTAGTGCCGGGAGTGTCCGAGGACATGTTCGGCTCGCCAGTTTTGTAGCTTCTTCGAGGCGGACACCCAAGGGTGAGCTACACGTACCGTCGTGTGTGGAGGTTTGTCTGGGGAGGAAATTTTTGAATGTAAGGACAGGGAGTTGGAAGGTAGCGGCTGTGGTCTATAGTTAAGGAACAACCCCGGCATTTGCCTGGAAGGAAGATGGGAAACCACAGAAGACCATCTTCAAGGTTGCCGGCGGGGGGATTCGAACCTCCTCGCCTCCCGGATGTGAGCGACTGCCAGCAGTCATGCCGTAACGACCACGGCTAACTCACCCGGTGACATGATGATGAAATGATGAAGCTGGACCAGGTTTGATTCCTGTTTAATGCATATAAGATTTTCGAGGTGGAATATCTCGTCGAATGGTTCAGGTTTCACGCAAAATATGAGGTTTCGTGGTTTATGACAGCGAGGTTACTGAAAACTTCCTTCCTATTTCCCACCATCAACTGAAGTAACCTAGTTTGAAACGTTGGCTAATCAGTTAACAAGCATAGCCTACGGCAAGAATACTTACAAATTAAATCCAATATGTTTAATTACTAATAGTGTGCATGTAGTAGATCTACTAACCTCGCGGAACAACATGACAGGACGTTGCCAATTTCCTTTACGGAAGGTGTCAGTAAGGTAAGGAGCGAATTAATTGTTAACGAATTCCAGAAATAGAACCAGAGAATATGATAGGCCTGTGTTGTACACAGTCCATCGCCTTGCTACTAGTTTTGGTACACCGCCAAGAGGCTGTGTGGTGCTAGAATTAACTCATGTATCAATGGAGAGTCGCAAGCTTCGAGTGAGTCATGTGAATCAATGACCGTTGTAACCCAGCCAGTAACAAAAATAAGGCAGCTGTTTCACGAGGGATTTCCCCATCTATTTTCAAGGAACTACAACAGGATTTCTCAGATCCAGAAGTGACAACACACTTGTGGAATGAAATACATTCACCTCGGTGTCAGACCCTAGTAGGCGTTCGTAACGTTACACGTTTCAGGCCTTCAATAAAAAATATATTGATGGACAGATATAAATCCACAGGTGACAATATTTTCGAACATAAAACCAAAACAAATAAAGAGCACAAGTACGTAAGACACCAGGAACAATATCTGACGTAGCATAGGCTACAGTCATGCGCTCAAACATCACGAAAAGAGCTTATACAGTAGACTATAGTTCAGTCATGTATACAGTACATTGATTCATCAATTAATTCAAACTAAAATATGTTAGTGGGTTCATTTCCCTCCTCAGTCATCCTAGGAGTGGTTTACCGTGGCTCTTCCACTTTTACTACATGCAAATACCGGGATGGTTCCTAACTTGAGACCACGGCTCCCTCCTTCCGAATTCTAGTCTCAATTATAGGCTAAACACACACACTGCTACAGATATCACAATAATACAGGTTATCAGACAAATTCTGCACATATACACGGGACTAAAATAATGACCACGATATCAGAAGCCCCTAAATGAACAACAACATTCTAGCATACATCATTCCCTTCAAGCCATTATGCATTCAGAAAATCAATCATTTATCAATATGTTCATTCGATCAATCAAACACACAGAGAGATTATTATTATTATTAAAACGTGCGTGGCCTCCTGTGAGAAAAAAAAGTACTTGGACGACCTACGCGTCCTAATGAGAATGAAGTGATGAAGAAAACGCCACGAACAGTCAGTCCCCAGGCCAGGGTAATTAATCCCAGGAGGTTAAAATCCCCGACGGCCCAACCGGGAATCGAACCCGGAACCATGGGTCAGAGCTAACCAATTCACACAAGGAGAAACACAACATCATT
Organism: Meconema thalassinum; assembly: GCA_946902985.2. Classification (NCBI taxonomy): domain Eukaryota; kingdom Metazoa; phylum Arthropoda; class Insecta; order Orthoptera; family Tettigoniidae; genus Meconema; species Meconema thalassinum. The sequence continues at coordinate 690,192,681 of OX336389.2, read as the reverse complement.
AAATTCTGTCAAGCAGTACCTAGGCTACGTTGACTGCATCTAGACGTAAGTATCCTACTATCTTGAGTGAATTTTCATTCCAGGTCCGATCCATTTAACGTTTGGTAGATCTCTAGAGCTAGAGGACCTCAAATATCAAGTCGGCTAACCACAGATTAGTATCATTTCCGTTGTGTAACTACTTCCAAACGATTCTCTCGTCATCCAGTGCACGTTAACAATTCAGTGGTTGAGACGGCACACGTCACAAGTGACTATCAATAAAGCCCTGCGCGGATGCGGATATCCGCGGATAAACCCGCGGATATACGCAAAATATTTCGCTACGCGGATGTAATTTGCATGGCTGTGTGGATAGCGGATACGCTGCGGATAATGTTTGGAGTAAATTTGCGGATAGTTTTTAGAATACAATGTGAACTTACAATAATATCACATATTTGATATGCCAATCTACAGCTTCATGCTTAAAAGAGTAATATTCCTATATTGCGTATGAAATATTCAGGCTCGTTTTGCACTTATACACGAGAAGATTATTTTACCCACATGCTTTCAAGTACATTTTTTAAAATAATGTATGTTTGTAGTAGATGGTCTTGACATCTCATCAATTCTCACTGCCATTATTACTACACGTACGAGATATAATGCTGTCAATGAGCTTGTTAGTTCATCGTGGTGACATCATCAACATTCCTCATGTCAGCTATATTTCTCAGTCTAAGCTATCCTGGAAGATCTGTATATTTATTTCCAACTTGGCACTGAAACACGTGGGCCGTGATATTGCAACGGAGAGAATTATGACATCAACTATGCGAATATGGATGGATCAAGAGGCAGAAGGATGATGACTGACTTGGAATTTCCGGCCAAATGTCAATCCCTTTCTCCAAGCGTAAAGAGAAGTTCACTCAGTGAATATTACCGCGACCGGAAGTTTGAACATCATTTCACCAACATGGTTAAAATATCTACTAAAATGAATTCAGGCAAATATTCTTTAGTGTATGAATCAAAGCTCAAGTCAACGATATGACAGACATTTGGTTACATTTTCAATGGATGAAAAGGTGAACGATATAGTAGGATGTTTTACCTGTAAATACGTGTATTCATACTCAGGACACAAATAAGGCACATCAAACTTACTGCGGCACACGTGCATTCCTGGAAAATAATAAACTAGAAGATACTGCACCAAATCGTATATAGCCTACAAAACAAAAAGTTTTAGTGCGATATGTATATTTTCTATTATGTGTAAATAAAAAGTAGTTCTAGCATCCGAAATTGTTGACTATCATTTTCCGTTATATTTCTTCCATAACAAACGTAAGATGATGGTTTAAGCTAATCTCATTCAAATTAAGTCATTGACCATAATTAACAGTCCAAATTGAAAAAGTTGCAATTCTGGCAGTATAACATTCACTTTAAACTCAGCATAGGGGAACGAATTTCACCTCAAATGTCTAAATGTGTTGGTTTAACATCTTATGCTTAATCTAATAAATTAAAAATAACATTGAAATATCAGCGGATTTGGATAAAAGTCATGCGGATGCGGGGAGGATGCGGATAACAATGGTGCGGATGCGGGGCGGATGCGGATAACGTTTTGTTTATCCGCGCAGGGCTCTAACTATCAACTACAGCTCAATGGTATGGCACTCCTCCACTGTGCTGAAGCCATATTAGGCCTACTCATTTGTTTTGTACTTGTTTGGTAATATCAATTTTAATGTTCATGACAAGGGCTCAGATCACACTCCAGGTTTCTAATTTAGGCCGAGTATCTTAGGTAATTTGGAAAAAGTACTTTTTCAAATCGCTTATCCTCCCAGCTCGGCTTCACTCAAGAAGTCTGCAAGGGATCATTCCTCTACCACCGCAAGGACGGTGTCTGGGAGGGGAACACACATTGTCATCAGATACAACTGGAGGTGACGACAGGCCGATCGCGATCGCCCAGAAAGCCATTAACTTGAGTCTATTTAAGGAAGGGTCAGGGAAGGGATTTAGGAAGGAAGTTGGCCTTGGATCTGTTGAAAGGGACCGTCCCGGCATTTGCCTGGTGGTGGAACTGGTAAACTACGAAAACAATGTTCAGCCGAGTGCAATTAATGAAGAGCAACATACCTTAATTGTTTCTTGGAAAATTAGAATGTCTATCGATGTAAACCATACTTCCGCGTAGCCGTAGAGGTACAAAATCTTTCCACAGCACTAGTACAAACATCCACAATGGGATTGCGTGTTATTGCATGGCTCAGCGGTAACGTTCTCGCTCGCTGTTCTCAAGGTTGCAGGATCGAAAAGTTCTGTGAGGTAATACATAGAGGAATACATAGTCGAAACGAGTTGCTTTTCATTTGACGGGAGAGAGGCAGCGGATAAATGGGTAGAGAACACTATGTTACTTATTCATCAAGCCTGCAATAAATCCATGTGTAGGAAGAAAACGCAAAAAAAAACAGCCAGCATACTGGTGGACGGAGGAAATTGCTGATATGAGGCGACACTGCCTGAGGATGAGACGAAGGGCACATAGAGCGAGAGGAAGAGAAGAGGCAGCCTTACTCTCCGAAGACCACAAATTAGCAAGAAAGGCGCTTCGGGATGCAATTAAACGAAGTAAAGCTGACAAATGGTGGGAAATGGTCAAAGATGTTGATGATATTTGTTATTTTAAGGGGCCTAATATCTAGGTTATCGGCTCCTGGAAATGGTCAAAGAAGTTGACAAAGATCCATGGGGACTAGGATATAAGATTGTATTGAAGAGACTTGGAATTATTTCTAATCCGATAATGGATGCACACACTATGGACGAAATAGTCAGTACACTGTTTCCGGAACATCCGGAGAGGTTTGATGAAGATGATGGTTGCATGGATATTGAAGAAATACCATTGATCACCGAGGAGGAATTAATGAAATCGATTAATTCTATCAGGAACAAGAAGGCTCCTGGACCAGATGGGATTCCAGCAGAAGCACTTAAGGAGGCAGCAAGAGCTTGCCCACGACTCCTTTTGAATACGGTATGTATAACGCATGTTTGACAGCAGGCGTTTTTAGTACCTGCTGGAAGAAGGCCAGACTAGTTCTTATTAGCAAAGGGAAATTGGGAGGAAATTTGCCTTCATCATACAGGCCATTATGTATGCTGGATACGGCTGGAAAAGGATTAGAAGAACTATTACAGCCCAGAATATTGATGGCAGTTCAATCAGCTGGAGATCTATCTGCCCAACAATACGGCTTTCGGAAAGGGCACTCGACTATTGATGATGTGCGGGTAGTTGTAGAGACTGCAAACAGAGCTCAGATGGGTAACCATAACTCACGTAAAGTTACGCTACTTGTGACTCTAGATGTGAAGAATGTCTTTAACTCTGCCCAGTGGAGTGACATTTTGGTGGCACTTCAAGATAAATTCAGACTGCCGAGATATCTCTTGCGGATAATGAGGGATTATCTAAAGGACCGTATTTTGCAGTACGATCCCGAGGAAGGACATATGACTAAAAGATTAACCGCTGGGGCAGCTCAAGGATCTATTCTTGGGCCAGACCTCTGGAATATTGCATACGATGGCCTGCTTCGGCTGAAGATGCCCGAAGATGCAATATTGGTAGGATATGCTGATGATGTTGCTGCTCTGATTGTGGCTCGTGATATAGAGCTGGCGCAACTGAAACTCAATCAGGTAATGCGACGTGTCACAGATTGGATGACGGAGCATAGGCTGTCACTAGCAGACCATAAAACGGAGATTGTTGTGTTGACGAGAAGGAGAATCAACACTCTTGTGCCAATGCAAGTTGGACAGAGGATGATTAATTCATCAAGGAGCACGAAGTATTTGGGTGTGACGCTAGATACGAAGCACACATTCAGGGCCCATATTCAAAGAGTGACGGATAAAGCAGCAAATGTCTTGACCGCTTTGAGCCGATTAATGGGTAATATTAAAAGTCCGAAGCCTAGCAAACGACGTCTCTTGATGACAACAGTCCAGTCCATATTACTTAATGGACCTGAGATCTGGGCTGAGTTATTACGGTTCGAGAAGTATCTCAAAAAGATAGCAGCAGTACAACGGAGAGGAGCACTGAGGATCTCATGTGCATATCACACTGTTTCAGAGCCTGCTGTTCTAGCGGTAGTGGAAGTAGCACCAATTGATTTACTTGCCTTAGAGCGTCAGGAAGTTTGGCGCACCAAAGGAGAACTGGGCATACACCAGGCAAAGACGTCTGCACACAACCATTGTATGGAACGATGGCAACAGAAATGGGATGATGAGACACGAGGTCGATGGACAAAGAAACTTATTCCGCGTCTGACTACTGGGTTGATCGAACCCACGGAGAGGTCAATTATTATCTGACACAGTTCCTAACAGGCCATGGATATTTTCGGAGATTCCTGCATCACATTGGCTTGGCTAATAGCCCTTTGTGTCATTATTGTAATGAAGAGGATGATGCGCTCCACACATTCTTTGTGTGTGAACGCTGGTCAACACATAGAAGAGCGGCAAGCTTTTCTAGGGGTAATCACGCCAGACAACATCCTACAGATGATGCTCCGAAATCATCAAACATGGAATCAGACAGCTATTTACATAGATGGTGTCCTGCGCCAGAAGAAGAGGGAAATGGATGCGTACCAACATCCATACGAAAAATGAAGAAAGAAGAAGTCTGAATGGCTAAGTAAGCACGACATCACCCTGAAGTAATGCGAGAGCGGTTCCGGGGTGATGAACGCATCGTGGGAAAAGGGATGTGGTTTTTAATGGGTAAGAATCCCACACTACTGTGGAGTGAGGACCCTTCACATGTGTCTTTTGATGATTTTCCACAGTCCCTCGTAAAAGAAAAAACTACATTATTATTATTATTATTATTATTATTATTATTATTATTATTATTATTATTATTATTATTATTATTATTATTATGAGACGTTAGTACCATACATCAAGGAATGGAAGGTTATAGAAGACTACACTGGTAGTGATCATCAGTATATTAATTTTGATGTGTGCAGTAATATAAGTGGGAAGAACTTATCTACTCAGAAACAACGGAGATGGACTTTGAATAAGATCCATCTTGATGCATTTAAGGAGGCGTTAGCCAGTTGTGTAGAACTAATTGAGGATATGGAGCCTGACAGAGAGGCTGATGTTGAGACTCTCGTTTCCTCAACTATGAATCTTATTATATTGGCTGGTGATACATCAATGCCAAGTTTAAGATCACGCCATCGGAAGAGCCCTGCATATTGGTGGACACATGAAATTGCAGAATTGAGGCGGAATTGCCTTAGACTCCGACATGCCGCACAACGGACAAGAAATCTGGATGATGCCAATGCCTTATCAGCCGAACATAGAGATGCAAAGAAGCTACTTCGGAAAGCCATAAACCAAAGCAAAGCTGAGAGCTGGAGGAAGCTATGTGAGGATATTGACACTGATCAGTAGTAAGTGTTTGTTAGACTCTAAATATTGCATCATCATGACCAGAAATTGCGTAATCCTGATGACGTCATGGGATGACGTCATGGGTCCTTAGAGCGAGCACGTGGTCCAGGAGCGAGCATGTGCGGTGCACGTGTTAGCGTGGGAAGGAGGTGACCTCTTGGCTTGTTTATGTGATGGTGATAAAAAGTTAATGGGTGTTGACGTCATGGGGGTTGTTTATTAGGATGCTAACTGTCATCTGACACCCGTGCGAGTGTGAGCATGTGTGCCAGTGCCAGAGATCCGCACATGTGGTGTGCAGCTGTTATGTTTTTTTGCTTTGGATGCTAACCGTCATTTGACACCCGTGCAAGTTTGACCATGTGCAGCAGTGTGATTGATCTCGTCTGCAGTGTTCGCGTGAGACAGAGTTGACCTTTAACGTCATTGGCTAAGAATGTAATCTTCGACTTCTTTAAGCAATAGTGGAAAAAGGAAATGATTGCGTTAGAAGCTAGTTTGCGGCATATGGTTTCTGGAGTGTGGGTGGGGGTGAAGGATATATAAATGGATGAGTGCATGGAAGAGTTTAACTTTTACTTTTGCGCGAAGAGTGTGTGAGTGTGTGTGAAAGAAATAAAGAAAGTCAACGACGAGGAACAAATTGTGTGATGGAAGCTCTAGCGAAGTTCAATAACTTATCATCTTGTACTGAGTATTCTAATAAGAAACTAGCTGAACTAGTCATTGATTTACCATATGTGGTCCAAATTATTCGCCCCGTACAGACGAGGTTTGGAAGAAAAATAGTTGTGGATATTAACATCGAAGATGAAGTAACAAGTGTATTTCTACCGGCAGTATTTTCAAAATTAAGCACATCAGAGATCGATGAACTAAACTCAATGGGAGGCACACTGATGCTGGTGTATTTGGGGGTGAAGAACCGCTCGCATCAAGTCATTTTGAAACAGTACTCGAAGGCAAACTGATGACGGTGTAGTTTGGGTTGAAGAACCGCTCACATCGACATGTTTTGGTGAGTATTAGATTATATATTATGTAATGATTGATATAACGATTGATATATTTACTTGCTAATTATTTCTTAATTTGTTTAATTTTTCAGATTATCTAAAAAACTAATAAAACAACCAGCATAATGAAGTGGAAAACTGTTAATTTCCTGAGTGGAACTGAACATCGATCGCACCCGCTAATAGAGTATCATCGTGTATGCTTTCAACAACCGGAAGAAGAGGAAGAAGATGATAACGAGGTGAGTTGTAATGAGAAAGAAGCTTGTTTTAACAAATGGACATCTTCGAGTGGAATTTCAACATTTTCAGTCTACGTTACCAATGTTAGCAAATCAGAGGATAGTCAGCGAGAGGTGACAGAAACAGTTCTAAGATATCTATTGAAAGAATTATGTGAAGATGAACATTTTATTTGTTTCTTCGGATACAATACATTTGATGAAGTTTTCAAAATCGAATTTTCCATGACGTGTTACGATGTGACAAAATTGAATGTGTATAGAAACAATTTGCTTGGTAAACTTCAGGATGAATTTCCTTTTGAGGCTGTTCATTGTTCATTGGAGATTACAGGCAGTAATTTATCACAATGGCTTGAATATACTTTAAAAGATTATAGGTTTATGGTAAACCGATGTTACAGCAACTGCTGGTGGTGTATTAACAATAGTGCAAATTGGACGTATGCTTAGACATCAGTGATGGTACACCAACTGTTGGTGGTGTATTAACTTTAGTGCAATTTGGACATTTGCTTAGACAACAGCAACAATGACCTCGCCTCCTAGCAAACGTAGAAAGGTCGATATTGTATTACATAATAACAGTGAAAATATAAGAAACCAATTGGACAAAGCATTTGAAAGTGTTTCTAATTTTCGAAGTGAACTAAACGGTGCTATTTCAGTATCATACCAAATCGGGGAAAACACTCAAACCGAGTTGATTGAGAACAGTGATGAGTTGATTGAATGTTGGAGAGTTATTAGTGAGCACATATTGCAACAAGCTGTGAATTTCGAAGAAATTACAATTCAAATAAAGGATGAATCTTTCTTGAGCTGTGAGTTAATTGAAACGGCATTCAATTCTAGAGTGTACACACTTGCAGTATCAAATGTTAAGAATGAGTTTTTGGATCCTCGCGAATTTTTAGCGAATGCTAATATTTGGTTTACAAAGTATGTTAAGAAAGCGTTAACTGTACAAGCTTTAAAGGTGAATTCAGTTTTGTGTGCACAATACGTGCTTCGCGACATATCAGAAACAAAATATTTTGCTATCAAAAATGAGGTAGTTTTCGAGTATACTGATTTAAATGAATTTTATAATAAGAATATCATTGAAGGTACATTGACAAAAATGAGTGAATTTGAAGCAAATGGTTCCGGGTGGGCTTTAGAAAAAATTCATAGTTTGAGAATTAATATAAATAAATATGTTGGATTTCGAGTAGGAATGTCCAATACTAGTCGATTGCCTGATGTAATAGTCAATAAAAAAGCAGTGCTAAATTTGTATGATACAAAGGAAGCTTGTTTTGCGTGGAGTGTGGTTGCTGGTTTGTATCCAAAAACTCGAAACATGAATCATCTTTCTTCCTATCCTAATTACAGAGATGTTTTAAATTTAGATGGTATTCCAATTCCGATGGAAATGAAATATTTAAACAAGTTTGAAAACCAAAACAATATTTCTGTAAATGTGTTTGGAGCACAATATGATGAAAACAATTGGGTATGTATGGGAACAAACGAAGTAAAAGGAAAAAAAACTTTTACTATTGTACCTTTGTATGTATCAGATAAAGTATATGAAAGGAGTGTAGACTTATTGATGTTGCAGATTGGAAACAGTGAAAGTTATCACTTTTGTTTAATTAGAAATCTTGCTCGCCTTGTGCGTTCAAGCATCACTAGCACTCAGAGAAGGATTTATATATGTAGACGTTGTTTGTCATATTATCTTCTTGAGGATGAGTTAAATGTTCACTTTGCAGACTGTAAACAGTTTCCTGTTGCAAAAAGCATAATGCCGACTGATGAACAAAGATTTGTTAATTTTACAGAATTCCGAGTTAAAGATACAGTTCCATTTATAATATATGCAGACACTGAATGCGTTTTGTCTCCAATTTCCTCCTGTTTTCCAAATAGTGACATTCATAACTCTACTTTAACACATAAACATATTCCTTACAGCATTTCTTTATACCTTCATTGTAATTTCGATAGTGAATTGTGCAGTTTCAAGCTCTTTAGGGGAAATAATTGCATTGAATTGTTTGTAAAGGAACTTTATAGTATTGTGGATAAACTTCAAACATATTACTTATCGGTTAAGCCAATGTTAAAGATGACCGAAAATGAAGAAAGATTATTTTTGTCAAGTAAAATGTGTCACATTTGCGAGAAACCGATTGCAGTTAATGAACTCAAAGTACGCGATCATTGTCACTTAACTGGAAAATATAGAGGAAGCGCACACAATAGTTGTAATTTAAATTACAAAGTAACAAAGGTTTTGCCTATAGCATTTCATAATCTAACCGCCTATGATGGACATTTTATAATTAAAGAAATTTGCGAGAAACGTGATGGAGAGGTGTTACATAATCCTGGTCATATAAAATTGTTAGCGATGAATATGGAACGTTACAAAGGGTTTACAAAGTATGTACGGGCTAAGAATGGATTCATTCAGTTAAGATTTTTCGATACATATAATTTCTTGTCCTGTTCACTAGATCAATGTTCATCTTCGTTAAGCGAAGATTCAAAGCAAATAACACGACGTTATTTTAATGATGATGCACAGTTTCGACTTACTGCGAGAAAAGGTGTGTTTCCCTATGAATACGTCACGAGTATGGATGTTCTTAACGAAACTAAATTACCTGAAATATCCAAGTTTTATAGCAGCCTTAATGATCAAACAATATCGAATGAAGAGTATGAGTTTGCTCAATCGGTGTGGGAAACGTTTTCCTGTCAAACATTAGGAGAATACGCAGATTTGTATTTAAAAGTTGACACACTTCTTTTGGCGGATGTCTTTGAAAATTTTAGATCGAATGGCATGGAAACTTATGGCATTGATGCAGCTCATTTTTACACTGCTCCATCTATGTCTTGGTGTGCTATGAAAAAGATAACCAACGTTCAACTTGAATTGCTTCAAGATATTGATATGTTACACTTTTTTGAACGATCTATTCGAGGAGGAAATGTTCAGTGTATAACACGACATGCGATTGCTAATAATAAGTATATGAAAACTTATGATGAGAAAAAGCAAGAGTCCTACATAATGTACTTTGACGTTAATAATTTGTATGGATATGCGATGATGGAATATCTTCCAACGGGTGGCTTTAAATGGATTGCAAATGTTGAAGGCTTTGATGTTTTAACTATTGATGATACTTCAGAAATTGGATATATTTTGGAAGTAGATTTGACTTATCCTCAAGAGTTACATGACAAACATTCAGATTACCCTCTATGTCCAGAAAAGTTGACAAAGCTAATGGCTACCCTAGATAATAAAGAACGTTATGTTTTGCATTATAGATTGTTAAAGCAATGTATTCAACTAGGAATGAAATTAGATCGTATTCACAGAATAATTGAATTCAATCAGAGCCAATGGCTAAAACCATATATTGATGTGAACACAGAGAAACGAAAACAAGCCAAAAATGATTTTGAAAAGAATTTTTATAAATTGATGAATAATGCAATTTTTGGTCGTTCACTGATGAATGTGAGGAAGTTAAGGGACATCAAATGGGTCACCAAATGGCATGGAGCTCGTGGTGGTAGGTCTTTAATAGCTAAGGCTAATTTTAAACATAGAATTATATTCGATGAACAATGTATGGTCATCGAGATGAGTAGACTAAAGATTTTTCACAATCAACCAGTATATGTTGGTGCATCTATATTAGATTTGTCTAAATGTAAAATGAATGACTTTCATTACAATGTTATTTTAGCAAATCCTGAATCAAATGTGAGGTTGTTATACACAGACACCGATAGTTTTATGTATATATTCTATTATGATATTTATGAGTTCATGAAACAACATTCAAATTTGTTTGATACTGGAAACTATGAAACAAACAATCCTTTTGGCATTGTGAGACAAAATAAAGGTGAAATTGGTTTAATGAAAGATGAAAATGCTGGAAGGATTGTTGAAGAATTTGTGGGGTTACGACCCAAAATGTATGCAATAAAATTGTGTGATGAAATGAATAGCTTGTGTAAGGCTAAAGGCATTAAGAAGAGTGTGAGTAAAAGTATGAATATTGATGAGTATCGAAAGTGTCTTTATAACAGAGAAAAAGTCAACAAAGTTCAAGTTTGTATAATTTCAAAATCTCATTCTGTATTTACTGTTCGGCAAAATAAGTTGGCAATTTCATCAAACGAAGATAAAAGACACATAACTGAAAACGGAATTGATACTTTACCGTTTGGTCATTTTTCTCTGAAAAATGATTAGAAACAAATTGAGATTAAAGCAGTTCATCTCACTTACTTTATTTCTTTCACACACACACTTTTATGCTGGTAATAATACTAATTTTTGTGTGTTCCTTTGCTTATGAAAAAAGAATAAATAATAACCCAAATTTTGTGTGTATTATTTAAAAAAAAAAAAAAACCTCCCCCCACCATTTCCCATTTTCCAGAAATATATATGTATAATTACTTTATATTACATATCATTTAGTAATGGTGCGTTGTAAGAGGAGCAACTCTACCACTCAATATAAACGAACAGGAAGTGGATCATTAATCAGTCGTGTACTTAATAAAACTATTGATAATTTACCCGTGGAATTACACATCCCGGGATATGAATATTGTGGACCAGGAACAAAATTAGAAAAGCGATTGAGCCGTGGTGATCCAGGAATAAATATATTAGATAAAGCGTGCAAAGAGCACGACATTGCTTACGCAAAGCATAAAGATTCAAACAAAAGAAGAGAGGCTGATGAAATTTTAGCTTCAAAAGCTTGGTCTCGTGTAAAATCCCGTGACGCATCATTTGGAGAGAGAGCGGCTGCACTAACAGTGGGTGGCATCATGAAAGCTAAGTCTAAGATTGGAGGAGGTAAGCGAAACTTAAATAATAAAAAAAAAACAAGAAAAGATTAAAAAAAAAAAGAAGAACATCGAAAAAGCAAGGTGGTATTTTACCCCTACTTCCGATATTTGCAGCCTTGTCGGGCTTGGGGGGTCTAGCAGGCGGAGCAGCAGGGGTGGCGTCTGCTATAAACAAGGCGAAAGCTGCTCAAGAAGAACTAAAAGAAATGAAAAGACACAATCGAATGATAGAAGCAATGCGAGGAAAAGGAGGTCAAGGCATTTATTTAAATCCTCCTGCATACAAAAGATAATTAACCAAATACCAAATAAAGCATTAAGTAATTTCGATTTAGCTAAATACGCACATCAATTAAAGATTCCAAATTTTAGAGGAGTCTTTATGCGAGATACGTTACCAAGATATCCTCGAAAAAATGAAAACTGTATTGTTAACCTTGAACCGATGGATAAATCCGGTTCACATTGGGTAGCTTTCAGTAAACATGGTAAATATGTGCATTATTTTGATAGTATTGGTAATTTAAGACCACCATTTGAAATTTTAACATATCTTAAAAATTGCTATCTACAATATAATTTTCATTCATATCAATCGATTACTTCTTCGATTTGTGGACATTTATGTTTAGTCTTCTTGTATTGTATAAATAAGGGAAACACAGACCGTCTTTAAACATTTCAAAGATGGCTTTCGAAAGACGGATAACTCTTGAAGGTAAAGGCTCGAAGATTGATGTTACATTGGAGAACCCGATTCATCTTGTAGGAGCAGAGTTTTTTGAAATAGGACTTGCAGGATTGTATACATCTAATTCTATTCGAAATGTTACCAACAGAAATAATAAATTTCGCATTCATTTTACTAATTTTTTATCAATTAATTTAGTGGTACCACCGGGTATTTATGAATTTGAAGATCTAGCCTCAGCTTTTGATGATTTACTTAGTTATCACTCATTGTCGAAACTTATACCAGAACATTTAGAAAAAACAAAATTGTATGTGGAAGAGGATATAGATGGAAAAAGAGACAACCGTCTCGTTTTGTCTTCCCCGTTTAATATTGATTTCACTGTAGCCAACAGTGTAGCAGGGCCTTTAGGTATTGAAAAGAAAGTTTACCCTAAAGAGAATAAAAGAGAAATTGAAATTCATCGAAAAATAGAATCGATAATGAAGTTTGCAATTAACGAGAATAATAACATTTTGGCTATAAAGTTGAACGAAGCGGATAGAGCGATTTTAATAATACCCAATGCTAGCTATACGTTAAAACAATTAAGTGAAAAGATTGATGATTTATTAGTTGAACATTTATTAGGCGACAAAGACAAATTCCCATCATTTTATATTAATTATGATAAAGTCTTTTATCATTGTAAACTACATTCGAAAGTGTTTGCTATAGATTTTGGTGTTGCAGATTCTATTGCAGATTTGTTAGGCTTTTCTCATAGAAAGTTCAAGGCAAACACAACTCATCATTCTGAATATATGATTAAAATTAACACTGTTAATAGTATTCGAGTATGTTGCAACCTTGTGCTTGGTACGAGTTCTTATTTGAACCATAAACCAACACACTCTTTATATAATTTTAAAGCTCATGTTCCTGCTGGTTACCCGATTGTTGTACAACCAACAACGATTAATTTTTTGCCCATGAACACCAAGCTTATTCAACATGTATCTGTGCAACTTGAAGATCATCTTCAACAGCTCATTGATTTGCAAGATGAAGATTTAACTGTAGAATTAATTATTCGTCCAGCACGATATCTTGCTATATAAAGTAATGAAATACTGTTATGTTTTCATTCTACTTGAGTAAGCATACTAGAAAACAATCACAAATATGGTTATACTATATAATACTCAAAGTTTGAAAAAAAAGAAGTCGACTCTGATTCGAAAAAATAATATAAATCAATCAGCTAAAATTTGTAAAAAAAACAAACAACGACATCGCACCTTGAAATCTAAGAAACAGTTATCGAGTAACAACAAACAATTCTTACAGTCTTTAGGCTATCGCATACTTTAATTTCAATATAAATATATATGCAATTGTTAATCTTATTTAGTTTCTATCTATAGTTGAAGCTGTTAACATGTTTAACATAACAGATAAAAGAGAGGTTGACAACAGAGTTGTGCGACGAGAAGAAAGAGTTTATCAACCTTATTCAGCTAATAAATTCGAAAATAATGATGAAATTCGAATACCGATTCAAAATGAAGAAAACATAGTTTTATTATCAGAAGGTGTTCTTCACTTAGAAGGTCAAATTATTACTTCTAACATAAATCCAGCTGCTTCTACTACAGCGCATCCTGACCAAAATTTTGGGGCTAATCTTTTTAGCGAAATTCGCATCACGTTAAATGGTAAAGAAATTGATCGTACACGCCATCTAGGTATAACAAGTTCTATAAAAACCTTTGCATCATATTCAAAAAACGAATATACAGCTTTACAAAATGCCGGTTATTTTCCCTCTTTAACAACGCCAGCAAGTGAAGCAAATATTGTTGATAGTAACACAAAACGTTTTCATATAATACTTCCTTTAAGCAACCTGTTAGGAATAGCAGAGGATTACAGAAAGCCGATTTTAAACTGCAAGCATGAGGTAATACTTCTCCGATCGTCAAGTGACGCACGTGCGTTGCAATCGACAACCGAAAACGATCTTTCTAAGGTCAAGTTATTTAAAGTTTATCTAAAAATCCCCGTTTTATTATTATCAGACGAAGAACAAATTAAAAGATTAAAACTAATGCAGAAAAATATTCCCATTCAGGTTGGTTATCGATCGTGGGATGTTCACGTCTTGCCTTCTCTTCCTAGAACAACTAAATATAGTTGGACTGTAATGACAACTTCTGAAACTCAAAAACCGCGTCAATTTTTATTAGGTTTTCAAACTAGAAGAAATTTACTAAACACATGCTCTTCCTATTTCGACCATTGTAACATTAAATCTATAAGAGTTTTTTTAAATTCAATTTTTTATCCCTATGAAATGCCAACTTCTGAAATTGCCATAAATGACTACAGCGAGTTGTATGACATGTTTGTTAAATTTCGTAATGTATATTATCAGATCGATGATGTTCGTTCAGAGACTCTGGTTTCACGAGATGAATTTAAGTCTCTTTGTCCTATTATTGTAATTAATTGTCTCGAACAAGTGGAAGCAGTGAAGACATCTTCAGTCGATGTGCGAATTGAAATCGAGACAAGTGAGAATATACCTGAAGATACAACTCTTTATTGTGTTCTTATTCATGATCGTCAAATATCTTACAGACCATTAACGAATGAAGTAATTATCTAAACCAATATTTGCTAAGTTATAAGCAAGCAAGTAAACAAGTATTCTCACTTTAGTTGCAATCATGGAATTGACAACAACAAACTCTCCTTCTACTGATGCTGGCACGTGGAATAAGAAGCAACCAATAGTTGCAGACATTCGCAAGCTACCAAACGGCAGTTTGGAACTTGCTTACTGTATGTTAAATAACGGCAATATACCTTCATTCAGCCCCGTGATCACATGGGTTGCAGCATATTGTGAAAAAACTCTTTCTTCTTTTTTTGAGTCTATTAAGAATAAATATGATTATTTAGTTGTATATAATTTGCCACAGGAATTTTCTTTGTTTGCACTAAAAGCACTTTCCCCAGACTCATTATTCGATCTTAATACGATTGATGGAATGTCAGACCTAATGTTGAGGCATAGCCAACGTTTACCTACAGATTGTCCAAAACATTTACCATCTCTAGCAATGGGAAGCAATAGTTGTGCTAAATTCAACGTCAATGCTGTTCAACATTGGTTAAATTCTTCTGATGGCATCATGAAAATCGTGTGTTCGATAATAAACAAGTTTCGAAACAGTGGACTTCGAGGTTTTAATAAGTTTGATTGGAACTACTTTCCTATAAACGTGCTGACTATATATGAACCACAACGAATTCGTCTAGAGTGGGAACATCTACCAGATCATCTAAAGAGGAAATTTCAACTGTTTCATCTTCGCTGCAAATGTGACAACTGTAATCGCTATCTATAAAAGGTGAATAATTTAGATCTACTACTGTAGTTGACAGCTATACATATTTTGTTTTTAGTTTGCTTTTTAACACAGTGTATCTTTTTTTGTCTACAGAAAATAATCATCTGGACAACTAAAAAGAAGAAGATCATCTCAACACAGCCACACTCATCTGGACAACTAAAAAAAGAATGAGATTACTTCAAGAGAAATAAAATTGTATTAATTGTAATTCTAAATGAATAAAGAAGAAAAAAAATGTCTTTTGTACCATTTCATATGAAAGTTCTTATTAATGATCAATTACCTCCTCACTCTACATGTAAATAAAATAATAATAATAATAATAATAATAATAATAATATTGTCAGGTGAGGGATTCGAACCCTCGCTTTCAATTTCTGAAAATTAGATCTTAAGTCTAACGCCTTAGACCGCTCGGCCAACCCAACACGTGCATATTAGCCAACGTGTTTTGTTGATTCATGTCAGTTCGCATTTAGCTTTGTGTGGTGAACATCTTTTCTTTGTGAAGTAAACCAGCATCATGAAGTATTTTAATTGTGTAAAGTATTCCAAAAAACAGTTAATGCAAATGATATTGAGTCAAAAAGAAATGAATTTAAAATCTGAAAGAGATCGGCTAAAAACATTTAAGACCTGGTCTTCAGACAGTTTTACGAACACTGCATGGTTAGCAGCTGCAGGATTTTTCTATTTTGGATATAAGGATATGGTTAGGTGTGCTTTCTGTAATCTGCAACTTAGTTATTGGGAAGAAGATGATGATCCGTTTGAAGAACATAAGAAATGGGCTTTTTCTTGCCCCTACGTAAACAATATTTCTCCTAGCATAGAATTGAAATGCGAATATGAAAGACTTAAAACTTTTCAAAATTGGCCTCTTCCCTGTCCAAACGAATTTTGTTTAGCACCAGCAGGGTTTTATTATACTGGACATGGTGATAAGGTGAAATGTATATTCTGTAAGATTGAAATTGAAAATTGGAGGGAAAACGATAATCCTTTAAATGATCATGAAAAATGGGCGCCATATTGTCCATATATAAGAGGGTTTTACGTCGGCAACGTTGATTTAAATCCTGAAAATCCTACTATTATTCCACATAATACAAGTTATGATACGTGTGGAAGCAATATATGTTGATGTGATGTGATTTTTTGTGCAGTGTGCATTCTCAGACGTAAACGTAGACATGTTGAAGTTTGTTAAGCAGTCAAACACTCTACCAGTAATTTCATTTACTAATGCTGAAAACCAGAGTAAAAGTGAAAAAAGAAAGCATGGTGTTTTACTACCGAACACAATTCGATGTATCATTTGCGGTCCATCGAACTGCGGTAAAACAAACGTAATGCTAAATTTATTATGCCACAAAAATGGAGTTCGTTTTGAAAACGTTTATATTTATTCTAAATCACTTGCTCAAAGTAAATATGTTGAATTAAAAAAGTTTTTGGACTCCATAAAAGAAATAAAAAGTGATTTTTTTTTCCGATAATGATGAAGTAATGCCTCCAGAAATGGCTAGAAAAAACTCTATATTTGTTTTTGATGATGTAGCCAGCAATAAACAACAACACATGAAAGATTATTTCAGTAGAGGTCGTCATCACGACGTTGACGTATTTTATCTTTGTCAAACATATTCTTGTATACCTAAACATCTAATTAGAGATAACGCTAATTTTTTAATTCTTTTTAAACAAGACGGAACAAACTTGCGTCACGTATATAACGATCATGTAAATACAGATATGAGCTATGAACAGTTCTTTGATATTTGTTCGTATTGTTGGCAAAACTCTAAGTTTGGTTTTTTGGTTATCCATAAAGATAGCGATTTACAAAATGGTCGATATCGCAATGGATTTGATGTTTATTTTCAGTTATAAATATGACTTCAAAAAGAGGTAAATGGCCATTCGTGTTATAGCTTTTGCGTGGTTAACAACTTAACTATGACATCGTTTAACAAAACCAATAATGTGTCTATCGGACGACCGACTTCACGACATGATATTGCAACTAAATCATATGTTGATGATAAGCTAGTGCAATATGAAAATCAACTAACAACAACAACAAGCGACGGACATCTAAGTATTAACGGCAAACGGTTAAAAAATGTCGGAATGCTAATACATGTTGAAGATGCATGCAACAAAGGTTATGTAGTGAAGTTATTAAATGAGCTAAATAAAATCGAGTCTAAAGAAGACATACAACGAAACTTTAACGAGCTTAAAGGTTTAATTTTTTCAATTTGTAAAATAGAGAAAAAAGAACTTGACTTTCAAAACAAACGTCTCGCGGGCTTAGCTTTACCATCATCTGCAAATGATGCAGTAAACCTTATTGCAATGCAGCAACATACATCGAATATAAAAAAATATCTTGAGACCCGAATAACAGAAGTGTTACAACGAGTAGAATTCATTCATGGTTTAGTGCGAGAATTTTCAGAAGATCACTTTCCGTATGATCAAGATACTCTCGACTTGGGTAACAAAAGAATAAGAAATGTTAAAGATCCAATTCAAAATCAAGATGCGGTAACGTATTCTTTTCTTAAAACTCATGTAACAAATGAACTCGATGAAATTAAAAAATCTCTTTTGAATATAAACAGAGATGATGAAACTGTAGATATGTTAAATAGAAGAATAACAAACATATCTCAACCAATCGATTCGTTAGATGCAATAAACAAATATTACTTAGAAAACTTTGCTGCCTCTCGAAAAGATCTAGAAGACTTAATCGCTAAATTTAATAAACAAAACGTTTTAAACGTAGACGATGGTGGAACTTTAAATATGATGAGTGGACGAATTACTCACGTAAACAACCCCATATACGATAACGATGTTGCAAATAAGACGTTTGTTGAGCAATATGCCGCTTCCCAACGTGAATTTGATCAATTGAAACAAACTGTAAACAATCTACAACATCAAAAACAAACAAATGTTGAGTTCCCTGTTAACGACCAAGACGTGACAAATAAACGGTTTGTAGAACACTATGCTGCGTCACGAACTGAAGTTAATCAACTAAAAGAAATTTTAAGCAATTTACAAACTCGTATTGAGGGTGTTGCTAACAATCTCAATATTGTTAAAAAAGAAGATCTTGAAAGTTATGCTGCTGAATCCAAAGAAGAATATAGCAAGTTAAAAACTGAACTGGGAAAAATTGAGCAAATGGTTAACAAAGAACCACTCGAAAGTTTTACTGCATCCAAAGAAGAATATGGTATATTAAAAGATGAAGTAAAGAAAAAGAACTTATCGAAATTTATTCTGAAATTCTCCAACACACCATCAATCCATTCACCAGTATACACGCTTCATAATCATAACATACAGTACCAACTTCCCTACAAAGGTGTATTAAAACCAATTTTTGTTTCACCAAGATCTCCAATTGTGTATGCAATTTTAAATATACGTCAAGAGATTGAACTGGATGGCAGTGATATTGTCGTTGAAGAGCAAGATGAAATTCAGTTTCGACTTAGAGACCCGAAAAAACATAAAACTGATGATCTTCCTCTTCAAATCGATTTTGAATATACTATAAATAAGTAAAACAACCACAATTTCCGTTTAGTCATGGAGAAGAGGTCAAAGATTAAAGCTGAAAGTCGAGTAAAGGATAAACTTTCTCGCTTAAAAAAAGATGTTAAAGACAAGTATCTTTCACTTCAAGATGATGTTAGACGAAAAGAATTAGATATAGAGACTAACTTTAAACCAGTAACAAGTTCATTAAATCAACTTGTAGCTATTGCTAATACGTCGACTCAAAATAAAGAAAATCGAAAAAGAAAAGGAAAATATATCGATTCTGAATCCACTGCTACTTCAGACGAAGAAGATGGAGATAGCATCAAAATAATTTCACTACTTAACCGCTACTTTGATCCGTTCATTAAACAAAACGTGGATAGAACATTTGGTATAACGATAAGAAATGATAAACAATACTTGGGACGCGAACGAGTTTTCTTCGATAAAAAGTGGATAAAAGTTGGCGGTGAAAAATTTCCTATTACAGAAGGTCTACTTGAATTGATTCAAAGGAAAGTACCAGACCCCACTCTAATAGATAGGAGTGATTTAAGTTCATATTTGAAATTATTAAATGTTTCAAACGTGCACAAAAGAAATTATACAAGCAATGCAGCTCCGAGAGGAACGCAATCTTATAAGTATAGACATATAATTGAACCCCTTCTCACTGAAGACATAGATAGAATTATAAAAACAGCAGATGAAAATGAAGAAGCAAATACTACAATGCATACTGGATATGGTCAAAAAAAACACATCGCGCCACAAGCCATTTGGAAATTTGAAGGCGGAAACAATATTGAATTCGTTCACTGGAATGAACCAAACAAATTGGTATCAAGACTTAAAACATTAATTGCATCGAAAGCTGCAGGTCACACAGGAGTAGACAGCGAAATCTTTGCAATAGAAGAAGAACTAAGAAATGCTGGATATATTGAATAAAAATTCCAACGTTTGTAAAACAATGCACAGTATGTTATAAAACATTGTTTGGAAAATAACTATGAACGAAATCAGACGAGAACTTGCAAAAGAACTTCACGCACCGCTTAGAAAAAAAGTTTAAAAGACGACGTGTTATTAGCAAAGGAATCGATGACCTCCATGAAGCTGACATTGTGGACATGTCCAAACTTGCAAAATGGAATAATGGATTTAAATATTTATTAACCATTATTGACGTTTACTCGAAATATGCATGGGCAATTCCTCTTAAAACCAAAAAAGGAAGTGAGATTGTGAACAGCTTAAAATTTGTTTATTCTCAAAGTAAAAGATTGCCCAATTATTTTCACACCGATCGAGGAACGGAATTTTATAACAGTGAATTCAAAACATGGTCTCAGAAACAAAATCTAAAGCATTATTCCACTGGCAGCTCCATTAAAGCGAGTGTGATAGAAAGATTAAATCGAACTCTTAAGGAATCGATGTGGAAAGAATTCACAACACGAGGTTCTTACCGATGGGTACATATTTTGCCTGAGTTACTAGTAAAGTATAATCACAAAATACATCGCAGCATTGGCATGAAACCTAATGATGTGAAAAGAAACAATCCACCCCGCTTGCCAACACAATATAATGAAACTTTAAGAAAACCAAAATATAAAATCGGCGACATTGTAAGGATATCAAAAATCAAGAAACACTTCAGTAAAGGGTACGAAGGTAATTGGACAACAGAATTATTTACAATTTATAAAGTTCAAAATACTAATCCACGAACATATCTTTTAAAAGATAATAAAAATACCCCAATATTTGGTGCGTTCTACGAAGCTGAGTTACAACGAACAAAACATCCTAATATTTACTTAGTCAACAAAGTACTACGTAGAAAAGGAACCCGAGCCTTCGTATCTTGGCTTGGATTCGATTCAACTCACAACTCTTGGATCCCCAACAAAAATATCTTATAATTAGAACAGTGTAAGTTTTTTTATTTTTATTTTTTATTCCTCACAAAGATATTATTATTATTATTATTATTATTATTATTATTATTATTATTATTATTATTATTATTATTATTATTATTATTATTATTATTATTATTAATGTGTCTCTATATATATATTTTTCAGCTCACTAAAACCAACACACGCAAGAAAGAAAAGAATGATTGTACTTACCCCGTGCACAAGACCAGCATATTCCACTCTGCAAACAACACAGCATCTTCAATTCTCTCTGCAGCTTGTTGGAAAAGGAACTACTTACCACTTTAAGAACGAAGATCATATCATTTTTCACTATTTCATATTATATAATTAATGTAAACCACAAATGATCAAATAAATATATTTAAAAAATAAAATTTACACTGCACAATATTAATCCACTGTCCACTGTCCATTGAATTTAATTTAAGATTTGAACATCATCATCATCATCATCATCATCATCATCATCATCATCATCATCATCTTCTTCTTCTTCTTCTTCTTCTTCTTGTCGGTCTTCTTCTTCTCCTTCCGCTCGATGTTCTTCTTCTTCTTCTTCCATTCGATGGTCTTCTTCTTCTTCTGCTTCTTCTTGCACTTCTTCCATATGCTCTTCCATATGCTGTTCCTCTAATGGCCGTTCAAACACGGCCATTAGCTCTTCCGCCAATGTAGGTTCAAACACGTTGAAATTCATCGAGCCGATGGATCTCAACTTGTCAATAATAATATTGACAATGTGAAATGTCATGCCGTTGAAAATAATTTCACGGCAGTGGTGTTGATCCCTCATCAGCTCGAATATTTCGGCGCTTAAAAGCTCCTTTTCTCCCGGTGTTAAGGTGTTATACCACACCTCCTCCTCTATTTTCGTCGCACTGACGATGAAATGCAACCCTTGATTCAGGGCACTTTCCGCAAACATCATAATGTGTTGCAATTTTACTAACTTTTCTATCAACCCCTCGCACAGACTCATGATATTGCAGATAAAGATAGCTAACTACTGCTCCATAGCAATCTCCTCTTATATATATATTAAGAAGTTAGAGCGCCAAAAAACCTCTTTAAAACATTTCGCATGAAGCTCTGGGAACCGACATCCAATCTCGTTCTCGCATTAAAAATTACAGACTTGACTAATGACGTCTGGGAATCTAAAAACAAACAGATCGAAATTCATTTCACACACTCAAAGTTATACATGTCATATAAAACACTTTAACCAGATTGAGATCATGAAGCAAGCCAGAACACAAAAATGTTAACATCATTTAAA
Source organism: Meconema thalassinum (assembly GCA_946902985.2). Taxonomy (NCBI): domain Eukaryota; kingdom Metazoa; phylum Arthropoda; class Insecta; order Orthoptera; family Tettigoniidae; genus Meconema; species Meconema thalassinum. The sequence continues at coordinate 690,170,135 of OX336389.2, read as the reverse complement.
TTAAACAGACATAACATAGCGAGAAGGAGTAACACAACTCCACTCCCACGCCGTGGTAATATATGTCATACTTAAACGGAGTGTAGCATTACAACATATGATTGCTTATTTAGCTTGCGCGAGCAAAAACTTTAACGACAACCATGCACTACATGAGCTGAGTGCTCTCATGGCTTGCCGCACGGCGCGAGCAAAAACGGAACAGCTGCACACACATGTCTGGTAGCGATCCGGCTATGTCGAGTGCCTCACCGTACACTCTCATTCAAAAGTTATGACACCCAAGACTCTCTACACTTCCTTGGGAAATTACCAAAATATAATTCAATAATCAATCAATACTTAATAACCATGATACACAGGCTGCCCCCCCCCCCCGGGAATTAAATAACAAAACACGGAATCGAACCAAGAAACCCCCCTGTAGGAGTGGAAGAGGAGTCTGAATTTCGAGTTACCATCCTAATAAACAACCCCCATGCCGTCAACACCCATTAACTTTTTATCACCATCACATAAACAAGCCAAAAGGTCAACCCCTTCCCACGCTAACACGTGCAGTGCACATGCCCCGCTCCTGGACCACGTGGTCAGGATTACGCAATTTCTGGTCATGATGATGCAATATTTAGAGTCTAACAAACACTTACTACTCTGATCCATACGGATTGGGTTATAAAGTTGTCAGAATGAAGCTTGGGTCACAAAGAACACCATGCGTCATGGATGCAAACAGTATGGCCATTATTGTCCAAACTCTTTTCCCAACACATCCAACAATCCCTGAGCAGAATTTCGATGTAGATATTGAAATTCCTCTTTTCACTGAGGATGAGTTGAGTAGGGCTACTCAGTCTCTGCGAAGCAAAAAATCCCCTGGTCCTGACGGCATCTCAAATGAGATTCTCAAATTAATAATCGAGTTACATCCAGAATTAATATTACGAATGTTCAACGAGTGTCTAAAAGCAGGAGTGTTCAGCATCTGCTGGAAAGTCTGTCGTCTGGCGCTTATTAATAAGGGAAATGGAGACCCAGATTTACCATCATCATACCGCCCTCTGTGTATGCTCGATACAACAGGCAAGCTCTTTGAGAAGCTTCTGAGAGTCAGGTTGCGCCAAGTGATCATGGCAGTGGGCGACTTATCACCAAGACAATATGGATTTCGAACAGGAAGATCGGCCCTGGATGCGGATCAAGAAATTGTTGCAGCTGTCCAGAGGGCGGAGAATTACAATCACCACTCTCGTCGTGTGGTTCTCCTTGTTACTCTTGACGTAAGAAATGCATTCAACTCTGTCAAGTGGAGTGACATGCTGAATGCGTTGGAGAATACATTTCATGTTCCAAATTATCTCTTACGGATGATAAATTCCTACTTGAAAGATCGTTTGTTGCTTTATAACACGACAGAAAGACAACGCAAGGTACGGGTCTCAGTCGGTGCAGCACAGGGTTCGATTTTAGGACCAGATCTATGGAATATCACATATGATAGTTTGCTGAGATCTGAAGTCCCTGATGAAACTATCCTAATAGGTTATGCAAATGATGTTGCTGCTCTTGTAGCAGGAAGAAGTGCCGAGCAGGCACAGTTGCGACTCAATATGGTAATGCGTGCAATCAATAGTTGGATGGAGGAACATGGTCTGTCTCTAGCACTTATAAGACAGAAATTGTAATCCTAACAAAGAAGTGAATTCAGACAATACTCCCAATACAGGTAGGAGACATACAAGTAGAGACGCGGCCAGCAGCAAAATATCTGGGCCTCATGATCGACAATAAACTGAATTTTGGAGAACAAATTAGACGGACTGCATATAAGGCGGCAAGAGGAGTAACGTCTCTCAGTCGGCTAATGGCCAATGTTGGTGGGCCAAAATCTAGTAAGAGGAGATTACTTATGACAGCCATCTATTCAGTTCTGCTGTATGGAGCGGAAATATGGGCGGATGCCCTAGATGAGGAAATTTGTAGGAAGTCACTAGCACAAGTGCGTGGCGTCTGCTTATCGCACGGTCTCTGAAGAAGCAGTTCTTGTTATTGCTGGGATAATTCCAAATTTTTTCTAGCGAAAGAACGCAAGTACATTTACTAGAGGAAGTCGGAAGTAGGTTTCCAAAATCCAAGACGAACAGCAAGAGCACAAACCTTTCATAATTGGCAGATCAAATGGGAGCAAGGACACCGAAGCCAGTGGACTAGGAGAATGATACCCCAGGTGCAGGTTTGGACAGAGAGGAAACAGGGTGAGGTTGGTTATTATCTCACTCAGTTCTTGACTGGCCATGGGTACTTCTGTTCGTATCTTAAGAAGATGGGGAATGTGGATTCAACAGATTGTATCTACTGTGTTAATGAGGTAGATAGTGCTAATCACACCTTCTTCTCCTGTGGACGGTGGGTCCAAAATAGGCAGTCCCTTCAAGATCAAATTGATGTAGAGATATCTGCGAACAATATTGTTGCGGTAATGGTACAAAATGACGAACATTGGAAACTTGTAGCAAGTTTTGTTGAAGATATCCTCCGAACAAAGAAGACGGATCTGGATCGTCACTGAAGATAATTCACTAAGGAGGAGAACCCTACGGGCAAATATAAAATGACTCTAGTCTGAAGTAATGTGATAAACGGTTCCAGGCTAGTGTTCAGAAGTAACGGGGGAGTTTAAGTCGGTAGTCTGCTACTCAGGAGCAGGAGCCCGACACTGTGCGTAAATGGATTTCTTCCCCTAAAAAAGTAAAATAAAATAAAAATATTATTATTATGTTTATTATTATTATTATTATTATTATTATTATTATTGATGTGTAACATCTTTCCGCTCGGTTGCTGGATAGTTTTGTGGGAGTGATTTTGAGAATTGGGGACGGAAATGGATCGGAACGATCGAGCTGGCAGTGGTGGATCGAACGGAAGTATGCACTGCCCGCTCGATCGATCGAACGGAAGTGTACTAGCTGGCAGTGGTGGGAAACGGAAGTATGCACTGCCCGCTCGATCAATCGAACGGAAGTGTACTAGCTGGCAGTGGTGGAAAACGGAAGTATGCACTGCCCGCTCGATCGATCGAACGGAAGTGTACTAGCTGGCAGTGGTGGAAAACGGAAGTATGCACTGCCCGCTCGATCGATCTATCCAGCGGGCAGTGGTAAGACCCAGCTGTCAGTGGTACGAGAAACAATGAGCGCGCGGTGTCGGAAATTGATACCATGACGTACTCTCGGCCATGTGGAATGTATATGACATACTGAACGGAAAACGCTCATGCGAACTCTGGTGTCAAGTGATTGAAACAAATGACATGGTACATGTTCGAAGTCTTCGTATCAGTATTTAAATGGTAATATGCCTTAATATCAAACATTGTAAGTAGTCGGCATTGCCGGTATTATGTTTCTGCACAATGGCTATTCAAATATTAACCCAGATAACGGTAATGCAGTCATCAATATATTATAATCCTTGTGGTTATACGAGAATTGAGCAAGCCTTCATGAACTATTACTGAATACATTCTCTTTACTCACAAGAGGGCCTTTTCATAAGGCATTTTAAACTCAATTTCACGCAGGAACATTATCGAAACAAGCAAAATATAAATGAAGCTTAATTCCGTAATGCAGTATTATCGGAACGTGGAAATAAGTCACCATCTTGTGCACAAATTTTGCGTAGTCGAAATAACCGTGGGGTTAGAGCTTATGACTGTGAATCTAGAGATCTTGGGTTCGAATCCCGAACGGGGTAGATATTTTTCCTACCAGATTATCATTTTAAACGATATTTATCATATCAATATGACTCAATTTAACAGAATTCATATGAAATTACGTGTTGGTCTGTGAATGAAGAGGACCTGTTTATAAGGAATTTAAGGTTATGAGCGGTGTCGCGTCTATTAATCTAGTGGATCCATATCGTATTCTTTACTTAGGCTAGTGCTGGTGGAAGCTACAAATCATCTAATAAAATGAGTTCCGTATTATAAACTACAATATCTGTAAAACACTTCCTTTTACAATAGATTAATATTTGTGCCAATAATAGTATAATATACCGGTGTATCAACAATTTCACGTGAGGTTTCTTCTATGTCAACTGTTACACATCATATGCGACTACTGTAAGGCTCGTAATGTTTTATTATTATTAGACATCCACGTCGCCTCCGTAGCGTAGCGGTCAGCATGGTTAGCTGCCGCCCCCGAGGTCCTGGGTTCGATTCCCGGCTCTGCTACGAAATTTGAAAAGTGGTAAGAGGACTGGAACGGGGTCTACTCAGCCTCGGGTGTTCCAAATGAGTAGAGGGGGTTCGATTTCCACCTCAGCCATCCTCGAAGTGGTTTTCCGTGGTTTTCCACTTCGTCTTCGGGCAAATGCCGGGATGGTTCCTTCTTCAAGGCCACGGCCGCCTCCTTCCCTCTTCCTTGCCTATCCATCCTGACCATCCATTACCTTCCCTCATGAGACCCCTATTCGCTTTGCAGGTGAAGGCCGCCTGGTCGAGGTGCCAATCACACCTCACCAGTTGTATCCACTCCGACTAGATGTTCCCAGCTCTAGGACACTGCCCGTAGAGGCGGTAGTGGTGAGTTCCCTCGCTGAGTCCGTGGGTTCCACCAACCTGGAGGGTAAACGACTAAGAAAGAAAGAAAAGACATCCACAGTGGATTAGAGCTTTCGCTGATGTGGCAACCTCTTGAGTGAAACAATAGCGACCCTTGGACACGTAGTTGGAAATTCCCTCAAAAGGTTTCGGCACTATACAGAGGCAAAAACCTTGCTATCTCATATTCCTACCCCCTCCTCTACTTTTCATGAATCCAAGACATACAGTATCTAGGAGATTTTCTCCTCGAACGATAATTTTGTTATTGTTGGTTCATTTCATATTGTGGTCATCAGCTCCTGTACTTGAGTAGGCCTAGTGTAAAATGTGGCAGAAAATCAAAGTTTTTGTTGAGCGAACTTGCGACTGAGGCTAGGATCAGGAAGCAGGTGGCCATGGTCTTAAGTTAGGAAACATCCCAGCATTTGCCTAGAGCAAAAGAGAGAAACCAAGAAAACACTTCCAGGATGGCTTAGGTAGGAATCAAACCCACCCCGTCTCAGTTTTGCCTCCGGAGGCTGAAAGTACACCGATCCAACTCTATCAGAATTGCATTCCTTGGTAGAGCAGATCTAAGATGTGACAGCCATGAATGCCAGCCACTACACACTAAGTGATCGAATGGGAATTTATTATAGATTGCTACTCAAATATCCTTTATGGAGCCGTGCTCGTTACACCGTGCACCGCGGCCGCAAGGGCAACTGCAGTAAGTTCCCAGTGCTGACAGAGGCTATCCTGATTGTGGTTTTCCACATTTTTTTTCCACACTCCACCTAGGCAAATGCCGGGATAGTACCTTACTTCAAGTTCCGGGGCATCTACCTCATCCTTGTCCCAAATACTTTATAGTACAGTTACACACACTGCTACAGTCATCACAACAATACAGGTTATCAGACAGGTTCCACACACATCCAACTACACGGGGCTGATGACAAAGATGTCCCAAGCCCTTTAAATAAATTAAAAACCAATATATTTTAGGGAACACTTTATATGGGGGCGGGGGATGATGGCTTGCCTCTCACCTAAGTTGACCGGGTTCGATTCCCGGTTAATGAGATTTTCGGAGTGAAATGCAACGTTCTGTAGTTCAGATTTCACGTAGAAAGGTGATCCGGTGGCTCATGATCGCGAGACTAACACTCATGTAAAACTACCAGTTTCCTAGTTTTACTCTCTATCTAACGTTTTGCAATTAATGCCGCAATGAAATCTGCGTTTGAGGTTTGTTTTCAAGGAAACTTATAAAACTTAACATTTATCATTATGCATAAATGCCAGTGTTTTATATTCTAACATCTCTATGTCTTTCCATTGTCATAATGTGGTTGGTTGTATGGCTTACACGTCAAATACCATTAATCTATACTAATATAATAAAGCTGAAGAGTTTGTTTGTTTGTTTGTTTGTTTGTGTAACGCGCTAATCTCTGGAACTAACAGTCGGATTCGAAAAATTATTTTTGTATATGATAGCCATATTCAAGAGGAATAGTTTAGGTTATGTAGCATTAGGCTACACCTCTCAGGTACCCTTAAAGATTGATTTTTGTTCAGTAAGTCGGAAGAACAAGCGCTCCCGAACAGCTTCAATAATACCTCAGTCTATTGTTGCCTGGCAATGCGGGCTGCATCACGTCGCCCCTACCAGTGTTCCGGTGCAGAATTGCGAGCTGCTTATAAATTGCAGTCACGGGGAGTGATTAGTGCAAAAAGATTTATTAAGCCCCTTAAAACAGTTATCGTCATGACAATAGTATGCCTCTGTATAAGGGCAATGGTGTTGGTGCAGTATACTGAGGTTATCAGCTGCAATAAGCGTTGGTGCTTCCCGATCCTTATCCTTGAGCGCTCCAGGTCTATAGTAGTATTCATTATCATCCATTAACAAATAATTCCACCGGACGAAGCCGGGCACTACTCCTAGTAAAAAATAAAAATATATTAATCATTGGTCGATTTCAGTTTTTATATTACTTACAGTACAGTTGTTAAATCACACTTGTGTACACTGCCCCTTGTATTTGTGCCTCTCTGAAAATTGATATTGTAACTTTGAGTCGGTCAACACAAAATCATTCCAAATACACAGACTACTGGAATATGCGACGAGAATCAGGTTATTATGTTTTCGCATATTCCAGTAATTGGAATTATTAGGATGTCTCACATTATGGTGTTTGAAACCATTTTCAGTGTTGCCTTACAGTAGTAAGCAAAAGTTTGATGCTTTTCAGTCGGTCAACACGATTGTACCCAAATGAGATGGGTTATTCCCTAATCCTGATAAAAATTGCATGAGATTAATAAATACACTTGGATGACCAGTTTCAATCGTCAAGCGACCATCATCAGGTTCATTACACTTAGGCTATAAAATCTATGTCTGAAAATATGGGTGAAAACATTTACAGCATAAACGATTATACGTGTTTCGTGAAATAAATAATGTCGTTTTTAAAGTTCGGTGTTTTATAAGATGGAACTGTTTTTCTTAGGTTCGCCAATGCTATTTACAGAAGGCCATGACTAGGATTGCGTATATTGCGAGAATGTATCATCAAAAGATACCATACATCGCCAGATTAAGAAACTTGGAAGATCAAACAGAAGCTGTAGATCTGTACCTCATGAATTGACCCCTAAACAGGTTCAGCGTAGAGTGAATATCTGTCGTCAGCTTATCGGTAACCCCATGGATGATAGATTTATCAGGAGAATTGTCACTTGTGATGAAGAACGAGTCTATTACCGCAACGCTGACACCTAGAAACAGTGATACAGTCCCTGTCAACCTGCCAAAGTCATCATTAAAAAGGATCAGTTCGGCCCCAAAGTGAGGTTGTGTGTCTGGTGGAATTTTGAAGGAGTGGAGTCAATGCGGATCTTTATTCTCAACAACTGGAATGAGTTCATAAAATTTTGAGACGGAGATACCCAGCATTAGTTAACCGAAATCGAGTTCTCTTGCAGCAGGACAATGCGAGACCTCATACTGCACGAACAACCGTGGCGAAAATTCAGGAATTGGGAGGAGTCGAACTGCTACCACATCCAGCATACAGTCCTGATCATGCGCCTTCAGATTACCAACTTTATTGATCCATGGCCCATTTCTTGCGTGGAAGAAATTTCGAAAACATTGAAGCTGTGGCAGTGGGTCTCGCCGAATTCTTCGCACCAAAACCCAGAGACTGGTACCGTCGCGGGATTTGAAACCTTGATGAAAGATGGCTTAAGACCAAAGAATCTGAAGGTTTCTACTTTGAAGAATAGTTTAATTTCTTGTCAGGAAGCTTTCCAAATTAAATTTTCATAAAGAAACGACATTACTAATGAGACACCCCCTGTATTTTGTATTGACCGTCTGAAATTGTCAGTAAGGCAACACTGAACAAGATGTTCAATAAAGAATACATAGCCTACTTTCTCCTAAATGCATGGGTATTGTTATAACTCTTTGTCCTTTTCAAGGAGTATAATTGAATATTGGTTGTAGTAGTTTGTTGAAATACAACGCGCTACACGTATATTAAACGTTTATTGATTGAACCCTCACCTGAATTATATATACAAACATGAATACAGCCATCACAATAACACAGATTATCAGACAAAATTCAACACTCACCCAAGTACACGGGGCTAAATGACCATGATGTCCATGCATCTCAAATTAAACAACAACAGCAGCTTCCTACCCAAATCCTCCCTCGTATAAAAGTACACACACGTGTATGCCTACAGACATCACAGTGGCACAGGTTATCAGACAACCTCGACACACACACACAAGTAAACGGGGCTACAAGCCCATGATGCCCCAAAACCCCTAAGAATCAACAACAACAACAACAAAACAACAATAGTTTCGACCGCGGATCAAGGTCAACAAATATTAATCTCTGTGTTGAAATATGTTGTGTTATAAGTATATATGTAATATTTTTGATTGCAAATACACACTATATGCTTAACATTATAACGTGTGAGTAGTTATAAATCAATAAATACCAAAAAGGACGAAATAAAGAAATTTGAACCTGCAGTGATTTGATCCACAAACCCACAGACTAAGAGCCCAAGTCGCTGCCATTACTCCAAGGATGCCCTACGATTTGATAAACAATTGGTTTTGTATAACTGTATTATACATTGTGTTGAAACCGACGAATAAATTAGCGTTTTCTGGCGTTTCTATAAACGATTTGATACTAAATATGTATTATGTTGTTCAGTACATTCCTAAAAGGATATAAACTTAGGAAGTTACGGAAATATCTGTATTTACGAGCAAAAATAGTGGCCATGTTGACAACGGGACAGCACGCACCCTCAACGATATGGCACGGTAGCCTGACCTGTTAGTTACTTCTACGGTTACATATTATATCATAATATGCTAATATCCTACCTGTCACCTCTTTGAGGACAGATTAAACCTCGCATTGTATGATAAGCGGAATTGTTGAGGCCAGGCGTTGTTTAATCATAAAATATGGTTAGGCTATAATACTTGCATGATTCAAACATTCACCACCTTGAAACTATTTGGCTGGCAACCTTTTAGTTAGGAAAAAAGACGTTTCACACATTATGGTATATTGTTGCAAAATTTGGTAGAGATCGGATGATTAGGTTAGCCGTAATTTGATTTAAGCTCAGAACATTTGGGTGGGCGACATTCCTTTTTTGTTATGAAGGCGGCGATATACAACATGCCACTGTGCTTCCCCTTCGTAGTGCTACCTCTGTACCAAATGTGGTTCGGTTTGGGTGGGCGACATTCCTTTTTTGTTATGAAGGCGGCGATATACAACATGCCACTGTGCTTCCCCTTCGTAGTGCTACCTCTGTACCAAATGTGGTTCGGTTTGGGTTCAGTTGTATTTGAATTGATAGGGGGAATCGATTTGCACACATACATGGCCGCGATCTGCAAACTATTGGGCTGATGACCTTGTAGTTTGGTCAAAATATGCTTCCCACAAAGGTATGTTGCTGCAAAATTTGGTAGAGATCAGATGATTAGATGGTCGTAATTTGCATTTAACATTTGGGTGGCCGCCATTACGTTTCCGTCAAGATGGCGGCGATATAAAACATGATACTCATGTGCCCTTTGCTAGTGCTAACTCTGTACCAAATTTCGTTCAATTCGGTTTCACCGTGTTTAGATATATAGGGGGAATCGATTTGCACACATACATGGCCGCCATCTGCAAACTATCGAGCTGACGACCATGTAGATTGATTAAAAGACGCTTCCCACATAAAGGTACTTTGTGAAAAAATTGGGTAGAGATCAGATGATTAGGTTAGTCGTAATTTGATTTAAGCCTTGAACATTCGGGTGGCCGCCATTACGTTTCCATTAAGATGGCGGTGATCTAAAACATGACACTGAGGTACCCTTTAGAAGTGCTACCTCTGTACCAAATTTCGTTCAGTTCGGTTTCACCGTGTTTGAATTGATAGGGGGAATCGATTTGCACACATGCTTGGCCGCTATCTGCAAACTATTGGGCTGATGACCTTGTAGGTTGGTCAAACTATGCTTCCCACATAAAGGTATATTGTTGCAAAATTTGGTAGAGATTAGATGATTAGGTAGTCGTAATTTGCTTTAAGCCTTCAACATTTGGGTGGCCGCCATTACATTTCCGTCAAGATGGCGGCGATATAAAACACGACACATAAGTGCCCTTTGCTAGTGCTACCTCTGTACCAAATTTCGTTCAATTTGGTTTCACCGTGATTGAATTGATACGGGGGACAGACATGCAGAGTACACACACACACACACACAGCCAGACACACAATATTTGGCCCTGTGGTGATCTCATAAGTCGACATTCATTTTTTGCAAAAATCAAACGTAGGCTAAATAGCGGCCATTTTGACAACGGGAAGGCATGGGCCGACAACGAAATGGCACGGTAAGCGTGACCTGTTAGTCACTTCTACGGTTACAATGTATTCTATTATAATATGCTAATCTCCTACCGGTCACCTCTTTGAGGACAGATTAAACCTCCCTATGTACGATAGGCTGAATTGTTGAGGACAGGCCCTGTTGAACCGTAAGTTACGGTTAGGTTATAATACATGCATGATCCATACATCCACCATCTTGAAACTATTTGGCTGATGACCTTGTAGTGTGGGTAAAATACTCTTCCACATTGTTGCAAAATTTGGTAGAGATCGGATGATTAGGTTAGTCGTAGTTCGATTTAGGCTCAGAACAATTGGGTGGGAACCATTTCTTTTGTGTTATGGTGACGGCAATATACAACATGATACTGATTTGTCCCTTGATAGTGCTACCTCTGTACCAAATTTGGTTCAATTCGGTTTCACCGTGTTTGAATTGATAGGGGGAATTGATTTGCACACACACATGGCCGCCATCTGCAAACTAATTAGCTGGTGACCTTGTAGTTTGGTCAACAGACGCTCCCCGTATTAATGTATGTTGTTACAAAATTTGGTAGAGATCAGATGATTAGGTTAGTCGTAATTTGATTTAAGCTTTGAACATTTGGGTGGCCGCCATTACGCTGCCGTCAAGATGGCGGCGATATAATACATGACACTGATGTGTCCTATGCTAGTGTTACCTCTGTACCACATTTCGTTCAATTCGGTTCCACCGTGTTTGAATTGATAGAGGGAATCGATTTGCACGCATACATGGCCATCATCTGCAAACTATTGGGCTGATGAACTTGTAGTTTGGTCAAAAGACGCTTCCCTCACAAATGTATGTTGTTGCAATATTTGGTAGATATCAGATGATCAGGTTAGTCGTAACGTGATTTAAGCTTTGAACATTTGGGTGGCTGACATTACGTTTCCGTCAAGATGGCGGCGATATAAAACATGACACTGAGGTGCCCCCTTCCTAGTGCTACCTCTGTACCAAATTGCGTTTAATTCGGTTTCACCGTGTTTGAATTGATAGGGGGAATCGATTTGCACACATACATGGCCGCCATCCGCAAATTATTGGGCTGATGACCTTGTAGTTTTGTCGAAAGATTATTCATACATAAAGGTATAATGTTGCAAAATTTGGTAGAGATCAGGGAACCGAATTAAACGCAATTTGGTACAGAGGTAGCACTTGCAAAGGGCACCTCAGTGTCATGTTTTATATCGCCGCCATCTTGACGGAAACGTATTGTCTGCCACCCAAATGCTCAAAGCTTAAATCACGTTACGATTAATCTCATCATCTGATCTCTACCAAATTTTGTAACAACATACATTAATACGGGGAGCGTCTGTTGACCAAACTACAAGGTCATCAGCTAAATAGTTTGCAGATGGCGGCCATGTATGTGTGCAAATCGATTCCCCCTATTAATTCAAACACGGTGAAACCGAATTGAACGAAATTTGGTACAGAGGTAGCACTTGCAATGGACCCTTCATCGTCATGTATGATATCGCCGCCATCTTGACGGAAACGTAATTGCGGCCACCCAAATGTTCAAAGCTTGAATCAAATTACAGTACGACTAACCTAATCATCCAATCTCTACCAAATTTTGCAACAATAAACCTTAATGTATGAAGTGCCTTTTACCCAGATTACAAGGTCATGAGCCAAATAGTTTCAAGATGGTGGATGTGTGAATCATGCAAGTATTATAGCCCAACCGTAACTTACGATTATACAAGGCCTGGCCTCAACAATTCTGCTTATCGTACATAGCGAGGTTTAATCTGTCCTCAAAGAGGTGACCGGTAGGATATTAGCATATTATAATAGAATAAATGTAACCGTGGAAGTGACTATTAGGTCAGGCTTACCGTGCCATATCGTTGTCGACCTGTGCCGTCCCGTTGTCACCAAGGCCGCTATTTTTGCTCGTAAATACCTAATTTCCGCAACTTCCTAAGTTTATATCCTTTTAGGAATGTACTGAACAAAATAATACATATAGTATCAAATGGTTTATAGAAATGCCAGAAAACGCTAATGAAATCGTTGATTTCAACACAAAATATGATACAGTTATACTAAACTAGTTGTTCGTGGATAAAATCCCTGCAGGTTCAAATTTGCTTACTGCGGTTTTATTTTGGTATTTATTGATTTATAACTACTCACACGTTATGATGTTAAGCATAGGAGTGTGTATTTTCAATCGAAAATATTATATATATATATATATATATATATATATATATATATATATATATATATATACTTAAAACACCACATATATCAACACTCGAATACAGTGATTACAGGCCGGACGATGGTTTTAGACGAGTGAAAAATCTTAATGGAAGCCTGGAGGCGAGTTACTGCAGTACCTGTGTTGTTATCAGCTGCCCCAAGCGATCCGATGATTGACAAATCTGTTTCACACTTCTGCTAGGAGTACAGTCATTGGCAAATATAATGAGCCACGCAGCCAGGCTCCCTGTTTAACAGGCTAAATGTTTTCCTGTTTGTAATTATCTTTCCACACATAAATAAAGTCTGCAGGATTTGTCAGAATGCTGTCTCCTTTGTAATAACCTCGCCCACAATCCCACATACGCTCTGAATCATGGCAAACAAGTGTTATGCAAATCATTTTATGTATAAATATTACCATTATGCTTAATATTATTATTATTATTATTATTATTATTATTATTATTATTATTATTTCGGACTGAGTGCCGCAGTCGGTTAGCCATTGGCCATCAAGCACCCAGATAGCTAGTTTGAACCCGGTTCAGTTGGATGGCATTTTAGCGCGTTTGAATGCGGGAAACTCGTGTTGGTGTATTTAGTGGCACGGTTAAGAACTCTTTCAGGACCAAATTCCGACAATTAGCCATATGTAAATCCACGAAAATTGAAATGACCGTTACACCATAAGATAACTATAATAATAATTATACATTTTAAATTCAAAAGCCTCCGTGGCTCAGGTGGCAGCACGCCGGCCTCTCACCGCTGAGTCCGTGGTTCAAATCCCGGTCACTCCATGTGAGATCTGTGCTGGACAGAACGGAGGCAGACAGGTTTTTCTCCGGGTACTCCGGTTTTCCCTGTCAAAATTTCATTCCAGCAACACTCTCCACTATCATTTCATTTCATCTGTCATTCATTTAATCATTGCCCCAGAGGAGTGCGTCAGGCCTCGGCAGCCGGCACAGTTCCTATCCTCGCCGCTAGATAGGGGCTTCATTCATTCCATTCCTGACCCGGTCGGAGACTGGAAGCAGGCTGTGGATTTTCAAATTCAAAGTTTCATTTGGAAGTACAGTTCAATGAGAACAACTACATTTTTTCTCTTTCGAGAAGCGTATTGTTGCATCGCCCTGTGGTAGCCGTGGCCTACGGAAGATACTGGCCCCAGTGCGAGCAGCCATCTTGTCTGTGACGTAGGCGAAGTAGTGACCCCGGTTGAGTCGACTTGTATGTGAATTTCTTGTGAATAGCAGTGTGAGAATAGTTAGTGTTTTCCAACTTCACATCCAACTTGTGTTGTGGTGCATCATGTAGCTGCAATAATCACGTAGCCTACAGGGTAAGTGTTAACACCTGCGATACTTTATTTCTCATTAATGCTACAGATTAATCAAACGCACGTGTGGTGCAGGTTATGTACGAACTTACGTTAGCCTAATATTGTGGATGTTAAGGACTATTGGAATGTATGCTAAGTTAATTATCTGAGTTAAAGTAAGAAATTTAATGAATGTATCCCTTTTACAGGAAATCAAAATGCCGAGATGCTGTAATATGGCTGGCTGTAAGAACAATTACAGATCTCAGCATGAAAATGTTTCTACATTTTCTCTCCCAAAGGACGAAAAATTAAGAAATATATGGCCTAGAAAAATTCCCATTGACTTCTCTAAAGTGAGCAAGCCTATAATTTGTAAAAAACATTTTCCTGATAGCTCTGTTATCAGGACAGAGCAAGTTGATGGGAAAATAAATACATTTGCTAGGAGTTATCCGAAGTTGAAACCTGATGCAGTACCTTCAATATTTCCAAATTTGCCAGGATATCTATCCACTCCTGGGCCTTCTTCTAGACTGTGTGATGCAGAGGTAGAAAATCTCGAATAAAGCCATAGAACGAGCTTGGAAGACTTCAGACACTACGAAGAAGAGAATTCTGTGCACAGTCTATCAGATATATCTGAACACTTCTCCTACAACAGGAATAAATTTAAGCAGGAATGGACATATATCAAGACAGAAGACAAGTTGGTGAAGTGCTTGAAGAATATGAGTGATGCAGTGTCCATAATTACAGGTTCTGTGTGTATTCTAAATAACCTCAGCATTGAGCTGGCTGTCAATGGGTTGCAGATTCCCAAATATTAAGTGCCACAACACTTTCTTTGCATTACTAACAAAAATTAATTTGATGAACTACTTCAGTTCGTTGAAAATTCTGTGTGCGATGAAAATGGAAGAAAGATGTCAGCAGTGAATGCTCCTGTGAACATCTTACATAGAAGTTTTTCGACTGATGAGTGTACACCATTACATTTTTAATAGAGCAATTTAAGTTTTTAGATGTTAAAGCAAACAATCGTTAGTACAGTGGAGACACGTTACTCTTGGCAGCTTCCATATATGTTCACTTGTAAATCACCGTACAAAAAGTTACATCGGAGTGGTCATATTGATCTGCCTCATCCATCAAATCTACAAAAGTTGCTTGGTAAGTTTGATTTGAGTACTTTTGACATTAATGGGAGTATTGAACAGCCTATCTCAGTCTAAAGAAGAAGTAACTTACTTGAAAGATCATGAATGTTCATAAAATACTTTTAGTTCATTTTAATGGAAAAGTTGAATGTACTCTTCTAAAGCCATGGCGAGACAAAGCCATTGGTCGCTACTTGGTTAGGCGACTATCTGGACGAAAATTATTGTTAGTACAAGCAAGGGGGTCTGGGGTTAGGTTTGTGTTTGTATGTAAAGCCTTACTATACTCTGTATTACCAATAATGAGCGCTGACAGCTGTCAAAGCTAACACGTGGGGAAATGCTGTGTTACTACTGAGGCAGATCATGACTCATAACATTCCAAGAGGCTTCCAGGAAGACACAAATACTGGGAACTGTGGTGTGTCAGCCGTATTCGTGTGAAAGGGCACAATCGATGCATCAGAATTAGAACACAATGATAATAGGCTAATAATCTTAATAAAATAAATAATAATAACAATAAATAAAAATAATAATAAATAATGAAAGTTACCTAATCGCTCTAGCTGCTACTAACTTAATTACTGTATAGGTTCTATTCCTTCCATAGCCCCCTCTTCGTCACTTGTGTCTGAATTGGATCCGGAATTACTTTCCAGGGAAACGATGAACCGATCTACCCCATCATCGAGTATACATTCACGTTTCGTAGCCTCGTCCAGTTCTCGTTGCACTATTAGCACTACACGCTTCCAGTTTTCTGAAGTCACTTCCCTAATAACCTAAACGGTAAGCTTCTCAACCTCATGGAGTGTGAAATTTTTATGCCATGCTACATAACCTTTCACTTGACCCCATATCATTTCTGTAGGATTGAATTGGCAATGATATGGGGCAGCGTGATGATCTCATGGCCATGCTTTCTCGCCAGTTCATCCACGTGGTAGTCTACATGGGTTTAGGCTTGCGCTGCTGTATAAGGTTGAGAAGAATATTAATTCTGAATGTAAGTGGAACGCGGCTTATACACTTGCAGCAGACATGAATGTACTTTTACATACCTTGTGTCCTTGTTTCATCGTCTGGGCGATATTACGTATTGAAATTAAGAACCCTAATTACTACTGAACCTCGTATAATGTGCTAAAGTACGTAAATTATATGTGTTTTTATTTAAGTTATTGCTATTTTGAAAACGGCTGCCATGCTTCGACAGCACTTGCATCTCGTTCAAATATCATCAAGGCTCACTCTAGCAGCCCACACATTGCTGCCAACATGTGAGATCACTGTTGATAAAAAGAAGTGGGATGCAAAAAAGAAAAGGATGAAAAAAGATTCATCGGGAGGCGTTAGGCAGTAACCATTGCCAAGACTAATTGATCTGGGCGCTTTAGCTGTAACAATTGTCAAAAAACATTGGATTGGACAAAACGAAGGTTAGAATGGTAGGTGAGGCATGGTTGACACAAAACCATTGATCTGGGCGCGATAGGCTGTAACCTTTGTTAAAACCACAGTTGTGCGAAAAAAATACGCATACTTATTACAGGAGAGCGATATACTGCATAGTAATTACAGAGCAGATAACAAAAAACACTCATTTCAGCCGTGGAAAAAGAAAATCATTACAGAGATGCGAAATATTGCACACACTAGCCTAATTAGAGTCGTGAACTGAGTGCTGCGCACGAATGATGCCCACTAGAGGCTGAACTGGGCACTTTTTTGTTTCACTTAGTACCGTAAGGGCGAGGTGGCAGTACTGTTATGGTACTGTTTTGAAGATTGATCTGAACAATGGCGCACACAGCTGTAATTTTCACTATATTTGGGATGGCTGGGTGGGTCACAGATGGCAGAGGAGGAAACATCTATTAAAACATTGCTCCCTGATTTATTTCTCATCGTTTCATAAGGTATTTTGGCTAATTCATGTATTATATAGAATGTTATCGCTCGTTCTATGTTCATTCAGCGCTACCGAGAAGGATGCCTTTTGTCAGAGAGCTGTCGCTACACTATGGCGGTCGAGCCATTCCAACATTCGCGGCTTCGTACTTGAAGTTGTTGGAGCTTATTCTCTGTGTGGTACGAAGCATTGTCCATTACAATAACACTCTGTTCAGGGATGTTGGGTAACAATTGTACCTGGAACCATTTTAAAAACTAGTTGTAGTCCATGTCTTCATGGTAATCGCCAGTTCTTTGCGACCTAAAGAGCAAAAGTGTATTATTAACAAAGCCGTGTGATAGCCCGGCGAGTAGAATAATAAATCGACCCCCTCTGCCTGACGATCCTTTCATTGTCCCTTGAACTGAGTTGTCACACCAACTCCTAGCCACTGTGTGGCCAGCATTGACCCACCTTTCATCTAACCACACAATATCCATAACATTTTTGCCCTACTAAGTTTTGAATTTTCCGGTATTTTCACCCAATTTTCACCAAATTTTTTAGGTTCTTTAAAGTGAGCATAATTAAGGGAATTCTAAACTTTGAAGCTACAGTATTTGGTTCAGTCATTTAGAAATTATAACATATTTTATGTAATAAATATGCAAATTTTGAAAATGTCCCAGGCACATCAACTTGAAAGTTATCAATCTAAAACTTATATGGAATGATCATCAATGGTATACAAATAAAAATTGGTATTACTTTTAAAATCAGTGCAAATGGTTTATTATTAAATTTTATTTTCTTAGAATGACCTGTTGTTCTGTTAAAATATGTCATTTTTTCAAATTTGAACCTAAATATTTCTGAAATTTATTAATATTTTTCAAAATGGATACCACATATTATTAAGACCACAAAGTTGTATGTGCAAACCAAGTTTGAAGGTAATGGGATCAAAACTCGTGCAACTGGAACTTTTAAAATACTTCGATGTGGACTGTACTGTCTGCTCAAGTCTGGAATTCCATTACATCAGATCGGTGGTGACAAGTGTGAAGCGATAGGGTGAGAGAGTGAGTGTGTGTAGGCTCACCCACAGGCTTCAAGGTCAAGGGCAATCGTCTAAAACAAACGTCCGGCCTGTACTATTCGTTGACCTTGATCCGCGGTAGAGACTATTGTTGTTGTTTTCGTTGTTGATAGTTTAGGGTTTTTTCGGCAT
This sequence comes from Meconema thalassinum, assembly GCA_946902985.2. NCBI lineage: Eukaryota > Metazoa > Arthropoda > Insecta > Orthoptera > Tettigoniidae > Meconema > Meconema thalassinum. The sequence continues at coordinate 690,151,699 of OX336389.2, read as the reverse complement.
CATGGTCTTGTAGCCCCGTTTAGTTGGGTGTGTTTAGAAGTTGTCTGATAACCTGTGTCACTGTGATGTCCGTCGGCTTACTAGTGTGTGTACTTTTATACGAGGAAGGGATTGGTTAGGAAACTGTTGTTTTTGTTGTTGTTTCATTTGTGATGTATGGACATCATGGTCATTTAGCCCCGTGTACTTTGGTTAGTGTCAAATTTTGTCTGATAACCTGTGTTATTTTGATGGCTGTAATAGTGCGTGTATATTTAATTCAGGTGAGGATTCCATCAATCAACGTTTAATATCCGTATAGCACGTTGTATTTCAACAAGCTACTACAACCAACATTCAATTATACTCCTTGAAAAGGACAAAGAGTTATAACTATACCCATGCAATTAGGAGAAAGTAGGCTATATTTTCTTTACTGAACATCTTGTTGTGTATCGGATTACAAGTAAAAAGGAGGTCCCGTAGCTTACGACTGTGATGTTAAATGTCACGTTTCTTTTCTTCCTTCTGATTATGGGAATGTTCCTTCCTTCCTTCCTTCCATCCTTCACTCCTTCCCTCCTTCCTTCCTCCCTTCCCTCACTCCTTCCTTCCTTCCCTCCTTTCTTTCCTCCCTCCTTCCTTCCTTCCTTCCTCCCTCCTTCCTTCCTCCCTCCTTCCTTTATCCTACCCCCCCCCTCCTTCCTTCCCACCATTCTTCCTTACCTCTCTCCTCCTTTGCTCCCTCCTTCTTTCCTACCTTCTCTCACTCCTTCCTTCCTTCCCTCCTTCCTTCCTTCCATCCTTTATTCCTTCCCTCCTTCCTTCCCTTCCCTCCCTCCTTCCTTCCCTCCCTCTTTCCTTCCCTCCCTCCTTCTTTCCTTCCTTCCTCCCCTCCTTCCCTACCTTCCTCCTTCCTTCCTTACCTCCCTCCTTCCTCCCTTACCTCCCTCCTTCCTTCCTTCCCTCCTTCCTTCCTTCCTTCCATCCTTCCTTCCTCCCCTCCTTCCTTGCCTCCCTCCTTCCTAACTTCCCTCCTTCCTTCTTCCCTCCTTCATTCCCTCCCTCCTTCCTACCTTCCCTCGGTCCTTCCTTCCTTTGCTCCCTCCGTCTTTCCTATCCTCCCTTCTTCCTTCCCTCCCTCCTTCCTTGCCTCCTTCTTTACCTCCCTCCCTCCTTCCTTCCCTCCTTCTCTTCCTCCCTCCCTCCTTCCTTTCTTCCCTCCTTCCTTCCCTTATTCCTTCCTTCCTTCTTTGGCTCTTAAGGAACCTTGAACACCGTTGTTCCTGCATAGCTCCTTGTTTGTCAGGTCACAGGACAGGCTCATCAGATTGACTTGTGACCATGTGTGTTTGTGTGTGTTTGGGTTTGTGTGCCCGTCCTCTCTAATAACTTTTTCGAATGCTGGAAACTTCAACCTTGCCTTTCTTAGTCCCATCATCGTCACCAATCCAACATAGCGACCGCATGAAATAGTTCACCTTTATTCAATATTCAATATTCGTGACCAAGATGTCGCAGAGCCCATTTATATCAATCAACAACAACTGTTACATCTTGAGATTTTGTAGCATGATGGAGGACTATACAAGACGTTCACTGGTATGATTTTCAAAAGCATAAGAAGAAATCACTAAGGCAGCTGCGAGAATTTTCTAAATATATTTGCCTATTCTTGGAACTTATAACAGCTGTAAGCCTGAAGTTTTGCAACCTAACGTAGGAATATAATACATATTTATTAATATGACAATCGCAACCGTAGCAAGGACGAAAATAAGATGTTGGTCGCGCTGAAATGGTTCTTTATTATAAGGTTAGAAACATGGCCACCTTTTGCTGGTGGACCATTGGAAGGAGTTTAGTGCCTGAGCCAAGGATTTCCTTGTGATTGTTCAGCAGTGAGGTAGGAGGGGGACATGCTCATTTGAGTTCCATATCTGTATGGACATTTCTTATTGATGGTGTGTTGTTTCATCTTCTATCTCTGTGACTGTATATTATAGTGTTAGGCCTGTTATGTCTGATTATTGGTTTACTGGGGCTACGGTAATGGTAGACTCGATATGAGAGGTACTGAATGTATGAATTAAGAAGATTAGTAGGCTTATTTGAGAAGAGTGATGTAGAAAATGTTGGTTGTTCTTACTCTCTTTGTTAATGGAAAATATTTGCTATGTGAGATGATGATTGGGAATTAGATGTGAAAAGAATGATATATTGAACCCTTTAGTATTGCAGTGTTTATATGTAAGAAATCTTAATCAAGGGGTCGCGCTCAGTTCATTGTGTGATGTTTACGTTCGCCAAACAACATGCTCTACTGAGGTAAGGGTCATAGGATTAAAACTATAATTAAGAAAGAAGTGACAAGACGTAAAATAATAACATAATTTAATGACTATTTGTGCAAAATGAAATGAATATAAACAATAACAAAAATATTATTACTCCCTGAATCTTCCCCATGACAAAAATATCTATCAATGTTGAGGAGTCAGACGGATCTCCCCCTTATAAAAATGTGGATCCAAGTTCCACTAACTTGCATTGGATTTTATGTATGCGTAATGACTAACTACGAGGAATGAGTACTTTGGATGACTGTTCGTTTACATCGGGTAACAGCCTCGATGCTTACGATCAATCATCTCGTAAATCAACGTTTACGGATATGGGACACAACACTAATAAAACCCTTAAAAATTAATGCTGACACACAATCTAAAATCTACTAATTACAGGAATCTCCCTCGAGACCCTTCTTTAATGCGGTGACGCATCTGACAAAATGAGCTGCCAACCCGGCCAATTGCTCAATACACAAACCAGGAAAGACAGCATCGCACGTGACTACACGGGTCACAAATATGAAACATAAACATGGAATTAAACCAACAACAACAAAAGCCTCAACGGCTGAGATTACCTTATATGAACAAACACGCACGTTAAGCTAACGCTTCGGAGATTATAGTGATTCGTAGGCAACTCCCATTTATTTAAACAATTTTTACCATTGATCAGTTCTTATTCTGTATTTCAAGTAACTTTACGGAGCCAAAGCACTCCCTAATGACCTTGCTGCAATCCTTTCAGCCCGCCTTGTGAAACAGCTACCCCCTACCACAACACCTGTCATCGTCCAGCCCAGTGTGTAAAAATAACCAGACCAACTGTCCCGTTATCTCGTAGAATCAACAGCAACAAATCTCAACCACATAAACATATGGTAAGACATTAATCGAAATAGCCACATACGTCCTCGCAAGGTAACGATATGGGCTTGGCATCAAGCTGACAGAAATCAGTCTACGCTGAAATTCCCGCTTGTAATGACCAATAAAACACACACACACACACTGCTGGGAATGACATAACACTTTTCACACAGGTCGGTTGAATAAGATGCTCACAAACTAATTTAAAAATATTAAAACCTACGAGAGAGCTGACTGCTCCTCGCCACAAATTACACTGCTCCAACGGCAATACATTCACCGAATCTGATCAATAATAAACATTACAAAGATTAATTTACCCTCCAATCTACTGCATGATTATACGAATTCAGTCCTACTTCTGAAACACAACATATCTCCGAGAGACTTTTCTCAACCTCATTACGTAAACATATGCGAACACGGTCGTCCACATAGTCACGTTAGTTAATAAAAAAAACAAGGTATCTAACAAGATGGCGGCCAGCAGGTGTGTAGCAGTTAGAGTGCTCCAACTTTTCCTCGTGTTCTACCTAGTAAAAAGCTCAGTGGGTTCCTCGAAAAAGATCCTCGATCATTCTTTAACAATTGAAGACTCGTGTGTGAACTCGGACCTGAAGGAACACCTCATGGTAGTTTGTAAACTCAATATATCTTCTCTCACATGGTGTGGAAGCGAGGGGCTGATAGTCACGGCAGCAGGGCAGAGGGCGCCCAGCACTGCGCGGGGTTGCCAGACCGCCCGCTACATTATTACATCTCGTGGTGCTGTCTGTGGCTCTCAGTGGAGATGTGGAGATGAACCCAGGGCCGAATAAGGTGTGTATAATTTGTGATTCGAAGGGTCGTGTGACTCAGTTATTTGTGACATGTACATCTTGCCACTCTCAAGCGCACAGAACTTGTGCAAAAATTAGTGCTTCAAAACACAAAATAATCACCTCAGGGAAACAATCGTGGCTGTGTTGGAACTGTTCTTTACCTCAGTTCTCTAACTCATTTTTTAATACATCGACACAGAGTGCAAATAGTGTAGATAGTGACGTAACACCATCGGATGGCAAAGCATTGTCCATTTTTTCCTTCAATGCTCGAAGTGTAACATGTCCCTCCAAACAACCGGACCTGCGTTCTTGTCTCACAGCACTTAATCCGTCAATTGTGTGTTCAGGGGAGACATGGCTGAAAAAATCCACTAACGACCCAGAAATATTTCCGGTAACATACACCATGTTCCGCAAAGATCGAACCTGGACATCAGGGGGAGGGTACTAATAGCCATGAAACCTGAGTTAAGGCCTGTTCGCCAACGGGAGCTTGAAACTGATGCTGAGGCTGTGTGGGTGGAATTCACGTGTGCGAACAATACATTTCTAATAGGCTCTGTATACCGTGCTCCAAATTCAACTCGGCACATCAATGATGAACTATTGGAGTCCCTCCGTCGTGTACAATACATCCAGAACAAATACAAGGCCATTTACATAACAGGCGATTTTAATTTAGAAATAGACTGGTAAAACTCTCCTCCCACTCCCAAGGATCCCATTGCTAATGAATTCCTTACCGCATTCTACGATTTATTCCTTGACCAATTAATAGGGACCTGAAAATTTAGCATCTATTTTCCTTTAAATTAGCATTTATTTTTTCCCTTTTTAGCATCTATTTTTGGAAAATTAGCATCTATTTTTTTCTGGATTCTTACCGACTATATGACTTTATTGGCGACTCATTTGTTTTGACTTACATTTTAGGCCTACAGAAAATTGAAAGTATTGTAAGTAAGTCTGACTTTCACTCTTTCAAGTTACATCTACTGTCTGCAACGACTGTATGGTAGTGCAATAAAACACTCATTGTCTACAATGTTTCTTACATTAAACTGAGTACTGCACGTTGCGATAGCTGACTGTGGCCTAGATGCTACAAGCAGGCTGAATGCTAGCACTGTGAGGCTGTGAGGGGAGTTACTAGGGCGGACAGAGTACTGTTGCAGAGTCGGAACAATAAAAGCCATGATTAGCGTACTGCTGTGCTCTTTCATGAGCAGTTACAGCAGTACGTCCCATTTCTAGAAAAAAAACTTTGAACCTTGAAGTGCTTGAAGGTTGCAAAAAAATAACGTTATTATTCAAGCGGCAAGCCGAAAAATTTTCCGTTTAGCTAAGTCCACGTGTTCGACAAACCACCAGTCGCCGCGATGCGCGAAGTACACAAAAGAGTTTCGTTCGTCAGCTGTCTGAATAAGTTATAGATAGTCAAAAGTTCGTATCGATACATAAATCGATTGTTATATCGACCAATATGCGTAGCACACTGCCAGTGCGAGATGAGGTATCGCTAGCGAGCGATTAGGCCACATACTTAACATTTTCTTTTGTTTAATAAACAAATTCACAAATAAATTAACACATTTAAAGTAATTTCGCTATAAAATCGCACTTATTCAATATTTTCGCATTTTGGGTCATAATTCGCATTTTGTCGCACTTCGATTTACGCTTAAAAATGTTTTTTTTTCACATTAAAATTAACTTAGGCTTGGATTCTGTACGAAATTTAAAAATTCGCATTAATCGCAAATGCGATTTTTTCAGGTCCCTACCAATTAATAACCGAAGCAACTCGAATCACACAAACTACACGCTCCACAATAGACCTATTCCTCACAAGCCTTCCTTCCTCCGTACAGAAAGCTGAAGTCATACCCGGTTTCAGTGATCACGCAGCCATCTTTACCACATTGCATTACAACAAACCACGCAGCAAGAGCACAGTGAGGACAGTATACAATTACAAAAAGGCAGACTGGAAACTGCTATCATCTTTATTCCTCAAACACCTTCCCACCCCATGTATTCTGGACACCAGCGACATCAACTCAGTGTGGCACGCCTGGCGAAATTGTTTCTTTGAATGTGTGGATATAGCTATACCGAAAATAACCATTAGTGGGAAGAAAAATTCTCCTTGGGTGACGAAGGAAGTAATTAAAATGATTAGGAAAAGGAACGTTCTATACAAGAAATGGAAAAGTTGCTCAACTGACATCATGTGGGAAAAATACAAGAACATCAGGAACCAAACAAAGAAATTAATTCGCGAAACATACGACAATTATATTCACAAAATAAGCAGCACGAGTGAAATGTGGAAATTTTTGTCCAGAAGACGCGGCACCGCTGCGCCAGCCTCATTTCACTGTAACGGTAAATTTCTAAGTGCACCCCAAGATATTGCAACAGCGTTCAGTGACAGTTTCAAGCAGAACTTTTCTAAGCCGGATATGGCCATGAACCTGCTTCTGCCAAGGTCATCACTTCCACCCCTCCCACTCTCCAACCTCTACTTCACAACAACTGAGGTGACTCAGAGCCTACGGTAGATTAGACCACATGCGGCGACCGGCCAAGATGATGTTCCCGGACGGATCCTGCTGCAGTGTGCGGAAGCATTAGCGCCCTCTCTGTGTGCGTTATTCAACCTGTCTATCAACCAAGGTTCTGTGCCGTGTGGGTGGAAATGTGCTAACGTGGTGCCAATCTATAAGCAAGGTGACAGAGAAGATGTTGCAAATTACAGACCGGTGTGTCTAACATCTATAATTTGTAATTGTATGGAGCGGCTAGTAGCAAACAGTGTGCTGGAATTCCTACGGGAGAACAATCTGCTCGATCCAAATCAGCACGGTTTTCTTCCGGGTCGTTCTTGCACTACTCTATTGACAAAAGTCATTGATGAGTTTCAGTTCTACTTGAATCAGCCAGAAGTGAAACAAGTGGACTGTATTGCACTGGATTGGGCTAAGGTCTTCGATCAAGTGTCTCATGAAAGACTTTTGTTAAAGCTACAGCAGCTTAACATACGGGGTAGCTTACTTGCATGGGTGAGGTCATTCCTAGAGGGTCGAACACAGTGTGTGGTGTACGGAGGAGCTCGATCGCAGGCTGCTCAAGTTACTTCTGGAGTGATTCAGGGCTCTGTGATCGGACCTCTTTTCTTCACTATATATGTGCTCGATCTTCCTGGCTGTGTCACCTCATCAATGTCACTATATGCAGATGACACCGTGCTATACAGGGGCATTAAATGTGAAGAAGATTACCTCTGTCTTAAATCAGATCTGGAAAACTTATCGCTGTGGTGTTCTGTGAATAATTTAAATATAAATGTACAAAAATGTAAATACATAAGAATAACCAGGTCACAAAAACCCATTGAGAATGAATACAAAATTATGAACAGTGTCATCCCACAGTGCACAAACTTAAAGCTATTAGGGGTAACAATCTCCGACACCCTGAATTGGAACATTCAAAGTGAAGAGGCAAGATGTAAGGCCACCAAAGTTCTGGGTTTCTTGTACAGAAACATGAGAGGTTGTAAACCTAGAGCCTTCAGGATGGCTTACACATGCATGGTCCGTCCAATATTAACGTACGGCTTACCTGCCTGGCATCCCACTACAGCGGAAAACATAAACAAGCTCCAGCGTGTACAGCGCCGCGCAGAAAGGCTAATAGCTCGTTATTCCCCTTCCCCTTTGTCAAAATTTCCATCTATAGAGGCAACAGCCAAACAAATTGATCTAATTTTTCTTAAAAAATCCCTTACAGGTTCCATTAATATTGACCCTTTTTGCCGACTGTCATTGGCATATCGCTCAGTTCGGAGAGGACGAGGTGTAACCCTCGTTCCGCCCTTCGCATGTAGCAATGCTTACCTGACAGGTTTCTACGGCCGCTCTGCGCGGTTATGGAACGCGCTGCCAGGGGATGCCAAGATCTTGCCTCTTCGGAAATTCAAACCGTACGTAAAAAGGTACATTGTATAAATAAACGTATGTATGAATGATTGATTGTCTCGCAGAATGAATGAGTATCTGAATGGAATGAATGAATGTATCGAGTGATTGAGGTTATGAAAGTGCGTGCGTGAGAGAATGAGTGAACAGGAAAATGTACTATGTCAATATTCTAAATATGTAAATACTGCAAATATCTTTGTAAAACTTGTAAATATTGTTAAAACAAATGTAGATGTAAGCTGTGCCTGTGGAACATGAAATATGTATGTGGAGCTTGCCCTTTTTCACTAGGCCTTCCATACTTCGTGTACGATTTATGGTAAATAAATAATAATAATAATAACTACAACTAAATAAAATTGTGCGAGCTGTTTCCATGAAAAAGGTGTGTCAGACCACAACTAAATACACTACGTTAATCAACACAAGCAAGATATTTACAAAACCAATTTGTCCCATATACCATAAGTTAATTTATCAGATAATAAGAATATTATTCAGTACTCATCCTCAGCCAATCACCGTCAACGGACATCTGCAGCCATTTCCCAACTAATGCTGCTTAGCTCGTCTCAAACATTTCGACGGAGTGTTGTCGGTTCCAAACTTCTTCCATGGTCAGTGATGTCATCTCTCGTGCTGATGTAAAAAAAGTTATAAATTATTATACACTCGATATCTGACTACTAAATTCGCCGTTCTAGGTACTTAGTTCCCCAGATACAGTCTGTTGGCGAATTGTCGAAGATACTGTCCCTACAAAATAGTACAGTGACCATCTATCACACTGATTTTAACACACTTTAGTCTTAATAAATATCTGTGTCCTCATGACACGCAAAGTACAGTAACCTACGTCCTTAGACGCACAAAATGTAGTAATAACCGGTGTCTTCTGACACACAATGAATAATCAATCTTACGTCCTCGGACGCACAAAATATAATCAGTCGTCTTGGCTCTTCACGCCACTTATAAATGAACTGGCCCTAGGTATCGATGGGGGGGGGGGGGGGAATTATATAAAAAATTCTCAAAATAATAGTGGTACAGGAATGAAACAAATATCACTGAACTCGTAAAATTGCGCAGGTCAAGAATGTGCCCATTAATTCAAGAATCGATCGTAGAGATGTTGTCTAGCCGATCTCCCGCGTTAATGCTAGATCTCGCGTGCCCAAGCTAGACTTGGCGCGCTCGTAAGCATTCATCTCTCATTGGTTCCACATTTTCTGTTAACTTCGCGGTTTTATCAGACCTTGGCCTCGTAGGAGTGTCCAGTGGTACCATCAACCACTCACGTTACTGCATTATATTTTTTCTAGGCGCGAACAGTACAATGCACATGCCATTAGCGTGTCTCACCACGCGTCCCTTTTATTTTGAGGTGGCCACCACCTGTCCTTCTGAATCATTGCTATGCTATTTCTTTTCACAATCCTTAAGTATCTAGCCTTTTGTCAAACTGCTGCAGGTATGTCCCAACTGTCTCCAACAAATGCTTGAAATTTCCTCATCTTCGTCTGGCTATTTTATGACGTTAGTGGAAATATTAATTAATTGAAGAAATAAAACATCGAATCATTTATCCATCAGAGGATAAAGGGTTCAATATGAAGAGATATTAAAGAAAGAGAATTACTTAAGAAATTAAATTAATACTTATGTCACTTGGGAAGAAAGCAGGTTATTCTATGCTAAGATTGATGGAGAAAAGAATCATGAATGGATAAGATGATGATGATGATGATGATGATGATGATGATGATGATGATGATTGTTGTTTTAAGGGGCCTAACCTCTAGGTTATTGGCTCCTTGAATGGATAAGAGAGGAATGTATAGCACATATAGCAGGTATGAGGAGTGTGTGTCCTATCAGCTGTGAAATTAAAATATCCCAAATGTGTTTTAACAACCACAGCCCCGAAAATAGAAAAGTACAGTTACAGCGCGAATTTTTAAAATTCAATTGCTTTGAATTTCTTTGGGTGTTTTTCCTAAAGACTGGTTGGTTACAACTAAATGATGGTGGCAGCTTTGGAATATAAACGTCAGTGTCGCCTTAAATAATATAGAGCCTCCTTGATTAACTTAGACATTTATGGTGCTAACGGTGCGTGTAATAATAGACTACTTGTATACAGCAAAGAAGGCACTGTGCAAAAAAAATGACTAATGTCTTAGTTAAATTTAAAGAATAACTGCATCTTGACTGGCTGTTGTGAAGCTTTAGGATATTATGAAGACAATGGATGTGCAAGCCATTAGTTGTGCCCAACATCAATCCAAAGGCTTGTAACAATTTTTTATCACTCGTAAATGTGATCAGTCGTGTTTAAATTCATTCTGAGAGGTAAGCGCTTATTATTATCATCCAGAGTTTTCAATTTTACGTAGTGGCTTTACTAACAATGGAGTTAATGGACTTTGTTCCAGACGTAACTACAATTAACGTACCTTACCTTCGTTTCTTTGTTCTTCCTTTCTTCCACAGATCAACGTTTCCTTCTTTCTTTCTTTCTTTCGGCTTTCCGGAAAGCACATCAGTGTAACATTCTCGAACTGCCCCTTCCATAATGAGATGTGCTCTGAAGCTAGCAATGCACATCATGAAGGACAAGCATAAGAAGAAGAAGAAGAACTGCATATAGTACACATATCCTCATACAGCTGATGGAAGATGTAAATTTATTTAAGGGACTTGTGACATTGTGGTCATTCAGCCCCATGTACTTGGGTGTATGTAGGATTCGTCTAGTGACCTGTGTTATTGTGCTGTCTGGAGTAGTGTGTGTATTTGTAATTGAGACTACGATTGGAAAAGAGGCGGCCGTGGCCTTATATTAGGAATCATACCGATATTTGCCTTGAATAAGAGTGGGAAACCACGGAAAACCACTTCCAAGATGGCTGAGGTGGAATTCGAATTGACCTCTTGTCAATCCTGCCTCATGAAGGCTGAGTGAACTCCATCTAAGCACTCACACCAGCAGAGTTGGGAATCGAACCCGGAAGTCAAGGATGACGGCCACTACACTACTACTGTTGGGAGATGGCTGGAGACACTTTATTATAATACAACATTTCAAATAAGTTATTGAGGTGTTGATGATGAGGAGCGAGCAACTGTGACACAGTTGTTCCAACAATTACAGCTAATTGTGTAGATAAACAGTATGTGTTACGCAGATGGCGTCCATGCGTGAGAGCACGGCACGCTCCAAGACAACTGTCATATTGCACCACGAACCGGACTTCCTCTGGGCTATATTGTATGTCGCCCGAGGTGCCTTTCCCAACACTAGGCTACAGTAAGAACTCAGGTACTTGGGGATGATAACCACGATGTCCCAGACATATCACATGCAAGAAGGACAGACAAAGAGACTGAGCGAGGACATTTCCCAATAGAGAGTGTTCAACATCGCTCTGTCTTCCACCATCTCGTGGTGTAACGGCTAGCGTCCAGGTTCCATTCCCAGCTCTGTAGAGAAATTTAATTCTGGTCTGATGGCTGGAACGGCGTACACTCAGCCTCGTGAAGCAAAACTGAGAAGAGGTGTGTTTGATTCCCACGCTAACCATACTGGAAGTGGTTTTCCGTAGTTTCCCACTTCTACTCCAGGAATATGCCGGGATGGTTCCTTACTAAAGGCCACGGTTGAATCATTTTCAATCCTTGCCTGAATGACAAATACATAGGCTACTTCAGACACCACAATAACACAGGCTATAAGGCAATTTCTGTATAGGCCTATATAAACACACACACCCGAGGACACGGTGCTAAATTACCACAATGCTCAAGCCCCTGAAATGAAACAACAACAACAGCAACAGTTCTGCTTTCCTTTCTGTTCCGTCCTACCCTACTATCGCTACCATTATATGCAGTAATGTATTTATTTTTTCGACCTGCCGTAGGCCTACGTAACCAGTATTTAAGCCATACAGTAGATATGGTGGGCATTGAGAGCGATCGCTCCTTGAGGTAAAGACATGAGCGTGGAAAGAGCCTCAACCAGCTATCTTCTAATAGTTTGTGTTGTAAACACTAGATGGTGAAAAGTAGAGTAACGCCGAAATAAAATACACGGCAATGTACCTGGCTGAGTATATTATTGGGCAGATGACCTCGCTGTTTCCCCTCTTAAAACTCCAATAACTAACTGAGTACAGTATATTATGCTTACGCGACACAATCATACAGTAGCCTACGTGGTATATTTAAGATGGCTAGTCAGAGGAATGTGGTAAAGCGACGTTCTACGGTACAGTTCATCTTGGGTTACGAGTGTGATTAAATGTTCAACGGAATCGAAAGTGGGGCACAATGTTTGGTGTGTGGCAAGATATTAGGCATCAAAAAGTTCAATTTAGAACGTCACTACAGAACACATCACCTCCACCAGCATGGAAGTGTAGAGAATGAAATGCGACGTACTCATCTCAATAATTACGCGAGGATGTATTTAGGTATCACATGTCACAATAATTTTGCTTGCTACACGTAGCCTAATGGGATTATTATAGGTTTTTCTTTTCGTGTGGCCTCCTGAGAGGCTGAGTGCAGGTCTTTCTAGTCGATGCCCGTGGATGACCAGCTCGCCGAGATGCGAGATTGCAATTTCTAGTTCACTTTTAGCATTGGAGAAGGACACAGCTTCCTGATTGGCTATTCTGACGAAACACCTCTGCAGCAAAGGATGTGATTAGTCAGCGTAGTTATAGGGTGGAACCTATCAGCGATGTCGTTCCAGGTTTGAAAACAATATGTAGAACGCCCGCTGTTTTAACTTCGTAATGCGCCTTGAAATAGTTGCATGATCATTGTTCCTAGGCCATAAGTGTTTCCATGTCTTCTTAAATCAAGAAGAATCATTACGAGAATGTTTTTCATCGATTAACACCCCCTTGTAGCCTACCATTTGAGTGATTCGACATAATAGGGGACACTTTATGGTTCTATGGCCGTATAGAGTTTATTATTCTAACAACTCAGTTCTATGAAAAATGTATCATTGTATACATGAATATCTTACAAATAGACTAGATTGTAATAAAATGTTAAGAATTGAACAATGCAACAAATCAATATGCAATTTGTAATTAGCATGGATGTCCCTAGTCATCACTTCCTAAGTGTTTGCTATTGCATTTATTGAAGTGTGAGGAGGCTTTTTTTTGTTATGAATGAATACATTTGACTAGCATATAAACCTTAACTTAATGGAACGACATCGCTGATAGATTCCATGCTATATCTACGCTGACTAATCACATCCTTTGCTGCAGTCGTGTTCCGTCAGAATAGCCAATCAGGAAGCCGTATCGCTCTCCAATGCTAAAAGTGAACTAGAAATTGCAATCCCGCCGGGATGAGAGATGGAATGGAAGATGAATGAAACTGGGCAAGGATGTGGAAGGAAGCGGCCGTGGCCTGACAGAAGGTACCGTCCCAGCATTTGCCTTGTGATGAAAATAGGAAACCATGGCACACCATTTCAAGGATGGCTGACGGTGGGGCTTGAGCCCGGTTTAGCGTGCGTAGCCGCTGCTGTCAATATAATTATAGTTAAACGTATTTACTTAGCACATGCCATTGGTATGCACAAAATGATAGGCTGCATTTCCTCATCATAATCCAACGATACATCAGACACAATAACACTGTTCAAAGGTTGTCATAAATCTGTTTTGATATGCGTCCATTCCCGTGTGGAGTGTTTAAGCTGCTAGCAGGCTGTGAGAGCCAAACACTCTGCTCCTTTATCCAGTGGCGGGCCCTGGGCGATATGATAAGGTGGGGCCCACAACAATAGGAAAAAAAATATAAAATCAAATGGAAAATAGTTTGGTAATAATAATAAAATAAAGAATAGTTACAATATTTTTAATACACTATAGTATTTTTTTTTTATAATATGAAAGAAATCTTTAAGTGCCCTTCAAGAAGATTATGTAAACTATGAAATATTAAAATATTACTTTGCGACTTTTTTCCCGGTTGAAGTCTTCCATTATTTCACTGGAATCTAAACTTGCTAAGCGGTCATGGAAAAAAGGAATATGAACTATAAATTAGTTTGAAAAGTATAATTAATTAATTAAATTAAAAAAAATAGCGTGGGGCCCCCCCGAACCGGGGGCCCTGGGCGGTCGCCCTCACCTAGATCCGCCCCTGCCTTTATCCTGCCTGAGCTGGAGCGCTGCTCTTTGAGTCGAATTTTGACGCCTTTGATTTAAGCTATGCCCAAAAGTACTCCATCTAGGCAACAGGCCCACACGACAATACACCCAAATATCTGAGGAACGTGATTCTCCTTTGAGAAGAGTGAACCCAAAGTTTATAGTGGCACGATGTGTAACATGTTCAGGGGAGTAACAGGCTGATTGCGGAAGTTATAAGAGCTATTTTTATGCACTACACTTATTTTATGTAAAAATTCTCCAACTCAGTGTGTAAAATGAGTGCTAAATCTTAGAATTTGTTCAAATATATGAAATAAGAATTGTATTGTTTATAACTAAGTTACATAGGCTACCTTATATTGCAAAGTTAATGTGTGTAGTTTTTTAGTTAAAAATTTTAAAAATGTACTGTGTTTACATGCAAACTCTGTCCCTGGTCATCATTATACCGGTTCTAATCCCGCGCGCTATATTTTCATTCTCCGTCATGAAACTATCGGTCTACCCAGTGCCGAATACACGCTACAACTATTGGACATTCGAACCCAGGGTTGAGAGATGCTGTTGTTGAACACGAATATGGTGACGAGCGATGCGGAAGTCACGCTGAGTCCACCTGGGTAATGAGTGAGGAGGGAAGGGGGACATTGTGGTGATGCGAGCTATATGACATCCGCTGCTTTGTTAATATTTTACAAAAATGTGGAATTACGACAATAATCGACGTCAGGTCTATGTGGTTTACTGGGGATAAAGTCAGAGATGGCATGTTTCTGAGTAATTGCAGGTTTAGAGAACAATGGATCCGGCACGATTACAATAGAAGGACTTCCCAGTTCGTTAAAATTGATAGCGATGTTAGTTACCACTTAATTCCAAGAACGATTGCTCCACAACTTTGTGGTCATATATCCGAGTAGAACGCACACCTGAGGTCACAAGATTATCATAACGAGCAGATATACAGTACAGTACCGTATATTATTTTGACCACCTCGCGGCGCAGTGGCTAACGTTCTTGTCTATCAGCCCTGAGGTTCGATCCCGGTTCTGCCTTGAAATTTAACCATGGTCTGAGAGCTGGAACGGAGTGCACTCATACTTTTGAAGAAGTCCTGAGAAGAGGTGGATGTGGGTTCGATTCCCAACTCAGCAATCCTAGAAGTGGTTTATGATGGTTTCCCACTTCTACTCCAAGCCAATGCCGGCATGGTATCTAACTTAAGGCCACGGCCACCTCCTGTCAAATCCTAGCCACAATTACAATTATACACACACTAATAAGCTACAGCCATCACATTATTACAGGTTATCAGACAAATTCCACACACACCCTAGTACACGGAGCTTATTATTTTCATATCCCCTAACAAATAAGGGCTTGCACGTTCTATCTCCTGTCGGGTAAATGGTAGGCCTACTATGATATTATACTGAGTTTCAGTTTGACCCAGTTAGAATACTCTTCCATAAATGGCCCCTTTGTTAATCAAGAAGGCTTGTACTGGGCGTAAACAACACTGTACAACACATTTGAACACCCAAATTCAGTTCACTTACCTTTACATGGACAGAAATAATAGCACAGCTGAAGTTAGGTGTGTGACGTAACATTACCAGGTGAACACTAAACACATTGTTGTTGATTGTTAGCTCACTGTAGAGGCTCTAGGCATGTTTGTCATCAACCCGTACATTTGGGTGTGTTTGGTAACCTGTGTGACTGTGGAGACTGTAGTATGTGTGTGACGGTAATATTCCAGGTCTAGAATTGGAAGAGGTGTCCCGGGAGTAAGCTGGCATTTGACTGGAGAGAGTATGGAGAAACTCCGGAAAACAAGATGTTCCATTGAAAACTAAATAGCCCACATCAGTGAGAAGGTACAGTTGGTACCAACTATTGCTTGTGGGTTGCAGCACTTAAACCAGCTAAAACAACATTTTATGTAGCGTTGTTGTTTTCATTCTTCTTCAAAATTTCGTCAACATACTGTAATATACAAAGTCAACCGTTGAGTTCTTACCGTGCCTCCTATTGTCAACTATTGATGTTGTTTCATTGCAGAAGCTTGGACATCGTGGTCATTCAGACCCGTACACTTGGGTGTGCTTAGAATTTGTTAGATAGCCTGTGTTATTGTGGTGTCTGTAGTAGTAGTGTGTGTATTTGTAATTCAGTTGAACACTGAGAAGGAGGCGGTTGTGACCTTACGTTAGCTACCATCCTGCCATTTGCGTGGAGTAGAAGTAGTAAACAAGAGAAAACTACTTTCAGAATGGCTGATGTGGGAATCGAACCCATCTCTTCTCAGTTTTGCCTCACGAGGCTGAATATACCCTGTTCCAGCCCTCATACCAGAATTAAATTTCTTGACAGAGTCGGGAATTGAAACCGGATCTCGGCGGTGACAGCCAGTGGGTAACGATGTGGACCTCAGCTATTGATAATACTGGAATGGCCTCATACTACATTAATCACGTGTTAGAGGTCAACATTGAATCAGTGTTTGGCACGCTTCACAAGGGTAGCTGTAAAGTTCATAGTCTATTAATAACAAATGTCAGAACTGGCGCCAATTTAAACTAATCAAGAATATGTTGGGGCTTCACACTTTGATCCAATGTAGTTTCGTTTTCTTCGAAGTTGTCTAGTATACAGTAACTCTATATTAGGTAGGCCTACCACCTAAAACTAACGGTTGACAATTCTGGAATGAACTCAATCTTACCATATTATTGAGGCGTACTATGGTCGCACAAATTTTGATCAAAATTAGGCTAGACATGTGCGAGATCCTTAAGGATAACTGTAAAATTGGTATCACATGTTATTAATGGTTGGCAACTTTGGAACCTCATAAACATAATAAATCTTATTCTGGTTGTGCATACTAAGTTCGTACAATGTTTGGTCCAATTATGGTCATTCATTTCCGAGTTCTTCCGTGGTAACTGTAAGGTTGGTACCACCTATTACCAACAGACGACTACACTAGAATTTTGAATTTTGGTTAAAAAAAATGGATTTGTTGTTTGTGAGTTCTTGAAGGGTAGCCTAACTGTGACGTTAGTAGCCTATCACATTTCAGTTATATTAACGATTTTTTTTTTTTTAAAAAGCGTGATCGGGCAGTCGGTCAGAATTTCTTTAATTTGGAGGGGGTACATGCACATCGCCCCATCATTGGTCCAATAAACCTACTTTCAAATCATTTTTATGAGGAAAGTAGGCTAAACACGCTCATAATAGTCACTGTAAGCGCCGTGATTCAAACCTTCGCCCTCCAGACTTCCAGTTCTCTCTGACAGTCATGGTACGCAACTTATATCGACATACTGTGGATTTTATGTCCCGTTTAACTAACGCAGCTTTTAGTGACGCTGGGAGGCCGTAATATTGCACTGAAGGGGATATTCTACGTGCCGGCAAGTCTAATGACTCGACTCCCTCACAGTAATCACCCTCAAATGCCAACTGACTGCGTCAGGATTCAATCCTGCAACCCTGAGCTTATCAGGCGAGAAAGTTACAGTTGCGTCACGCAGCCAGCCATGTGACGCTACGGGGTAGCAAGAGAAACACTTTCACTCTTTAATTAAGACAGGATCGAAATTCGATGTGTTTTCAGTTGGTCAAACCGCTTGTAACCAATTGTGATAGGTTATTCCCGAATCCTGGAAAAAATACATGAGATTAATAAATAGGCTACACTTGGATGACCAGTTTCGATCGTCAATCGATCATCATCAGATCCATTACACTCAAGTTATTAAATGTATGTCTAAAAGTATCGGTGATAGTATTTACAATGTGTAAGCTACACTTAATTATTTGCAGTATTAGTTAAAATAATGCAAGTAGTCAATATTTGTTGGTTATAGTCTATGTGATATTTTGGTAACATACTGAAAGTGGTGATTGATCTCCAAATTTGCTTGCTTATGTGATTATGTGATTGTTGTTAAATAGTCAGTTCAGATTGTATTGCCCAGGCTACTTAGCTGGTTGAGTTGCACGCAGTTGACTTCGTACTTGTCTGCACTCACACGAAGCAAGCGAATTTGGAGGTCTATTACCACTTTCAGTATCTTAACAAAATATCACTATAGTACATTATGCAACGAGCCTATAATTGCAATAATTAAGACACGAGTGTGTTTATGTTCGACGATTTCGAAATGTAAATATTATATCTCTGAAAACTGTGTCATAATGAGGGTCATTATAACACTATTTTTCATTATGAAACAGTTTCTCCCACCAATCAGAGCTCAAGAAACAGTTGTTTGCCCAATTAGGTAAGGATAGCAACGCACCTGCGCTGAGTTCTTTGGCCTTCTAGTTTAAATTTCACTGCGTGGCCTAGTGTCATAATGGGGTATCGAGGAGGCCATGGTTAAATACAAGGTATTCTGTGCGTCCCATGCTCTCTGTTCAGTACATAAAACTGGCGAAATCTCGACAGATATTTATGAATATTTATGTTAGAACATAAAATAGTTATAATAATTATCGTCGAACATAAACAGTCGTATGCAACTCGCCTAATTGAGACACTCGTATGGAAATTACAAAACTCGCATACGCTCGTTTTATAAACGTAGGCCTACTCTTATCTTAATTATTGCCATTATAGGCTCGTTGCATAATGTACTATTATGATTTCCATACGAGTGTCTTAATTACCATTATAGGCCAGTTGCATACGACTGTTTATGTTCGACGATAATTATAACTATTTTATGTTCATAAATATCTGTCGAGACTTCACCAGTTTTATGTACTGAACAGAGCGCATGGGACGCAGAGACTACCTTGTAATTGACCATGGCCTCCTGGAATACCTCATTATGACACTCGCCACGCAGTGAAATTTAAAACAGGGGGCCATGGAAGTGAGCGCAGGTGCGATGCTATCCTCACCTAATTGGTCACACAACTGTTTCTAGAGCTCTGATTGTTGGGAGAAACTGTATCATAATGAAAACTTGTACTATAATGAGGCTCATTATAGTACAGTTTTCTGACATAATATTTACATTTTGCCAGGGTCGAACATAAACTAATATTGACTAGTTGCATTATATTAAATACTACTGCAACTACATACGTGTACATATTGTAAATACTATCACCATACTTTTAGGCATGCCGGCCCCGAGATGTTGGGGTAGCGCGCCTGCCTGTCACACGGAGGCCCCGGGTTCGATACCCGGCTTCATCAGGGATTTTAGAAACTGACGTGAGGGCTTGAACGGGGTGCACTCAGCATCGTGAGGTCAATTGACTACCTGTCTGACAGTGAAGCAGCGTCCCGGTCACGAAAACAAAGATTAACGACCGAGGGGACTCGATGCACTGACCACGCGTCACCCCAATATCTGCTGGCCAAATGGCTGGGCAGCGGTCGCTTGGTTGGCCTAGACCCATCATGGGCTGTAGTGCCAGGGGTTATTGTTATTATACTTTCAGCATAGGTTTAATAGCCTAAGTGTAATAGATCTGTTGATGATCGCTTGACGATTGATACTGGCCGTCCAAGTGTATTTATTAATATCATGTAAATTTATTTCAGAATTAGAAAATAACCCATCACAATTGGGTACAATCGTGTTGACCGACTGAAAAACATCAAATGTTGATTACTAAGGCAACATTGAAAAATGGCTTCAAACACCATAATGTTGTGACAGGATGCTGATAATGTGTATGAAGATGATGATGATGATGATGATGGAGCTGATTGTGATGGTGATAATGATGATGACCAATCCGCCTACTGTACGAGGTCCGGACTCAGCAATGCCTTTGAAGATGGGTGAAGTAAGCCCACCAAACTTCCTTTTTAAGGCGAGTATAGTACTGCCAACGGCAAGTTATTTCATTTAAGGGCTTGTTGGACATCAAGTTCATTCCAGCCCCTTGTACTTGTGTGTGTAGGCTTTATCTGATAACCTGTGTTGCTGTGATGCCTGTAGTACTGTGTGTATTTTTGATTGAGGCGAGGATCGGGATCTAGACATCCGGGCATTTGTCTGGAGTAGAAATGGGAAACCACGGAATACTAGTTCTAGAATGGCTGAGGCAGTTTAGCATCAAGAGGCTGAATGTACCCTGTTCCAGACCTCAGAACAGAATTAAATTTCTTGCCTGAACCACGAATAAAACCTGGATCTCTTGGGTGACAGGCAAGAATGCTAGCTGCTACACCACAAGTTGGTACGTATGGCAAGAATGTACACTCTAAATTAAGTACGATACGTGCTACAGGCTACTATCGCCTAACAGCTTGCAATTGGCAAGCATTGCCCCAGGTCATGAAAAGTGGCCACCGTGGCTGTCGTCTTAGCGTACGTGGCCACACCCCACACGCCACATGAAGTAGATGACTACTCACAAGTAGGTATTGATTCTGTTTACTCGCGTTGATTCGCATTGATAGCTCGGCTTTAAGTGAGGCAAGGCGACTGCAATCAATTACAGAGTACCCGCATGGTCGCAGCAAATGAAACCTGATTTAGCAGCTTAACTGTGCGTTACTCTGCCCTACATCACGCAGCGCTGTTCTGCTGGCAGCTTTAAACCTATTTAATTGAACTCTCAGTGCGCGGCTTTCATGACATCGTCGCATTAACAAAAGGGTGGGTTATGTTGCAAATTAAGGATTGTGAGTAATGATTGCCAGTCTGTAACTGCTTTCTACAAAATGGTTTTGAAGACAAAAAGTGTATACCGGTACGTTATAACGAATTATGGAAAAGGCAGCAGAGAGATATTAAGTAGGATTGGCCAAGCCAAGAACGCTTTCTATAAAAAGAAGAACCTATTTATTTTAAAGAACATATGTCTTGATGTGAGGAACCAAATGTTGAAGACCTATGTATGGAGCGTCGCGCTATATGGCAGCGAATCTTGGACAATAGGAGAGAGAGAGAGAGAGGAAAAGACTACTAGCATTTGAAACCTGGTGCTATAGAAGGATTATGAAAATCAACTGGAAAGAAATGGCCACAAATGAGGAAGTCATTAGAAGAGTGGGAGAGAGAAGATGCTTCCTTAAATATTTAAAGAGAAGACGGAATCACCTCGTGGGCCACATACTGCGACACAATGGACTGCTTAAGCTTATGATCGACGGAGCAGTAGACGGCAAGAATTATAGAGGAAGACCCAGACTGGAGTACATGAGTCAAATACGGGAAGATATGAGTTGTGGCTCATACTGTGAACTGAAGAGGAAGGCGGAGAGACGGGAAGAATGGCGAGCTGCTGCCAACCAGCCTCACGGCTGTTAACCACAGACCGGTACCACACTATGCTCTAGTCCAGGTGTTTTCAACTTGATTGATGCTCGTGAGCACTACGGTGCTCTTTCAATATAATTTGTTGCTCATACGAGCCAAGAATTGCTCGCGAGCACTAGCTCCCCTGTGATCCTTCTTCAAATCAAATTATGTTGCACGAACCGGAATAATAGTGCTTTCATTACAAGTTTGGACAGATCATTTTGTGAAATACTATCTTTAATCTACAGTAAAAATGATTGGACATCCCTGTTTTATGAGTAACACAAAATATGCTGATTCGAATTGACTGTCCACACGTAAATGTATCTTATCTGCATGAATCATGCAAACAGTTGCAGCATGCCTGGTAAGCGGTGAATCTCTAGCCATTTCAGCACTTCTGAGAAAGAGAGAGAGAGATAGCAAATGGAAGGAGAGGAGCATGTTTGTTGCATTCTTCTTGTTTCTTCGATTTTGACCTACTGTGGACCATGGGAAACAATTGATTTGCTGATTAGTTCCTTTTTCTTCATCCAGATCCTTTCGCTGTGGTTCCTCCTCCTTTGCTCTTACCAGGTGATCTTGGTCGTTTTACTGGGTCTTTCCTTGAACCCCTTGAAGTTATCAATTTTAGCTCGAAGCACAGCACTATTCCAGATGTCTTTTTGATGTACGCCAACTTCCTCCATGTCTTTCCTCGTTTCTTCTACCCACATTGTAGTCGACTTTAGCTTGGTGATGTTGCATTATTATTATTATTATATTCGATAATGATCCTCGGGTACTTGCTATGGCATGAGGGTGGTGCTCACAGTCCCCAAAAGGTTGATAACGCCTGATCTATTAGACTGTGCCTACTTTGCCCAAGGTTGCAGGGTTGAATCTTGGCGCAGTCAGTTGGCATTTGTGGGTGCCAAAATGCAAGAGAGCCGTGTCGGTAGATTTACTGGCACGTTACAGAAACCCTTCGGGGCAATATTCCGCCGCCCATGTGTATCTAGAAGCTACAGTAGTTAAGAACTAAATGAAGCTTGTAGTTTGACATGCCCGTTAATCTCGCGATCATGAGCCACTGAACCTCCTTTTTACGTGGAATCTGAACCACAGCTCATAATATTTCACTTCGGAAATCTCACATGCATTGGCCGGGAATCGTACCCGGTCCGCCTTGATTAGAGGCAAGTAGCTTGACCACTGCAGCAGTTACAAGGGACGTAAAACCGTTAACATTATTATTGTTATTATTCTAGTGGATAACTTTGTTGAATGCCACACCGTCGTCCCGGATTCAATTCATTTAGGGGATTTGCGATATCGTGGTCATGTATCCCCGTGTACTTGGGTGTATGTGGAATCTGTCCGATAACTTGTGTCATTGTGGTGAGTGTAGTAGTGTCTGTAATTGTAACGGAATTAAGGATTTGGAATGAGACGGTCGTGGCCTTATGTTGGGCCCGATATTCTTACATGGAAAATTATTTAGCTATTAAGATCCTCCCTAGGGGTTGCAGCACTCCCTAGGGGTTGCATGACCTTGACGTGGTGGGAGTGCTTGCGTGGTCTAATGATCCTTTGGGCTATGCCGGCGGTAGCATAGCTACTGGTAGGGCCTCCCTTGCCGGACAGGCCAATGGTGATGATCGAGACTAAAAAGCAACCCAGAACCCTCAAGTCCTCAACGGCAGCGAAGGCGGAGAAGATGGTCTACGGTACGGTGGAGCTGGCGGAAGAGGCAGCCCAGCTGACCAGGGTTGAGAGGTCAAGAACTCCACTGCCTTGTGGACAGAAGTGGGAACTTCAAAGGCTAAGGGATGAAACCCTGACAGAAAATCAGTAGATCTGGATACTTAGAAGGCAGCCCCTTCTCCAGGCTTTGGGTGCTGAAGGCCAATAACCTACACACCCGAGATTACTCCTATTACAGAAACAGAAATGAATAGAAGCCGGATGAATAAAACGGATTTGACCTTTTGCATGAAATCGGACACGAGAATTGGAATTTGGAACGTACAAACAATATGGCAGAAAGTAGACTGGCTGAAGTATCTAGGGAGATGAAGCGCTACAGGTTGGACTTACTAGGTTTGGGTGAGATGAGATGGAGTGGGTCCGGGGAGATAAGGACCCAGGAAGGGGACACGTTGTTGTACTCAGGAAGAGAAGAGAGAGGGTGTTGGTTTACTGATCACACAGAAGACGAGGAGGAGTTTGATGGAGTGGTATCCAGTCTCAGAAAGGATAATAGTAACCCGATTTGCATCAATAGTTAGACTAATCACAGTGGTGCAGTGCTATGCACCAACAGAGACGGGAGGAAAAGAAGAAAGGAAAGAGCAATTTTATGGCCAGTTATATCGAACCGTGATAAAAGTGAAGAAAAGGGATATAGTGGTCTTGATGGGAGACTTTAATGCGAAAGTCGGAAGTGATAATCAAGGAATAGAAAATGTAATGGGGAGACATCGTACAGGTACTAGAAATGAGAATGGCGACAAGCTTATTGAATTCTGTAGCAACCATAGTTTGGTGATAGGAGGTACAACATTTCCTCATAAGAACTGCCATAAAGTGACTTGGGTGTCCCCGGACCATAAAACGGAGAACCAGATTGACCATTTCACTATAAGCAAGACATGGCGAAATTCCCTGTTGGATGTGAGGAACAAGAGAGGAGCAGATGTGGGAAGTGACCATCATTTAGTAATAGCTACGCTACGATTGAAGATAGCAAGTATTAGGCACATTCATCAAAAAGGGAGGATAAGGTACAACCTCGATAAATTGAAGGGCAAGTTGGCGCAACAACATTCCTCACTAGAGTTGAGAAACCGATTTCAACAGCTGAGAGAGGAAGAAGAAGGAAAGGATATTGAACATAACTGGAAGAACATAGAGAGTACCTATATCAATACTTGTGAAAAGGTTTTAGGCAAGAGAGAGGAAGGGAGAAATGGGTTACTTCTGAGACATGGGAAACCGTGAACAGCAGAAGGAATGTAAGAAAAGACTTAACAATGCAAGAACACAAGAAGAGAAAGTACAAGCTAGATCAGATTTCAACCAACTTAACAAAATAGTGAAGAGGAGTTTTCGACGTGATAAACGAGTATTTATCAATAATTTAGCAACACAAGAAGAGATGGCAGCGCAAAACAACGATAGTAGGACCGTGTATCACATAACCAAAAGATTAACAGGAAAGTTATCTAGTTTTGATAAACCTGTGAAAGCCAAAGATGGAAGATTACTGTCTACACAAAAAGAACAACTAGAAAGATGGAGAGAGCATTTTCTGGAGATCTTGAATCGGGGAATAAGCGAGGAAAGAGAGACAGTGGACATGATAGAAGAAGAGCAGGAAGATAGGGCTATAAGCACAGAACCACCATCACGAACAGAGATACAAAATGCTATCAAACAACTAAAGAACAGTAAGGCGGCAAGTTTGGACAACATGCCATTGGAAGCCTTGAAAGTAGATACTGACACTACAGTTGAGATTCTGCTCCCATTTTTTGAGAAGATCTGGGAAGAAGAGAAGATTCATACAAACTGGAAGAAAGGACTGCTGATCAAGCTTCCGAAGAAAGGAGATTTATTGGAATGTGACAACTGTAGAGGGATTACTCTCCTTTCAATCCCAAGTAAGGTACTCTCGCGAGTAATTCTAGAAACGATAAAACAGAGAGTTAATTTAAGGCTGAGGAAAGTACAAGCAGGATTTAGAGAAGGCCTTTCTTGTACAGACCAGATTAATACACTGCGAATGATTATAGAACGATCAACGGAACTGCAATCGTCACTGTACCTACTATTCGTTGATTTTGAAAAAGCGTCTGATAGTATATTGAGAGAGAAGATTTGGCAAGCCATGAAAAAGTTTGGGATTCCAAAGAAAAGTATAAAGATTACCCATGAACTGTATGAGAATTTCACCTGTCAAGTTTTACATCAGGGGATGTTGTCGGAGCCCATTCCAGTAAATACAGGAGTTTAACAAGGATGTTTGCTGTCTCCAATACCGTTTCTCATGGTGCTGGCTCTGATCATGAAGAAAGCAATGAATCGCCGAAGAGGTGCCAGTGGGAAATAATAGACAGGTTGGAGGACCTGGATTTCGCAGACGACCTGTGCTACCTAGCCGTTGTTGTTTGAGTCTTCAGTCTTTTGACTGGTTTGATGCAGCTCTCCATGCCTCCCTGTCCTGAGCTAATCGTTTCATCTCTACATAGCTACCACACCCTACATCCGAGGCAATCTGTTTAACATATTCTAACCTTGGTCTACCCCTACAGTTCTTGTCCTCGACCCTTCCCTCCATAACTAAGCTTGCTATTCCTGGGTGTCTTAGGATGTGTCCTACCAACCTATCTCTTCTCTTCATTAGCAGTCGCCATAAACATCTCTCCTCTCCCACTCGTCTTAATACCCCTTTGTTTGTAACCCTATCTACCCATCTGATCTTCATCATTCTCCTGTAACACCACATTTCAAATGCTTCAATTCTCCTCTTTTCTGCTGCACCAATAGTCCAAGTTTCACTTCCATAGAGCGCCACGCTCCAGACAAAGGCTTTCAAAAATGACTTCCTAATACCTAAATCTATATTCGATGTCAGCAGATTCCTTTTTTGTAGAAATGCTTTCTTTGCCTGAGCCAATCTACTTTTTATATCCTCTTTGCTTCGTCCATCACTGGTTATTCTGCTTCCTAAGTAACAGAAGTCTCCTACTTCCTTCAGCTTTTCACCTGCCAATTTGATCTCCATAGAGGTTTCTGATTTATTTCGGCTGCATTCCAGTATTTTTGTTTTACATTTATTAATTTTCATCATAAATTCTTTCCGTAAGACGGAGTCCATACCATTCAAAAACTCATTCAAATCCTCAGGCTTGTCGGCCAAGATGACGATGTCATCAGCAAATCTCAGAGTTGAAATTATTTCTCCTTGAATCTTCACTCCCACTTTAAATTTTTCTCTAATTTCCTTCATTGCTTGTTCAATGTAAAGATTGAAAAGTATGGGTGATAAGTTGCAGCCTTGCCTTACACCTTTCTGAATACCAGCTTCTCTCTCATGTCCTTCAACTCGAATGACTGCTGTCTGGTTTCTGTATAGATTGTATATCACCCTCCTATCCCTGTACTTTATTCCAATCGATTTCAAAATATCAAACAATTTAGTCCAATCAACGTTATCAAAAGCCTTTTCTAAGTCTACAAAAGCCATGAACGTTCTCTTATCTTTCCTTATTCTACCTTCCAAAATCAGCCTAAGACTTAGTACAGCTTCCCTTGTTCCTACATTTCTCCTGAAACCAAACTGGTCTTCACCCAACTCCGTTTCTATCTGGCTTTCAATCCTCTTGTAAATTATTCTAGACAAGATCTTTGAAGCATGAGTAATCAAGCTGATTGTACGGTAATCTTCACATCTGTCAGCTCCCACTTTCTTTGGTATAGGGATGATAACGTTCTTCTTGAAATCAGGGGGTACCTCACCTGTCTCATAAATCCTACACACCAAGTGAAATAACCTGATCAGACCTTCATCTCCTATGCAGCGTAGCAACTCAGTCGGTATATCATCTATGCCTGGTGCTTTGTTCCTGCTTAAGTCTTCCAAAGCTTTATCAAATTCTGATCTCAATATTAAATCTCCTTTCGCATCCACATCAATTTCCTCCTCCCTTTCCATTACATGATTCTCAATCTCCTTTCCCTTATACAAACTCTCTATGTAAGCTTTCCATCTCTCAACCTTTTCTTCCCTATCTGTTAGAGGCTTTCCATTTGTGTCCTTAATATTACAGCACTTAGTCTTCTTTTCCCCAAAAGTATTCTTAATCCTTCGATAAGCTGTGTCTACTTTTCCTAATTTCAGACAAGTTTCAATACCTGCACATTTCTCTTTCAACCATTCTTCTTTCGCTTCCTTGCACTTCTTGTTAACCTCATTTCTCAGACGTTTGTATTCTGCTTTCCCCTTTTCATTTCTTACATTCTTGTGTTTCCGCCTTTCATCCATCAATTCTAGTATATCCTGAGTGATCCACGGTTTTCTACCTATTCTTTCTTTCCTACCAATGTGTTCTTCTGCGGATTTTGTTATTTCATTCTTCAAAAGTGCCCATTCGTCTGCAATTGAAGTTTGTTTAGGGTTTTTCATTAGTCCCTTTATACTCTTCTTGAATCTTTCGTTTACATCCTTCTCTTTCAGTCTGTCTATTGCCCACCTTTTTGGCTTTTGACTTTTCTTCAGTTTCTTCAACTTTAATCTGCATTTTATTACAACCAGATTGTGGTCAGAGTTTATGTCAGCACCAGGATATGTTTTACAATCTAAAATCTGGTTTCGAAACCTCTGCTTGACCATAATGAAGTCGATTTGGTAACGCCCTGTATCTCCTGGTCTCATCCATGTGTATATTCTTCTATTGTGGTTATTGAATAAGGTGTTAGCTATGACCAACTCATGCTCGGTGCAGAATTCTACCAGCCTGCTTCCTCGATCATTCCTTTCACCTAATCCAAAATCTCCTACTATCTTCCCTTCTCTCCCTTTTCCTACCACAGCATTCCAATCTCCCATTACTATAACATTTTCATCACCCTTGATATACCTCAGAATTTCGTCTATTTCTTCATAGACCTTTTCAACATCCTCATCATCAGCTTGACTGGTAGCTACCTAGCCAGCAGTTACAAAGATATGGAAGCAAAGCTGAATGATTTAAGAACTGAAACATCTGAGGTGGGATTGAAGATCAATCGAATGAAATCCAAGGAGATGCGCTATAACAACCGAAATAAGGCAACATTATTTCTAGGGAATGAAGAGATCGATCAAGTCAAACAGTTTTGCTACCTGGGAAGTATGATCACCACTGAGGGAGGTACTATTGGGGATATAGGAAATAGAATAAATAAGGCTAAAGGAGCATTCACAATGTTGAGACCAATTTAAAAAGCAAGGGAACTTAGCACCTATACAAAACTTCGCATCTTCAATTCAAATCTCAAGTCAATATTGCTCTATGGGTGTGAAACTTGGAAGACCAACAAACAACTGATTAACAGACTCCAAATATTTGTGAATAGATGCTTGAGGAATATCCATAGGATATGGTGGCCACAAGTTATCTCCAATGAAGAGCTATGGAGAAGAACACAGCAAACACAGCAAACACCCATTTATATTGAGATGCGTCGTAGGTAATGGAAATGGATTGGGCATACATTACGACGAAATGGAGACAACATAGCAAGACAAGCCCTGGAATGGGATCCACGAGGTAGTAGGCGAAGATGATGATGATAATTGTTGTTTTAAGGGGCCTAACATCTAGGTTATCGGCCCAGTAGGCGAAGAGACAGAGCATGGAACACCTGGAGGAGGAGTGTAATAACAGAAGGAATGGAGAAAGGAGGGAAGACCTGGAACGAGATTAGGAGGATGGCGCAGAACAGAGTCCGATGGCGGAAATTCATCGATGTCCTATGCTCCACTTAGGAGATAAAGGAAATAAGTCAGGTCAAGATCCTCCAAGTAATTCTTACAATTATCGCAAACGGGTGCAGCAGTCCTTTCGCTAAGGTACAGCAATGAAATTCCCAATATTGTTCACAACCTTGCTCTCCCCGTGAGATTTGCATTCGAAGGCGGTAATTATGAGCATCTCAGTTAGCTACATACAGTACCGTACAGAGTATTTAAATGTTTCGTTTAAAAAACTTTACGAGCCTTACAGTAATCGCATATGATGTGTAACATCTGACATAGAAGACACCTCACATGAAATAATTTTTGATACACCGGTATTTTATAATATTATCGGCATCAATATTAATCTATTGTAAAAGGGAGTGTTTTACAGATATTTTATTTTATTAGAGGTTTTGTAGCTTCCACCAGCACTAGCCTAAATAATGAATAGGATATGGATCAACAAGATTAATAGACGAGACACCGCTCATAACCTTAAATTCCCTATAAATAGGCCAACTTGCGAGTAAATGCAATGTGCACAGCGTGTAATATGTTCATAACGGCAAACTATTACTTGTTATTTATATATTTAGCTTTATTATTATTATTATTATTATTATTATTATTATTATTATTATTATTCGTACTTAATTGATAGAATTCTTTATTATTATTATTATTATTATTATTATTATTATTATTATTATTATTATTATTAAGTTTGGATTTAAGGCTAACTGAGCCATGATGTTTTATTACGTACGATAACTCCAATTATTTTCGCTATTCGAATCAAAGGGATTGGACATATTTCAGTTTATTCTACTGTACTGTATGTTAACTTGCGAGGTGACCAAAGTCATGAGACCCTTTCCTTATTTTCTTAAGACAGATTATAAAACCGTGGCGAGTGCAATTATTCTGAGTGACACGCACAGCGGGGACTCTCCGGAAATAAGTGAACAATGGACAGCCTACTACTACAGATTTCAAGAGATTAGTGTCAAAGAGGGTATCGAACAATGAAACTATCTGGCTTCACAAGGTGTGCCTGTACCAAGTGAAGAGGATTTTAACTGATGTTTTCTAAGAAGGACACGGGGTCTACTGGAACGTATCTACGAGACAGAAGACCATAGCAACGGTATTTTGATTGGTCAACGAAGGTTTATTTTCTGCAGGAGTGGGGAGAAAGACGGATGGCACTGGAGGGCTGGCGCGTTTAAGGAAAGAGTCACTCACTACTGTGAATCTTATTTGGAATGAAGTAAGTCATTCAGACCGTCTATAGTTTGGACTTGATTGTGCATATAAGACATATGTCTTCGTCTTTCCATGCAATAACGACAATGGTTGTGTATTTGGCCAAAGTCGGTAAAGTGATTTATGGAGTTAGAACTTCGTCACTGATCAAGCTAGCAGCTAAATCTATATCATCGCTGCTCAGTAAATACAATTAACGGAACTTATCTGCTGGGATCCTTCAAGACGTCATTCCAAGAGATGAATCAACGCCCCAGGAACAACTACAAGTCTTAACTATGGAGACCAATTCCTTCGACACGCAACCTCGGTAAGCTAGGCTGACATATATTATTCAAAATCTCTTCTTTTATATCTCTGGCAATAACTTCACAGTTTTGGAAATAACGTTAAATTTAATATCGGTCTTATCACTTTTCTCCCCCCTCAGGTTAACATAACTTCAGTAAAAGTATGTATTTATTATTATTATTAACTTTTCATATTTTGTTGTTGTGTAGAATTAAATTCAGTATTTTAATCCATGCCTTGCATTCCTTTTTCAGTAGTTAGAAGTACATGTAATGAACCCTTATCATTGTGTCCAATAATAATGTTTCATATTATTAAAATCGCTGGAAATACTAAATACATGATATGCTGGATATTTGAGTAAAATTGATGTAGCAAGAAATCTGGACTTGGTAAGACGGGCTACGTGCTGGCTGGAAACTACCGACAGTTTCACAACCAATGCTATTCTTATATTTCTGAGAAAATCAGATATGACGCTGTGGCGTACGTGACCATCGACAGGCCAAAATGCTGGGTACAAGGCAAGGAGTGAGAGAGAGGACAAGTGTCGTGACGTGAAAATAAGGGCGGGATTTGTAAGGTCAGAACTCCGACGCCAACTTATCTGACCAATAAGAAAACATGACGCCAGAACATAGCGTCAGTGTGTTTTGCGCGCCAATCGGTTATAAAAAGATCTAGCGATCGGTTTGCGGGTTCGGCGGCAGATTCGCGACCTGTGAGAAAATACAAGATTTTTGAGAGGTCACACATAATTATAGGCCCATTATTTAAAATATTGAGGAGCTATTTTCTCCCACCATTGAAACTTTAGGCTTTCTGTATATATACAAATGTCTGAGATGAACCGGGGCACTCCTAATTATTCTTCGACAGTCATTTAAGACGTCCTTAAGACGGTATGGTTTTAAAATTCTAGTTGTGTGTCGACAACGAAGTTATAAATTTCATAAATTGTGAGATGGCAATTAGCCATATAATAGGGAAAGTCTACGATTCTGCATAGGACGATATGAGGAAATAAAATACTCATAGCGCAGATAGAACAGTTTTAAAACTTTAATTTAATTGTGTTTTAACAGCAGCAAGATGACGACCGTGGAGAGAAGACAACAAGTTTCATCCTCCATTACCATGAGTTTTATGGGCTAAAAGGCCTAATGATGGGAGATGACGAGGCGGAAAGCCTCTGGAAAGCAGTTTAAGTAATGAGTATTAAAAAATTGATTTATTGATTTTGGACGAGGGGAATCGCGAGAGATGTGTGGAACTTTGTACAGATTTTGTTTGTGTGGTTTAATTTAAATTTTAGGGTTTGATTTCTTAACTGACATGCGTGTAGTAAATTTTGGCATTGCGTGACAATTATGTTGTACAGTAAATTTTGTAACTTAAATGTTGTCCTTATGTATACGTAATTCTTATAGCGAAATGGCCGCATATGATTAACGTATCAATAAAAAGTGTAGCCATGAATGAGAACCTAGGAACGACAATGATAAATGGACTGAATTAATGATATGTTAAACTAATTGCTACGTGGGGGGAAAATTAGTGTTTTGTTGCTTTGATAACTCGGGCTAAGTCTGATCCCAGTTATTAATTCTTTATTGTCATTTGGACATGTTGTGTGTCATATATCTGAGGGGTGTGCTGATTCATGCTACGACGAGATCTTCGAGAAATGTGCCACGTGTGTTTGGGTGTAAGTGATGATAAGGAAAGGTAAAGCCTGTCCTTGACTGCGACATCATTCCGGCAAATTAATTACCCTTGGGGGTAAGTTTGACCTGGAGATGTGTTCTTAAAAATCCCTGAGAGGATGTTTTGTGATAATGTGATATTTTGTTTGTACGCGTTTAACAGGTGGCGATTAGCAAAGGTGCTGGACGCTGGCTATGGGCCAGAATCTATATTTAGCGTGGCACTAATTACTACGTGGGGGAAGAAATCAGCCACTCACTCGGAGATGCGATAACAGGCCCGGCTGTCCCCAGCTCGGTTATGACACGTTATGTTTGCTTTAAAGCCTAATGAGTTAAGGTTATTTTATTTGGTTTAATTTGGGGAGTTGCCATGTTGTCGATCCAAGTTTCTTTTATCATTACTACGACTTATTTGTTCATTGTTTTAAAACGCCAAATTTTCTGGCGTGAAAATTAAAATTTGTATTTTGTTGTTGTTGGCTCTTATTTTCAAGGCCATTGTATTCATTATAAATATAATTTGGCAACCGGCCAAACTTGTTCATGTCATGTTATGCTTTCCTAGTGTTTAAGGTATAAGACGGTAATTCCGCAGCCTTTATTTAAATAATACACACGTGTATTTGGTTGTGGTAATCTAAGGTTAGAGCATGTCAGTAGTGTATATAAATATGTAATTGTTGTTCCCACATTTCCGTAATTCGTCCTTCGCAGTACGGAGTTCGTTCCCGAACCAACTGTTTTGGTCGGAAACGAGCGCCCGTCAAAGTGCTCATTACTTAAACTAGTCTTAAAACGTGTCGCTCATAAATATTAAATTCTTGTACTATTTTATTTGTTTGTTATATTTGGATCTTGTGATCCGTTTTCTTTTGTTACTTTGAATTAAGTGACATTGCAGTCACAATGCTTGTTTGACAGCTGTCATGCCGTGTTATCATGGTATGTCAGGCTGGTCAGTGTCAGATCTGTTCACGTGCGAGTGAACAATATAAGGGTGGCTTATCGTTAAGTGTTTTATGTTTGATTCAGTTATTAAATTTCATTTGTTAGTAGATCCTGTTGTTTTCTTGGCTTTGTAATAATTAGTTAACCTTATGAACCCTGGAAGTTATGTTGATAGCATAAACCTCTAAATCACATTCACAAGAATCCATTACGACCCCGAAATTTTGAATCTTGTCTACATGCTATTTTCCAAGGGTATAGTAAGTCATCCCTTTTCCCCCAATGCAAAAACTAACTGGTTGATTACTTTAATTTCGCCACGGGCTGGGAGAAAGAGGTCTCAGGTGCTCCACTGATGCTAATTTATCATTATTTGTGCTTCTTTTATTGGTCTTCAACACTCTGTTGCGACCATGGCGCCCAACATTTCAATTTGAGAACACTACTGAAGGTAAGTTCACAATACCAGTGTGTATTAACATGTGTCTCATCTCATTTCATGACCTATTTCATTTATCATCCAACAGTGAGCAAACTACCATCCTAAAAAACATTACAGGTATCGCCAAAGCGTAGGGCACGAAAACCAGATAGTATTTGTATTTGGGGAACGGTATTATCTTTGTGCTTGTGTTTTGTGGGGGGTTTTAATTGTGGTGTATCAGTATGGCTGATAAGGACCAGATGAAGCTTAGGAGTGGTCACCAGTTGAGTGGTGATATGGTAGAGGAGAATGTGGGGGAGGAGAGTAATCAGTTGGCAGAAGATGGTCAGAAGTTGATGGATGGGAGATCGGAGGTTGATCCCAATACCAGTAAGGAGATGTCGGTGGAAATAAGTGAAAGCATTATGAGCATGTTAAGGTTGTTGAATAACAAATTAGAAGCCACTAATAATAAACTAGATAATACCAGTCAGGAAATAAATGCTAAATTAGAAAGTCACAGTCAGGAAATAAATGCGTAATTAGAAAGTCACAGTCAAGAAATAAATGCTAGATTAGAGAGTAATAATCAGGATTTGAGTAATAAGTTAGAAGCCACTAATGCTAAACTTGAACTTAATAATAAGGAGATAAACAGGAAATTAGATCAGAATAACGCTGAAACTAATAATAAAATTGAAGAGCTAAATAAAAAGTTAGATGGAGTCACTAAAATCAATGAGGAGCTGAGTAAAGAGTATGAGAAGGTGAAGCATAGTATTGAAGGAGTGAGAGGAGAAATTAAGAGTCAGTTGACTGAGAAATCTAGTGAAATCATAGCAGATGTAGATAGTAGATTGGGGAAGGTACAAGGCACTTTGGAGGAGAGAATGAACACTCAGACAGAGAATTTCAAGGTGTTGGTGCAAGTGGAGACCAAACAGGTTAAAGAACAGCTGGAGGGTGAGATTGAAAAGGTACATAAAGAATTAAGTAAGAAGGTGGAAGATTTCAACTTAGTGAATTTAGATAGTATTCAGGAAGTCAAGGAGAAGCAAGGAGTATTAACGGACAGGATAGAAGAAAGGGAAGGAAGTAACTGGGAAAGAGTTGAGAATATTGAGAGGAAGGCGGAAAAGAAGATAGCGGAGCTGGAAGTGAGATTGAATAAGTTAAGGCAAGAGGCCGGGCAGGGGAGAACAAGTTTCATAAGCGGTCACGGTTTCAAGGAGGTAGAGCTGGCTAAATTTAGCAACCGTCAGGGATGTCCTATGGAATTCTTAGAAGCCGTGAAAAGCAAATTTAAAGAAAGGCTGGATGAAGGAAGTCTTGAGTGGTGTAATGTGCTGGAAATATTTGACCAGGCATTTGTTGGTGAAACAAAAAATTGGTTTGCCGTATACAAGAGCACATTCGAAAACTTAGATGACTTTAGAGATAAATTCTGAGATAAATTCTGGAATGAGGCAATTCAGTCACTGCATCGTGAGGCAGTGGTGTGCGGTAAATTCAACATAAAGGGAAATAGCAGTATGACTGAATATTTTCTAGGTCAAGTGCTCACATGCAAATATTTGGATGGGTTGACTCAGGAG
This sequence comes from Meconema thalassinum, assembly GCA_946902985.2. Lineage (NCBI taxonomy): Eukaryota > Metazoa > Arthropoda > Insecta > Orthoptera > Tettigoniidae > Meconema > Meconema thalassinum. The sequence goes on along the minus strand of OX336389.2, from coordinate 690,116,489 downwards.
AAGGATGTTGTCAGACTATTTTTGAGGCATTTCCCATACCGCATTAAGGAAGCTGCTTGTATTCAGAGAGCGAATGCAATACAGGAGGTTGAGAAGTTATTAGGGACTTTTGATGCACTGGGAAGGGGTGGCGGAGAATAACAACTGGTTAGCTATCAAGGCAATCAAGGTCATCATGGACAGGATGCTAGGAACCAGAATTTCCAAGGTAGAAGCAGTGGCGACAGCCAGAATTATCAGAATAGGGGTAACAATAACAATAATAATTTTCAGAACCGTAATAACAAAGTGAGCCAGATCAATCAGAATCGAGTCAATAATGGGAATAACCCTAATTATCAACATAGAGGTAATCACCCAGGCCAAGGTAACGGTCCACAAGGTAATCAAAGGTCAGGGAGTTATAATAACTCGAACAACAATCAAGGTAATCGAGGTTATAACAGAGCTGACCAGGGTAACAATAGCCCTAACAATAGAGAAGAAACAGTACAGAGTAACAATAGTCAGATCAGCAGCCAGAGGGGTAGTGATGATAATGCCGTCACGCCAACTTTAAACTAATACCAGACTGCAATGGTGGGTCAGTATTACAGTCTGTTGTTATTCCCGTCAGTACGTTGATATCTGATACTTATGACCTGGATATGAAAAGTGACTTGTTACGTGAATTTACCGAAGAACCCGAGGTAGTTGAGTCCTTGAATTTGAATCCTGTCGTCGAATTATTCGTGTCGAGGGCAAGTGTAGGTAGTTTGTTAGATAGTGGCTGTGTAAGATCTTTCGTGAGTGCTGGATTTTATGGGAGGATGAAGGACGCTGGTGTGAAGTTTGAAGAGATTCCGATTAAATCGACGTATGTAATTACGGCTGTTGGTAAGAAATCCCACGTGATTTCGAGACAAGTGCTGGTCGATATAGAAATTAATAACCATATTGAGAGTCAAGTGTGTTTGGTCATTCCAAATCTTGTCTATGAGGTCATCCTTGGTTCGGATTAGTTGACCAGGTTTTCTGTTAAATTATGTTTTAAGGAAGGGTGTGCGAAGTTAAGATGGAATGACAATGAGGTAATTTTAACGTTTGTTGACCCAGGTAAAAAGTGTAGTGCTTCTCAGGGAGTGTGTATTCTAAGTGAGGTGTTCCCGGCAAGTGATGTCGAGGTAAGTGGGCAGGTATCTAGAGGTGCAGAGCCTGTACCGTCATTCTTTGTGGGCAGTCTACAGACGAATGGTGATCTTGAAGACACATTACGTCACGCTGCAGCGGAGAGTAAATTGGATGCAGATCCGGTTGATCAACTGTATGAGGTTTTATTGAAGAATAAGAGAATTTTTGAGAATAGGATTGGAGAAGCAAATTGTTACGAGCATTCGTTAAACGTTATTAATTACTCTGTTTTTGTCGGTCATCGCTATCCCGTGCCATTTCGTTATCAGGAAATGGTCCAAACTCAGATTGACCAAATGCTAGCAGATGGTATTATCGAGCATTCAAATAGCCCTTATGTGAATTCACTTATTACGGTCCTGAAAGCTGATGGTAAGGTCAGACTTTGCCTTGACGCCCGTCTGCTCAATACGCACATAAGTTTTGACCAGCTGAAATCCTTGTCAATTGAGGAACTGATGCAGAGCTTTGAGGGGAAGCAATGGTTCACGTGTGTTGACCTTAGCTCTAGTTTCTGGCAGGTCCCTTTAAGGAAAGAGGATAGGGCCTTGACAGCATTTTCACACCAGTATAACCTATATCAATTTCGGCGTGTACCGTATGGTTTGAAGAGTAGTTCAGCGGCTCTGATTCGCGCTCTGAATATAGCTCTAGGTAGGGACACAGGTGAGTTCGTAACTATATATATAGATGACATGGTAATCAGCTCTAGGACTTATGAGGAGCATTTAGTTAATTTGAACTATGTCTTCAAGAAGCTGGACAAGGCAGGACTCACTCTTAAACTTTCTAAGTCATCATTTTGTAGGCCGAATGTCACTCTTCTAGGTCATAATATATCGAGATTGGGAGTAACACCGGAGGTAAGTTGGGTAAGGAAGATACTGGACACTAGTGCACCTAGGAACGCTAAGGAACTGAAGTCTTATCTGGGCGTGTGTAACTTCTTTAGGAGGTTTGTTGTGAAGTACTCATGTTTGGTGGAGCCATTCAGGGAGTTTCTGAAGGCTGGAAACTGATGGTATTGGGATGAAGCGCATGCCGAAGCATTCCAGGCTCTGAAGCGTGGATTTGAGCAAGCGGTGGTACTGCGATACCCACTGAGAGATAGAGAGTATGTGGTGATGACTGATGCATCCCATATAGGCATTTGAGGGGTGTTGTGTCAAAGAGATGAGCAAGGAGACTTGAGAATTGTGTCTTTAGCCTCGCGTGGATTATCTGCCGCGGAGAAAAGATACACAATCACGGAACTGGAGCTTCTTGGAATTGTTTTTAGCCTAAGTAAATTCAGGATGTATGTTTTTGGAGGTAAGTTCGAGATTTACACGGATCATCATGCTTTGGTTTTCATCAAAACTTGCAAGTTGAGTTCCAACAGGGTAAGTCGTTGGATATTGGCGCTTCAAGAACATGATTTCGACGTCAAACATATAAAAGGTAAAGACAACATATTGGCTGATATGTTATCACGAGATGTATCTTTAAGTAAGGAGGGTTCGGTGTTGAAAGCTGAGGAAGGCATATTGATATGTGCTTGTATGGATCCAGGCAATAAGCAGTCACTTGAAATATTGAAGAACATGTTGGTGGAACAGAGAGAAAATGTCAATTTGTGTGAGCCTCTGGCTAGGTTGGAAACAGGTGACTCGGCAACGGTGAAAGTTGGACGGTTCACATATATGATGCAGGACGGCTTTCTCGCACGCAGGTGTATGGATGATCGCTGGGCAGTATGTGTTCCGACTTCTTTAAGGGAGGAACTTATATGCTTCCTACACAGAGAACTGGGGCATTTTGGCGCGAACATGGTGCTCTATGAACTTCGTCATGACTTTATTTGGGAGAAAATGGGAAGGGATGTTAGAAAGATTCTCGCTAGGTGTGACCTCTGTTAGAAATCTAAATTTCCCGTTCGTTATTTATCCGGTCCTATGCAGACGGTCCTCACAAGTCGTCCCGGTGAACTTCTTTGTGTTGACCTTTATGGTCCTGTGATTAAAGGTCAGTTTGGCTACGAGTACATATTTGTAATAGTTGACGCATTCAGTAAATACGTCAAACTTTATGCATTAAGGAAAGCCACGGGTCTTGCATGTAGCCGACTGATCGTAGATAAGTACATACCTGAGTTTGGCATTCCACTCAGAGTTTTGTCTGACAGCGGACCGCAGTTCACCTCTAAGCACTGGAAAACCAGCATGGAGAAAGTCGGCATCACACACGTTCATTCATCAGTGAGATATCCGCAAGGAAATTCTTGTGAACGATCGATGAAAGAGTTATCTCGACTTTTCCGGGCTTTGGTGCATAACAGACTTTCAGCATGGGTGAGTCAGCTTCCCAAAGTTGAGACCTGGCTGAATGCTGTTCAACACGAGAGTACCCGATTAACGCCGTTTGAAATTCATTTTGGTAGGAGACCCCAGAATGAATTAGCGAGAAGTTTGGGTTTAACTGAGGGTAAACAACCGGGGGTGGATTTTTATGTCCAGTTGGCGAAACAGAATTTGACTAAATCAGCAGAGAAAAGAATTCGCCAACAAAACAAATCTAAACATGACTTTTTCAATGTGGGAGATCGCGTCCTATTGAGGGTCCCGAAACAGTCTTGTACCGTAGGGAAGGTCATAAAGAAGTGGTTTCTCTTATTTGAGGGACCATATGTTGTTTCTCAGCGCGTCGGTAAGTGCGCTTATGTGTTAGAGAATAATGGAATTCGCTTATATGGTACATATAACATTCACTCGTTACGTAAGTATGTGGCGTGAGTTGGAAAGGTAATAGCTGTTACGAAAGTGTGACCGGTGATGAACCTCTAAGACTTGATTTTTAAATAGGTAGCCTATATAAGGTGGTATGAAGGCTGTTGATCGGGACTAAAGGTTAGTGGTAACCGTAATTATGAAGGTATGTATTTGGGGAGAGACCGTGTTGGAGTTATCTCAAGGAGATAAGGGTGACAGGAGGAGTGCTCGCTGTTGGAAGGTGAGAGTCTGGTTTTTAAGGAAGCTAAATGGGACTCATTAAGCACAGAGATAAGATGAATTACATAGATTTCTATATTTTGATATTATTTCAGTAGAGGTTCACATTGCAATTCATTTTCAGAGATTTTGTGTAATGCAGTCTGTAAGCCCTATAGCTTACGTGTGACGTACGGCAGCGAAAATTGTGTTAATTTACATGTGTATGCGTGTGAGAGGTGGAATTCCCGACATATCGAATAGAGTTCAGGAGAAGTTATGACTACACTATATAACATTGTAATTTGATCAAATCTCCGTAAACTACTCCAGGAATTAACCCTCCGAAGTGAAATTATTTCATACGTGTAGTATGGAACCGAACCGTAATGTGACATAATCATGATTGTGTCACGAGAAGAAAATTTAGCGTGTGTAAATAAAGGGTAAAATATAAATATATGTTCTTTTTTTCAGGGTATCGATTTCATGTAACAGGCGGTGATTCCGCTATACAAAAACACTTGAACGCACAAGTTGCAAATGAATACAAAGGGAACAATTACGTACCGTAATTACGTTGAAGATGATTACAATTATACTTCAACAAAGAAGGGTATTATTATAAGTTGTATTTTTTCTGTATTTTGTGTCATATTTTTTATATTCGTGTCGGAAGAAAATCAGCAATACATTACTATGTAATATAGCGTGATCTTCTAGGGCGTTCTGTAATATGTTCATAACGGCAAACTATCACTTGTTATTTATATATTTAGATTTATTATTATTATTATTAATAATATTGAAGCCTCCGTGGCTTAGGCGGCAGCACGCCGGCCTCTCACCGCTGGGTCCGTGGTTCAAGTCCCGGTCACTCCATGTGAGATCTGTGCTGGACAAAACGGAGGCAGACAGGTTTTTCTCCGGGTACTCCGGTTTTCCCTGTCAATTTCATTCCAGCAACACTCTCCACTATCATTTCATTTCATCTGTCATTCATTTAATCATTGCCCCAGAGGAGTGCGTCAGGCCTCGGCAGCCGGCACAGTTCAAATCCTCGCCGCTCGATGGGGGCTTCATTCATTCCATTCCTGACCCGGTCGGAGACTGGAAGCAGGCTGTGGATTTTCATTTTCATTATTAATATTATTATTATTCGTACTTAATTGATAGAATTCATTATTATTATTATTATTATTATTATTATTATTATTATTATTAAGTTTGGATTTAAGGCTAACTGAGCCATGATGTTTTATTACGTACGATAACTCCAATTATTTTCGCTATTCGAATCAAAGGGATTGGACATATTTCAGTTTATTCTACTGTACTGTATGTTAACTTGCGAGGTGACCAAAGTCATGAGACCCTTTCCTTATTTTCTTAAGACAGATTTTAAAACCGTGGCGAGTGCAATTATTCTGAGTGACACGCACAGCGGGGACTCTCCGGAAATAAGTGAACAATGGACAGCCTACTACTACAGATTTCAAGAGATTAGTGTCAAAGAGGGTATCGAACAATGAAGCTATCTGGCTTCACAAGGTGTGCCTGTACCAAGTGAAGAGGATTTTAACTGATATTTTTCTAAGAAGGACACTGGGTCTACTGGAACGTATCTACGAGACAGAAGACCATAGCAACGGTATTTTGATTGGTCAACGAAGGTTTATTTTCTGCAGGAGTGGGGAGAAAGACGGATGGCACTGGAGGGCTGGCGCGTTTAAGGAAAGAGTCACTCACTACTGTGAATCTTATTTGGAATGAAGTAAGTCATTCAGACCGTCTATAGTTTGGACTTGATTGTGCATATAAGACATATTTCTTCGTCTTTCCATGCAATAACGACAATGGTTGTGTATTTGGCCAAAGTCGGTAAAGTGATTTATGGAGTTAGAACTTCGTCACTGATCAAGCTAGCAGCTAAATCTATATCATCGCTGCTCAGTAAATAAAATTAACGGAACTTATCTGCTGGGATCCTTCAAGACGTCATTCCAAGATATGAATCAACGCCCCAGGAACAACTACAAGTCTTAACTATGGAGACCAATTCCTTCGACACGCAACCTCGGTAAGCTAGGCTGACATATATTATTCAAAATCTCTTCTTTTATATTTCTGGCAAGTAACTTCACAGTTTTGGAAATAACGTTAAATTTAATATCGGTCTTATCACTTTTCTCCCCCCTCAGGTTAACATAACTTCAGTAAAAGTAAGTATTTATTATTATTATTATTATTAACTTTTCATATTTTGTTTTTGTGTAGAATTAAATTCAGTATTTTAATCCATGCCTTGCGTTCCTTTTTCAGTACTTAGAAGTACATGTAAGTTATCCCTTTCCCCAATGCAAAAACTAACTGGTTGATTACTTTGATTTCACCACGGGCTGGGAGAAAGAGGTCTCAGGTGCTCCACTGATGCTAATTTATCATTATTTGTGTTTCTTTTATTGGTCTTCAGCACTCTGTTGCGACCATGGCGCCCAACATTTCAATTTGAGAGCACTACTGAAGGTAAGTTCACAATACCAGTGTGTATTAACATGTGTCTCATCTCATGTCATGACCTATTTCATTTAACATCCAACAGTGAGCAAACTACCATCCAAAAAAACATTACAAGCGGTATAACATGAAAGGCTTGCCCAGTTCCCAGACCTCTTGATTCACAGACCAACACGTAATTTCATACGTATTCTGTTAAAATTAGTCATATTGATATGATAAATATCGTTTAAAACGATAATCTGGTAGCAAAAGAAATCTAACATATCCGGGATTCGAATCCGAGATCTCTAGATTCACAGTCAAAGACGCTAACACCACGGCTATTTCGACCACGCAAATATTAAGCACAAGATGGTGACTTATTTTCACGTACTGCATTACGGAATTAAGTTTCATTTATATTTTGTTTGTTTCGATAATGTTCCTTCGTGAAATTAAGTTTAAAATGCCTTATGAATAGGCCCTCTTGTGAGTAAAGAGAATGTATTCAGCAGTAGTTCATGAAGGCTTGCTCAGTTCTCGTAAACACACAACGATATATATATATTATATTGATGACTGCATTAGCGTTATGTGGGTTAATATTTGAGTAGCCATTGTGCAGAAACATAATACCGGTATTGCCAACTACTTACAATGGTTCATATTAAAGCATATTATCTCTTAAATACTGATACGAAGACTTCGACCATGTGCCATGTGCTTTGTTTCAATCAGTTGACACCAGAGTTCGCATGAGCGTTTACCGTCAGAATGAAAGTGTTGAGCAATGCGATCCAGCTGGCAGTGCGACTTACACACTTCCGTCCGATCCACTTCCGTCCCATTTTTTAAAATTACTCCCACAATAACATCCAGCAACTGAGTGGAAAGACGTTACAAATCAATAAATACTGTATATTCTTGTACGATATCGCACTGTTCTACTAAGGTGACCACATTGGTCCTCCCACTCAAGCATCCCAACTAGTGGGACATGGGTTGGCAACCACGTGAAGCCAGCTGAGCTTGGCATTACCTTTACCTGTGCCATCATTCCTGCATTGGTTCTCTCCGACCTCAATGGTACTCGGGTATTAGAGGCATATGATGTCCACCATTTTCCTGCTGTGATTGGCCCTTGTATTTTCTCTCCTGATACCTATCAGTTGTAACTCTTCAGTCGGTCAACACGAATTTCCCCAATGACTGGGCGGGATACAATGTATATAATGAATGAATACAGTAAATAACACACCTGAAAAAAAACACGTATTAGTTATGACCACTATTATAATGGGGCAATTTTTTAAGATTACGGGTTTTGACCGTCGAGTTAAACTCTTCTATAACCCTTTCCTTTATGTATTTCAGGAATCTACTTCCGCCAAGTTCCTCAATCCACAGGGTGAGGGCATTTCTTTTCTTTTCCGCTTAACGTTATTATTCTTTCTTTCTTTCTTTCTTTCTTTCTTTCTTATTCCTTCATCTGGTACGCGGGGTGTAGTATCTTCGAAATGACCCCTTAGCAACTATGATTTAGGTCTACATACTTATTATTATAAATTAGTAGTGTTTTTCGCAATATAGAAGCCATATATCTAATTTATTCAATGGTTATTATTATTATTATTATTATTATTATTATTATTACTGGAGACATCTGGTAATTTTGTTTCTTCTCCTTATTATTAATATTATTGATATTTTGTAAAGGCTAATCGAGGCATGGAGATGTCAATATTTTCATTTCTTTACATATTTAATTGTCAGACAGAATGATAGAGATTCATAATTTACAATACTTGGTTTTATTAACTTGGGGGATTTGAAAAGCATGGAGATGATTTCCTTTCTTAGTCAGACAGATTTCGTCACATTAGGCGACAGTAACTTATTTCTGGTCAGCGAGCTCAGTGGGAGATTTCCTGGATTTGGAACCAAGAAGGAACAAGGAAGAATCTCGCAACTAATTCCAATAATTGGGGATGGTCGCAGAACAATGGAGGTCAAGGAGGGTCACTCGTGCTATACAAGAATCATCATAGCCTCGCGCTTGGTGATCTTAATTGAAGAGGAAGGGTACTCAAGATTTCCTAGAAAGAAGAGTCACATGGTCGACTTGAACAAATCAGATTTGAAAGTTAGAATAGGCGAGGGTTGTCTTGGCAACCATGTTCTGATTGGTGCATTACGAGGAGGAAACTCGAAGGTGGATATGACGTGGAAGGAGGCTGTAAATGTTACATAAAGGCCAGTAGAGCGAATCTGAAGGACTTCTTGAATTTGCATTACTTGAATTATTATTGACTTCGTTGATTCTAATGGGACCTTGGACGACTGGCAACTTATCGCTCCATGGGACTTAGCAATATCACAGTCCATTTGACTTGGGATATATTGAATCACAGAAATCTACAGCCTTCAAATCTTGATTGTATGTTAGGCACTTTGGGCTATTCGTACTAATGGCAATGGTTGTGTTAGAGGCCAGAGGCGTTAATGTGATTCTTGAAGTTTGAACTTCGTCACACTCAAGATAGTAGTAGACATCATCTCGTCTTTACTAAGTAATAAGTTAACTCAACTCATCGCCAACGGCTCATCAGGACATCAGTGTGAAGGATGCTTCGGACAAGCTGAAAATATCGCTAACACTCCACGATGAGGAACGAGAATCTCCGACAAGCAGCACCGGTAAGCGAACTGACCAGGCCTCATAAAATATCTTATTCAGTAACTTTGGGCAATTAAATTCACAGCTTTGGAAATAGGTTAACTTCAGATTCAAACTCCACACTTTTCACAGGCCACTTTTAACGTAACTTCAGTAAACGCTTCCACTTACTATTATTATTATTATTATTATTATTATTATTATTATTATTATTTTATATTTTGTCTTTCTTGTATTAAATTCTACATTTAAAATTCATGACTAGCGTTTCCCTTTCAGTAGTTACAACTAGCCATAAGACATCCCTTTCCCCTGAAGCAAATATTATCGTGGTTGGAGATGGAGTCTCACTACAGCCTGGGAAGAAGAGTACTCAGTGTGAGCCACCTAGGGTATATCATAACTTGTAATATTTGGTCATTAACGGTGAGTTACGACCATGGTGCCCAACGTCTTCATTAGTTATTACATGTGGTCATACAAATAATATTATATTTGTCACCCGTCAGTGTGGCAAGGTGGAAACAGATTACATTTTGTCACCCAACTGTGGGACTTGTTGTTGTTGGGTACTAGCAACAATCAGAAGATTACAAGGGGACTATTTGCAGTATATGACTTGGACATTGCAATCGCCAGGGGCCCGTATCACGCACGGGAGGAAACGTCCATGAGAGTTAAAACAAGAAGAGAGAAACGAAAGGTAAAATGCACATGGGGAGGAAAGAGCAAATCACCTGTTTTCTACTTCAAAGTTTTAATGAATTTGACCCTTCTTGAGTGCAAGATTGTTCTTGTTGACATCAGTGTAATGCCATTTGCCCCCTTTACCCAGAAGAAATCCTCTCTTTTTTGAGATTCAAGACCGATTCTGTGATCGTATGGAAGATTGCTACAACCTGTCTGCCAACAGTGGGCAATTATATACGATATTTCCATATGTGGAATAAAATAGCCATAGAAATATTTCCTTCTGCATTCTTATACCTAGGTACACATTCTAAATTATCATTAAGACCAGTGATGTCGTAGCCGGCAACTGGTGGCATTTGCCCTTCCCTGTCATACGGCTGAGCCTAGTTCATTCCACGGTCCGACATTCAAAGCGTATTGATGACGTAATCGCATCCCCTCCAGAAATGACTGACAGTGATCCCGTGGATGTATGACGTGAGGAATCACACAAAATAAGTGGCGTTGCTGTAGTTGGTGTCACTCCTTCGATTAAAGATCATATATCTAAAGTTAAGTATCTGTCTCTCCGAGATTGTTTGTTTTTGTTGCTTAATGTAGGGGCTGCGATTCGTGGTCATGAAGCCCCGTGTACTTGGGTGTATCTAGAATTTGTGTGATAATCTGTGTTATTGTGAAGGCTGTACTAGTGTATCTCAGTGAATGGCGTTGGGCTGGCTGATCGTCATATTCAAAAAATATTTGGGGGATCAGGGACTCGAGGGAGCCTATAATTATATTGAACGCTTTGTTATTTTATACCATATTATTTGAAAAGTTGAAAAGAGTTTTACATTTGTTTTGGGTCGGGCTTGCAAGTGATAGTGGGGGGCCTTCCAATTACTTTTATTAATACATTGATTTACTATTTGTCGGTATGAAGGTACACACGATACTTTTAATGTTTGATTTTCGTTGCTCAGGAAATATTGTTAAGAGAACTCAACATCCCCTCTACGGACATCATGGCTTCTATTTTATGCCCTAGTTTCATTTGAAGACTGGGGAGGGAGTTTGGGGGGATAAAAACTATTTGATCAGAATCTCTATAAAAACGGCTGTTCCGATCATAATGAAAATTCGCAAATTAATGTGTATATATACGAGGGTTATTCAGGAAAAGAAGTTTCGTCATTTAGTTTTACAGTGAATTTGTATTATTAAGTGAGAAAACACATTGTCCAAGCATTGTGTATTTTTCCACATTTACCGCGCCATGAGATCCATTTCAAGAAACCTGTCTGATAAAATTCAGTGCCCAGCGATTTCAGGAAGTTCTTCACAGATGGTTCATCAGGACGAGATAGGATGTTTCCTTGTCATTTAGGTGGCCTTAGTCTCCGGGGGTAAAGCTTAGGAGTAATGAGCAGACGCCCTAACGGCCAGAGAGTGAAGCCAGAGGAGATGTTCAAAACATTGCTGACAAGTGTTAGGGATAGGAATGTTATCTGACCAAAACGTGCCTACTTTTGACGCTCTATGTATTGTAAGTAGATGCCGAAAACTCTTTTCATAATGTATGCCTATTACTTCTATTTAATTTTTAAGTCATTTTAGCCTAATCAAGCTGAAACTGATTGAAATGCATCAACAATACAGTGTGATCAAATATTAATATTGCGCGTGGTTGTCTTATTATATAATGTTCTTCATTTCTCGGTCGGTTGTTGAAATATGCAAATATACTATGACGGATATGACGGAATATTTACAGCAAACTTTCACCCTTATGTATGTAAATAATCATTCACATTGTTTAATCAGTCTATCATCCACGGAAATGCATCATTTAAATGACCATATCTGTAAACTAAGCATTACAATTACCCAAGCACACCGTATTATTTGCTACTGAAGACTGAAGTTCGAGCAGCTAGAGCCAAAATGGTTGTTTTACAAAACAACACCAATATTACAGAGCGTTCCATTTTGTATCGTAACAATAAACAAAAATAGCCTACACTCACTGTCTGTTTATTTGGGTGATACCATTGTTCTCTTTTCTTGTCACTCTTCATTTGGATCAATATCGTGTGTGAACTCCTCGGGACTCACACACCCGTAATGCACCGAAACACTTTGTGACAAGTTGTCCTATTCTATCTGCACAGACAATATCAGCTCCTGTTCAATATTGGGCAGTTGAATGCAATTCTGGAGAGGTCCCAGCCATACTCTATGTTGTTTATGTCTGCACTTGTAGCTACCATTTCATGCACTGAATACCGGCTTGCTGACATTATAGATCAACGGCTCGTACACGATGTGCGCGGGCATTATCATCCACCAGCAAAACAAAATTCACCAAATGCCTGTCGGTATGGGTGCACAACAGTCTGAAGGACATCTGTATTCTACCACCGAGCCATCATTGTGCCCCCGATAAGAACTATAGGTAATCACGTCTCTTGTCTACACAAGGATTCCTCCTTAACCTCAATTTGATGGAATCTGACCTAAAGCAAATCCTCGTTTCATCAGAAAACAGATCATGGGACCATTCTTCAGTTGCTCGCTCTTGATGATACTGTGCCCACTTCAAAAGTTTATGTTGATGTTGTCTGTTGCGTCTGATCGGTCTCTTAACACGTAGGCCTCCCTCTCAAAAACGATTGCACAAGGGTCTGTTCAGAGACTTACACACCCGAGGCTGCTCGGAGACGATCTCGCTACCGTAGCTACTTTTCCGAGATGCATTACATTCTCAGATAGAGGTCCTCAGTTGGTGTTGTAACCCTAGGGCGACCTGATCGTAGTCGATCAGTAACATTGCACGCATACCCTATACACATCCCTTTGTGACACACCCACAGTTTTAGTAACCGATGGTTTTACAGCATATACAGGATCATCGAAAAATAATGCCTAGATTTGAAATAATTGCTACAAAAAACTATTACAGTTAATGTAATGGTTTTAGCCTTAAAATGCGTGGAAAAGATAACATTTTTTCATACCTTAGTAAGTTTCAACGTGAGCACCTTTTGTTGCTCTGCAGACGTGCGTCGAGTGTATCGCGTACCACACGAAGGTAGTGAGGCAGAGCTGTCCAGTCTGTTGTCAGATATCTTCTATTTGAGCAAACACAAACTGTTCAAGTATTGTACCCGATTTGGAGTAGCCTACTGACCACTAAGCTACAGATAGAGCCCAGCGCGGATTGACAAAACGTTATCCGCATCCGCCCCGCATCCACGCGACTTTTACCCACACGTTTGTTATCCGAATCTACAGGCATTACAATAATATTTTCAATGTGTTGCTTTATACTTTATCTTTTAGACATTTGAGCAGCAAGTCGAACCCTTAGGCTATGTACTGTACAGTATGTCATGTGCTATGTCTTAAATGAATGTTAGACAGCCAGAATTGCAACCCTTTTCAGTTCGGAGTGTTGATTATGCTTTATGACATAATTTGAATGGGATTAGCGTAAATCATCATCTTACATTTGTCATGAAAAACCATAACGGAAAAATATGATATGTCATAAACATCCGGGCCCTAGTGAGGGAGAGTGGGGGAATTGTGCACACTTAAGCAAGAATCGGTCTTGTGAATATGAAATAATAGATATCACAGCTGCAGTTATGAATAAGGGAGCCTTAGTAACTCTATATTCGATGTGCAGAAACAAATTTAATTCAAAAATAAATTTGGTGGACTAAAATTCAAAATCTCGCAAATATGCATTTGCTCACGATTATCCACCCTGCAGGGTTGGGAAATTGTGCGCATGGGATGAGTGTCGGAAAGCCATACTAATACAATGTGAATTGGCAGAAACTTGCACTGTGCATTAACTTTAGAATATAGCAATGCTTTTTACAAAGGCATAACAATGCAATGAACTAAAATTCTGCAGTTTTGGATATTAGAATAAAATATCTTAGATTCGTCAGCAGGAGGCAATCGAATTTAGACTTGTTCTTTCAGGTTGTCTCAACGTTAATGCAGGATAGCTCTTCAAGAACTCATACAACCAATATTTGCCTGCTAGACTTTTAACTTTATGGAAATTATGGAGAATCTTATTCTCCTCTGCAAATTTGAACTCGAACCGTCTGACAAGCTTTGTGGGCGCTAAGCCATAAAATAATTTTGCCAATGTCAAAAGGTATTCGGATAATTATGACTCCATTTCGTTGGACTAACCGAGGTGGAGCAAGACAATTTTGCAGCAACTGCTTTGGTAGGGTTGACTGGGGAATGTTGAAACTTCTCCCCACTTCCCTTATTTTCCTCCCATCATCCCCAATTGCACGTCGAGATTTCTGCACATTTTCTGCTGGGTAGGAGTTTTTCTCCGTTTTCCGCGTATAATTTCTTGGAATCTGGAGAACAAACACGAAATATTTTGCCATTAACGTCGCGTTGTATTTGTACTTGTAGTACTTGTATCATATACGATCTCGCACCATACCCCACTCTGCTTTTAAAACGTAACTCACTGAATCCCGGTAAACTAATCTATTTTATTGAAAAATAAATACATGCAAAACCACTGTACACACTAGCATTTAAAACTACATTTAATTTTAAATAATTGAATCACAACTGTAGGCTTACCGCTCGAGTCTAAGCTGCGTGGACTTGAGAGGAATGTGCATCGCAGACTATGAGTAGTGAAGGTGACGAGTGATGCGGTTTCTCGGTCCTTGCGTAGTAACAGAAGCAAATACATTAGTCGGTGACTCAGTCACTCATTTCCAACGCCACACTGGTTTCAGAAAAGACCCATGTTAGCAGTATTGGAATAGACGAGAATGTCAGGTAACACGGCGGGCTGTCGACAGGCTTCTCAATTCTCGCCTGCTCCTACTCTGCCTCTGCCCTTCATCCTGCAAGTTCACAGAGCTTGGAACCGAGCAGTACCTTCTTATTTGCTGGCTACAGAAAATAATATGCAACGTGTTAAATTTCTTCATCCAAGCCTCACGGTTATCACATAGCGACTGGCATCATGCTGACTGTCCCTATCTGATAGGTACGATGACAGCTTTAGGGTAGCAGTGAACTGAGTTGCTAGTTGTACTACAAACTCGAAAAACATAGGTGCGAATGATTACCCGCTGCGCACAATTACCCAACTTTCCCCATGACATTCAACAAGTTCGGATTGTATTCTAAAAACTATCCGTAAATTTACTCCAAACATTATCCGCAGCTTATCCGCTATCCGCAAAGACATGCAAAGTATATCCGCATGGTGAAAAATGTTGCGGATATCCGCAGATATCCGCATCCGCGCAGGGCTTTAGCTACAGAGGCCGTGATGCAGTTAGAGCTGCATAAATTATTTAAAAAATTAATGCTATGTTCTCTTGGTGATTTAAAATTACAAGCAAAAGTATTTATTTTGGGTGTTTGAATTGATTATTTAATATCTCTTCTGTCCAGTAAGATACAGAACAATAAAATTATGTTGATAACATTTCTGTATCATATAGTAACATCACAAATCAAAACTTTTGATGCTTTTCAGTCGGTCAAGTACATAGAGCTGATGACCAAGATGCCCCACGTCCCTAATACGAATTAACACCATACTGTACTACCATCCTGGGAGACTACACAGCCCAAGCAAGCACTTGGAATGGTCCACTTGTTCTAATTTATGTCCTCCTATCAGGCATTCTTTTCCCTTGATTTCCTTGCGTTTCTTGCCAACCAACATCACTTTCGTTTATGAAATGCTTAATCACTCACCACATAAGCTCAAGTTGTTACATGTTAGCTAGCAAGTTTTTGGCTGAGTCTATGAACACTACAACCGGTAGGTCATTACCCTAAGCCAGACTGATCACATGATTTCCACCCAACAGTCCATAGACCTACATGAAGTAAACAGTGACAGTAAAATATCATATCCGTATCTCACTTCGGTAACAATTCTAGACCAAGAATTCACCCTACCGTTTACTCTCACTATAATTTGATTTCAAAATAAATAATTTTGATTGCCTGTAGCAGTATTCCCTTGTTGCCATAATCAATTAGGATCTTTTCCCTTGGTATTCAGTAAGAGGCCATCTCTATGTATAAGAAGCACGTGCTCTACTATCTATTCCTTTTATAGTATTACTCAATTACTTGGCGCTAAAAGAAAATTTGCTTTTTAAGTTTCTGTTGTGATCTAAATCCACACTAATTTCCATCAATCTTATCCTCGGGAAGCCTCCGTGGCTTAGGCGGCAGCACGCCGGCCTCTCACCGCTGGGTCCGTGGTTCAAATCCCGGTCACTCCATGTGAGATCTGTGCTGGACAAAACGGAGGCAGACAGGTTTTTCTCCGGGTACTCTGGTTTTCCCTGTCAAAATTTCATTCCAGCAACACTCTCCACTATCATTTCATTTCATCTGTCATTCATTTAATCAATGCCCCAGAGGAGTGCGACAGGCCTCGGCAGCCGGCACAGTTCATATCCTCGCCGCTAGATCGGGGCTTCATTCATTCCATTCCTGACCCGGTCGGAGACTGGAAGCAGGCTGTGGATTTTCATTTTCTTATCCTCGGTCAGTGCTCTCTCCATTTCTACAGTGCCTGAAACATTTTGACTGGAATATTTCTCGATGAAATACAGTACCCATGATAATAATAATAATAATAATAATAATAATAATAATAATAACAATAATCGTGGTCATGTAGCCCTATGTATTGGGGTGTATGTAGAATTTGTCGGATAACCAGTGTCACTGTGATGTCTGTACTAGTGTGTGGAAGTAGGATTTAGCTAGGAAGCAGCCGTGGCCTTAAGTTAGGTTCCATCCCGGCGTTTGCCTAGAGTAGAAGTGGGAAACCACGAAATACCACTTCTAGGATGGCTGAGGTAGGAATTGAACCCACCTCTTCTCAGTTTTTTCGATGTGAAATGCCATGTCCTGTGGTTCGGATTCCACGTAAAACGGAGGTCCCGTGGCATATGATCGCGAGATTAACGGTCACGTTAAACTACAAGCTTCCTTTTTTTCTTCTCAGTTTTGCCTCACGAGGCTGAGTGTACCTCGTTCCAGCCCTCAGACCAGAATTACGTTTCTTGACAGAGCTGGGAATCGAACCCGGGCCTCCGCGGTGACAGCCAAGAATGTTAGTCACAACGCAACGGGGTGAACAATAATAATAATAATAATAATAATAATAATAATAATGATAATTATCGATAAGGGGGCATATCCACGAATTTTGGAAGTAACTGATGTAGCCTACTGTATGTTCTCACGGCGGCTCATATACTGTAAGTGGCGTAGGAACTCTTCCAATCAGGTGCAGCGTAACTTTCTGTTCGCCAGAAGCGTATTACAGTAGCTGAGGCGGCAGAAAATGTTTCTTGCCACTTTCTCTGATTTTGTCTGAATTACAAACACATAATTATATCGCTCTACACAACTGAGCCACAGACATGTAGGTCTGGCAATCTAACTCCGAACATCAACATTGGCAATACGCAGAGATATAAAGGTATTAACAATGGCAGAAAGACAGGAAGACAGCTGGTTTCTTATGAAGCATTGCGTGTGAGGAATAGAATCGATTCCAAGAGACATGTAAACGGACCGGAAACAAGGCACTTTCCACACGCAAAGACACTTTGAGGCCCCCTGGCGACAGAGAGTCATTTCAACACCCACGCACAGGTGCATGACAGTTCAGAAAATGAGTCGTTATCATCGCGATTTGTTTGGAAGCCTGTTTCTCCGCTATTTGGCTAAGTAGAGCAATTTGCAGCACTTACGAGAGATTTTTTTGATTAATGGCACTAATAATTTAGTACTACAGTATGCCAATGAAACATGCTATTTAAAGCCTAACTATTGGCCAATTAGGGAAGCCTTTGTTGCTCAAGGAAAGAGATAAAAATAATAATCCATGTGATACATATTACAAACAAAAACAGCAGATTTTAGTAAGGTTTATCCTTGCAAACTTGGATTAATTCAGTAGCCGCACCTATTCAGAAGTTCATGAGGCATTTTACTCTGAATTGGCTCTGCGTGGTGCAGCCTTCTGTGCTCAAGGTAGTGGGATTGAATCCTGGCGAAGTCAATTGGCATTTGAGTGTGCTTGAATGTGACAGACCAATGTTTGTAGATTTACTGGCACGGTAAAAATTTCATTAAGTGAACAATTTCGGCACTCCAGTGCGGCTTCTTTAAAAGCCGTAGTCGTTAAAAGGGACGCGGAACCAACAATATTAATGATACTTAATTATCCTTTTTAATTCCATTTACCTGTTGGTAGGTTATTACTGAATGTTAATACTACCTAAGGGAAGATGATGAGAGAGAAAAGGAGGTGGGTTTAGGAGAGGAAACAATTTTTAGGCTGAGAGGAAGAGAAACCATCACAAACCATTAATAAACACCGATATAAACCGTAATTTGGCAGTCAAAACTTATGAAGTACCTAACTTGAGCGGGGGCTTGCACAAGGCAAGCGGAGAGCGCGGCATGAATTGAGGTTACTGGCAAGCATTCGCCAAGTGCTCTTTCCCTCCCGAGCAAGTATTCGGATACTATGGGGATGCGTGATACTCTAGTAAGGCAAAGTTTATCAAAAGGAAAGGATCCAGGCACTTTCCCTTCAAAAGGGTATGATTTTGGAAAGCCTTCTGGAATACTAGAAGGATTTGAATTTGTAGTAATATTTGTATTACTAACCATGGTTGGATCTCCGGCAGGACAGCCGAATGCCCCTAGAGTGTGAAGAGATAAAGCAATCCTAGTGCCTTTAGCAATATTTTTTACTGTTATTAGTGAGAATCTTTTAAGAATACCAATTGTTGCACTTAAAGCAGGGTGCTGACTAAAAGCTTAGAACGGAGGAAAACCTCAGACCTAACTTAAACAATACTAACATTTTGAAAAGTAAAACACAAGTTAGAGATGAAGTCTCTACAAATAGGAAGCTGGCGGAGCGAGCTATACTTGCCTCAATGATTTACTAGAATTAGCTAGGATAGCTAAGAGAAACTTTATAAATGTTGTTCTTAAAAGTTTTGTTTCAAGCGCAACAAGTGATAAGATTGTTTATTAATTCAGTGATTCCTTTTATCTTTGAATAGAAGGTAATTGTAAGGGAAGAATCAGGAAAGAGAAGGTCCTTCTAACCGCTATTCTAGAAAGAGAGATCGAACCAAAACAACAATCATTTATTTAAGAAATTATAGACTTTTAAATAATTAACAATACTTAGATCTGTGATCTTATTGTAAGCGTAAGAACAACTTTTGGTTTGGTTTTAAATATTAAAGGTCTCGGACCTAATAAAAAGAAAGTTCAAAATGAACAATTTTAAATCTGTTCCAGGTTTCAAACCTGTTACAGGCACTAAAATCACACAAGGATTTTAAAGGATGTGCTTACAATTGAAAAATTAAAGCATATAAGAAGAATAGTAGATGAATTACACCTTAACTAATATTTCTTTTGGGCTTTAGGATACCAATTACTTAGAAAATGCCCTTTTTTGAGCGAAAAGGCTATCAATTCGTGAGCAGGCAGGATAAAAAGAAAGAGATTAATTAGAAGTTTCTATAGCTTATTCTATATGCGCAGAATTGAATATATGATACATTTAAATGAGGCAGGTCACCTTTTGTGAAACCTGGATTAAACAATTTAACAATTAGAAAACTAGAGGTTCCTGATTACAACAGGAAAGATTACATGTTTATACAGAGTGAATAAATTGGACATGGTGCAAAGTTTGGAGGGCGCTTAATTTTAAGCGAGGCCTCATTGAAACTGACTAAATAAGTATGCTAAATTATTAGTAACCAAAGGGAATCAGGAGATAGGAATTGTAGGATAAAGTCCTGACCAGTTTTATTAATACGAACGAATCACGACGCCGTAGATAGTTGAACGGACACTGTTTTGCACTAAAGTTTGTTGATATGTGTTAAGATTTCACTATTGTAGCACTGAAAGTTCATAGAACAAGAGAAAAGTTATTGCAGTTTATGGAGATACTTGGTTGAATTTGAACATGTTTTGTGCGTTGTGCAAGTTTTAAGTTGCAATTGATGGTTCCAGCTAACTTGAGGTTTTCAGCAATTTGACTGTATTGAGCGTAGTTCTTCACGGTTAGAAGTTTATTGGGAATGGCAAATTCCAGAACTGTAATGACAGATGGAGCGATAAAAATCCCTCGAAGGCAAGTTAAGTTTTAGAAAGTTATTAATGAGTTATGACAAAAATCCCACGGTGAGAGAAAGAATCCCTTTTTATATCGTACAAGATGTACTAAAATTCATGTTCGGAAATAAGCTTTCGTTATCTTGAGCATGACTGAAAATCCCGCGGTGGCAGTTATTGCACAATATTAGAAAATCAGAATATTTCTTATAAATCAATTGAAGCTTTGCAGTTTAGATTAAAAACTCATTAAAATTGTTTAAAATCACTGAACTTAACTTTGCATGTTGAGCAGGCGATGGTTTCTTGTAACCGTTATACTATAAATCAGACATGGCGTCGATTTTAAAATTGCCTCATGGAGACAGGAGGCTGGCCTCTAAGCAAGAGCACCAAACTGTTCACTTGACGACTGAACTAGAAGTGAGAACGAGCAAGGCAGCACACGAGGGAACTAGGTGGGCAAAAAGGAGGGGGAAGTAAACAAAGGAGCATGTATCAGAATGGAAAACATATAAACACAAAAGAATCTTTACATAAAACAATTTTCTTCATGGAGTAATGTCTTCATGGAGGTGATAGCTGATGACAGCGGCGAAGCCTGTCGGAGGGGTATGTAAGTCCTCTTGAGCTTGAGAAGTCCGAAGAACTTCGCAGGGTTGCCGCGAGATGCAGCTAGGTAGATTTCATAGAAGATGCACATCTAGAACAAACTTAAAAACAACTTAAGCGCGTGCATGGAGCTAATACACACATCAAAAAAAGTTTTGCATCACCTCGGTTCCAAGAGTTCCGGAACCGTTAAATACAAAGGGAATAGAGATCAACACAAACAACATTTCAGCTCGTTTTATTGCTCATGAGACCCACACATTGCATGTTGTACCATCATACAGCTAGACTTTCAGCATTTGTGGTCCAGATTGCAGTACACACCACTACCTCTAATACCCAGTAGCACGTCCTCTTGCATTGATGCATGCCTGTATTCGCCGTGGCATACTATCCACAAGTTCATCAAGACACTGTTGGTCCAAATTGTCCCACTCCTCAACGACAATTCGGCGTAAATCTCTCAGAGTGGTTGGTGGGTCAAGACGTCCATAAACAGCCCTTTTCAACATATCCCAGGCATGTTCGATAGGGTTCATGTCTGGCGAACATGCTGGCCACTGTAGTCGAGCGATGTCGTTATCTTGAAGGAACGCATTCACAAGATGTGCACGATGAGGTCGAGAATTGTCGTCCATGAAGACAAATGCCTCTCCAATATTCTGCCGATATGGTTGCACTATGGGTCGGAGGATGTCATTCAGGTATCGTAAAGCCGTTTCGGAGCCTTCCATGACCACCAGTGGCGTACGTCGGCCCCACATAATGCCACCCCAAAACATCAGGGAACCACCACCTTGCTGCACTCGCTGGACAGTGTGTCTAAGACGTTCAGCCTGACCAGGGTGCCTCCAAACACGTCTCCGACGATTGTCTGGTTGGAGGCATATGCGACACTCATCGGTGAAGAGAACGTGATGCCAATTCCGTGGGGTCCATTCAGCATGTTGTTGGGCCCATCTGTACCGCGCTGCATGGTGTCGGGGTTGCAAAGCTGGACCTCGCCATGGACGTCGGGAGTGAAGTTGCGCATCATGCAGCCTATTGCGCACAGTTTGAGTTGAAACACGACGTCCTGTGGCTGAACGAAACGCATTATTCAACATGGTGGCATTGCTGTCAGGGTTCCTCCGAGCGGCAATCCGTAAGTAGCGGTCATCCACTACAGTAGTAGCCCTTGGGCGGCCTGAGCGAGGCCTGTCATCGACAGTTCCTGTATCTCTGTACCTCCTCCATGTCCGAACAACATCGCTTTGGTTCACTCTGAGACGCCTGGAAACTTCCCTTGTTGAGAGCCCTTCTTGACACAAAGTAACAATGCGGACGCGATTGAACTGCGGTATTGACCTTCTAGGCATGGTAGAACTACAGACAACATGAGCAGCGTACCTTCGTCCTGGTGGAATGACTGGAACTGATCGGCTGTCGTACCCCCTCCGTCTAATAGGCCCTGCTCATGCATGGTTGTTTACATCTTTGAGCAGTTTTAGTGACATCTATGAACAGTCAAAGGGACTGTATCTTGGATACAATATACACAGTCAACGTCTATATGCCGGAGATCTGGGAACCGAGGTGATGCAAAACTTTTTTTGATGTGTGTAGAATACAGAGGGTCGCTGTTGGTGTCTGCAAGGAGGGTAATTAAATAAATGAAACTAATGAAAAAGCAAAGAGCAGCAAGAGCTAACTCTAACTGAACGTGTATTCCAAGGAATACACCACCTGTCACCGCAGAGTCCCGGGTTCAGTTCCTGGGTTTGCCAAGAAATGTATTTCTGGTCTCAGTGCTGGAAAGGGGTACACTCAGCCTCGTGAGGCAAGAAATGAGAAGAGGTGGGTTTGATTCCTACCTTAGCCATCCTGAAAGTGGTTTACCGTGGTCCTATTCTTCTCCAGGCGAATGCCGGGATGGTTCCTAAATTAAGACCACGGCCTACTCCTTCCCAATCCGCATCTGAATTACAACTACACACACTAATACAGCCATCACAATGACACAGGTTATCAGACAGATTTCATACACACACCCAAGTACACGGGGATACATGACCACGATGTCGCAAAGCCCCTCAAATAATCATCAACAACAATTCCATTTACGTGAAGATAACATAATAGTTAATAATGTAAGGTAATATCATATTTGTTGAGACCAAAGGTCTCGTATGTCCGTGTGTCCCAGCAACGTACTGCGAACTTTCCAGACAACACCAGGTCACGCAGTTGAGTTAATTTAGTACTGGGCAGAGTTGAATCAAACAATCTATTAAATATTTCCGGTTATTTGCCTCGCTTTTTTTCTAAATGTATGCATATGAAACAGCTGCTGCACGATTATTAACTACTATTTCCAAAATACGAATTACAAACTCAATACGTTATACGTTACCTGTGTTCTCATCTTTGTCGTCATACGAAGTTATCACCAAAGTAACTCCACACGCATTCACAATTAGGTCTATTTCATTTATGAATGTACCATAACATCCTTAATCATAAACTAGCCTAACTCTAATGGAAGGATGTAAGGAAGCTTGTAGTTTTACGCGGCCAGTAGTCTAGCGATCATGAACCACGGGACCTCCATTTATGCGTTGAATCCGAACCACTGGAAGTATTATTTCACTTTGTAAATCTCACATGTATTGGCCAAGAATCAAATCCGGTCCGCCTTGGGGAGAGGCAAGCAGCTTGAGCACTTGATCATCACGCACCATCACTTATTCAACTAACACAATTAATCAGACAGCGTAACACTACATTACCTATAGAAACTACAACTAACTCGTAGTTTTACTGTAGACCTACTTAAAATAAATCCTAATGATTAATAAAGTACACAGTAATAGGATTAACGCATCATTACAGGCTGTTCTATATACGGTATACAGGGTCTTTCATATAAAGTAAGAACGGCAAGCGGCAGTTTTGTTATTCGCTGCTGCGGTGGCCTTGGCCGAGCTTGTGGCGCGCCACGGCCCCCTGGTTTAAGCGTGTGTACAATCCTGTATGAAATATTACCTTACTAGCTTCGCCCGGGAACAGATATGAATGCATTACTTGATAAGCGCTTTTTTTTTCAATGTCAATGAACAACGACCTATATCCGCTTTACGTCTCAGCATGATGGGTTAAAATCACTGACTGGACTATTAATTATATTATCATGGAGATGCATGTGCAACAAATTCTTGTCAGACGTAGTTTAAGATTGGCGAGGTGCATGAAACTCAAATCCCCATTCCGTCCCATCTAAAAACACTTAAAGTAGGCGATGTATTGAAGATAGAGATATGCCCCCGCGGCATTTTTCTGTAGAACTTTTCATGCTGAACAATTCTCAACTCATAGTATATTGATAGTTTTAACGGTTTGCCCAGCGTAAGCTTAAAAAGCGCACAGACGCCAGGTTATTCTTTCGACCTTTTTCACTGAAATCGTTACTGATTGGCTTTCTTTGATCATAAATACATTATTTTCTACAAAAACATTCGTGGAGATATCCTTTACAGAATGGTGAAAAACACATCAAAATCCATCCAGAGGTTCTCGAGATTACCCGTGACATCCAAGAATCGGAGACCTTTTTTTATACTAGGTAGGGATTATACGCCAATCAGTATAATTTAATATAATAAAATCCCCCTTCCGTCCAATCTTAAATTGACTGTGAATTTTGCGGAACGAAAATTTCACAGGCGAAATGAGAGTTGCACTTCCAGGGAATGGCGAGGGGAATGAAACTCAAATCCCCCTTCCGTCCAATCTTAACTTGACTGTGTTTCAAAGGCGAAATGAAGAAAACCCAAGTTGCAATTTCAGGGAAACTCCAAACACAACCATCCTTCTCAGAAGTCTTAACTCAACACGACTCAACGGTTCGCTGCTGGCTGTATCTTGGGCAAAAGTTTCCCCCTCTAGCTAGGCTGTAACAGGGATGATAGACTCGCCCTTAGCTAGCTCGTAAACTGTCGCCTCACTAATTGAATGGACATGGTTGGAAGAAATTAAAACGTAAAAACACTTATAGTGGGCGATGTATTGAAGATAGACATATGCTCTCGTGGACTATTTTGTAGAACTTTTCATGCTTACACTCATAGTATTTCGATATTTTTAACGGTTTACCCAGCGTAAGCTTACAGAGCACTCGGACGCCAGTTTTTTTTCGACTTTTCCACTGAAATCGTTACTGCTCGGCTTCCTTTGATCATAAATAAATTATATTTTACAGAAATCATCCTCGAGATATCCTTTACAGAATGGTGAAAGCCGCATCAAAATCCATCCAGTGGTTCTCGAGTTTACCCGTAACATCCAAGAATCGGAGACTTTGTTTTATACTAAGTAGAGATTAAAGATGTTGGAAGTGTCGCCCCTCCTGGGTTATACAGATATTGTATCTGAGAACCACATTCTGGCTGACGCGAGTGAGTTCCGCCATTGTAATGTTTCCGATTTTTAATTTTATGCTTTTTATTGAGCACTGAGTCAGTAGTGTCAAACTTATTTACAATTACGTGAATCTGTGCTAGTGAAGGTGGCACTTCATCAGGAACTTGCTGAACAAATGCATCACGTACCCGCCGAGCTGACTCGTACTTAAAATTAAGTTTTACTTACAAAAATACGATGTTGTAATGATAACGGTCTCATGTTAACATCTGTGGTTCAGACTGGCGACTGAACACCTGCACGTTTATTGCAAGGTCGAGTACAGTATATACTATGAGCGCTTTCAATACTACAGCAGGGGGCCGTGGCACGCCACAAGCTTTGGCCAAGGCCACTGCATCAGCGGATAACAAAGCTGCCACTTACAGTTCTTACTTTATTTGAAAGACCCTGTATATCGCCCGCTTTACCCAGCGTAAGCTTAAAAGGCGCACGGACGACAGGTCCCAGTCGCAATTCAGAAAAGCCAAGGTGAACAGCGAAACTCCGAACACAAATACTCTTCTCTGATGTCTTAACTCGACACGACTCGACAGTTTGATGCTGGCCGAAGTTGGAGTGATAGGCTCGCTCGCTAGCCCGTAAACTTGCTCCGAAGCTAGGAATTTAAATTTCCACTGAATATAGGACGTTGGAAAAAATAAATACGCAAAAACACTTAGAGTGAGCGAGGTATTAAAGATAGAGATATGCTGTCGTGGCTTTTTTGTTAGAACTTTTTATGGTGAACAATTCTTACACTCATAGTAACCTATATAGATATTTTGCACGGTTTACCCAGCGTAAGCTTAAAAGTCGAACGGATGGTAGGCTTTTCTTCGACTCGATTCACTGAAATTTTTACTGCTCAGCTTCCTTTGGTCATAAATTATGCTTTTTCTACAGAGACCTTCCTTGAGAAATCTTTTACAGAATGGTGAAAACAGCATCAAAATCTATCCAGTGGTTTTCGAGATTACCCGTTACATCGAAGAATCGGGGATTTGGTTTTATACTATGTAAAGATTAAATACAGTATCATAGAAAATAAATTTGGTTTTGTGGTTGTTAAATCATTTTTAGAGGCTTAGTACATCTTTGGTCATCACCCCGTGTACTTGGGTGTGTGCTTAGTTTGTCTGATAACCTGCATTTATCTTGTGACTGCAGTAGTGTGTGTGGCTGTAATTATTAGGCTCGAGGATGGGGTAAGTGCCTCGGGACTTGAAACAAGGTACTATCCCGGGGACAGACCCTGTTAATACCGGGGTTCAAACCTCTGGTAGCCGGACTTGCTGCAGCTCCCTATTGTGGTCGTAGTGAGCAATTTAACGTAAACAGCTACGCCGCGGGATAAATAAATGTAGTTTTCTTACCAATACAACTGCAGGCATTTGCAACAATTTCCTCGGCTGTGCTTCTTCCGGGGAAAAGCGGACATCAAGTATCTAGCGAGGGGAGCACATCTTCCAGTACACCTCTAACTACAGTATTAGCCCATCTCCAATTTCACACAGAGCTCTTCTAACACGCAGAAGTTGTGTCTTACAGCAAGTTAAGTCACCGCAACTGCAGGTCTTCTCGTCAAATGTATGCAACAAAATTCAGACTTATTGGTATATTCATTGAGATTTAATTTCAAGCATGGAAATTTATCTGTAATGTAACCGAGAATTCTTAAGAAGAAATTGGTTCTGTAGTAGCAAGAGATCTTGTCAACTGAAACTCTGAAACTCAAACCAATTAAAGAAACACGTCTTAAATCAAATTATATTCTACGCAGTAGCACATTACTTCCACATTAGAAACCTTCATTTATCATTGGAAATTAATAAATGTAATGGGTTTGTTCATTCATCTACGATCTGTAGTCTTTCTAGATAGTTTTAAGTGATCTAATCACTGGCACTGTTTCTCTTCCTAGGGTCCCATTTCTGGTGTTGTAGCTAGCAATCTTGGTTGTCGCCCCTGAGGTTTGGGATCGATTCCCGGCCTTGCCAAGAAATTTAAATCCGGTCTGAGGGCTCGAACGGGATACACTCAGCCGTGTTCGATTCCTACCTCAGCCATCCTGGAAGTGGGTTGCCGTGATTTCATACTTCTACAACATGCAAATACCGGGATGTTACCTAACTTAAGGTCACGGCAGCTTCCTACCCAATTCCTACTTCGCTTACAAATACACACACTAGCCCAGACCTTCTCTACACCACCTCCGTATACAGGGTTTCATGGCCACGATGTCGCAATACCCCTAAAAGAATGAATAAGAACTGATCAGTAGACCTTCATGACTTAGTTCGGTTTTGATTTAACAAAAGTCGCAGTGAGTGGATCGTTCAGTTCCGTGTGATACCTGACAACCAATCAGCCCTTGCGTTACTTTACCCTCAACTAGTGTGGTGCGGATCAGAACAGCGCGCTAATATTTCACACATTTCCCGCCAGAAGGCTCTAGTACCTAAAGGGAAGGAAGCTTTTAGCCTTACTGCTCGGGCCCAAGCTCCGTGAAACTGAGAGGAATGTGGATCGCGGACGACGACAATATATGATGATGACGTGCTGGGTTCCTGGTCCGTGCATAGTACCAGAACCAATACATTGGTCGGAGAATCACTCACTCATTCGCAACACCACAGTGGTTTGAGCAAATGCCCTACTGTATGTTGGCAGTGTTGGAATAGACAGGGATACCAGAACACAGCGGGCTGTTTACAGGCCCTTCTCTTCTCGCCTGCCCCTTCCCCTCACCCCGCAAGTGCACAGAGCTTGGACCCGAGCCGTACTTAACCGTTAATCTCGCCAGCATGAGCCACGTGACTTCCATTTTTACGTGGAATCTGAACCACAGGACGTGATGCATTGACCGAGCCCGGTCCACCTTGGTGAGAGGCAAACAGCTTTATTATTGCACCATCACGCCTTGTCCCTAACAAAGCCACGATGTTGTTTGTTTACAGCATGCGTGGGTCAGTTCAAGCCGGACTACACCTAGCACGTTTACTTTTTACTCTTAATTTAGCATTTACTTTGAGAATATTTGTGACTTAGTTCTTTCCCATATCATTTATATACATCGTGTTATTTATTTATTTTAATTGCCAAGTCATGACTTTTGTCAAATGGAACTGCACCTTGAGATTGTGTATAAATTGTTATCGTAAATGTATATTATTGTATGGAAGGGGGCTTTGCTAGAATTAATATTCAACAACAGCAATTCATTTGACCATCTGTTCAGTTTGTGCTTCAGTTAACTAGGTATTTGTGGTTACTTCACAAATTCCCGCTAAAGAAAGTGGTGTATTTATTATGCTAAAACAAACAAACGTTTTTACATTACTTAGTTGCATTAAATGAGTCGCTGTGCAATATATTTTGTCATTCATAATAATGAACTACAGATACAATAAAAAAAACTTAAATTGTTGTTTAAGTCTTAAATTAAAAAAAAAATTGAAGATACACATTGTGATGCTCATCTTGAGCCACACCACACTAGTTAGGATTCGTAAAATGATGGTTTAAGTCGAAGTCGAGCTCATGAGTCCAGTGAACTACGGTTTAAAATGTATAACTTTTAACCTCTGGCCAGGCAATCTAGATATTTTGTTGTTTCATAAAGTGATCATCAGCTCCATGTACTCGAGTGTGAGTAGGTCTTATAACCTGTGTTTTGTAGTGTATGTAGTAGTGTGTGAACTTTTAAGTGAGCTAGGACTGTGAAGGAGGCGGTCGTGGTTTTCAGTTAGGAACCATACTGGCATTTATCTGGAGTGGAAATGGTATCCCGTGGAATATCACTTTCAAGATGGATGAGGGGTGAATTGAACCCACCTCCTCTTAGTTTTACCTCACGTAGGGGAGAGTACCCCGATCCAAACTTCAAACCGAAATCACTCAATCGGGTTTCACTTGTTAACATACATTTTTACTTTGTATTTTGAGTTATTTCGTTGATGCTTGGATTTTTTAACTTTAGGTAGGAGTTGAGTTGTTGTTGTCCCCCTCCCCCTGCCCCCCCCCCCCCTTCTCTATTTTTTTTATAACTGCGAGCCTATGCCAGTAACTGGTCTTTCTCCTTTAATATTTGCACATATTGGCTCAACTTGAGTTGGTGGAGGCTGAACTAGGGGCTAATATCGTACACAACTTTAACAAGCAGAATACTGGTCCACAATCCTCTGGCTAAATTTTACGTATTTTTTCTCCCCAACGATAGTCATAAATTATCAGTGGTTGCGGCGAGGAGTGGAAAATTAATACTGTCGACTAGGATGTTATAGCTGATGTATGCTCAAATCCCTAGCTTAATAAAAATAATGGCATGTGACTGAAGTTCATGATGTGGGAGTCAACAAAACACACGTGTTTGTGGACAGAAGTCAATCCAAAATTCATATGTCGTAGTAATAATTAAACCTTTTTTTATTCAGTAGCTATGTGTCATCCCAAGTGGTGAATAATGGAGTGTGGATGTGTATTATGGGTAGCCTGAGTACGCGGATCAAGGACACGCGACGCGAGTCACAGTAATGTGGTCTGGCTAATTATTGCCTGCGACCCGTTTGCATGGCCCTTCCAACGCTGCAATTACGCGAGACGGCTAGAATTAAACGCGACTGTAAAATAATCAAGCTATGGAACAACAAAGGCTGCTCTGACTGTTCGTGTTTGTAGAAACCTGTGATTACATACAACAGACGAACTGTACATGGGTGAATGGAAACTCATGACTGGTATGAGGGAGGTCCGTCTTCGTCCTCTCATACCTTGGTCGTGAGGTCAATGTAGGCCAATCAGGAAACAGTTAATTGATAAAGTGCATTTACAAACATCAATTGCATTGCACCCTATTTCGATAATAATAATAATGTTATTGGTTTTACGTCCCTTTTAACTACACTGGCTTTTAGAGACGCCGGGGTGCTGGAATTTTGCCCCGAAGGGGATCTTTAACGTGCCAGTAAATCTACTGACACGGCTCCCTCACATTTGCGCACCGTCAAATGCCAGCTGACTGCGCCAGGTTTCGAACCTGCAACCTTGGGCTCAGCAAGCGAGAACGTTACCCCTGAGCCACGCAGCCAGACACACCCTATTTCGATAGCTAAAAGGTTTAAGAACAAACGTCAAGATGATGAAAATTGGATTTTCTTTTTCAGGATAGCACTGATGCCAGATGAAGCCTTCGACTGTTAGCTCCTGTGATGTAAAAATAATAGCCTACACGCCAATTGGAAGGAGCGGAGAAAATGCCCGACGCATATGGGGCTCCAACTCACAGCCTCTGGCTTTGTCAGCTGCCGTTCCCGTTCTACCACAGAGCTAATGAAATGTAGAGATACTTTAATTCTCATAGCTTGTTTTATTTGCTGACCTCCATTTGAGTATAGTAACATTTAAAATATCGGTGCTGCCTTGTGTAGTATTGGTTTTTGTTAATTAATTTAGGGTCTTTGCGACATCGTGGTCATGTAGCCCAGTGTATTTGGGTGTGTAGTTATATGGAGAGGGAATTCGCCTCATAACCTGTGTTACTGTGATGTCTATAGTGGTGTATGTATTTGAAATGCAGGTGCGAATTGGGAAGGAGTCGGCCGTGGCCTTAAGTTAGGAGCCATCCCGGCACCTGCCTGAAGTAAAAGTGGGAAACCATGGAAAGTCCATTTCCAGGATGGCTGAGATAGGAATCGAACCCACCGCTTCCCAGTTTTGTCTCATAAAGCTGAGTGAACTCCGTTCCAAACCTCAGACCAGAATAGAATTTCTTGGCAGAGATGGGAATCGAGCCTGGGCCTCTGCGGTGAGAACCAAGAATGCTAGCCACTACGCAAAGAGGCAGACGTGTGGTATTGGAGTAGCCTAGGCTATATAGAAACCGTTCCCATAGGTCTTGGCTATGATTCCAAGTTTTGTTGCTGTTGTTGTTTCATATGAGGAGCTTGGGCATCGTGATCATTTAGCTCCGTGTACTTGAGTGTGTGTAGAATTTGTCTGATAACTTGTGTTATTGTGGTCTCTGTAGTAGTGTGTGTATTTGTAAATCATGTGACGATTGAGGATGAGACGTCCCTGGCCTTAAGTTAGAAACCATCCCGGCATTTGCCTGGAGTAGAATTGGGAGACCATGGAAAACCACATTAGAGATGGCTGAGGTGGCAATCGAATCCATCTATTCTCAGCATTGCCTCCTGGCTACTTGAGTCCTGAGGGGCCGGTGACTATGGTTGTCGGATTTTGAGATAACAATAGCTTACATCTGTGTACAGCTGCAAATAGGCTAAGTAGTTAATAACTTCTTTCGAAATTAAGGCTGTTTATCATAGAGAAGGATGATACTAGAGCTTTCAACCTAGAATCTTCACCCTAGAAAATAACTAGAAGAATTAAATTTACTTTAATTTGTAATTTGGCAGTTGCCTTCGACCTCCATATTAAATCTGCGTTTAGTCTTGAGCCAGATGAATAGCATCAAGATTTTTCAGTTTTCGGTAATCTACAACTGATTCCCATTGATCTGCGCCCACACAATATTGTAACAGTTGTTAAAATTCCTTCCATTCCAGTATGAAAATGTTTCTTCATTAACGTGAAAATCCCGTTACATGGTTCGTACTAGAAATGTCAAATGACTTTCCCTTCCTGATAGCCCAATCCAAACCAAAATGAGCTCCAGTGACCACGAGTAATAATATGATACACTGAAAAACTACGCCCTCTCCTTTGCTCAGGAAGTTAGTTTCCTCCGCACGTTTCATTCCAGTTCACATTGCCATAGAGGAGTGAGACATGCATCAGTAGTCAGCGTGCTTTCACTAATAGGCGCTAGATGAAGCAGCATCCCATACCTGACACTAGGCCTGAAGAGGTTAGTATTATCATTATTATAACTATTATTATTAGAATTAATAATACACCCTAATACAAGAATGACGCAATATAACAAGAAAAGTAGGCTACTATCGAAAGCTAAGCATATAATGAAATACTACATAGCCAACATCTAGCTTTACTCTTCTCAGTAAGGCTTTTCCATCAAGGTTAAAAGGAGATTTGGTGCTCGACTAAACCATCTGTTGTGCATGGACAACTATACACACTATGCTGAAGCACAACCACATCTCGAAAACGTGCTAAGATTTGTTCAAGCATTCTACCAAGACATACTATTACTATTATTATTATTATTATTATTATTATTATTATTTTTACAGCCAACATTTTTAGCATTAATAGGCTGGATTGCAAGCTTATATATACTCAATTTTCATCAGATCTAAGATAAATAAATCTTCAGGATATGAAGAATATCATGTTTCTATAGTTCCTGCGTCTCGAAATTCAAAAGTGAAAATTTGTTTATCCAATAAATGTTTCTAAGTAAAATTAGAATTAATACACTGCTTGTCTGCCAGGGAAATGTGGCCCTCAATGTAACCACTGCTTGTCTGCCAGGGAAATTTGGTCCCCCGATGTAACCACTGCTGGTCTGCCAGGAAAATGAGACCCCCAATGTAACCACAGCTTGTCTGCCAGGGATATGTGGCCCCCCAATGAGACCACTGCTTGTCTGCCAGGGAAATGGGGCCACCAATGTAACCACTGCTTGCCTACCAGGGAAGTGAGTTCCCCAATCTAACCACTGCTTGTCTACCAGGTGGTTTATTCTTTGAATACACGGT
The DNA here is from genome assembly GCA_946902985.2 of Meconema thalassinum. Taxonomy (NCBI): domain Eukaryota; kingdom Metazoa; phylum Arthropoda; class Insecta; order Orthoptera; family Tettigoniidae; genus Meconema; species Meconema thalassinum. The sequence goes on along the minus strand of OX336389.2, from coordinate 690,083,571 downwards.
ACGTGAGAATCTAATTTTTAATGCTCTTTGCATGTCTATTTCTTCCTTTCTTATCAAACACCAACAGTGATCTTCTATTTTCTCTTTGTTGATCAGGTCTCTTATATCTTTTATGAGTCTGTTCTAGATATATATCTTCTGTGACCAACCTAGCGTTATCTAGCAGCGAATCTCTGAAGCTCTTCAACTCTTCCTGGTGCAAGAAGACTTACTTATCTATCTCGCCACCAGATCTTGTTACCATCGCCAGCTATTTTCTCCTTGAGCAAGAGGACTGCGTCTACTTTTTCACTCATCATGCTGCGCTAGTATCGCCTACTATCAACTCTTTGAAGACCAGCTCATCAAGAGAAAATCATTTTTTTTGTTATAATGTTGGCAATGTTTATATGTTCTCCTTTCGTCTCCTACCCCCCACTCTTTTCCCTTCCTTGGACCCTCCGTGCTTCGCTGAGCAGGTCTCACTTCTAAGCCAGCAGTTGACTCGGTCAGTTAAGGCTCAACTCGAGCCCGTCTCCTCAAACCAAGAGACACTCTCTACGTTCTACGCCATGTTGGCACATTAGATATCGTCAAGGGGAACTTCACCTTCGACATGAAATCAAGTTAAGTACAAACTTCAAGTTTTAACCTCATCTTCATGGTTTTAACTTCTACATGCTTTTAACTAATATTTTATAGACAGCGTGAGATTACTTATTTTGGGGCAAAAATCATTCTTCGTGGGATTTGCCATGTTGAGCTTTTGTCTGTCTAAGCCAACCTTAATAGAAAGTAGCCTTTCTTAAGCTATTTAATTGAGAAATCTTCTCACTACGTGGGATATTATCTGATACCCGCTGTCTGTAAAATACTAAGCTCGCTCCACCGTTGGATTAATTTTTGGCCCCATTCTTCTACTAAGATCGTTCTGGAACCTTCCAGATCTTGTATTTATCTACACGTCCTGCCGTCGTGTAATTTTCACTAACTTGTGAGAATACTATTTAAATTGAAGAATCTCACTTCTGAATTAAAGCTCAATAGTGAATTTTCTTCCACCGTTGGATGTTCTATGGCGCATTTAACTGTAATCCACCATTTTCTCTAGCAATAGACTTTTGTTCATCTAGTGCAACCAGTCATTTTTACAAATTGAAATAACTTTCTTTGTCATAAACTTTCGTGTTTCTATAGTGAACTTTTCATCTATTCAACGAACTATAGTGATAAACAGTGTTCTCTCAGCATTTCTTCCGCGTCGCGATCGTCCGGTTACATTTAAATAAGGCCATGCACATTTTTCCTCAATCCCAATTTCTCTTTCCTAAACCTCTTACTAACAATCCGTAATAAACTTTTAAATTCAGGTCTGTTTCAACGAGGTGTCAATCTATAGATGTGCCCTCCCATTTTTTCTTATGTGTAATTAATTAACTTCTGCATAACTACGTGTCTAGCACACGTTTTAAACTTACATTGTTTCTCCCTTCTCATGAGAGAATACAATACTTTCAACTCTTGAGTGGGTTATTTCTAAGTCTCACGAAATGGAAACTGCTCCATTTGGTTCGTGATTCCTATCTAAATACAGGAAGTCTAGAACGTTCCTTGTTTATCTTTTCGTCAGGTTTCACAGTAAGTGACCTGCCCTTATTTGCATAATAACTAACGGTAATTCTGCATAAACATAAGAAGTAATAGGAACTTCTTCATCATTTACTCACTTCCTTTTTTATTTGTTATTTTCGAAGTTGTAACCTTTTCTAAAATAGTTACTTGTAAATTCTTTAAAGTACACTCCTTGTACTCAATTTGATGTTTAAACTTTAAGCATTTAATTTGTCTTTTTTAAATCTTACAAAGATTTTAGTACATATATAAGGTTCAAAACCTCATAAATTGTTATTTGCCTGGAGCAATCTCTAAATGTTAGGAGGTCTGCGACCCCATTTGTTAAAAAGTTTAAACGATCTATATTTGTCAAAAAGATATTATATATTTGTTAAAGTTATCAACTTCTCTTGAATTGTTAAATAAATTACGAATTGTTTTCGCTTTCTCATTTTTCTAATACAACGGTTAGGCAAAATCCTGTCTTCCTTGGCTCTCCCGACTAAATGCCATTAAATCCATTAATAGGGCTTTCACCACTTGTTGCATTTGAGCAAGAACTCTTAGTGGTCATCTCATTAAAGTTTCTTTTAGTTTTAATAGCTAATTCTAACGGGCCAGTAAGGCAAGTTAAGCTCGCTACGCCAGCTACCTGCTTGTGGAGATCCTCTCCGAAAACTTATGGTCAGTTTTCTAAATGATAAGTGTTTTTCTTTGTCTAAACTTTTAGCCGGCTCCTCGCTGAGTAAAAGCTTAGCCATTTCCAAATGCAACCATTGGTTCATTTCCCAAAATTACTCCCCATGGTATAATCTTTTATTATTTTCCTTCTTGGAAGCACTTGGTCGCTTTTTCAGGAACTCCATAACTTTGAACATTGGAAATACCAAATCTGATTCAAATCATTGGTATTCTTCGAATTACTTTTCAAAAACGAATTGCTTTGAACAGGCATACAATAAATTTGTTACTCTCAGTCTTGCCAGACCATCACTCTTCCCCATAGTACTCAGATACATGCTTGAGAGGGATTACACTAAAGCCACTCCCTTGCAAACCGCCCAAGTTCTAACTGTGTTTCCCGTCAGCTTGGACCAAGCTCTTACCCACTTTAGGTATCCGAGAGCGGATTTGCGGTGGCAACCGCCTCTGAGTGTATTTACAGCTAAATTTATAACTTTTGTGGGACTCTCATCCCATTTCTCTATCCTTTTTCTCCAGTCCGAAACCCATCTCCTTTTCTTAATCATCTTCCCTTGGTGGGTGGGTTATTCCTCAGCCAATAATCTACCCAAAAGTTGGTCCCAGAAACCCGGGAGAGTCCATTTGTCATTGTTCTGTTTGGCAATACTTTGCAAATTATTAATATCTGCTTTGAATCTTTCAGCTATAACCACATCGTGCAAAGCCTTTGAAGGGGAAAGAGGCCGCTCCTGTCTCCTTTGGTGTGTCTCGTTCTTTCTACTTATTGCTGCTGCCAGCTTGACAGCATTTCCAAGGTTCCACAGTTTTGTGAGTTACATTTTCATCTATTTTCTCCAACATGGCTCCTACTGATAAGGATAAAGATGGAAAACTTACTTCTAAACGAGCATCCTATAAAGGGCAAATTACCCGTTTTAGAAAGTACATAAAAGAGTTAGATCCCTCAGAAGCTCAATTAGACTTGTTGAAACATCGGGTAAGGGATTTTGAACGTTCGTATGAAAACTATTGTAACATTCAGACCGAAATAGAAACTTGTATGCTCAATCAAACCGAAGATCGAGTCGAAGTAGAAAACCAATATTACGAAGGCATAGGTTCTGCTTTCAAAATAATACGCCAACGCGAAGAGGAGCAGAAAAAGGACGCTTCTGTCCTTGGTTCCCTTCACGAACCACAAACTTCTGTCCGTGAGGGTACTCACAAGCCTAAACCAATTTTACCGAAAATTGATTTACCCCATTTTTCTGGAGATGAATCTACTTGGGATTCTTTCTATGAATTATTTTGCTCCCTTGTTCATGACAATGAAGACATTCAAGTCATTTACAAGTTTCATTACTTGAGATCTATCCTCCGAGGTCAAGCCTTGCAGTTGGTCGAAGCACTTCCTCTGCGTGCCGAAAAATACCCCATTGCCTTTAACTTATTAAAAGAAAGATATGGAAATTTACGGTTACGTATTCAACGCCATATGAAGGCTCTATTCAACCTACCTGCGTCACAGCACAATGACGTCACCAGTTTGCGCACTCTAGTTGATACTACACAACTTCACGTTAAGGCTTTGTCCCAACTAGATCAACCCACTGAACACTGGGACACTTTCCTAATACATTTAGTGGTTTCTAAAGTTGATGCTGCTACCCTCAAAGCTTGGGAAATTGAACTTTCTAAAGAAGACGACTACTCTTACGAGCATTTAGTCACTTTCATAAATGCCAGATGCCAACTCTTAACCGCTCTAGCCAATCAAAGTGAACCCTCATCTCCTAGTTCTAAGTTTGAATTAATGTCCATCAAACCTAAAAGCGAACGCTTAGCGTCTAATACCCAAAAACCCGGGTCCAGCTCATCTAAATTTAAATCAAACACTACTGGTTACCCAACTAGGTCTAGTGAACGTCGTGTTGCTAGCTCTATTGTTTTAAACACTCAAAGCGAACCTCGCAAGAGTTTAAACGAACCTTTAAAGTGCATACTTTGTAAAGATCCCCATGCCCTATACCTCTGTAAATCCTTTAAAGAAATGTCAGTCGACGACAGAAGAAAATTAGTTTCCCAGAATAAACATTGCTTCAATTACCTAGCGCCTACTCATTCTGCTTCTAATTGTAAGTCCACAAGACTTTGCTACCATTGTGAAAAGGCTCATCATACTTTGCTACATCGTCATGATCAGGCAAGGTCATCGACAGCATCTACTCCTCCGAAAAATGATAGTGCTAACAGTTCTAATGCTTCATCATATATTCAAATTGCCAAGTCCATTCGCAGTGCTCAAGTATTGTTGTCTACTGTCCAAATCGAAGTTCAGGATAACTTTGGCAACTGGGTCCGTGCACGCGGTCTTCTAGATTCAGCGGCAACTCATGATTTTGTGTCTAATTCCTTAATTAGAAAACTAGGCCTACCTGTAAACCCCACTTCTATCAATGTGTCGGGCATCAACAGCTCAAAATCGCAAGCTTTACAATTCTCGAAGCTAACCATAAGAGATATTTGTCATAGAAACAACTTCTTTAAACTTAATTGTCTCATTCTCAATAGCATTGGAGAAGATACTCCCAGTCACTCTGTGGATATTTCAGGGTTAAACATTCCCTCACATTTAAGGCTAGCCGATCCTTTGTTCAACATGCAAAACCCTATTGACATACTCTTTAGTGCCAATGTTTTCTGGAATTGCCTTCTCAAACAGGTTCGCAAGCTATCCTCAAACGTGGTCGCCAGAGACACTAACTTTGGATGGATCGTCACAGGTCAACTTCCCCATTATTCTCCCCAACCTGCATCGCAATGTTACTTCTCCAATACTGACCTGGAACAGTTCTGGAGGCTTGAAAATGTTGATCCTCCTAAAGTAACCTCTTCAGAAAATGAATTCTGCGAGCAACTTTTTTTGAACACCACCACTCGTTCTTCTGATGGCCGGTTCGTTGTTCAAATGCCAAGATTACATAATCCTCCAAAACTTATTAATTCTCAGCCCAAAGCTCGAAAAGCTCTCTTTGCTATCGAGAGCAAATTCAAGAAAGAGCCTCTTGTTAAACAGCAGTACTCTGATTTCATGGATGAGTATGAAAGCTTGGATCACTTGGAAGTTGTTAACAAATCTGAGGATGAATTGTACCCTCCACTTGAAACGGTTTATCTAAATCATCATCCTGTGTGGAAAAACCCCCTTGTAAAAGATAAAATTCGAGTTGTTTTCAATGGTTCATCACCCGACGTTAATGGCAACAGCCTTAACGACACTCTTTACTCTGGTCCTGCTATTCAATCAGATCTATCTGCTATACTCTTAAACTTTCGATTATTTCCCATAGCTGTCATAGCCGATATAAAACAGATGTACCGTCAAGTGTTAATTCAACCGGAACAACGAGATCTCCAAAGAATCTTGTGGCGTGATGAAATCAGCAAGCCTATTAAGGTATTTCGCTTAAAAACGGTTACTTATGGCTTAAAACCCTCTGCTTTCCTTGCTATTCGATCCCTACACTTGCTAGCCTCACAAGATGGTCATTCATTTAATCCCAAAGCCTCTGAAGCACTAACTACGTCATTCTATGTTGACGATTATTTGCAGTCCTTCCCCACTTTGGAGGAAGCTTCTTTTGTGTCGTTAGAACTTCAAGCATTGCTAAGGAATGGAGGGTTCCCACTCCATAAGTGGAATTCCAACTCCCCTGAGTTTCTCGCTCAGTTTCCCATCGAAGACGTAGACCCTTCTTCTGTCGAAATTTGTGGAAATTCCGAATCCATAAAAACTCTAGGAGTTCATTGGTGCACTAGCACTGACACTCTTATCTATAAAGTTTCGCTCGCAGAAGAGCTTCCTCACACAAAAAGACAAATCCTCTCTGAAATTGCAAAATTTTTTGATCCGCTTCAATTCCTTGCCCCAGTTATCGTTATAGCCAAACTTTTTATGCAAGAGCTGTGGTCGCTCAAATGTGAATGGGATGACACTGTCCCTCTTTCTTTTCTTAATCGTTGGCTCTCGTTTCGCAGCAATCTGCTGGATCTTTCCCTTATTGAAATTCCCAGGAATTTAATCAGCTCTCATTCTAATGCATCCTTTTTCCTTCATGTGTTCGCGGACAGTTCCAAAAAAGCTTATGGTTGCTGCGCATATTTAGTTTATCACGGTTCATTATATGGATCTTCAGTTTCCAACCTTCTTTGTGCCAAATCGAAGGTCGCTCCTCTTAAAACTATCACTTTGCCTAGGCTCGAACTGTGCGCTGCACTCATGGCTGCAGAACTTGTTAAGAAATTACGGGAAGTATTAAAAGTCGAATTCTCGCAAATCTATCTCTGGAGCGATTCCATGATCACCCTTTCTTGGATCGCCAAGAACCCCTCTCACTGGCAAACTTTTGTTGCAAACAGGGTTTCCAAAATTCAAACTCTTTCTTCTGGATGTCAATGGAGGCATGTGCCCAGTGCTGATAATCCTGCCGATATTATCTCTCGTGGTTGTTTACCCTCTCAATTGGCAGCTTCTCAGTTGTACTGGCATGGGCCCTCGTGGTTAATCGAAGACTCTTCTTCATGGCCTTCTAAACCTCCAGCTCCAAACTCCAACTTGCCTGACGCTAAAGTATCTGTACCTACTGCTTCGTGTCTTGTTTCCAACGTTTCTCATCCCTTGTTGTCCCGCTATTCTTCTTTTCATAAATTAATACGAATTGTTGCTTATCTCCTTAGATGGAAATATCTTGTGGTTGACCAACCGCTTCTCCCCAAACCACACCTTACCAATCATGAATTGAATCTCGCTACCATTAAGGTTTTACAACTGACACAGCAAGAAGCCTTTTCTTCTGAATTGTCTTTACTTTCTTCTAAAAGGGATCTTCCCAAATCAAGTCGTCTTCGTGCTTTAGCTCCGTTCCTTGATGACCATGGGTTACTCAGGGTAGGTGGAAGGCTCTCGCAATCTTTGCTCTCTGAGGACAAAAAGCATCCCGTTATTTTGCCTTCTAAACATCACGTAACTTTCTTAATTATACGTGACTTTCATTATCGCAATCTGCATGTTGGCACACGCACTCTGCTTTGCCTCTTAAGGGAAAAGTACTGGATTATAAATGGAATTCATGAAGTATCTTCTGTAATTCATAAATGCATTCCTTGTTTCAAAGCGAAACCTAAAATCAACACTCAATTAATGAGCGATCTTCCCTCCTTCCGCTCCTCTCCTATACGCCCATTTGCTTTAACTGGTGTGGACTATATGGGTCCGTTCCAATATCAACGAAATTCTCCTGAAGCTAAACGCAAATTGTTTGGTAAGCTTTATGTTTCTCTCTTTGTTTGCATGGTTACTGGCGCAATCCACTTGGAACTAGTAACGAATGCTTCTACTTCTTACTTTCTATCAGCTGTCTCTCGCTTCACCGCTAGGCGTGGTGTTCCTTCAGAGATGTTCTCTGATAACGCTTCCACTTTTCAGGGCGCAGCTTCCCTGTGGAAGAAAGCTCTCACTTCCTCTCCTGCCATGGAACAAATTTCTAATTTTTCCTATTCAAAGGGTTTCAAATGGCGCTTTATACCTCCCTACGCTCCTCATCACGGTGGTAGGTGGAAATCTTGTGTAAAGCTCACTAAACGTCATTTAAGAAAAGTATTAGGTAATCGCATTCTGACTTATGAAGAATTCAATTCACTGTCCGTTCTGATTGAAGGTGTTGTTAACTCTCGCCCATTAACTCCGCTTTCCAATGACCCTGATGACCTGCTTCCACTCACACCTGGTCACTTCCTTATCGGCACTTCTCTTTCTGCTCCTCCTCCTCTTCCCAATTCTTTCAGGGATTCTAATTTACCTATTGTTTGGCGTAAACTTGAAGCCCTCCGTAATTCTTTCTGGAAGAGGTGGAACTTGGAATATTTAACTTCCTTGCAACGGAGACAGAAGTGGTTTCTTTCCAGTCCCGACATTAAAGTGGGGGACTTGGTCTTGGTTAGGGACGTTTCACCCCCTCTAGTATGGATCTCTGGTAGAGTGACCGAGTGTTATCCTGGAAGAGATGGGAGAGTCAGGGTGGCCAAAATCTTGACTACTAATGGTCCGATCACTAGACCCTTGTCTTTGATCGCTCCATTACCTTTAAATGTTTAACTGCTTATTTGTTCTCTGGTGGTGTTTTTCCCCTCCCAGTATGGTGTATTCCTTGAATACACGGTACGTGAGAATCTAATTTTAATGCTCTTTGCATGTCTATTTCTTCCTTTCTTATCAAACACCAACAGTGATCTTCTATTTTCTCTTTGTTGATCAGGTCTCTTATATCTTTTATGAGTCTGTTCTAGATATATATCTTCTGTGACCCACCTAGCGTTATCTAGCAGCGAATCTCTGAAGCTCTTCAACTCTTCCTGGTGCAAGAAGACTTACTTATCTATCTCGCCACCAGATCTTGTTACCATCGCCAGCTATTTTCTCCTTGAGCAAGAGGACTGCGTCTACTTTTTCACTCACCATGCTGCGCTAGTATCGCCTACCATCAACTCTTTGAAGACCAGCTCATCAAGAGAAAATCATTTTTTTTTGTTATAATGTTGGCAATGTTTATATGTTCTCCTTTCGTCTCCTACCCCCCACTCTTTTCCCTTCCTTGGACCCTCCGTGCTTCGCTGAGCAGGTCTCACTTCTAAGCCGGCAGTTGACTCGGTCAGTTAAGGCTCAACTCGAACCCGTCTCCTCAAACCAAGAGACACTCTCTACGTTCTACGCCATGTTGGCACATTAGATATCGTCAAGGGGAACTTCACCTTCGACATGAAATCAAGTTAAGTACAAACTTCAAGTTTTAACCTCATCTTCATGGTTTTAACTTCTACATGCTTTTAACTAATATTTTATAGACAGCGTGAGATTACTTATTTTGGGGCAAAAATCATTCTTCGTGGGATTTGCCATGTTGAGCTTTTGTCTGTCTAAGCCAACCTTAATAGAAAGTAGCCTTTCTTAAGCTATTTAATTGAGAAATCTTCTCACTACGTGGGATATTATCTGATACCCGCTGTCTGTAAAATACTAAGCTCGCTCCACCGTTGGATTAATTTTTGGCCCCATTCTTCTACTAAGATCGTTCTGGAACCTTCCAGATCTTGTATTTATCTACACGTCCTGCCGTCGTGTAATTTTCACTAACTTGTGAGAATACTATTTAAATTGAAGAATCTCACTTCTGAATTAAAGCTCAATAGTGAATTTTCTTCCACCGTTGGATGTTCTATGGCGCATTTAACTGTAATCCACCATTTTCTCTAGCAATAGACTTTTGTTCATCTAGTGCAACCAGTCATTTTTACAAATTGAAATAACTTTCTTTGTCATAAACTTTCGTGTTTCTATAGTGAACTTTTCATCTATTCAACGAACTATAGTGATAAACAGTGTTCTCTCAGCATTTCTTCCGCGTCGCGATCGTCCGGTTACATTTAAATAAGGCCATGAACATTTTTCCTCAATCCCAATTTCTCTTTCCTAAACCTCTTACTAACAATCCGTAATAAACTTTTAAATTCAGGTCTGTTTCAACGAGGTGTCAATCTATAGATGTGCCCTCCCATTTTTTCTTATGTGTAATTAATTAACTTCTGCATAACTACGTGTCTAGCACACGTTTTAAACTTACATTGTTTCTCCCTTCTCATGAGAGAATACAATACTTTCAACTCTTGAGTGGGTTATTTCTAAGTCTCACGAAATGGAAACTGCTCCATTTGGTTCGTGATTCCTATCTAAATACAGGAAGTCTAGAACGTTCCTTGTTTATCTTTTCGTCAGGTTTCACAGTAAGTGACCTGCCCTTATTTGCATAATAACTAACGGTAATTCTGCATAAACATAAGAAGTAATAGGAACTTCTTCATCATTTACTCACTTCCTTTTTTATTTGTTATTTTCGAAGTTGTAACCTTTTCTAAAATAGTTACTTGTAAATTCTTTAAAGTACACTCCTTGTACTCAATTTGATGTTTAAACTTTAAGCATTTAATTTGTCTTTTTTAAATCTTACAAAGATTTTAGTACATATATAAGGTTCAAAACCTCATAAATTGTTATTTGCCTGGAGCAATCTCTAAATGTTAGGAGGTCTGCGACCCCATTTGTTAAAAAGTTTAAACGATCTATATTTGTCAAAAAGATATTATATATTTGTTAAAGTTATCAACTTCTCTTGAATTGTTAAATAAATTACGAATTGTTTTCGCTTTCTCATTTTTCTAATACAACGGTTAGGCAAAATCCTGTCTTCCTTGGCTCTCCCGACTAAATGCCATTAAATCCATTAATAGGGCTTTCACCACTTGTTGCATTTGAGCAAGAACTCTTAGTGGTCATCTCATTAAAGTTTCTTTTAGTTTTAATAGCTAATTCTAACGGGCCAGTAAGGCAAGTTAAGCTCGCTACGCCAGCTACCTGCTTGTGGAGATCCTCTCCGAAAACTTATGGTCAGTTTTCTAAATGATAAGTGTTTTTCTTTGTCTAAACTTTTAGCCGGCTCCTCGCTGAGTAAAAGCTTAGCCATTTCCAAATGCAACCATTGGTTCATTTCCCAAAATTACTCCCCATGGTATAATCTTTTATTATTTTCCTTCTTGGAAGCACTTGGTCGCTTTTTCAGGAACTCCATAACTTTGAACATTGGAAATACCAAATCTGATTCAAATCATTGGTATTCTTCGAATTACTTTTCAAAAACGAATTGCTTTGAACAGGCATACAATAAATTTGTTACTCTCAGTCTTGCCAGACCATCACTCTTCCCCATAGTACTCAGATACATGCTTGAGAGGGATTACACTAAAGCCACTCCCTTGCAAACCGCCCAAGTTCTAACTGTGTTTCCCGTCAGCTTGGACCAAGCTCTTACCCACTTTAGGTATCCGAGAGCGGATTTGCGGTGGCAACCGCCTCTGAGTGTATTTACAGCTAAATTTATAACTTTTGTGGGACTCTCATCCCATTTCTCTATCCTTTTTCTCCAGTCCGAAACCCATCTCCTTTTCTTAATCATCTACCCTTGGTGGGTGGGTTATTCCTCAGCCAATAATCTACCCACCAGGGAAGTGAGGCCCCCAATGTAATCACTGCTTGTCTGCCAGGGAAATGAGGCCTCCAATGTAACTGTTGAAGAGAATGAATACTTTTCGTAATTTCTAATCTCGCTCTACATGTCGTTTGTCTTTTGTCACATGTATGTTCTTTGACCTTTATGTTCTTTGCCTTTTTTTTGTATATAGACTGTACTCTGTATCATGTGTCACAGTGTCTTGTTAAATACATCCATGTCAACATGTGTTCGTGTGTATCAATCCGTTTATCCCGTGTATAGAAACCCATGGATAGCTTAGAAGTTTCTACAGGTTATGTGGCCCAGTCATAACAGTGTTTTGCGATCATTTTCTTCAGTGAACTTCAAAGTGAGAAGGCAAATGAGTGAACATGCTTCGAGTCCTTGTGCCTATGGGTTTCCGAAATTGAGTGGTCGGGAGGATTATTCAAACTGGTCTTTTGGGATGTCAAATTATCTCAAAAAGCATGGATTGTGGGCCAGTGTCCGAGGCACTGATGTGTCGGAGGGACATGATCGGCGTGACGAGAGAGCGCTGGCGGATATATGTCTCATGGTGGCTGTTCACAATTATCCCCATGTTCGAGACTGTGCAAAAGCTAAGGATGCCTGGCATGCCCTTGAAAAGGCTTTTGAAGATAAAGGAAAGTGGAGGTATATCACGCTGATGCGAAATCTGTGCTCGCTCAAGTTATCAGATTTCGATTCCATGGACAAGTATATTGGTGAGGTTATGTCTGTTACACAGAAGATAGCAGCTGTTGATGAGCCTGTCGCTGATAAGTTTGTTGCTGCTATGATACTTCGAGGTCTTCCTGATGAATACGATAACTTGGTTATGGCCGTAACCTCAACATCGGAGGGACTACAGTTGGACCGCATCAAGTCTATCTTGTTGGACGAAAGCTTTCGCCGAAGTCAAGGTGAGAAGTCAGCTGATGGGGCAGCCCTGTACAGCAACACCAAGAAGGAATTCAGGTATGTCAAGAAACCAAAGAGCTCTACCTGTAGTGAAAAAGTGGTTGACAAAAGTCGTTGGAAGTGTTGGGTTTGTGGTGAAAAGGGTCACGGAAGAGACACTTGTCCACAGAAGACAAAAGTTCAAAGTGCGCCGAAGTGTCCAAAATCCAATAAAAGACTGTTTTGTGCTTTAACTGCTCACGTACCAAAGAATTGTTTCGTCATTGATTCTGGTAATAGTGCTCACATGTCTCCTAATGTTAAACTTATGTCAAATTATAAATGCAATGATGATCCAGATATTAAGATAGTAATTGGTAATAATGATAAGTTGTCTGTACGAGGAGTTGGTGACATTGCACTGAACGTAAGCGACAGTATTAATAATCTGTCAGATGTGTTGCATGTTCCAGGACTGAATGTTAACTTGCTGTCGGTTAGTCAGATGGTTACAAGGGGTGCTGTTGTTGTATTTAACAAAATTGGATGTGAAATCTTGGATTCAGAGAATTGCTCAGTGAATGGTAGCATGCTAGCTACTGGTTCAGTTCTGAATGGTCTGTATTATCTGAATGTTAACCAAGATATGTCTGCCCTTGTTAGTGATGTTTCTGATTACAATTTGTGGTATGAGCGGTTGGGTCACGTTGGGCGACAGAAGTTACAGGTCTTAAGTGAAATGCCTGATGTTGTTAAATTTAAGGAAATCCCAAAGGGATTGTGTGAACCATGTGTTCTCGGGAAGCAGCAAAGGCAGTCATTTCCACAAGTAAGTCACTCGAGGAGTGAAAGTCTTTTGGACTTGGTGCACTCTGATTTGTGTGGGCCACTCCCTGAGACCTGGAATGGTGTTAAATATATGATGACAATAATTGACGATTTTTCCAGGAAGATTTTTGTGTATTATTTGAAACAAAAATCTGAAGCCAAGGAGAAAGTCAAGGATTTTGTTGCATATTGTGAAACTCAGAAAGGTAAGACACCAAAGATTTTTCGATCAGACAATGGTAAGGAATTTGTCAATTCTGACCTGAACAAATATTTCAAGGAAAAAGGGATTGTGCAACAGAGAACTGTAAGGTATACAGCTGAACAAAATGGCGTAGCTGAACGTCACAATCGTACTATTATGGAAATGGTTAGATGCATGTTGTTTACAGCAGGATGTTCTAAAAAACTGTGGGCGGAAGCAGCCAATACGGCAGTGTATATTTTGAACAGGTGTCCTCATAGTAAAGTTGATAATGCCATACCAGAGGAATTGTGGACTGGTAAAGCTGTAAGTCATGAGAATATGAAAATATTTGGTTGCGATGCTTATGCCCATGTTCCAAAACAGGTGCGTAGTGGCAAATTGGAACCCAGAAGCAAATGTTTTGTGTTTGTTGGGTATGATGGGGAAAAGAAAGGTTACCGTCTGTTTGATCCCAGTAAGCCTAAAGAAATTTTTGTAGAGCACAGTGTTAAATTTGTAGAATATAAATTCACCAGGTGTGCTGAGAAAAATGTTGAAATGAGTGATGTAATGTATTGTCCGTTGCATGACATTGTAAATGATGATGAAAACAGAATTGGACAGGATGATAACCTGCCAGTCGTTGAAGTTTCGGTTGCTGGTCAGGTTAGGGACAACATTGATGGTCCAGGTATTGCTCAGGTTAATGAAGACATTGTTGTAATTCATGATAATGATGATAATGAAAATGATGAGATTAACCAGGTTGGTGTTCCAAAAGATGCAGATAGGAGGTACCTTTTAAGGGAGAGACTTCCAAAACAATTTCCTGATTATGAAGTCTATTTTGCTGAAAGTGGTGGTTATGTGGAACCTATCACTGTGTCTGAAGCACTTAGCGGTAAGGATGGCATGCAATGGAAAAAGGCGATGGAGGAAGAACTCAAGTCATTTCATGATAATGATGTATGGACATTAGTTGAGAAACCTGAGGGAACAAATATTGTAAGATGCAAATGGGTGTTTAAAGTGAAACATAATACTGAAGGCAATGTGTCTAAATTTAAAGCACGCTTAGTGGCTAAAGGTTGTTCTCAACGGTATGCAGTTGATTATCTGGAAACTTTTGCACCTGTAGTGCGGTATAATACATTGAGACTATTTTTTGCTCTTGCTGTAAATATGGATCTGGAAGTTCATCACCCAGATGTTTTAACAGCTTTTTTGAATGGCGTTCTTAAAAATTATATTTATATGTACCCCCCCAGAAGGCTATGATTGTGACAGTTCTAAAGTTTCTAAGCTTCGAAAAGCTGTTTATGGCTTGAAGCAAGCATCTCGCACTTGGTATCAGAGGGTTCATGAAATTCTTACTGAAATTGGTTATAAGAAGTCTCTGTATGAACCATGTGTATATTACTGTAAATATTCATCATCTTTTGTTGTTATTGCCCTCTATGTTGATGATTTTTTTGTATTTTTTAATGATCATGTCCAAGTGGAGAAACTGAAGTCTGTGTTGCATTCTCATTTTAAGATCAAAGATTTGGGACAAGTCTCTGAATGTCTGGGGATGAGAGTTCAAAGAAGCAAAGATTGTATTAAATTGGATCAGAAGTGTTATCTGTTAGATGTGTTGGATAGGTTTAACATGTCAGATTGTACGCCTGTGAAAACTCCAATGGAAACAGGTTTGTTGTTGGAGAAATCCACATCCTGTGATAAATCCTATCCCTATCAACAGGCCATTGGTGCTTTGTTATACCTTTCCATTTGTACCAGGGTAGATATTGCATATGTAACTAATTATTTGAGTCAATTCAATAATTGTTATGGTAAGGAACATTGGGCATGTGTCCAGAGAGTGCTCAGATACTTAAAGGGTACGGTGGACGTTGGTATCATGTATTAAAAAATCATAATGTGATGTCAAGGGTTTTTTTGATGCTTCTTTTGGAAACGATTTAACTGACAGGAAATCTGTGAGTGGTTTTGTATTCAAATATGCAGAAGGCCCAATAAGTTGGGAAAGTAAGAAGCAGCCAGTTGTGGCACTGTCTAGCACTGAAGCAGAATACATAGGTATGACTTTAACACGTAAAGAAGCTCTGTTCCTTAGAGGTTTCTTCTTTGAATTGTGTAAGAGAGGAGGTCCAATTCAGTTGTGTAATGACAGTCAGAGTGCTCAGAAGTTGGCTGAAAATGAAGGTTTTCATCAGAGAACAAAACACATAGATGTGCGCTATCATTTCATTAGGGACATCTTAAAGAAATGCAAAGTAAAGTTAACCTATGTGCCTACTGCTGAAATGATTGCTGATGTATTGACAAAAGGTCTGCCAGTTCATGGTCATGTGAAATGTGTTGCTGGCATTGGATTATCCTAATTGCAGCATTATGTAGCATTGCTCGATTAAGGGAGAGTGTTGAAGAGAATGAATACTTTTCGCAATTTCTAATCTCGCTCTACATGTCGTTTGTCTTTTGTTACATATATGTTCTTTGACCTTTATGTTCTTTGCCTTTTTTGTATATTGTTTTATCCCTTAGTTGGGGGTGGGGAAAACACGATATGTGTATCTGTGCTAATTTGGAGAACTGCTTCCGAAATGAGAGTAGTGCCCCGTGGTTGGGAGAGACTACTAGTGTAGTGTGTTGGTGTAAGTGCTTAATCTATTGGGGGCGTCCCTGCAAGATGCAATTATCTGTCAGGGGATGATTGTCTAGTGCCGGCTGCTAAACTAGCTGGCCAGCTGAGAAGGATGAGCTATTAAATGAATGTGCAGCCTCAGTGATTCAGTGCTCTGCAGTCGAGTCGTGTGCTCGAGTACAATGGAATCTGACGATGCAGTTATTGGCTTCTACGGTCACGGGCAATTGTGACTAAGGTCAGGTGGGGTATGAGGATGTGAAGTGGAGTGTAATTAGTAACAAGCGTGTAGTTTACGGACCATGTATTTATTGGTCAGTGGATGTAACCTGATGTCCCTCTCGGGAAGTTTAGACAAATATGAAATACAATTTGTGATGTGTACAAGTTTTGGGTAGGTGTTTACAAGAATTAAAGGAGTCTGAGCACAAACTAGTTCTCACCTGGTGAAGAGCTGGAACGGACGTCGGGCAGGGCCGCTGGCGAAGAACAGAACAGATAATCCCTCCTGTCCAGGTTCCACTCTTATACGTTTCGGCGCTGCTTGGTCAGCATTGCATCAGTGTAGCTGCCCCAGATAGTTGTTAGTGTAAATGTTTATGTGTGTTTTGCAAGCCGTTGGCGCCGCTTGCTGTGTAGAGATATGTCCTGGAATTATAATGTTTCCAGTTGGGGTGGTTTTGGTAGAAGATGGAGGGGTGGCTCCTAGGGGGTACTGCCCCCCCCCCCAGGCTGTACAAGACTCCTCCGTCGTTAGTTCGCGTCCTCGCGAACGGGAAGTAGAGTGGGCGTGTCGTTGTGATGGTGTTTCGTGGTTTTCTGCCTGTCCCTCTTCTTCTTTTCTTCAGTGTCGATGTCGTGTTGTTCCGGTGGTGTTGTGAGTTTAGCGTGTGCTCAGAGGGGGTGGGTTGTGGGTATACATAGTTAATTGTTTATCTAAAACTAATCACTATGAAATTCGACATTAAAAATAATAAAAATATAAAATACAAAGAAAATACATGTTTTTGAAGTTAATATGCATGTTGGTATTATGCAGGAAGGAAAAAAACATGGTTGGACGGGTGGTTGTGCCGTCCGACGCTGTGTGGAGAAAAAAATTGCTCCCTGCAAGGTATTGTATAAAAGATGGAAGAAAATAGAAAAACAGGTGCCCCAGGGTATAAGTTAAAGGTATATCAGAATGATTTATTGTTGGGATGAAACGGGACACCTTCACAAATGTTGTCGTTAGTAGAAAGAAAGGAAAGAAAGACAGTGTACTCAGTGTTGAGTGGTGTTACATATGCATAGGTATACACTCGTGTGTTAATATTGTTGTGTGTGTCTAGGATTTACAATGTTTTTACAATTATGATACAATATAAAGTACTTATTACTATACCTTTCTGCTCATGAGCCGGATACCTTCTTTTTCACTCTCTAGGCCTTCTTTGAGCGCTCTCGTTTTGGCTACTCCTTCTCCCTTCGTTTGCTATTTCCTTTGAAGTCGCTGTTTAGTGGTCATGCCGCTAATTCATCTATTTACCTATCGTGAGTTTTTCCTCGTGGGTAGGAAAAAATCACCTTGGTAGCGAGGGTGGGCGCTTACAACCTCTGCGCTGCCCCTGTCTACCGTATGTCGCTCATTGATGAAGCGTTTCTATATGTGTGGTTTCGTCAGCATCGCTCGGTGCCCCACGGTCACTTGACGATGCTGATCGCAGCGCCGTCGCCTTATGGGCGCGACTGAAATGGGTGAAAAACAGTGTATGTGTGTGTGGCATGATTAGTGTAGGGTATGTGTGTTTGGGGGCTATATTTACAAGGGGTGAATGCATATATGTCTGCTTGCCCTGAAAAAAAATGGAATCTATTAATGCCGGTCATGCGCCATTGTGCGCATCCGTGTTAGCTCGCTGTCAATCTGAAAAAGTGGATTACATGACATTTATAAAAATACCGTTTATGTTGATAGATCTTAATATATAGCGCCACTAAATCTAACTTAGTCTAAGGTGGCCGTATACTATGATGCTACTAATTTCTACCTTCTTGTGTACCTGTGTGATTGTGTGTCTTCTCAGTGTATACTCATTGTGTAAAGTGTGTATGTGACGTCACCTTTACCTGGTATCATGAACCTGGTTGTTTGTGCTCCCACGATGCTGATGTGGTGGAGCTCTGTGCTGAAATATAAAGACAGGTTATGAATATGCCCTTGGCCAAATATTATTATTCGCGTATGTCGCACAGCGCTTTTTAAGGGTCGGCTTGGATAATGCAACCGCCCTTGAGACCTCTTCGGACGTCTCGCGTATTGTCGGGGTCGGTCAGCTCCAGAGGCTGCACCGTATGCCTCGCTGATGGATCGGACGGCTTCAGTGCCTCCGCCCCGTTGTATGTACTTCCGCTGATCTTATACCTGCCTGTGTTGGCATTATTCGCCATTTATTATTCATTCGTATATTTATCATTGGGTTGCCCACAAAACCCCTTTGAGGGCTCGCCGCATTCCTCATTTACATCTCTGGCCGCCCGCTGCGTGACCATTTAAGCTCTGGAGACTCGGTGTCATCCATTTATGTGGGCGCGGGACCGAATGATCGCATTCATTCCATATGCATTATGTATTATTCATTTGTTATCATTTATTTGTTAAATCGTCTTCACCTTCTCTTCCGGGAAAAGGACTTGGCGGATCTAGGATTGGTCCCGCTGAATCCTGAGGCCCTGCTTCACTTCCGCGAGTGGAAGACTAACTTCCCGCCATAGAAGCTCTACTTAGGTTACATGCTAACTAGAAGTCTAGTCCTAATGTGGTCGTCTCTAGGTTCGTCTCCTGAGTCTAGTGTGGAGCTGGCTAATTCTCCCACTAGCCGTCAAAAGTCTCCCCTGCAGGTTTGGCTTCGATGACCGTGGCGCATAGTGGGTGTAACTTTCTCCGCCCAAGGGGCAGGCTAGGCACACCCTAGACTTCGACGTTTGCCCGCGCCAAGTCATTGATGCTTCAACCCTTCGTCTATCAGTCATTGATCTGGGTCAGTCTTCATTACCGCCTTCTCCAGCTCTGTTCTTGTGCGGCGCTTCTGCTCCCTCCGTTTACATCTCATCACCATCCAGTGTGATGTCAGACTCCTTTTTTTTTAAAATAGGTGTGATATGTAAATAAGTTTGTGTGTATCATGTAATTATGTAAAAAAATTAGTGTTCTGGGGTTGTAGGATCTTCTAAATGCATAGTCTACTTTAGGCTCGTAAGTGCCATGTCGGATTTCCAGCGGTAATGTCTTGGTAATTTCCTAGAGGTGTTAGTAGGTTTTTATGGCGTTGGGTCCCTTGTTATTAGGATCCGGGGGTGTTATTTGCTGAATGTGGTTAAAGCGTGGTAGGAAGGGGTGATGCATCGTTGGACTCCATGTTCATGGTGGCCGGGAGCCGATGATGCTGCTAGGAGGTCTTTACAGTGAGTGGATGGGGTAGGTTTTTCCCAGGTGTGCAAAATTTTAAAAATGCCATGCAGGTGTAATAATAATAATATCCCAGGTATATGGATAGGATATTCCATGCATGGGGATGGATATGAGGCGTATCCGCTCTCACTTGAGGATAAAGCATGTGTCAAGGTATAATAAGTTTATGTCCCTTGCATGCGGGATTAGTTAATAAAAATATTTGTTAATATAAATGTGGCCTCATCTCTCTACATAGAGATGTGCATTGCGCTTGATATTGTTTCCGACTCACCCCTCATATTCAGGTGTAGGCGTTTAGGGCCAAGGTGTAGCATACCTTGATTTGCGAGGAGCATGAAGTCTATCAACCCCGATGTATATTTTGAAATGTAGTCTAGCTGTTTTTGCGTGTCTGTATGTCTGTGTTGGATGGCGTTGTAAGTGACAGGGAATGTAGGGAGAAGGGTGTTGGAATGGTAGCCCGTAGTTGGTACCATGGCCATCCTGATGGCACTATCCATCTCTGCTCCTGTCGTGGTGTGTCATCCTCTCTTGGTCACTATATGTTCACTATCCGCTCCTTGGGATGTTTAAGTGCAGTGACGCTGTGACGTCACGGCCTAATCTGGTCTCCTATTCATAACGTTAGGGTAGCAAGTGATTGTAAGTGTAAATGGTCATGTCCTGATCGCCTATAATGATTTTTTAGAAATAAAATAAAACCAAGAAAATAAGTTATTAGGGGGGGTTGTTCCCTCATGGAATTCGTACCATGTCATGGCCGCCTTCGTTAGGTATGTAGGGAGGAGCCGTTTCCTGACTTCGTCGCTCCAGCCATTGATCCGAGCCGTTCTATTGAAGGCCTTGAGGTATTCCTCGGGATCCTGGCCCTCCCCGGTGAACTTTGTGGGGTGGATCATTGGATATTCCGTGTTCCTGTTCATTTCTTGCTCGTTTATGCTGTCCGCACTTCTATCGTGTGCTGATGTATCTGGGTTTGTGTTGTTTTGAGTAGAATTATTCTCACTCCCTGTGTATGACACGTGTGTTACGTTGCCAGGTGGCTCGTCACCTGATATGTCGTCACTGATCGATGGTGTAATGTCGTACTGTGTGGACTTCACTACTTCTACTGTCCTGTCTAGGTCCTGTTTCACTGTTTCCAAAATAGTGTGTATATCTAGGACCGCCTCTGTCGTGTAATTGTCTGCCTAAACAGTGTCTGTATCCAATAACTGTGTGATGCGCGCAAGCAGATTATTAGTCTTCTGCTCTGTGATTTGCAGTTGATGCAACAATAGGGGGTGGAGTGTTAGCAGGCAATCTGCTTCACTAGCGCTGGATATTGGTGATTCTTGTCTGTGTGCACTAGTCTGGGCCTGGGATCGTGTAAAATGTGTGACTTGTGCTGCCGCTGCAGGGTGTTGAGCGCGGATTTCTAATGCCTTTAGTTCGAGTTCCTGAAGGAGTTGTATCGCAGTGTGTTCAGTTATCAAGTCGCTGTTCTTAATTTTTAACTTCGGCAGGAGTGGAGTTGTGCTAGCTGACAAATGGTGCGCAAAGTCTCTTAGTGTGGTTCTAAACGTGGTCATTTAATTTCCACCGCTCTTGCACTATGGGGAGGTTGGGGGTGGGTGTAATAATACAAATCCCCGTGTAATAAAGGGGGGAAAAGAAAAAGAAAAAATATGGAGCGTGTTCTGGGAAGAAAAAAATTTCGCTTGGCTACTTGCGGTACGGATCGCTTCTACCACGAGGGCTCGTTGTTTGAGTCCCTACTCTTATTTTGCGTGGTAGTCGCGCCTCCACCAAATATGTTTTATCCCTTGGTTGGGGGTGGGAAAAACACGATATGTGTATCTGTGCTAATTTGGAGAACTGCTTCCGAAATGAGAGTAGTGCCCCGTGATTGGGAGAGACTACTAGTGTAGTGTGTTGGTGTAAGTGCTTAATCTATTGGGGGCGTCCCTGCAAGATGCAATTATCTGTCAGGGGATGATTGTCTAGTGCCGGCTGCTAAACTAGCTGGCCAGCTGAGAAGGATGAGCTATTAAATGAATGTGCAGCGTCAGTGATTCAGTGCTCTGCAGTCGATTCGTGTGCTCGATTACAATGGAATCTGACGATGCAGTTATTGGCTTCTACGGTCACGGGCAATTGTGACTAAGGTCAGGTGGGGTATGAGGATGTGAAGTGGAGTGTAATTAGTAACAAGCGAGTAGTTTACTGACCATGTATTTATTGGTCAGTGGATGTAACCTGATGTCCCTCTTGGGAAGTTTAGACAAATATGAAATACAATTTGTGATGTATACAAGTTTAGGGTAGGTGTTTACAAGAATTAAAGGAGTCTGAGCACAAACTAGTTCTCACCTGGTGAAGAGCTGGATCGGACGTCGGGCAGGGCCGCTGGCGAAGAACAGAACAGATAATCCCTCCTGTCCAGATTCCACTCTTATACGTTTCGGCGCTGCTTGGTCAGCATTGCATCAGTGTAGCTGCCCCAGATAGTTGTTAGTGTAAATGTTTATGTGTGTTTTGCAAGCCGTTGGCCAACCTCCTAGGCTTAGGTGGTCGCCGCTTGCTGTGTAGAGATATGTCCTGGAATTATAATGTTTCCAGTTGGGGTGGTTTTGGTAGAAGATGGAGGGGTGGCTCTCAAGGGGTACTGCCCCCCCCCCCCCAGGCTGTACAATATAAACTGTACTCTGTATCATGTGTCACAGTGTCTTGTTAAATACATCCATGTAAACATGTGTTCGTGTGTATCAATCCGTTTATCCCGTGTATAGAAACCCATGGATAGCTCTAGAAGTTTCTACAGTAACCGCTGCTTGTCTGCGAGGGAAGTGAGGCCCCCAATGTAATCTCTGCTTGTCTGCCAGGGAAGTGAGGCCACTAATGTAACCACTGCTTGTCTGCCAGAGAAGTGGGGCCCCCAATGTAATCTCTGCTTGTCTGCCAGGCTAGTGAGACCCCCAATGTAACCACTGCTTGTCTACCAGGGAAGTGAGGCCACTAATGTAATCACTGCTTGTCTTCCAGAGAAGTGAGGCCCCCAAAGTAACCACTGCTTGCCTACCAAGGAAGTGAGTTCCCCAATCTAACCACAGCTTCTCTACCAGTGAAGTGAGGCTCCCATATGTAACCACTGCTTGTCTGCCAGGGAAGTGAGGCCCCCAATGTAACCACTGCTTGTCTACCAGTGAAGTGGGGCCCCCAATCTAACCACTGCTTGTCTACCAGGGAAGTGAGGCCACTAATGTAACCACTGCTTGTCTACCAGGGAAGTGAGGCCACTAATGTAATCACTGCTTGTCTACCAGTGAAGGGAGGCCCCCAATGTAACCACTGCTTGTCTATCAGTGAAGTGAGACCCCCAATGTAACCACTGCTTGTCTACCAGTGAAGAGAGGCCACTAATGTAATCACTGCTTGTCTACCAGGGAAGTGAGGCCCCCAATGTAGCCACTGCTTGTCTGCCAGGGCAATGAGACCCCCAATGAAACCACTGCTTCTCTACCAGGGAAGTGAGGCCCCCAATGTAACCACTGCTTGTCTGCCGGGGCAATGAGGCCCTCAATGTAACCACTGCTTGTCTTTCAGTGAAGTGAGGCCCCCAATGTAACCACTGCTTGTCTACCAGGGTAGTGATGCCACTTATGTAATCACTGCTTGTCTACCACGGAAGTGAGGCCACTAATGTAATCACTGCTTGTCTACCTGGGAAGTGTGGCCCCCAATGTAACCACTGCTTGTCTGCCGGGGAAGTGAGGCCCTCTATGTAACCACTGCTTGTCTACCAGGGAAATGAGGCCCCCAATGTAACCACTGCTTGTCTGCCAGGGAAATGAGGCCCCCAATGTAACCACTGCATGTCTACCAGGGAAGTGAGGCCACTAATGTAATCACTGCTTGTCTACCAGGGAATTGAGGCCACTAATGTAACCACTGCTTGTCTACCAGGGAAGTGAGGCCACTAATGTAACCACTGCTTGTCTACCAGGGAAGTGAGGCCACTAATGTAATCACTGCTTGTCTACCAGTGAAGGGAGGCCCCCAATGTAACCACTGCTTCTCTACCAGTGAAGTGAGGCCCCCAATGTAACCACTGCTTGTCTACCAGTGAAGTGATGCCACTAATGTAATCACTGCTTGTCTACCAGGGAAGTGAGGCCCCCAATGTAGCCACTGCTTTTCTGCCAGGGCAATGAGGCCCCCAATGAAATCACTGCTTCTCTACCAGGGAAGTGAGGCCCCCAATGTAACCACTGCTTGTCTGCCGGGGCAATGAGGCCCTCAATGTAACCACTGCTTGTCTTTCAGTGAAGCGAGGCCCCCAATGTAACCACTGCTTGTCAACCAGGGAAGTGAGGCCACTTATGTAATCACTGCTTGTCTACCACGGAAGTGAGGCCACTAATGTAATCACTGCTTGTCTACCTGGGAAGTGAGGCCCCCAATGTAACCACTGCTTGTCTGCCGGGGAAGTGAGGCCCTCAATGTAACCACTGCTTCTCTGCCAGGGAAGTGAGGCCACTAATGTAATCACTGCTTGTCTACCAGGGAAGTGAGGCCACTAATGTAATCACTGCTTGGCTGCCTGGGAAGTGAGGCCACTAATGTAATCACTGCTTGCCTACCAGGGAAATGAGGCCCCCAATGTAACCACTGCTTGTCTACCAGTGAAGTGAGGCCCCCACTGTAATCACTGCTTGTCTACCACGGAAGTGAGGCCCCCAATGTAACCACTGCTTGTCTGACAGGGAAATGAGGCCCCCAATGTAACCACTGCATGTCTACCAGGGAAGTGAGGCCACTAATGTAATCACTGCTTGTCTACCAGGGAATTGAGGCCACTAATGTAACCACTGCTTGTCTACCAGGGAAGTGAGGCCACTAATGTAACCACTGCTTGTCTACCAGGGAAGTGAGGCCACTAATGTAATCACTGCTTGTCTACCAGTGAAGGGAGGCCCCCAATGTAACCACTGCTTGTCTACCAGTGAAGTGAGGCCCCCAATGTAACCACTGCTTGTCTACCAGTGAAATGAGGCCACTAATGTAATCACTGCTTCTCTACCAGGGAAGTGAGGCCCCCAATGTAACCACTGCTTGTCTGCCGGGGCAATGAGGCCCTCAATGTAACCACTGCTTGTCTTTCAGTGAAGTGAGGCCCCCAATGTAACCACTGCTTGTCTACCAGGGTAGTGAGGCCACTAATGTAATCAGTGTTTGTCTACCAGGGAAGTGAGGCCCCCAATGTATCCACTGCTTGTCTGCCAGGGAAATGAGGCCCCCAATGTAACCACTGCTTGTCTACCAGTGAAGTGAGGCCCCCAATGTAACCACTGCTTGTCTACCAGGGAAGTGAGGCCACTAATGTAATCACTGCTTGTCTGACAGGGAAGTGAGGCCCCCAATGTAACCACTGCTTGCCTACCAGGGAAGTGAGGCCCCCAATGTAATCACTGCTTCTCTGCCAGGGAAATGAGGCCTCCAATGTAACCGCTGCTTGTCTGCCAGGGATGTGGGCCCCCAATGTAACCACTGCTTGTCGACCAGGGAAGTGAGGCCACTAATGTAACCACTGCTTGACTACCAGGGAAGTGAGGCCCCCAATGTAACCACTGCTTGTCTGCCAGGGAAGTGAGGCCACTAATGTAATCACTGCTTGTCGACCAGGGAAGTGAGGCCCCCCATGTAACCACTGCTTCTCTGCCAGGGAAGTGAGGCCACTAATGTAATCACTGCTTGTCTACCAGGGACGTGAGGCCACTAATGTAACCACTGCTTGTCGACCAGGGAAGTGAGGCCACTAATGTAATCACTGCTTGTCTGCCAGGGAAGTGAGGCCACTAATGTAACCACTGCTTGTCTGCCAGGGAAGTGAGGCCACTAATGTAACCACTGCTTGTCGACCAGGGAAGTGAGGCCACTAATGTAACCACTGCTTGTCGACCAGGGAAGTGAGGCCACTAATGTAATCACTGCTTGTCTGACAGGGAAGTGAGGCCCCCAATGTAACCACTGCTTGCCTACCAGGGAAGTGAGGCCCCCAATGTAATCACTGCTTCTCTGCCAGGGAAATGAGGCCTCCAATGTAACCGCTGCTTGTCTGCCAGGGATGTGGGCCCCCAATGTAACCACTGCTTGTCGACCAGGGAAGTGAGGTCACTAATGTAACCACTGCTTGACTACCAGGGAAGTGAGGCCCCCAATGTAACCACTGCTTGTCTGCCAGGGAAGTGAGGCCACTAATGTAATCACTGCTTGTCGACCAGGGATGTGAGGCCCCCAATGTAACCACTGCTTCTCTGCCAGGGAAGTGAGGCCACTAATGTAATCACTGCGTGTCTACCAGGGACGTGAGGCCACTAATGTAACCACTGCTTGTCGACCAGGGAAGTGAGGCCACTAATGTAATCACTGCTTGGCTGCCAGGGAAGTGAGGCTACTAATGTAACCATTGCTTGTCTGCCAGGGAAGTGAGGCCACTAATGTAACCACTGCTTGTCGACCAGGGAAGTGAGGCCACTAATGTAACCACTGCTTGTCGACCAGGGAAGTGAGGCCACTAATGTAACCACTGCTTGTCTACTAGGGAAGTGAGGCCACTAATGTAATCACTGCTTGTCTACCAGGGAAGTGAGGCCACTTATGTAACCACTGCTTGTCGACCAGGGAAGTGAGGCCACTAATGTGACCACTGCTTGTCTGCCAGGGATGTGGGACCCCAATGTAACCACTGCTTGTCGACCAGGGAAGTGAGGCCACTAATGTAACCACTGCTTGTCGACCAGGGAAGTGAGGCCCCCAATGTAATCACTGCTTCTCTGCCAGGGAAGTGAGGCCACTAATGTAACCACTGCTTGTCGACCAGGGAAGTGAGGCCACTAATGTAACCACTGCTTGTCGACCAGGGAAGTGAGGCCACTAATGTAACCACTGCTTGTCTACTAGGGAAGTGAGGCCACTAATGTAATCACTGCTTGTCTACCAGGGAAGTGAGGCCACTAATGTAACCACTGCTTGTCGACCAGGGAAGTGAGGCCACTAATGTAACCACTGCTTCTCTGCCAGGGAAGTGAGGCCACTAATGTAATCACTGCTTGTCTACCAGGGACGTGAGGCCACTAATGTAACCACTGCTTGTCGACCAGGGAAGTGAGGCCACTAATGTAATCACTGCTTGTCTGCCAGGGAAGTGAGGCCACTAATGTAACCACTGCTTGTCTGCCAGGGAAGTGAGGCCACTAATGTAACCACTGCTTGTCGACCAGGGAAGTGAGGCCACTAATGTAACCACTGCTTGTCGACCAGGGAAGTGAGGCCACTAATGTAATCACTGCTTGTCTGACAGGGAAGTGAGGCCCCCAATGTAACCACTGCTTGCCTACCAGGGAAGTGAGGCCCCCAATGTAATCACTGCTTCTCTGCCAGGGAAATGAGGCCTCCAATGTAACCGCTGCTTGTCTGCCAGGGATGTGGGCCCCCAATGTAACCACTGCTTGTCGACCAGGGAAGTGAGGTCACTAATGTAACCACTGCTTGACTACCAGGGAAGTGAGGCCCCCAAAGTAACCACTGCTTGTCTGCCAGGGAAGTGAGGCCACTAATGTAATCACTGCTTGTCGACCAGGGATGTGAGGCCCCCAATGTAACCACTGCTTCTCTGCCAGGGAAGTGAGGCCACTAATGTAATCACTGCGTGTCTACCAGGGACGTGAGGCCACTAATGTAACCACTGCTTGTCGACCAGGGAAGTGAGGCCACTAATGTAATCACTGCTTGGCTGCCAGGGAAGTGAGGCTACTAATGTAACCATTGCTTGTCTGCCAGGGAAGTGAGGCCACTAATGTAACCACTGCTTGTCGACCAGGGAAGTGAGGCCACTAATGTAACCACTGCTTGTCGACCAGGGAAGTGAGGCCACTAATGTAACCACTGCTTGTCTACTAGGGAAGTGAGGCCACTAATGTAATCACTGCTTGTCTACCAGGGAAGTGAGGCCACTTATGTAACCACTGCTTGTCGACCAGGGAAGTGAGGCCACTAATGTGACCACTGCTTGTCTGCCAGGGATGTGGGACCCCAATGTAACCACTGCTTGTCGACCAGGGAAGTGAGGCCACTAATGTAATCACTGCTTGCCTGCCAGGGAAATAGGAAAGGAAGCAGCTTGCTGCAGTGGCCGTGTGCACATAGCTGCCAGGGTTGGGATATGGTAACCTATAATGTCTCACCCAACCTAAGGCATGAAATACGGAAATGATTTTGCCATATCGTATCATGGAGCGTGAGATAAATATTAATGTCCTTGCAGTAGTGATAATAGCAATTATCAAGACTATGTGTCAGCAGGAAGCACAGCTTATTCATTGGTGGATGGAATACAGTACAGCACTTCCTAATAACATGTTACCGAAATAAAAAATCTTGAAGCCAAGCCAAGTAAAATGGCTGCTTCAGTATTGAATCAATATTAATTGTTAGCAAGCACAAATAGAAACACTTTGGCATAATAGCTCATAAAAGTGCAAGATAATTGCAATATTATTATCATTATTAGAAACGTAAGCTTGTATGGCCCACTAGATCACTTGGCTGACTTGATATCAGCAATACCATTCCAGTACTCCAAAAATGAATCTAATTACTGAGTGGGAGCCAACTAAGTTAACCACTACACCGGGAGACTATATTACTTCTTTATTTCTTTTTGATAATTTATGTATTTGTTTTTATTGATTTATTTACTTATTTATGTATTAATTTATTTATTTATTTATTTATTTACTTTTTTTGCAACAATCTTCAAAGAAAATTACTCCAATGAAAATCCACAGCCTGCTTCCAGTCGACCGACCGGGTCAGGGAATGGAATGAATGAAGCCCCCCTCTAGCGGCGAGGATATGAACTGTGCCGTCTGCCGAAGCCTGTCGCACACCTCTGAGGCAATGATTAAATTAATGACAGATGAAATTAAATGGTAGTGGAGAGTGTTGCTGGAATGAAATTATTGACAGGGAAAACCGGAGTACCCGGAGAAGAACCTGTCTGCCTCCGTTTAGTCCAGCACAGATCTCACATGGAGTGACCGGGATTTGAACCACGGACCCAGCGGTGAGAGGCCGACAAGCTGCCGCCTAAGCCACGGAGGCACTTACTCCAATATTTAATGGATTTGGTAAATGAAGTTAATCAGCTGGCAATAACAAATAAAAAGTAGACATCCGGTCTCTTATTTTGTTCGTAACTGGGGTTGTGCCATCAACTCTTCTAGGCAAAGGGAATATTTTAAAAATACAGTATATCTTGATATTGTTGTTGTTATTGTTAATTCACCGTACGGCCAGGAGAGCTTTGGGTACAGTCCCATGCACTTAGGTGAGCATTGAATTTACCTTATCCACCTTGAGGTGCAGTGGCTATCATTCTTGGCTATCGCCCCTGAGGTCTGGCTCTGATTCCCAGCTCTAGTATAAAATATAATTCTGGCCTGAGGGTTGGAACGGGGAACACTCAGCCTCGTGAGGAAGAACTAAGATGAGGTGGGTTCGATTCCTATCTCAGCCATCCTAGAAGTGTTTTTCCGTGGTTTACTACTCCTATTCCAGGCAAATGCTGGGATGGTACCTAACTTAAGGCCATGGCTGCCCTCTACCCAAACCTAGCCCCAATTGCAAATACATTAAGTAATGCACCCACCACAGTAACACAGATTATCTTACAAACTTCACACACTCCTAAGTACACGGGGTTATATGTCTACGATGTGTCAAAGCTCCTAATTGATTCAACAAAAACAATAACAGCTGAATTTGTCTGATAGCCTGTGTTGACTGCATTCATGTGCGTGTAATTGGAATTGTAGGAATGTTGGATTGGGGTAGGTGCTCACAGATTTGAAATAAGGTACCAAACGGGCATTTCCTTAGCATGGGTGAGTAAAACTCGGACGAAAACATTCCTAGGATGGCCACAGTCAGTGCCGGGATTCGAACCTTCGATCTTTATTGCAGACTTGGCGTTTAACTTGACACTTGTTAGAAAATAATCCTGGACACTTGCCACATGAATGAAGAATGAATTCTGAGTATTCTTGGCGTGAGTCTAACTACCTATATTTTAAAATTCTTGTTCTACTGTCAATGGAGAACTCTGTTAATCATAATAATAATAATAATAGGCCTAGTAATAATAAAAATAATAATGAAAATTTTAATAATAAAAATTTTAATAATAAAAATAATAATACATACAACCATAATTAACAGTAATAATTAACATACTAATAATAAATATAATAATAGTAATAATAATAAAATAAACATACTGTAGTAGACTAATAATAAAACCTACTCCAACAGAATCACATTAAGGCCTTTAGTGGCAGCCAACCCTCTTTGCCCTTGGAAGAATTTCACTTAAAAAATATAGCCTTCCTCTTATTGAATACACCCACTTTACCCCTGCCACTCAACTGGTCAATTATTCACAGGTGCTTGGTTGTGGTGATGACCTGGTGGTGCTGTATGAAACAAGCAATATAGAGCAGCAATATGGCTTATCTTTCTAAATCGGCGAATTATGGAAATGGAGTTTTAAACGTTGTTCGTGTTGGACCACGCGCCCTGGATATACCTCTCCATTATGTGTTATTATCGGCGAGTGTCGGCAATCACTTAGGCAGCCTTACCCCTGCTGGTTCGCCAGCTGTCCCGGTAGTGTGCCCACTAGACCAAAACATACAGTACTTTCAGTTGTTGTTGTTGTTGTTGTTGTTGTTCTGCTGCTGAGGAGACTAACAGTTCAGTTGCGGAGCTCAACGGCGATGGTGAGCTCCAGCAAGTCTGAAGATCGGCAGTTCAAATCCTGCTACCGACAATGGCCATCCTGAGTGTGTTTCATCCCCATGTCTTCCCACACTCTTTCCCGGAAAATGCTGCGTTCGTTCCTTATTTGAAGCCCCAGGGTACCTACCCCATCCCTTACTATGATGATTACATTTAAGCTTCTACACGACACAGAAACACAGGTTATCAGACAAATACAACACACACCGAAGTACACGGGTCCCTAAAATGAATTTGAAACAAGTTCTGCGCGGCTTAAGTCACGGGACCTTCGATTTCATTAGGTATCCGACCCATTGGATTTATTCTTCATTTCAGTCTTCCCTACATGTATTGACGGCCTCAAAGGGCAAGAATGGTACGCGTGTCTCTTACCTCATTTCGTAGCGGCTAGTATTCATGGCTGTCACAGCGGAGGCCCTGGTTCGATTCC
Source organism: Meconema thalassinum (assembly GCA_946902985.2). NCBI lineage: Eukaryota > Metazoa > Arthropoda > Insecta > Orthoptera > Tettigoniidae > Meconema > Meconema thalassinum. Next base: position 690,052,884 of record OX336389.2, on the reverse strand, counting down.
CGTATCTGCAAGAAAATTTAATTCTGGTCTGAGGGCTGAATGGGGTACACTCAGCCTCGTGAGGCAAAATTGAGAAGAGGTGGGTTCGATTCCCACCTCAGCCATCCTGGATGTAGTTTTTCGTGGTTTCACCACTTCTACTCCAGGCAAATGCTGGGATGGTACCTAACTTACGGCCACGGTTGCTTCCCACCCAAATTCTACCTCAATTACAAATACACCCACTAGTACAGACATCACAGTGACACAGGTTATCGGACAAATTCTAGACACACCCAAGTACACGGAGCTACATGACGATGATGTTGCAAAGCTCCTGAAGAGTCAACAACACCTCCTGCCTAGGATGCCCCGGGTTGGAGTTTTGGCTCCACCAGAGATTTAAGATGCGTAAGACACTGTGCCTCATGAGGACAATTGACTCTTTGCTTAATATGAGAAGTAGTGTCCCATGGTCTGAAACCAAAGTCGATTGAGAGTGACGTCGGGCTGGCTATAAACTGGTCCTTGAAGTTGCGCGTGCTTCTGATCGCTATCACGGTTCATTAAAAAAAAATTAAAAGCACTGCAGCAGCGATTCAAAGGCGAGGAATATAGTGATGATTCACTGTTTATATAGATGGCGTCTAACAATCTGTAGAGCTTAGTTTGATTATTTCTGGGAAGGAAATTCAATGTTTTTCATAATTTACAGAAACTATGCTGAAAAGCAAGAAAGTGTAGTCAAATGTAGACTATCAGCACACTAGTTTCACAGAAATTGCGAGTTTTCTGCTTTGGTAATGAGAGTGTTAGCTGCGAGTGCAGGAAGTATGGTAGCCCTGGTTAAACTGGCTTTGGAGTAGTGGCAATAGCGTTCACCCCTCACGCTTTCATAAAACAAGTTTAATACATATTTTTTATTATTGAAACATTCTGTACATCTTAAGACGAAACACGTAAATTTAAGACCATTTTGAGTCTGACTGGTTTAAGGGAACCTGGTAGTGTGGAACGACCAAACGTATTGCTAATATTCTCCTCTCTTTCCCGATTACAGTAATATATAACACAATTACATAGAAAGCATTCGTAAGGCCATTACTTGTATTTTAAGGAGAATGGGTGTGTAAAGAAATCAATGTCTGTAAAATACTACATACCTACAATATTAGTACTGTTTAGTTTATTAACTTCTTATAGGCTGTACTATTATCCAATAAACAGAACAAATAGTTTTAACCAAGACTGTTAGCGATACTTTGTTGTTGTTGTTGTTGTTGTTGTTGTTGTTGTTGTTGTTGTTGCTGTTGTTGTTGTTGTTGTTGTTGTTGTTTTTGTTGTTGTTGTTGTTGTTGTTGTTGTTGTTGTTGTTGTTGTTTTAAGGGACAGATGAGCGATGTCCTCTGCTAGAGTGAGAGTTTAACTTGAGTTTTCTCAAAACTGTACATTGACTAAGTTATGTACCCTTTTCTCTATAACTACGAGACCAACTAAGATGAAATGTTTGTGGGGATTTACAGTCTAAAGGTTGTGAAGCAAAATGAAATCAATCAAAATAAGAGAGGGTAATAAAAAATTTGAAAACTAATTTTGACGAAAAATATCATAAAATCTACACCAAATGCCTCTCAATAATAAGTTTGCTTTATAGGCTTTTTGTGTATTATAGTTTTTATCAAATTGTCTATAGTAACATCACAGAAAAAGGTACATAACTAGGATTAAGTTTTTAAAAATGTTTCCTTTCTTACATGTCTATATTTCTTTAACTAAATTAAAAATGTATGTAATGCATTATCAGCATAAAACAATGAATGCTGCAGAAAACCTCTGAAAATTTCAAGTTTTGAGTTGCCATGGTAACCTAATAATAAAGTTGCATTGTTGGTTAATCTGCACTAGCCGGTTCCCTTAATCGTTCCTTCCTAAGAACAATGAAACAATCGCTGCTCCATATTAATAAAAGGTAGCGATGATGATGATGATAATGATGATGATAATGATGTTGATAATGTTAATAGTAGTACCGATGGTAGTAGTAGTAGTAGTAGTACCGTAGGCTAAGGCATGAGTCCATGATGATTGGCTATCTCCGGACTTTAAAGATGACTGTGTTCAAAACCTTCCATTGATCGTCCATGTAATGATATTTTTTTTTTATTTTATTTTTTGCTATTTTCAATTCCAGCAAATAATGGAGCTGTACCTTTTAATGGGTCACTGCCACATCATTCCAAGTCCTTGCCCAGTTTCATCCAACTTCATTCATTTCATCTTTCATGAATTCCTTTGATGAGGTTGGTGTATAGAAGGCCATCAGGCCATAAGAATATCTCCATAAACTGGAATCACAAAAACGACAATGATGAAGGGAGAAATATGTTATTATTATTATTACTATTATCATTATTATTATTATCATCATCATCAGATCTCGATGTAATTGAAGTGCTCCACAATAACGAATGAACAGTTGAGATGAGGCACTAAACGAATAGTACTGTTGGGAAATTAAGGAGGTACTTCCTACGGTTCTACATTTAGCAAGTGGAAGTGCGTTAATAAGAAGCATATGCATAGAAACATTGTACTCACTGACATGCACCACACCCGCCCGACTGTAACACAATGTAGTCATTACCAAGCCCCCAAGGAGATCCGATATGTGACCTGCACACCTGGAAGAGGATCACGTCCTGATAATTAAAGCTTAAACTCGGGACTATTTGCCTGATATTCCAACGTATGAGTGTAGGCAGCTTTGTTCATAAAGGTATCTATTGGAAGTTTCATGTGCTTATAATTGCCAATTCCAAGAGCAATTCCCTGCTTTCTAATGATAACCTAATATGAACCTTCACAAGAATATATATTTCTTTACTTGCTGGTACTACTGTATGTTGTATTTGAACAGGATTAAAACCGTGTCATTTCTTTTTACTTTCTTACTCTGCATAATTATTCGAGTTGACTGTTATATACTTGTAGATAGGGTTTTACTTTGTATTTCTTGATATTTTAAACATAGGCCAAACAGTATTCGTCAATCTTCTTATTTGCAAATGGCCACACTTGGAGTTTTAGTAAACGAAGTACGTACCTGATTATTTATTTATGTACTTACTTATTCATTCATTCATTCATTCATCCATTCATTCATTCATTCATTCATTCAGTTAGTTACTTATTTAATTATGTATTTGGCAGCATAAGAGCCGATCACTGGGGAACACGAATTTTGGTCCCTAAGATATATATCCCTTTTTGGGGTGTTCATGGGTGCAAGTGGTATCCTTGTCACGAGATGGCATATTTGGTTATTAAATTAAGCCTAAAACGTTGACAAAGAAAGACCACTACTGTATTAACATAACAAGTATTTTGTGTACAATGTTTCTGAATTTCAAGTTTGTTTTTATCCAGTTCTTATTCACTATGACGTAATAACTCGCAGAAAGAGTAAACACGTATGGCAGCTTCAATTTGAGATATCGCTGAATCCACATTTCTGTGATATCTCTGGACAATAGTTCACCAGCTTATGCTTATCCAATTGTCCACGGTACTGTTCATCCATGGTCCTAATTTCTTGGTGGAATTGTTCATCGCTGACATCACCAAGGTAATGAGGGAATCAATGCAAATGGCTGTGAAGATGCTCATATTGCATCCAAGTGTTCGAAATGCAGTTACTAGTACTCCATAATTAGTAGCCTTAGCGTTTCCAAGAAAATTGTGGACCACCATAAAAATGACAACCTAGCACGTGACTCTATATCACTCACAGAAAATCTAAAATGCTGGTCTTTAATGATATCCCGGACTTGTGGACCATCGAATATACTGGCCTTTATTTTCCCCAGGCTCAATGCAGGACAGTTTCAACATATGTAGTCAAACAGTCACCATCACTATTAAGAACCTGAACAAACGGCTTCATCAAATGCAGTGTTATGTGCAGTGGCGGTATTATGATCCTCTCTCCGTCCACTAAAGTTTCTGTGACCATATTTTTGTCTCCAGCCACCAAGTGTGTCTTTGGTCTACTGTCCCAACAAGCAATTAAGCAGACATACTAAATGAACCCGCCCTGCTATCCTATGCGGAAATTGACCATCTTGAAATCAACACAAATTGCCCATTGATGTTTGTAATAATGTAATATATCTAGGACTGTGGCCATTGTTGGCGATTTCCCAACATACAATGTGTGTGACCAATCGGTATAGATTTCTATCTGCTCCTGTTATGTAGAAGTTCACATTTCAGGCTGCGTATTGAACTGTCACAAAATAGGCGTCAGTCACCTGGTGTGTATCGTAGTAAGCCCAGTTTCATCTGCAAACCTGGTTCGTTTCTCTCAAGAAGAATTGTAGAAACTCATCTTCTCTGCTGCCATACACTGTCATTTAAAATCCAGGTAACAGAATGTTTTTTTCTGAGAACCTTGAAGCTATCTCTTCGGAAGGCTTAGGCCCCTAATGAGATCATTTAATTCAGTCTGGCTGAAACCTTTTGCAGTAAAAGGTTCTTCGAAATCTCAGCCATGTTGCCCAACATAACCTTCGTCTCACTAGTCGTTTCGTCTATCGCTTCACAACGCTCAGGAAGGCTAGAGTACGTTGGACGAGGTATCGCTTTGGGATGTACAATAGGGCGTCTCACAGAGGCTAAATCAGGATACTTCCACTGACTCTGGTTCTTCCTGTTGGTGCCTTTATATAACTACAAAATTAACAGTCATCAGTGTGGTTGCTCTGTTCATGCCATACCTTCGCTAATTTGTCCACTGCACAGGTGCTCTGTACACAATTTGCACATGAAATGTGGTGCTCATGACATATTTTGGTCTACCAGTTCCAGTTTGAAGTTAGAAAAATAGGCTCTTTAAGAAAAACGTTATAACAAGTCTCCACTGAATGAACATGCACTCCCCCAAAATGTTCTTAGTTGTGAATGAAGCCATTTATATATCTGCAAAGTAATAAAACATTCACAAACATGTAATTCACACATGCGATCATAAATATCAACACATCATTATGCAAAACCAGATGAATAATGTGCAGAAATCATAATTGTTGTTGTTGATTCATTTAGGAGCTTTGCGACATCGTGGTCATGTAGTCCTGTGTACTTTGGTGTGTATAGAATTTGTCTGATAACCTGTATCACTGTGATGTCTGTACTAGTATGTGGATTTGTAATTGAGGTACGATTCGGGTAGGAAGCGGCCTTGGCCCTAAGTTAGGTACCATCCCAGCATTTGTCTAGAGTAGAATTGGGAAACGACGAAAAAACACTTACAGAACGACTGGGGTTATAATCAAACCCGCCTCATTTAGTCTTGCCTCGCGAGACTTAGTGTACCTCGTTCCAGCCCTCAGACCAGAATGAAATTCCTTGGCAGAGCCGGGAATCGAACTCGGGCTTCCGCGGTGACAGCCAAGTGTGCTAGCCACTACTCAACGAGGCGGTTAGCAACAATAAGCAACCGTTGCGTTGGTGGGAGATAAATTAATAAAAATTCACAGAATTAACAGTATGTCGAAAACTAGAGCTGCTAGAACAAAATAGACAGTAGGCCTACTTATTGAATCAGCTGCACATTCCAAGAATCAGTTTTACAATTTCTGACACCAACCAAAAAAAAATGTTGTTCTTAATTCATTTGACGGGCTTGGGATATCTTGGCCATCATCCCACTATAGTTGGGTGTGTGTTGAACTTGTCTGATAATCTGTAATCCTAAGATGACTGTAGTAATGGGTGTAACTGTATTAGGGACAGGGATGGGTTAGGCACCACGGAACTTGAAGTAAAGTGCCGGCATTTTCCTGGAGAGAGTGTGGTAAATCTGGGAAAAGCCACACTCAGAATAGCCGCTGTCAGCGCCGGGATTCAAACCTGTTATCTTCGGACTAGCCGCAGCTGCCCTTGCGGCCGTGGTGTCCGATTTAACGAGCACGGCTACACCGCGGGGTCAAAAAAAATGTTTCGTTCCCCAGTGCAATCACCCTTGGAACTCAAACCCGCATCTTTTACACTCAAGGGATGTGCGCGCAGTAACAATCCAAGCTCTAAAGCTCACTCCAACTCTTGAGATCAAATGCATGATAAATGTAGTCTATACTGAAAATATCGAGGGAGGGGCAGGTACTCTCCTGGTTCACCGGTTTATCCTTTCAATTTCATTCCAGTCGTACTCCGTCATCATTAATTTATCATCATCCCGGAAGGGTGCGACAGACCTCGAAAATTGGCACATTTCCACAGTTCGGCGCTGATGGGAACATCAAACGTAAATCGACACTAGACTGAAATAATGTCATTAAATTATTATGATTATTATTATTAACGGATACGAATATCCACAGCAATACAGGGCAAAACACTTATAGGCTAATTCACATACTCAGTGTGTGCATGGGCTGGTGACCATGATTTATATATCTATTCAATGACGCAACTACAAATTAATGAAAAACAATTGCTACACATTCATTAGATATTGTGCACGCCGTAACTGTCTTGAACCTTGAGTATGTTTGTTTTTTTTTTTTGGGGGGGGGGATGTAGCATGTACATCGTTGTGTAGACCACAAGTCCTTTTGTATTCGAGAGGGACGGATCTAAATGAATAAATTCACAAATTCTAACAATCCAAATATTATTCCTAATTTATACCACGAATTTAAAAACGCATGGGAAGCTCATTTACTAGAATGGGTTAACACTGTGATGTGTATTTCATCTAACAGTATAATGTTCTCTTTTGGTTTGGCATTTTCCTGACTGTACTTAATGTTATAGGCAGCTGATGGACTAGGATTCGAACGTTGGTAACTCCAGTTGAGAAGTGTACACGGAATGAAATGAGAGTGAAAACCAGAAGGCAAAGGAATTGATGTAGTGCCACACTCTTCAACGTATTTGCCTCGTAAAATCAATCACACAGGTAATGTGTATACATTAGTGCTAAAAACTGTATATGTCTGGGGGGAAGGAAGAATGTGTTAAACGTCCCTTTCAATATCTGTTGGTGTTTCTAAAAGCAGCAGTAGTTAAAAGCGACGTAAACCAATAAAATTATTATTATTATTATTATTATTATTATTATTATTATTATTATTATTATTATTATTATTATTATGATTCAATATCTGTTGTTTTAGAAATGCTGGGGTGTCGCAATTTTACCCAGAGGGTAACATTCAACGTTCCAGAAAATATTGTAGCCTATTATTGGTCTCTCCTTGGTAATACCCATACCAATCGACTATTCTGGGATTGAGAACCCAGCGCATAGTGCCACTGCTGGTTCGGGGAAGGCAGAAAAGGCAGGATGATTACTTGCTGATAACTAGGGACCGGATCCTTAGGTTTATACCTATTTTTTCTTTACTTCTAAATACAAAATTAAAAAAAAACATATTCATGAATTCTGTATTACCTAACGATACCTAAATGATATGCGAGTAGGCCTACCTAAAATACCCAATTGCAGTATTGAACCCATGTACCATAGGCCTCAAAGGGAGTCGAATCCATGTACTTTGAGAAAGGAATGAAAGAATCATACAGTTTCTAAGGGAAAGGAGAGAGATTTCAAGCCAGGATTACAGCCTAACATTGTGCAAGCGCTAGGGCCAGGTGTTCCTTAGATGAGCTCATGCCTCTTGACATTTATAAGGAGCCAGTCATGGATATTAATAGAACGAGTGGAAAGTTTTGACTGTAAGACGAAGAAGCTGGACTCGGAAATTGCTCTTACGTTGCAGGAATATGGCAACCTCGCTGCTGAGTCAGAACAGGAATAATTAAATTTAACCCGTTTACGAGTATAAAAATAAGTAAACAGATACAGTACGGTGAATCAATTTGGATTAGAGATTTTTGTGTAAAGAAAAACCTTGTAAAAATTGCACAGGAGAAAACTGCAAACGCAAGTAGACGTCATTGGGGGTTCACCGAGACCCAAGGAGTGGGAGAATAAAAAAAGAACAGCACCACCCACACAGTTGAGGACGAGAAATTAATTAATATCTCGGAAATGCACGATCGATTTCCATGCACAGGAAGATTATTTTACGTTTGGAAGACGAGCTGTCTGGATATACGATTTTTATAATTGTGCGTCAATTAGTTCAAAAGTTGGTCACGAAAAGGACTAGGATTTTATCTTTTTGTGACTGAAAGGTATAAAACTCCTGGCCTCACCAAGCCAATCATGCAGTCTACGAGAGCCCGTGAGGGGAACGTCACGCTGTATCAGTACATGCAGTTATTCTGACAGCCCGTGAGGGGGTGTTACTCTGCATCAGTGCATGCAGTCTACGAGAGCCCGTGAGGGGAACGTCACGCTGTATCAGTACATGCAGTATTAGTCCGTCCAGGGGGGCGTTACGCTGGAGCATCATAATCATCAGTCTACGAGCATTCCGTGAGCGGAAGTGCTGCACCACATCGTATACGCAGTATTCAAGAGCCCGTGAGGGGGACGTTAAGCTGTATCAAACATCGATCCAGAGCCTGTGGGAGGCTATGCTACAAGTTCACCGAGTGTAGACCAGTTACGATATAAGTACGCTACGCTGAGGGTTAGCAGTTCGAGACTTTGAAGAGTCCTAATTTATAAAGAACATTAAATATACGGACTTTAAAGCAATATCGCCAAAGTAAGACACAGCGATCAGTAGGGAACTTCGAGTTCCAGAAGAACGCTAGTTCAATACAGTTACGAAGTTATAAGAACTCCAACAAATAAACGGCGTTACGTCTAGTAAAGACATTGTTAAAGACATTAAGTCCTGTAAAGGACAAGAATAAACAGTAATTACGATCGCGAAAGATAGAAGTTCAAGCGAAAGGAACTTAGGAACTTAGCTTCGAAACCAGAGGGAAACGTACTCTAGTGAGAAAACGTCAAAAATATACGATAGACAGTATACGGTCCTCGAAGGGAGGCCAAGATATAGAAACTAAACGGTACGATAGACAGTATACGGTCCTCGAAGGGAGGCCAAGATATAGAAACTATAGGGTGCGATAGACCACCATATATAAATAGAGGTGACGGCAAAGAAAAGACATTTATCGCCTAGTTAAAGCAGATAAAGTAAAGCCGAGTAATAGACAATAGAAGCGGTTTTGAGAGACTGAAACCAGTAGTTTCCATTGTAGGAGAGAGAAACTTTGAACGAGTAAAATCACACGTCCAATGCAGGTCGATAGGATTCACATCAGGGATCATCAACAGCCGACAGAAATCGTAAAAATCGTTGAGATACGCCCGTGTGATAGGAGTGAAGTGTAAATATTGTAAGAAAAGAAATAAGAGTGTCATTTTAAGTGTTTTAGGTAAAGTGAAAGCGTTTTATGCACAGTGATATGTGTTATAATATGTACCAGAGTAATATTTTTTAGTGTTTTAATGTGTGTTCAAAACGGATACACCAGTGTATTAAAAAAAATTGTCAGTGTTAAATATAGTGAATATGTGTCAAGAAATTTCTGTACATAAGATGAGATTGTACAATATGGAGTAGGTCAAGAAGGTGGGCCAAAATGTCACATCTAACGAGAATAAAGGTCAGAAAGCGACCTTAAACATGTAAGAAAAGATTTTCATTATGTTTTGGTGTCGGGAAAATTTTTGTGTACAATTCCACCGGAGTTTTGAGTAGAAGGGATGTTTTTAAATGAATAATAACTAAATAAGAACGCGATCTGAACGAAAATAAAGTTTTAAGAAATAATAAATAATTATGTGAAATAATAAATCCTGTAGAGGAAAGGCATGGAATAAAATGTCAGTATTTAATGAATGTTATAAAAGCAAGCGTGATAATAATAATTATAACAAAGATATTTACATAAAGGTAAATTTGAATTATATGAAAGAAATAGCTTTTGAGCTTTTGTAAGGAATGAAAACATGATGTGAATAACAAGGTAAAGAAATCTAAATAAAGATTAAATTGAATGATATAAAAATATAGAGCGTTGAAGCCTTAACAAATGTATAAGACATGATGTGAATGCGTGTTCTTAAAAAGGGAGCGATTTATTGTCAACGGAAAAGATTAATATAAGAATTAAGATATGTATCAATTGTTACTATGAAATTTATCAGTTCTTTGGAAGACATTCGGCCGTAAAGTAATGTGTAGCGTAATGGAACGCAATTAAATAAAAAGTCATGCTAGGAACGCGTAAAAGTTAAAGTACTTGGTAAGTTACTTATGGAGGGTAGTTGATTGCAGTGAATTGAGATATGTTGTAAGTCCTCTAAATTGTGACGTGGATCACGAGGCCATGTGTGTATTATTTAAAAGGGAGCTAATGTACGGTATTATTGAGCGTAGGTCCTGTAAGCTACGGCTTGACCCTAAATCGCGTTTTGTATAAGTCCTCTGATGTGGAAATGTTCCCGAGGCATGTTAAGAGATTCGAACCTAGAATCCTCTTGTTGTTAAAGCCCCTAATTATTCGTCGTAGAATGTGTATTAATCTTCCCAATCAATGAGGACCCTCTCATAATTAATAAATGCCAAGGTTACGAAAGTGGTTTATGAGCCAAAGAATATTGTTGAATGGAAATAAGTGAAGTAAAAGCCAGGTCTCTCCACAGAACTGAGAATAATGTGAAGGTTTGTTTTAAAGCATTGAAGAGAGCTGCCACCGTAGGTTAGGCAGAGAGTCGCTTTCCTTGTCATAAATCACGCCCGAGTATAATGGCCTGACCCTCATAGAGCGAGGGTGGGTAAAAACCGTCTTGTAAGATGTGTTAAATACACCGTGAGTGTTTAAAGTTGTTAATGACCCGGGCGTTGAACCGAGGTCCTTGTAGATTGATATTATCGCTTGCCAATTCAGATCGTTGTTTTCTTATGTGATAATGGTCTTCTATGACAAATGAATTAAATAAAATCCCTATTGTAATATTGGATGGAAAATAGGAATCCACGAGTTTTGTGAAGATAACTAGGTTTCGGGAGTGATCATAGTTTTTGACTTTGTCAAGTAATCTTTATAACTCTGGAGTACACAAATAGTTTTCCCGATCACCGTAGTGAATTTGCAAAACTTGAGAGAGATAGTAAATACGGAGAACATGTGATATGCCCAAATATTGAAGTGAATAATTAACATGTAATTTTAAATGTAATTATATATTTGTTTTATTTTTATGCTATTCCTTGTTCACTTTGGACAAGTAGAATGATATTGGTCAGTAGTTTATGTGTTTATTTGTTTGTAGCGCCATAATTTTTGATTTATTAAATGTGTTAAAATAGGAGTTGATTTTGTTGTTATTTTTGCAAGTGTATCCTCTATTTAATCCAAAATATGTAAGTCACAGAGTGGGAGAACTTACCGCAGCCCCGAAAAATCCCGAATTGAGCAATGCTGGCATACTGTGATTTGCATATTTCTTGCTGCAAGGGCACAGTATTGTTCTATTTATTGTCGTATATATGAATCTTAAGTCCATATTTTTAAAGACATACTTGGTTATTTACTGTAATCAGGAAAAGGGTGGCTAAATATTTTATCATATTCGTACTGTCAGGAAAGTGGGGATAAATCTCGTATTGTTTCCATGTTCACTATATGCTAAATAAGAAAAGGTAATTATACGGGCTAGAGTGTGAAAATCGCCTCTGACATCCTTGGTTTTATTGAATTTGAGCATTTAACAGATTTAAAGAGAGCAAATATCGCCTAAAAGTGTGAAGTTCTCTGTGATAATTTGATAAGATACGTATCATTATGTAAAATATTTACACTCTCGTTGCAATGAGATTTTCTACTATCAATTCATTAAGTTTAAGCTTTGCGAAATTTATGACAGCTTTTGCTACACTTTAAACATTGAAACCTATTTCAAATCCTATTCTATCTATTTTAAAAAAATGTTCTTTAAAGCCTAAAAATCCGTTCCCTAGTGATAACAAGAAATATAGTTACTGGCGTTTAGCTATGCACTTGACTTTGAGAGCTCAGCGCTAGGAGGGGGTGTAAACGAGTGCGGGCAACACGCCGAGTACTTCCCTATGTGAGAACATTGGCGCGCGTGACAGTAGGTTCCCACAACCAGACACAGACACCCTCAGCGCTGTATTCGCGAGTTACGATGTATTCTAGAGTCATCTTTTGAGGCGGCCTAGTATTCCACCAATAGATAGCAGCAATGGCTTAAATCCAGGTCCAATAGTTCATTGGTACCACTGTAACTCAGGCGTTATCATTGGCATAGCTTCCATTAGGAATAATGAAGTTGACGATGACCATGATAATGGTATTGATAATATAGTTACATTGACGGGTGTGGGCTAGACTTGTCATTCTCGGAATCCCAAGCTCATATCTAGCAATCAAGTAGACTGTCGCCACAAAATTCAAAATGAATGAGATACGTCACGGTGGACACCTGCACGACTGTCCGAGGTAAGTAATACCAACTATCTGAGGTCAATGTACTATAATATTCAATTGAATAAAAAGCTGACACAATTCAGTGAACCCAGCCACTATACTTATGGTTATTAGCTCCAGAGCTCTCATGTCCATTAAAACTTTTCAGGACAATTGTCATCATCCCTTGGGGCGAGCTTACAAGCATAGCCGATTGGCCACAGACACGCTCCGGTTCCACCATTTGACTTGGGAGTTGAATGTTCAGAGATCTGCTGTTCGAATCACGTCCATTCCGAGCGTGTTTATTGACCATATTTTTCCTCACTCACTCCTTGTCTACTTATTTCAAGTCCAGAGCACAATCCAACGCCCAAATAACTACAGTACACTCACTATCATATTCTTCCTTACATACTGCTTACATAAACAAATGACTGGCTGAGTGGCACAGCGGTAACGTTCTCGCTTGCTGTGCCCAAGGTTGCAGGATCAAAAGAGGCAGTCAGTCTGAAAGACTGAACTTTATATAATTTTAAATGCTACAAATGCTGAAAAATGCTAGAAAGTCTGGAGGCTTCGAGCGAAGCGAGAAGCCAAAGAATCTTGACATGTTAGATGATCAAGAAACAATCAGAACGCTAGAAAGTTACAAGTCATGAGGGAGCTGGAGCGCGCGGTGAAAGGAGGGAGCTGGCTGAATGACGTCACGCTCGCCGTGTCGTTGCCGTCTCGTAACTCCAGAGCTCACCAGTGAACTCAGTACACATGCACCAAGCGGTACTATGACGTCACACACCTCAGTGCATTTTCGATACATTTCGTGACCTCGCCGTAACGTAACGACGAAGTCGACTAGATCATTTAAAATGATAAAACCTGGGTGGGCGTGGTGGCGCAGCGTTCAAGCTGTTGGTCTCTTACCACGGTGGACCGGGTTTGATTCCCGGTCAATGGATGTGAGATTTTCAAAGTGAAATGCTATGTCCTTTGGTTCGAATTCCACGTAAGAAGGAGGTCCCGTGGCTCATGATGGCGAGATTATCGGTCACGTAAAACTACAAACTTCCTTCCTTTTCAAAACCTGGCGCAATCACCTGGCATTTGAGGGTGCGCAAATGCGAGGGAGCCGTGTCAGTAGCTTTACTCGCACGTTAAAGATCCGCTTCGGGGCAAAATTCCAGCACCCCGGCATCTCTAAAAGCCGCAATAGTTAAAAGGGACGTAAAAACAATATCATTATTAACATAAACAAATGTATGCGTGATAAAAATGTCTCAAGCCTCTGCATTAAGCAAGATCATAATCATCATCATCATAATCATCATCTTCATCATCATCATCATCATCAACAACAACAACAACAGCAGTATCAGCAACAACCATCTTGAGGTGGCATATGCTTAGTGGATAGTCAGAGTCATCGCTGATAACTAGGGCTCGGATTTTTAGGTGCTAAAAATCGGGAAAATATTTATTTTTTATGTATTAAAAATACCTGAAATATGTAACAAAAAAGTAAAAATATTTAATTATAATTAAGTTTATTAATGTGAATATAAACAATATGCAGTACTCACGAATGCAGTTTATGCTATGCCTCACTGACTGCTGAAGAATTACAATACACAACGAGATACATCTTCAGGTTGTCCGCCACAAATGACCGACGATTATCGCGAAACACTTCTTCTGAAGGCGCGAAACAGCGGCAATATGCTTATTGCCCTAGAGGTGTTGTGTAACTTGAGATCGCTGTTCAGCCTTGAATGCTTTCCCCACATCGTTGGCACAACAGATTGCCCCCACCAGAAATAAAATTATCTTTAAATTCTGCAACATAATGCTGCAGACGTTTACTTTAGGCATCGTAGAACTGCCTTACACTTCACAGTGCCAGAAATGAACGGCATGTGAGTGACACTGGTTCCAGGTAGCTTTGGGGGGGGGGGGGGGGTCCAGCACGTGGTGCATGGACAAGGAAATCCCCGGCTTCCACAGTGAGTGGCACGGGGCGACAAGTTAAGAATAACACAGTTGCAAGCTGACATACGCTCTGCATGAAGATTAGATAGCTCATGGTTCATCCCCGTTGAAGTAACACAGACGAAAAATTCAATAAACTGAAAGATCTATCATACTGATTAAAAGGAATGTAAATATGATGTATTTTATGTGCTAATAAGTGAAAAACAGGAATTTATGTATTTATAGAAAAAATGCTTAAAATATGTATTTACATTAAAAAAATATTTATTTACCTAAAAATCCGAGCCCTACTGATAACTGGGTAGCGTTGTGGTTCAAAATCCAATCGATTCCAGATGCACACGGCTGCAAACCTGAGTGTATTATTCCCCACGTTTTTCATACTTCTTCTATACAAATGCTGGGAAGGTACCTAATTCCATTGCGTCGCAGGTTAGAAGCTGACTTCTCTACTATAATGTCATACACGTTAAAATTTGCCTCCTGGCGAAAAATCTTAAAATTGACAGTTAGACACACCACAATTGACACCACACTCACCCAAATATACGAACGTTAAAACCAAAGTTGTCCGAAGATAATACACGGAACAATTGCCAGTAGCATCGTGGAGAGAAACTGAGAACTACAGAAGCGTGGCATTGATGAGGTCAGTAGAAGAAAGTGATAGCGGAGTCAGAAGTGGTTTCAGAACTGTTATTCAGGTTTGAATTCTCTCCAGATTAAATGCTGATCTCTGTTTGGTATACTTCCCGTAGTCATACGTTTGGTACAATGTACATTTCAGTCGAGTGACCACTGAATTAGCACATGCTCATCCGTATTTGTATACGGTTTATATCTTACTGTCAATAGTGTTTTAGTGGTACGATTCCCACACTTGAGAAACATAACACGCCACCGAACGGCCTTGGCCTACGAAGTAACCGCTGCTCGGCCATTTTGGCCTAAAGATTGAGGAGTGACACGTCATCAACGAGACGTGTCCCCTGGTCGTTGATCTCGGATTTTCTGTCTTTCTTTCTTTCTTTCTTTCTTTCTTTCTTTCTAACTTACTTTTTCCATTTCTTTAGACCGACTTGCCCCCTAGACAGGCCAGTCCCTGTAGAAAGCTCCGCAATCCACAATGTCCAATCCACCGCTGGAAACTAAAGTGTTTCAGAGTACGTGGCATGCCAAGAAACTGCTAAAAGTAATCCAAACCAAAACCAGTGGTACAACTGTATAGGAAGTGGAGTAATGAAATGTATTATTATTATTCATATGTTCACCATTTCATTGGGTAATATTCACCATTTCATCGGCATTTGTTGCAAGAAGGAGTGGAGTTCTCTATACTGGTAGGTTGAGGAAGGAACGAACTATGGAGCAGGTCTCTAAAATAACTACTGGTTTGCAGATTATTATTTGGCTGGCTGGCTGGCTGCGAATCATAGTCGCTCACGTTCTCATCTACTGTTGTCTGAGTTATGGGATCGAATCCCACCGCATTCGGTTGGCATTTCAGGATGCTAACGAACCCGTGTTAGTAGATACAATCTCAAAGGCCACATCAATTAAAAGGCTCTTTAAACCCAGAACATTACTTCACATCATTAGGTCACTCTGCTCTGTGCCACACCACATTAACCAGTGCATTACGTCAGTGGGTGACGGATGTCAGACGATAACAAATTGGTTGTGTCCTTGGATATTTACCGCGATTAATTAACGCTTTGTTTTGCCGCCATCATCCTGTGAGTCAGCGGGACAGGATGTGGTCGCAGGACAAGACGGCGTGGCGCTGCGCTGCGCTGTGCTGTTCTGTGTACTGTATGTCGCAACCCTTCCCTCAGCCAAACAAATGGAATATTCCACGAGTAAGTTATTCCTATATTTTTTATTTTACTTTCTCTTCAACATAGGAAAGTGAGGCGGCAGATAACGCAATCGTCGATTCTTTTTCTTTCAGGAGGTCATGGGTGTATTCAATATTCTAGTACTGTACTGTAGAGGAGCTCTCCACCCACTAACCGCCCAGCTATTGTCAGAAAGTGTACTTTGTTCAAACACTTCAAATTAGTTTTAGGGTTTCTTTTCACTACTTCAACAATAGCTTCAGTTCCACAATGCTACTACTAAATATTCTAATAACAATAATAACAATAATAATAATTATAAAAAAATAATAATAAAAATATAATTATCATAATAATTGTAATCGCTTATCCACCCAGCTCGGTTTCAACCACGGTCACTGCGAGGTATCATTCCTCTACCGCCAGAGGACAGAGTCTTGGAGGTTGACACACTTTGTCAGCAGATACAGCTGGGGATGGTAACAGGCCGATCGTCCAGACTACCGCTAATTTAGATCTAATTAAGGAAGGGTCAGGGAAGGGATTTTGGAAGGAAGTCGGCCGTAGAACTGTTAAATGCAACCATCCCGGCATTTGCCTGGGGGTGAAAATCGGAAACCACGGAAAACCATTTTCAGGACGGCTAGGGTGAGGTTCAAACCCATGCTCTCCTAATACCAGTGAGGCACGAGGTAGCGCGTTAGTGCTCTCGGTCACTGAGGCTAAAAATAATACTAATAATAATAAACACTGAAGTGTTTCAGAGTGCGTGGTATGCCTAGAAACTGCTAAAAGTAATCCAAACCAAAACCTTTGGTACAACTATAGGATGTGGAATAATGAATTGTGTTATTATTACTTTTATTATTGTCATTATTATTATTATTTGGCCGACTGTGAATCAAAGCAAGCAAGCTTGTAGTTTAACGTGACCGTTAATCGCGAGATCATGAGCCACGGGACCTCCTTTTTACGTGGAATCCGAACCACAGGACATGGCATTTCACTTCGAAAATCTCACATGCATTGACCGGGAATCGAACCCGGACCGCCTTGGTGAGAGGCATACAGCTAGACCGCTGAGCCTCCACGCCCCTACAACTGTGAATCATAGCCACTCAAGTAGTATTGTTGAAGTAGTGAAGGGGTACCTTTAAACTAATGTTCAAACCCAGAGCCGAAAGACTGGAGTCTCAATACGTAACCCAAGACCAGAGCAGCTGGCTTACTTACAGTTCATTAAAACGCAACTCGAACGTATCACTACGCCCTAGATCGTTGACTTGATTCGTCTGAGCTCTGTATCAGTCGACATCCTATGAGCTCCAAACAGATGACAGCACATCTCACCTTGCACGGGGGAGATTTACAGAATTGCGGCCAAACGTACCACCAGATAGACACTAGCTCATAACAGGCAGCCCTTTGAACCCACTTGGGCCTACTCTGACTGTCGGGCTGAATAGCTGATTGTCTCAGCTGAAAGACTGTTTAAATGTGACAACTTTGAGTCTGTAGAGTTCCTGGCCTGTTAAACATCCCTCCGGAGCAAGAATTCGCCGCCGCAGCATCTCTAAAGTAACAGCAGTTAAATAAGACATAAAGGGACAAACATTGTTGTTGGTATTATCATTACTAAATAGTAGTAGTGGAAGTAAGCTAGTAGTAGTAGTAGTAGTAGTAGTAGTAGTAGTAGTAGAGTTTTTCAGATAAACAGCCTCTTGATTCTTCCTTTTCTTCAGTACTGAACCTACCTAACAGTACGGCTATTGGCAAGATAACTTCCCACGTTAGTCTTCGATTCCAGGTTGAAGCAGTTTTGGGTGAAGGTCCGTCGAAAGTAATCATGAGATAGCCTGAAATAAATTACATTGAAATCAAGCCATGTGACTGCACTTCTCCCTCTCAATAGCCCATGGTTTCCTGGGAACATGCCGTAGCTGAAGTGGCAGCGTGAGCGACAGATCGAATGTCAATGGAAAACCTGCGCTATCGGCTCTACATGATGTGAATTCAACTCGCATGCAGAGCAGGGCGCCAGGGAATGTTCTCCGCAGCGGTTACATGCTGCTGCCAAAGGTAGAGTCAGCAGTTACGTTGGCAGCACGGCTGTCACTTGTATAAAAAAAAATAAAAAAAAACAGCAATCTTTGTTCTCACCACAGCCATTCATAACAGATGCTGGAAATGTTGTCTTTGTGTTCGAAGACCGACTTTAACACGTCTACACATATTGTCGAAGACTTTCACTAAATTTTCTTGCGTAATGGACTGCACATAATTAATGATATTCACTTGAAGTTCATCAATCGTTTTTGGATTAGTTTGTGAGCCGGTCACACGAAATTTACTTATATTCCGAACGGTAACCCGGTTTTGACACTTTGAATTAGGAAACCAAGCCTGAAATTTTAGTCTTACTTTTTCTGTAAACCGATCGCCTTCGCGAAACACCTATTCCACCAAAAAAACTCTCTCTACAGCAGTAAACATTATCGCCTGTATACTGTTGAACTCCAATAATCTATTTGAACGCTCACTTACTGCAATACACACAGATGATTTCGACAACCTACAGCCCACACGTGTAGCCTTCACTGTACTGCTACACATCGTGCTGCCAACTAAACTGCTGACGCTACCTCTCGCAGCAGCATGTAGCCGCTGCGGAGAACATTTCCTGGCGCCCTGTAGAAGCACATGTTTTCCGTTGACGTCACAGCCAAACAACATTGCAGTTCATCTTTACTTCCATTCATAGCGCGTTAGAACACTGTAAAATATGGTTAGTTGGTGTTTCATTTGAGAGGCGTAGTCATCGTGGGCATTCAGTCCCATGAACTTGGGTGCGTGTGGGTGGAGTTTTTGTCTGATAACCTGTGTTATTGTGATGAGTGTATTTGTGTGTATTTGTGTTATTCAGGCGAGGATTGTAGAAGAAGGCAGCCGTGACCTTATGTTAGGAACCATCCCGACATTTGCCTGGAGTAGAAGTGGGAAACCACGAAGAACCACTTCCGAGATGACTGAGGTGGAAATCACACCAACCTCTTCTCAGTTTTGCCTCACAAGGCTGAGTGTACGGAGTTCAATCCTTCAGACCAGAATTACATATCTTGGCAGAGCCAGTAATCGAACCCGGACCTCTGGGGTGACTACTATCCCAGCATTCGGATGGAGTTGAAGTGGGGGTAACCACAGATAGCTACTTCTAGGATGGTTGAGTTGGGAATTGAACCTACCTCATCTCAGTTCTGCCTTAAAAGTTTGAGTTTACCCCATTAGAGCTTTCAAACCAGAATTCCATGTCGTGGCAGAGCCGGGAATAGACCCCGGACCTCGGGGGGACTGCCTTGAATATTAGTCACTCTGCCATATGGTCATCATATCAATATAGAAATTCACTATGGTTCGTAACTACTGGGGTCATGTCTCATAGATCTATTGATTTGCCTTGTCTAAATGTTCACAAAGAAATACTGTACAGTCGTTTCGTAATAGCAGTGTTAAGTGGTTTTACCTCCTGGGCCTTGTGCACTTCATAGGTCTCTACAAGAAGCGGGAGGGGAGTGTTCCCCAGCTGCGAATCCTATCATTATACTCGTACTGGTGTGCAAGTGTACACGCAGCGTGCGTCTTCAAAGCGAGGTCACGACTCACACCCGTCATTATTCAGCATCTAATTGGAAAACCTCTGTTGAGGACGTTGGCTCTTCTCGGAATTACTTAAGACGGTATGACACTCACAGTATAAGTAATGTAAACTTACGAAAATAGCATGTACTTCTTTGGAATAGGAAACCACAATAGCTCATTCTTGACCGCGTGGGAGAATCACGACTCCGAGCAATAACTTTCCCCAAAACATTGCTGTTTCCGAGCGTCCTGTTTGACGCACAGGAGCAATGATTTTCCCAAAAAACATAGCGGTTTCTGTGCGGCCTGTTTGACTCACAGAAGCAATGATTCCCCCCCCCCCCCCCAAGGGACGGTTTCCATGCGTCCTTCTTGACTCACAGGAGCAAAACAAAGTGGTTTCCGAGCGAGCCTCTTCGGTTAACAGGAGCAATGATTTACCCCCATGGCATAGAGGTTTCCGTGCGGTCTGTTCGGTTCACAAGAGCAATGATTTCTCCTACTACAAAGCGGTTTCCATGCGGCCTGTTCTGTTCACATGGCTAGATGATCTCAAGAGGCGGTTGGAGGAGGTATTTTTGATGTATATTATTCTTGGTTCTCTCCACTATCATTTCATTTCATCTGTCATTCATTTAATCATTGCCCCAGAGGAGTGCGTCAGGCCTCGGCAGCCGGCACAGTTCATATCCTCGCCGCTAGTTGGGGGCTTCATTCATTCCATTCCTGACCCGGTCGGAGACTGGAAGCAGGCTGTGGATTTTCATTTTCATTATTCTTGGTTGAACCGGGTTGGGGATGAGATGTGATGTTTATCTGTGTAACGGGTGGTTGTTACAGCTTGATACCCTTCTTGACTCCAACCTTGTGAGGAGAGTTAATGACAGATGAAATGAATGAAGATGAATGTACAGTATGTGGACGAGGAGTTGAAGGAATAGGTCGTGGCCTATTAGAAGGTACTGTCCCAGCATTTGCCTGGAGTTAAAAATTGTTAACCAGGAAAAACCAGTTCAAGGACAGCCGAACGTGGAGAAACCCGCTCTTCTTTCCAGTACGGAGATAACTTGGTCCATTGGCCCTGCCTAGCGCCTTAACGAACGTAGCTATCGCGCTCAGCCGTGGATGTATCTCTGATGGCCTTCCATGAAGGTACACACAGGATAAGTAATTAATAAGAAGCATCAATAGGGAATCAAGTACATCCATACATTGATCGTGGAGAGCATGGTCTCCAACAAGAACATTTTTAACATCAATATTATGTGTCTACGCATGCTTTTTAAATGTACAGCTGCTCCTTTTGATACCAGGGTGATGATTCTTGTAACATCTACGTCATCTGCTCCTAATGATAAGGACGATAATGAAAATAAATATGAAAATTAATACTACTATTACTCCTAACTTGCATACTAGAAGAAAACATGGAGAAAAATAATAACGAAAATAAAAATGGGGTGAATATAACCGATAAATAACTGTAAATGAAATTTCCCTTTAAATATTTCCTGGAGTTGCTTATTTATTTATTTACTAGCTATACCAGGCATGCGTTGCGATGCCAATCAAAGATAGAAACAAAGGAAGATAATAATGTTATTGGTTTTATATCTCTTTTAACAACTGCGGCTTTTAGAGACGCCGGGGTGATGGAATTTTGGGAAATTGTTGAAACGATCCGCGCACCATCGCTCATGTGTTGATCTACTCGTGCGTTACCTATTGTAAAAGCCTTTTCTGGAGTGTGCACATCAATTCACTAAAGTTTAATCGCAATCGGATGAATGGTATATGTACGCATAAAGGACTTGAAACGATTCGCATGCCGTCACACATTTGTTGAATCTACTCGTGCGCTACCTGTTGTAAAATGGATTTACTAAGCCAGAAACCTTCCCTGGAATGTACACAACAACTCACCCAAGTTTCATCGCAATCGGTGATGGTATATGAACGCATAAGGGACTTGAAACGATTCGAGAGCCATGACCGTTTTCGAACCGGCAGCCAAGCTTGAGTTCAGTTTTAAGGACTTCACTTTACCACTGACCCACACCAGCTGGTAAAAATAAAATCAAGTTGTTCACTAAAGAACATATAGCCTACTTTCTCCTAAATGCATGGGTATAGTTATAACTCTTTGTCCTTTTCAAGGAGTATAATTGAATGCTGGTTGTAGTAGCTTGTTAAAATAAAACGTGCTATACGGATATTAAACGTTGATTGATTGAAACCTCACCTGAATTATATATACACACACTAATACAGCAATCACAATAACACAGGCTAATAATTATAAAAATAATAACCCCTGTCACTACAGCCCATGAAGGGCAAGTGCCTACCAAGCGACCGCTGTCCAGCCATTTGGCCTGCAGACATTGAGGTGATGCGTGATCAGCGCATCGGATCCCTTCGGCCGTTAATTTTGGTTTTCGTGACCGGGTCGCTGCCTCACTGTCAAAGAGCTACTCAATTGTCCGCACAAGACTGATTGCACCCCATTCCAGCCTTCACGTCAGTTTCTAAAATCCCTGACGGAGCCGGTAATCAAACCTGGGGCCTCTGGGGAACAGGCAGGCGTCCTACCCCAACACCACGGAGAATAACACAGGTTATCATACAAAATCCAACACTCACCCAAGTACACGGGCTAAATTACCATGATGTCCATGCATCTCAAAAGAAACAACAACGGCTTCCTACCCAAATCCTTCCTCGTATAAAAGTAACACACACTAGTAAGCCTAGGCATCACAGTGACACAGGTTAGACAACTTCTACACACACCCAAGTTAACGGGGCTACAAGTCACTAATGCCGCAAAACCCCTAAGGAATCAATACAATACAATACAAATACAATAACAATAGACTCTTACAGCGGATCAAGGTCATTTATTTATTTATTTTATTTTATTTAGTCAATTTACCCTCTAGGTTGGTGGTTCCCACGGACTCAGCGAGGGAACTCACCACTACCGCCTCTATGGGCAGTGTCCTGGAGCTTGGAACATCCGATCGTAATGGATACAACTGGGGATGTGTGATCAGCACTTCGCCCAGGCGGCCTCACCTGCAAAGCGAACAGGGGCCTCATGAGGGATGGGAAGGGATGGAAGATTGGGATGGATAGGCGAGGAATAGGGAAGGAGGCGGCCGTGGCCTTACAGTAGGTACCATCCCGGCATTTGCCCGAAGACGAAGTGGGAAACCACGGAAAACCACTTTGAGGATGGCTGAGGGGGATTCGAACCCCCTCTACTCATTTGGGCCACCCGAGGCTGAGTAGACCCCATTCCAGTCCTCGTACCACTTTTCAAATTTCGTGGCAGAGCCGGGAATCGAACCCAGGACCTCCGGGGCGGCAGCTAACCACGCTGACCGCTACGCTATGGAGGCGACGGATCAAGGTCAAGGAATATTAATCGCTGTATTTGAGTGATGAAATATGTGGTGTTATAACTTATTAGTATACATATAATATTTTCGATTGCTAATACACACTATATGCTAAACATTATAACGTGTGAGTAGTTATAAATCAATAATTATCACAAAATAATCGTAGTAAAAAATTGAACCTGCAGGGATTTGAACCACGAACCTTCCGATTATGACCCCAGGTCGCTACCATTACGCCATGGATGGGCTTCGACAATACTTGGTAAACAACTGGTTTAGTATAACTGTATCATATCTTGTGTTGAAATCGACGATTTCATTAGCGTTTCCTGGCGTTTCTATAAACCATTTGATACTAAATACGAGTATGTATTATTTTGTTCAGCACATTCCTAAAAGGATATAAACTTACGCAGTTTCGGAAATATATGTCTTTACGAGCAGAAATAGCGGCCATTTTTACAACGGGAAGGCACGAACTTACAACGATATGGCATGGCCGGCCTGACCTGTTAGTCACTTCTACGGTTACATATTCTATTATAATATGCTAATATCCTACCGGTCACCTCCTTGAGGACAGTTTAAACCTCCTTATGTACGATAAGCTGAATTGTTGAGACAAGGCCTTTTTGAATCGTAAGTTACGATTAGGCAATAATACTTGCGTGATTCATACATCCGCCATCTTGAAACTATTTGGTTGATGACCCTGTAGTTTGGGTAAAAGCCGCTTCCCACATTAAGGTATATTGTGGCAAAATTCGGTAGAGATTGTCAACTTATTTTCAACAAGATTCTGCCACTGCTCACAATGACGAAACATCCATGACAGAATTGCGTCGCATTTTTGGTACTAGGATTATAAGTCGGAACGTGTGGCCCCCGCGAAGCCCAGACTTATCACCATGTGACTTTTATTTGTGGGGGACGCTTCAAATGAGTGTATGCGAGAAACCCTCACACTATAAATGAGCTTAAAGACTATATTACAGCTGAAATACAGTCAATCGGTGCTGAGGAACTTCAGAGAGTAAATGCCAGTTTCATAAAAAGGTGCCAGCGATGTCTAGAAGTGAATGGCGAACATTTTCAGCACCAGCTGTGAACTAGGTAAGTACAAATTCCTACACTCAATGACTCAGTGCTGCGCGAGTGTGTGGCGGGAGACAGGCTCGCGCCGCGGGCGAGCGGGCTAGCAAGGGTCTCCGATACATACAAACTGGACTCTCTGTATTAGGCTGATGATCTTGTAGTTTGGTCAAAACGCTTCCCACATGAAGGTATGTTGTTGCAAAATTTGGTAGAGATCAGATGATTAGGTTAGTCGTAATTTGATTTCAGCTTTGTTCATTTGGGTGACCGTCGTTACGTTTCCGTCAAGATGGCGGCGATATAAAACATGTCACTGAGGTGCCCTTTGCTATTGCTACCTCTGTACCAAATTTCGTTCAATTCGGTCTCACCGTGTTTGAATTGATAGGGGGACAGACGTGCAGAGTACACACACATACACATACCCTCATAGACACACAGACAGGCGCACAATATTTTGGCCCTGTGTTGATCTCATAAGTCTACTTTCATTTTTTGCAAAAATCGAAAGTAGGCCAATAAAACATGATCAGTGTGAAGTTATCGATATACAATCTTACAGGCTTTATTGAGGGACGTGCATTAGAGCTCTACCGGGTGAGTTAGCCGTGGTGGTTACGGCATGACTGATGGCAGTCGCTCACATCCGGGAGGCGAGGAGGTTCGAATGCCCCCGCCGGCAACCTTGAAGATGGTCTTCTGTGGTTTCCCATCTTCCTTCCAGGCAAATGCCGGGGTTGGTCCCTAACTATAGGCCACAGCCGCTACCTTCCAACTCCTCGTCCATACATTCCAACTTCCCTCCTTCCCTCCCCAACGGTACTTGTAGCTCACCCATCGGGTGTCCGTCTCGAAGCAGCTACAAAACTGGCGAGCCGAACATGTCCTCGGACACTCCCGGCACTAAAAGCCATACGCTCAAAAAAAAAAAATAGAGCTCTGCTGAGACAGGATGGCACCTCGCGATGAATCAATCAGCAAACCATTCTCTGGCGGTGTCATAAGTATACAGATTGTGCAATTGTGCTACTCTGGGATTTAAGGGTTCCTGTTAAGTCCCTCACCCTTTTGTATTACATAAATAATTTGTAGCTAGAAACCTTCCCTGGAGTGCACACAACAACTCACCCAAGTTTCATCGCAATCGGATGAATGGTATATGAACGCATAGGGGACACACATGCATACAGATAAACTATCACGTATTATAACATTGATTTTTATATAGGCCTATAGAGATTTATTTATTTATTTATTTATTTATTCATTTACAGTGCTTGTAACAGGTTGAACCTACTGTAATTATGAGAAACACATAACAATATGATTTCCTTCTAATAATTTTCTTACGCTAAAATAATAATAATAATAATATTAATATACCTATTCATAAAAATAATAATAATAATAATAATCTTATTATTCTAGTAGCACAAAGAAAAATATGGTACGTACTGGGAGCTTCCAATCCCGAAGATGCTCATAACAAGTGGATCTTGCCACATCCTAGTGCTTCCATGAGCTTGTACATGTACTTACTCGTGCTGGACTTGGCACTTTCATCTTTGCTATCGATCTCACTTGGCTAACTCTTGTCCTTTACCCACCCGAAGGCATTAGGGTATCCAAGGCCTAGGATGTCTTCCAATTTCCTGCCTTAATTGGCCATTATCTTTTCTTTCCTAATACCCTCATCATTGGGGCTAAATAAATGCCACGGAGATTATTTATCCTAGTACGCCGGCAGGAATGGTTGGGTCTGAGTTCCACTCCTGGCCTTCTTAAGGGTGATTTTCGTAGTTTCTCACTTCATACTGCTCTGGTCCAAGCTCTGTGAATTTTCGGGGTGAGGTGAAGTGGCAGGTGGGAAGAGAAGGGTCTGTAAACAGCCCGCTATGTTATCTGGAATTCATATCTATTCCAATACTGCTAACATATGGCCGTTGCTCAAACCACTGTGGTGTTGCGAATGAGTGAGTGAGTTACCGACCAATGTATTCGGTTCTTTTACTACAGGCCGGACGTTTGTTTTAGACGAGTGAAAATTCTTAATGGAAGCCTGGAGGCGAGTTACTACAGTACCTGTGTTGTTATCAGCTGCCCCATGCGGTCCGATGATTGACAAAGCTTTTTCACACTACTACTGAAGTACAGTCATTGGCAAATATAATGACGTTCTGTTCGTAACTACGTAACGTGTACTTCTGCGTCACACAATACTTCGAAGTGGACTGTACTGTTTGCTGAAGTCTGGAATTCCATTATATCAGGTCGGTGGTGACAAGTATGAAGCGATAGGGTGAGAGAGTGAGTGAGTGTAGGCTCACCCACAGGCTTCAAGGTCAAGGGCAATCGTCTAAAACAAACGTCCGGCCTGTACGCAAGGACCGGGAAACCTCATCACTCGTCACCATCATTCCTCACAGTCCGCGATCCACATTACTCTCAGGTTCACGGATCTTGGACCCGAGCAGTACTTGTGCCGAGATGGTACACACGGTTGTATTCTTCCAAGATCTCTTGTTGTTGTTGTTTCATTTAAGAGGCTTCGACATCGTGGCCATTTGGCCCCGTGTACTTAGGTGTGTGTGTACTGCATATGTGTATGTATATAAATATAGAATATGTCTGATAACCTGTGTTATTGCGGTGTCTGTAGTAGACTAGTAGTAGTAGTAGTGTGTGTATTTGTAAATGTGGTGAATTGGGAAGGAGGAGCCGTGGCCTTAAGTTAGGAACCAATTATAATGTTTTACATCGTGATGCCCGTCAAAGGAGCGCGATTGAACCTATGTATTTAGCTGATCTTGCTTTCTTGTTCTCCCAAACTCTCTTCATCTTCCCACTGTGGCTCTTTCTGCGTTTCTCCGTCCAGTTTCTGTTGGATGTTATGATTGAGTGGTCAGAAAATTGATGATTGTCATCTAATACCCTGAATTTAGTCCTGTCGACCATCGTATCACTTGAGATGTCAATATATATATTGAACCCTTATCATTGTGTCCAATAATAATGTTTCATATTTATTAAAAACGTTGGAAATACTAAATACATGATATGCTGGATATTTGAGTAAAATTGATGTAGCAAGCAAACTGGACTTGGCAAGATGGGCTACGTGCTGGGTGGAAGCTATCGACAGTTTCACAACCAATGCTATTCTTATTCTTCTGAGAAAATCAGGTATGACGCTGAGGCGTACGTGACTCTCGACAGGCCACGATGCTTGGTCCACGGCAAGGAGTGAGTGAGAGGAGAAGTGTCGTGACGTCAAAATAAGGGCGGAATTTGTAAGGTCAGAAACCCGACGCCAACTTAACTGGCAAATGAGAGAATAGGACGCCAGAACTTAGCATCAGTGTGTTTTGCGCGCCAATCGGTAATAAAAAGATCTAGCGATCGGTTTGCGTGTTCGGCGGCAGATTCGCGACCTGTGAGAAATTACAAGATTTTTGAGAGGTCACACATAATTATAGGCCCATTATTAAAAATATTGAGGAGCTATTTCTCCCTCCATGGGAACTTTTAGGCTTTCTGTATATAAACAAATGTCTGAGATGAACCGGGGCACTCCTAATTATTCTTCAACAGTCAATTTAAGACGTCCTTATGACGGTCTATGTTTTAAAATTCTAGTTGTGTGTCGACAACTAAGTTATAAATTTCATAAATTGTGAGATGGCAATTAGCCATAAAATAGGGAAAGTCTACGATTCTGCATAGGACTAATGAGGAAATAAAATACTCATAAAGCAGATAGAACAGTTTTAAAACTTTAATTTAATTGTGTTTTAACAGCGGCAAGATGACGACCATGGAAAGAAGACAACAAGTTTCATCCTCCATTACCATGAGTGTTATGGGCTAAAGGCCTAATGGTGGGAGTTGACGAGGCGGGAGGCCTCTGGAAAGCGGTTTAAGTGATGAGTATTAAAAAATTGATTTATTGATTTTGGACGAGGGGAATCGCGAGAGATGTGTGGAACTTTGTACAGATTTTATTTGTGTGGTTTAATTTAAATTTAGGGTTTGATTTCTTAACTGACATGCGTGTAGTATTTTTTGGCGTTGCGTGACAATTATGTTGTACAGTAATTTTTGTAACTTAAATGTTGTCCTTATGTATACGTACTTCTTATAGCGAAATGGCCGCATATGATTAACGTATCAATAAAAATTGTAGCCATGAATGAGAACCTAGGAACGACAATGATAAATGGACTGGATTAATGATAAAGTAAAACAAAACTAGACGTGGGGGGAAATTAGTGTTTTAGTTGCTTTTATAACTCGGGCTAAATCTGATTCCAGTAATTAATTCTTTATTGTCATTTGGACAAGTTGTGTGTCATATATCTGAAGGGTGTGCTGGTTCATATGCTGCGACGAGATCTTCGAGAGTGTGCCACGTATTCTTGGGTGTAAGTGTGATGGCGAGGAAAGGTAAAGCCTGTCCTTGACCGCAACAATCATTCCGGCAAATTAGTTACCCGAGGGGCTAAATTTGACCTGGAGATATGTTCTTGAAAATCCCTGAGAGGATGTTTTGAGATAATGTGATATTTTGTATTTACGCGTTTAACAGGTGACGATTGGCAAAGGTCGCTGGACGCTGGCTGTGGGCCAGAATCTATATTTAGCGTGGCACACATTACTACGTTGGGGGAAGGAATCAGACACTTACTCAGATATGCGATAACAGACCCGGCTGTCTCCAGCTCTGTTATGACACGTATATGTTTGCTTTAAAGCCTGATGAGTTAAGGTTATTTTATTTGGTTTAATTTGGGGAGTTGCCATGTTGTGGATCCGAGGGTTTTTATCATGACTACGACTTATTTTGTTCATTGTTTAAACGCCAGATTTTCCGGCGTAAATTTTAAAATTTGTATTTGTTGTTGTTGTTGGCTCTTATTTCAAGGCCATTGTATTCATTATAAATATAATTTGGCAACCGGCCAAACTTGTTCATGTCACGTTATGCTTTCCTAGTGTTTGAGGTATAAGACGGTAATTTCCGCAGCCCTTATTTTAAATAATACACACGTGTATTTGGTTGTGGTAATCTAAGGTTAGAGCATGTCAGTAGTGTATTTAAATATGTAATTGTTGTTCCCACATTTCCGTAATTCGTCTTCGCAGTACGGAGTTCGTTCCCGAACCGACTGTTTTGGTCGGAAACGAGCGCCCGTCAAAGTGCTCATTACTTGAACTTGTCTTAAAACGCGTGTCGCTCATAAATATTAAATTCTTGCACTATTTTTATTTGTTTGTTATTTTTGGATCTTGTGATCCGTTTCTTTTGTTACTTTGAATTAAGTGACATTGCAGTCACAACGCATGTTTGACAGCTGTCACGCCGTGTTATCATGGTACGTCAGGCTGGTCAGTGTCAGATCTGTTCACGTGCGAGTGAACTAATTTAAGGATGGTTTATTGTTAAGTGTTTTTTATGTTTGATTCAGTTATTAAATTTTCATTTGTTTGTTGATCCCGTTGTTTTCTTGGCTTTGTAATAATTAGTTAACCTTATGAACCCTGGAAATTATTTTGATAGCATAAAATCTCTAAATCACATTCACAAGAATCCATTACGACCCCGAAACTTCGAATCTTGTCTACATGCTAATATCCAAGGGTACAATATTAAGGGTCTTCTCCTATGTATTTTTAAATTTACTTTATAAAATTTCGTGAAACCTTACACTGTGCCCTTGTATATAACAGCGTCGTATATACGAGAATCAAACTTCGGGGAGCGTTCAGTCCGGATATGCTTTCACTAGAGCTCAAATACCAGACGGCTGCTTACAATTACAAGGACCATATGCAAAACTACAAACTAAGAAATGAGTGAAAAACAAATAAAATTACCACCATTTAATAACTGAATAAAAACAACAAAACATAAAAAATAAAATAAACCAAGTCCACCCTGAACTTTACTCCCACAGTACAATAATTTACACAGATCTGAGTGGCCTAGAAAGGTCCACTCCAAAGAAATAAAATTGTGGATCAAATTCCACTTGTCTGATTAATATGTATGCACGCGTATAACTACGCTAGAGAGGAAATAAGTACTTTTGATGGAGATTTGCTCACAGATGGAACAGCCAATATGCTTGCAAACCCCCATACTGCAAACCATTATTATGGCTTTATGGGACACACTCGTAGAATAACATACCAACAATTAAAATTTTACTGACACACGCAACCATTTAAAATTTATAAACTAAATGATCTCCATCGAGATCGCAGTGAGTCAGGAAACTCCCAGCAAAACAGAAGCTTGCCCAATGGCTCAAATTGCTCAACACATACATGACAACAACGTGACCGAACATCGAGACCACCCGAGGTCAATGAACATGACAATAATTAAACAAGAAATAAGATGCCTAAAACCCGATGATATTTACATGAAATAAAAGCATGGATAAGCTAACACGCTGGGACTCGATCAATCAAAACGCGAACAGCACCCAATTACCGATTACAATTCTTTTATCATTAAACAGGCTTTATTTTAATATGAGATAAACAATTACGAAGAACGGAGACCTGGTCCGTGAATACTAATGAGCACAGCTTGCTCCTTATCTGATGGAGTGCGCCGCGTAGAAATACCTTCACTTACCACTCATTAGCGTCTGTGTTCAAAACCAGCCCTCCTTGTCGAAGCTTTGAGTCATGCTATTTATAACAAGAGACTAGACAGTCCCGTTACGCCACCTGTTAATCGCGACATATAAATTCACACACTTCTTGTCAATTCCAAAGAATTGCAAGAACATCGTAGAAGGGGATTCCAACATTTTCCTCGCAAGGATTAAATGCTTAACCTGGCCAAAGCTTCAGACAGAAACCAGGGTTCCCGAAAACTCCTATCCCATAAAACACATATTTGCAGACTCAACAAAGCATTTAGGGCAGAACACAACACAAATCTACCACGGGCCGACACTCCAATCAAATATCATAGATTTTGTGTACCAAGACACTAAAAGGGAAACTTCATCAACAAATAAAGTCATTGGGCATATGACCCCTCACTTAACAAAAATGCAACAAACGGCAATTAACACACAAGCCTGTGTAACAATAAAAATCTATACAAATAAAAGATTTCCCACCAATTCTATTATCTACTCTAGTTAATTCAGTTTCGCTTCTGTTATGATATCGGTTCCCAATTTGCGTCGCTTAGCCGCGCATTTTACGGTAGCGAAACGCACTCGAGTACGCTTGCCCCGTGTACTTGACATCAACAAAAAATAATAATCTTCAAACAGATAGAATACATGCCACGTTGCTCATGAACTAAACTAAAGTGTGTCAGTACCACAAACCAACTACAATAAAACACGAAGACAAAAATAAAATAAAATATTTACACAAAATAATATGTTCCCACAAAACCATAACCAGTTTGTCAAATAATTAAATTATTTAGTACTCATTCCTCTTTCTGCGTCGTCTCATCGAACATCGCCTGACATTCTCTCTCCAAAGTGTTTAGCTCATCTCAGACCACATGGAGCCGTAGAAACGTTGGTTCGATGTCTTTCTCTGGGTCTGGAGTTCCATCATTTGTCTAGTGCAAAATTAAACGTAGACTTTCCCTAATAGTTGTAGTCGTGGGAGACTACTAAAATCTTACCGATACACAAATTTCACACTCAGCTGTGCGCACACAACTTTATTATAATGTTTTCAATAATGACCCTATCTCTGATAAATTTAACACAGTATATCTTCACGGTATGGAAAAGAATAAGTGATCACCTCACGGTGTCACCAAGAATCAACCTCGTCGTCACTCAGACGACAGTATTTATGTGAATTTAGCAAAAGGACGGAGGGAGAGGGAAATCTATCACTAACTTCTATAATAATGCGACTATTGGCATGCAACAGGTATCAAACAGTTTGAAAAATTATACAGGTCACAATGGGGCTATCGTGCTCTGGAATCGATCATAGATTTCGTTAATCCAATCTTTCCCGCTTTCAAATTCAAGCCGGCGTCAGACGCTCCCTTGGCGCTAAAATTGGTGACCCTCTCTGATTGGTAGTTCATGACGTCAATATCGCAGTTTAGAACAGAAGCCTCTGTCCTATGATTGGTTGAAAGTTCCTCTCATCTCTCTCATCCAGCAACTATCTTACTCGTAACGCTAGGGTGACAAAGAAATTACGGTCTGAAATGAGTCAGGACCCCAACACACCTTTGTCTGATAAAGTGTCTGTCAAACATTCCGATCTCGTCACTCCTTTGTTTCAGGACTGGGCACGTTCAAACGTACTGTCTCCAAATAAGCTTGACATTTCGCAATCCAGTCTGGCCTTCCTGTATGATTCTGGCAGTAAAATCAGAATATAATGAAATGAATAATTAGAATCATTAATATGCGTAGCTTATTAAGGGTTCACAACTCCCTTAGTTGGAAAAAATCGAACTTAGGGATAAAGTCGATTTTTTTTCCTAAGTCACATGGTGCAGATACTAGGTTAGCCTCCCTTCAAAGTGCTCAGTCAGTCCGCCTCTGCTAGTTGACAAGTGTTTTCCTCGTTCCACTGTTTACATTCTCGCCCATTCATTAGGACAATACCAGTCTGCTGCTCACTTGCCCAGCGCTTCGCCTGGGGCTATTTGTTGCTTGAAGACTATTCCCCTCTCTGTTTCTCGTCTGTCGACATACCTGTCAACTCTGCTTGCTTCAAGATGTTAACAGGCCAGACGCTAATCACTTCCTCGATGTCGTGCTGGCTTCTGCTTGCCCCCCGTTCACTTGAATGATGTTGGACGATCACGTATTTAATTCGCTGCGTTATTTCTGACTTCCCAAGGCTCTCTGGTGTGATAAATTTTTAGATTTGCACTATTATATACTGACATGGTTCCTGTGCTTAATTCTTTGACTCGATATGCATTATTTCCAAGATTCCTCACTATGCTGAACGGCCCAACATACTTGGCACAGAACTTGTTGAAAATCTTCTTTGCTGGTTCAGATACAGCGGGTCGGCGTACGAGGACAAGCTCGTCTAATTCTAGCTCACGATGGAATCTCTTGTTTCTCACGCGGTGCAGCCTCCTGTCTGCCTGGTTCGTCATATGCACTCTGGTGCGCTCAATTCTTAAATCATGAGCTATATTGTGATCTTGTGGGCAATTAATGATGGTACTCCATGATCTCTCTGGATGCTGATTCATGTGTAATACCATAGGAATCTGTCCTGTCGATTCGTGCTTCGTAGAATTCATGCACGTCTCTACATCCTTGATCTTGTCCACCCACTTGAGATGGTCGTTAGGAATGAAGATTCTCAGGTACTTAGTGACGCATTTAATTGCCCTTTCCGAGGGATTAGCCTGGGCGTGGCGTATGCTGGATAAAATGTGCTTTACGTCCATATCCTCCATTCCTTTTTTAAATTCGGCGCTCGTAAAGTAGCTGCCATGATCAGATAATATGAATTCTGGTTTTCCAAGGATGGGAATAACTCTATTTCGTATGCGGCTAAGTACTTGTTTTGAGGTAGTTTTCTGGATTGGGCAAAGTACAACAAATTTGGAAAAAACATCCAGACAAACTAATAGGTGTCGGCATCCTCGCCTTCCCTTAGGAATTGGACCGAAACAATCTAGTGCCACCATTTCACAAGGTCTCTGAGGAAGCAGTGGTTTGGGGTACTGTTTCATCAGATAATTGTTTGGCTTTGTCCTCTGACACGGGTCACATGTTTTAATAACCTCACAAATAGTCGTCCTCATGCGTGGCCAAGTAAACGTCTCCCCAATGGTCGATTCAGACTTGTCGATTCCAATATGGCCGAGACTTTCGTGGACATGCCATGTCAATCCTCGCTGTAATGACGCTGGTACCAAGATGCGATATTTAGAGTGCTCTGCATCCACGAATTTATGGAGTAAATTGTTAAAATAGTGAAACTTTCCTTCTTTAGCTCTGGCTTCACGAAATGCGGGTGTTCCTGGCGGCAATTCCCTTCTAAAATATTGGATCATTAGATACATCCATGGCTCCGCTTCCTGTTCTCTCTGGATTTCTCGTAGCTCCTCCAAAAATTCATGATCCTTGGGTGTTAATTCAATATGTTGAACACTCGCTGCTTCAACATTGTCAGGCTCAGGGTTCCTGCTAAGAGCATCCGGAATTACATTCATTTTTCCTGGGCAGTGCTCAATCTCGATATTAAATTGTTGTAAGTAAATAGACCAGCGTGTGACACGTTCACTAGCCATAGACGTTTTGAACAGAAACGTCAGTGCCTTATGGTCCGTCCTGACAACAATGGGGTACCCATAGATGATTTTTTTCCATTGTTGGAAAGCATGGAGAATAGCTAGTAGCTCCAGCTCTGTTACAGTGTAGTTGCGCTCCTGTTTCCTTAATATGCGGCTGACAAATGCCAAATATGAGCGTTTGTGAAGGTTCGCCGGATCCTCTTGGTACAGCATAGCTCCCACTCCAATTAATGAGGCATCCGCCTGGATTATAAACTTGCGGCCAAAATCCGGATAACCGAGCTTGATACAATTTTCCAGCAAAAGTTTGGTCGCTTGGAATGACTTTTCGCAAACAGCATTCCAAAGCCATTTATTACTTTTTGTTTAACATCTCCTGCATGGGTGCTACTGTTTCTGTATAGCCAGGGCAGTTCTCCTTAAAGAATCCCGTTACGCCTAGGAAAGCACGGATGTGTTTTACTCTCGTAGGAGTCGGGAAATTCTTTATAGCCTCGAGCTTGGCAGGGTTTGGTCTGACTCCCTCCTGGTCTATTATGTGGCCTAAATATAGAATCTCGCTTTTGAAGAAGTGCGATTTCTTGAAGTTGATTTTAAAATTTGTTGTTCTCAGATTTTCCAACAATTTATCCAAATTTCTCATGTGTGTGTCAACGTTGTCCGATGCCAGCAGGATATCATCAATGTAGCGAACGGTCATCTCTTTCACCTCCTCAGTAAGATTTCGATCTAAAGCTCGTATCAACGCACACCCAGCAGTTCTCACACCGAAAGGCATACGGACAAAATAATACGTTTGGTTATCAAACAAGAAGCCCGTAAGTAGTTGTGACTTCTCATCTAATTCAATATGGTGGAAGGAATTTGTCAGGTCCACTGAACTGTAAATACTTTTATTTTTAAAACCCTTTAGGACATCTCTGATAATCGGCGCCGTGTCGTATTCCGGAAATATAAGTCGCTGGTTCAAATTTCGGGCATCCAGACATAATCTGATGGAACCATTTGGCTTGGAAACTGCCAAAATTGCATTTAAGTAAGGTGTAGGTGCCTTCTTAATAACCCCTGCCTGCAACATGCCATCTATTATTTGTTTCACCTGGCTGCGATGTTTTTCAGGAATAGGATACAGTCTACTCCTGAAAGGTGACCAATCCTGAACTTGCATCGAATATTGAAAATTTAGTATCTTCCCTGGAATCGTATCAAAAACTGCCTTGTGTTTGCTTAAAATTCCTTCTAACTGTTTCTTATGCTCACTCCCAAGTTGAACATCTCTGAGCCGCTCCTGTAATATCTCTTCAAAATAAGCCTCGTTATCATCTCCTTCCGTCAGTAGGGACCATAGTTCCTGGGACTCGCCCTCTTCAAGTTCTACAACAGCTGTGCCAATGACGTCACCCTCGGCCTCCTGTACCTCTTCGTTCGTCTCTTCCTGGATCGCTTCTAGTGTCCATGAACTCACATCCCTTCCTGTGGTGATCTCATCCATATGCAAACCCACGTTATTTAAATTTACAAACTCTCTGAAACTGACTGTATTCTTGTGCAGATCTATCACGGCTTGATAGTCGCAAATGAAGTTGGCTCCAAGAATAATATTAAAGCTCATCTTTGCCATTACGATGAAGGTCTGCCCAAATGTGTGCTCCAAAATATCAAGTTCAAGGTAGGCTTGATTTTTGCAAGTGACAGAGCGTTCAGGAATTACGCCTCTCACTTTGAGTTGTGGCACGGGAATCATAGCAATCTTTTGACTCCGTCCCAACTCTCGAATTAGGGCCTCAGATACCAGACTAATCTGCGACCCCGTATCTAATAAGCACCTGACCTTTAACCCACCAATCCTGGCGTATATAACCGGCAATTGTTTAATAATGTCGTTCCGCGGTTTCACCGTCTCCTCCAGGCAATCCTCCGGTAAAGCGATCCATTCCTCTATGTGTGCGACGATCCAATCTCCTCCTCCCACATGCTGTTGCAATCCCAGGCTGTCTCCAATCTCACTTATCAAACTTTTTTTTACAGCCTCGACCTCTATTATCCTGAGGTCGAGTACTCTCCTGATGATCCTGCTGTCGCTGTAGACTTTCAGCCCCCTCGGTCTGAATGTCGGGATTTACTCTGTTGTCAATAGCATTTTCCCAGCGTCCTTGCTCATTCCCCTCATTAGCATGAATTTCCTCTAAGTATTTCTGCGATTGAGCATGCCTATCGTTCCAGTCGTCTCGGTAGCTTCTAGAGTCCTCACGATGCTGAAATCTGCGGTCTTGCCATCTCTGATTTTCATTCCGATCTCCCCATCTCCTGTATGGTACATCTTGTCTCCGATTGTCCCTCCATTGTTGAAATCCTCGTTGTTGGAATCTATTCTGTCCTTGGAACTGTCTGTTGTTATTACGGTTGTTATCGTAATGTTGGCGCTGTCTTTTCTCGACATCATCCTGACCTCTCACTGGTGTTGAAATGTTTGTATTTGTATTGGTAGCCTGGGATCTAGTTTTTACCTGGCTCGGCTTAATCACCTCGGTTGTATTTACCATTTCGACCTGTCTTCCAACTCTATTGTGTAAGTGGGACGTGGTTTCATCTATCTGGCGCAGGATCTGTTCAGCGTGTACCGCGTCTGAAACGTTAGCTGCGACCAATACCTGCTGAACGTTAACGGGAAGCTGGCGCCCGATAGTCATGACTAGCTCGGCCTCACTTAAAGGATTATCCAGATCTTTAAATTTAAGGAGCTGTGATGAAAAAAAATCTGAATACTTAGTTTGCTGAGTAGATTGGTACTTTCTGGAGTACAATTCCATTCTTAACCCCTGTTGATATGAAGACGACCAATATTTTCGAAGGAAAGCATGCTTGAATGCATCTACGCTTTCAAACGTGTATTTGAAGCTCAAGTACCACGTTAAAACATTTCCAGTTAAAAATTTTTCCATCATGCGCAGTTGCCGGGCGGGAGCTATATCATTATCATTATAATAATGCTCGACTTCCCGCAAGAATGCCTTGGGTGTGACTCCAGAATTTTCCATAAACTTAGCCGGTTTGAATTCATTAGAACGGATGATTTGTACAAGTTGAGGGTGCTGATTACCGTCATGTGGTGTAGAACTTCTCCCTATGTGATTACGAAATTCTTCCATGTTCCGAGCAAGTGGACTCTCCGTGTCAACCTGACTACCAGTTGAATGAGTCGCCCCCGGGCTATCTCTGTCTCCATCTCTCCCCTTCTCGCCTAATGACCCTGCATTATGTTCCATAGAAAATAATTCTGCTTTTATCAGCCTGTCACCTTGTTCTTTAAATTTTGCTTTTATCTCATCTTCTAACGTCTGTATCCGTGTGTGGTTCTCCCCCAGCTTCTTAATTACCGCCAACCTTTCTTCCTTGGAGTCCTTACATAATTTTTGCCAATCCTTTCTAACGTTTTCTATCTTCAGATTATTAGTGTCCTGGCTCACTTCGATCCGTTCCAAGCGATCCTCCATGCGTACATTGTTTTCTTCAATAGTGGCTTTTAATCCCTCCCGGTCTACTTCTGCATTTTTCCAGCGATCTGTTGATTGGTTTTCGAGACGGTCTATGTCTTTTATAAGGCCGGTCACGTTTTCATCAACCGCCTTTATCTGTTCCTGTATAACTACGGTTATTTTCTCCACTTTATTAAATCTGTTTTGTAACCTGTCCTGTGCAGTTATAATTTCGCTATTTTTAGTTGTGCATGCCAATTCAATCTGTGCCAATTTTGCCAGAACTGTATCGTCTAAGTTATTAAGTTTAGCGTTAAACTGATCCTCAAGTTGTTTTATCTGTTTAACCTGCTTCTCATTGTTCTTACTTACATCTAAGGCGAGTAGTATAAGCTGTTTCCTTGTATGTTCATTCATTTCAACCACTACATTATCGAGTTGCTCAGTGTTACGACTGTTTTGCGCGTCTATTTGAGAGTTTATTGATTCACTTTGTTGTGTCAATTGAGAACTAATATTATCATTTTGTAGAGCTAATTGTGTATTAATACTGTCATTTTGAAGCGCTAATTGTGTATTAATAGATTCATTTTGAAGCGCTAATTGTGTGCCAATAGATTCATTAATTTGGGCTTTGATCACCGCTGACTGTTCAACCCTACTACTGTCTATTTGTGCCTTAAATGTTTCACTCTGTGCTATTAATTCCGCTGATTGTTCAGCCCTGCTACTGTCTATTTGTGCCTTAAATGTTTCACTCTGTGCTATTAATTCCGCTGTCATCTCCTGCCGTAACAACACCATTTGCTGCTGAGTGCGTGCCGCAGCGCTCTCTACAACCTGTCTTATTTCGTCTAAAGAAGCCATCACCACAATACACTTGAGAAAATAGAGAAAATGCCAATTGGCGATGTTCTCCGATACGTGCATACATATTAACACACATTTATATCAATTTACACATACTCAGTTCGTTTAAATTTATAAACACAATCCCATTAATCCAATAGCATCCCTGAGTATCCTTCATTTTACATAATTTAAAACTTAACCCACACATTCAGTTATTAAATGCTAGCCTTACAAAACGCTACAAGAACAGACTAATTAATCAAGTATTAATTGCCTTGAAAAAGCTACACGCCTTCCTATTACATACATGGAGTTGTCTTTCTATGCAAAGCTAATTTTTATCATTAATATGGGCGCCCAGTCTCACGATATTATCTTTACAAATAAAGCAAGAAATAAAAACGTGTACTGTATTTTACATTTGCAACTCCTGATCTTACTGTATAATTCACTCACTTGGCGGTAATACCTTCGCCATAACTACGTTACTTAAAATTATCACATTCGGTGATTCAAATACTGTCACATTCTGCCTCCACTTGTGGCGTGTCAGTTTATCAAAAATTGCGCTAGAAAAGCCTAAAACAGTGAAATGCCCCACGTTGGGCGCCAGCGTTGCCTATGTGCCCTTGTATATAACAGCGTCGTATATACGAGAATCAAACTTCGGGGAGCGTTCAGTCCGGATATGCTTTCACTAGAGCTCAAATACCAGACGGCTGCTTACAATTACAAGGACCATATGCAAAACTACAAACTAAGAAATGAGTGAAAAACAAATAAAATTACCACCATTTAATAACTGAATAAAAACAACAAAACATAAAAAATAAAATAAACAAAGTCCACCCTGAACTTTACTCCCACAGTACAATAATTTACACAGATCTGAGTGGCCTAGAAAGGTCCACTCCAAAGAAATAAAATTGTGGATCAAATTCCACTTGTCTGATTAATATGTATGCACGCGTATAACTACGCTAGAGAAGAAATAAGTACTTTTGATGGAGATTTGCTCACAGATGGAACAGCCAATATGCTTGCAAACCCCCATACTGCAAACCATTATTATGGCTTTATGGGACACACTCGTAGAATAACATACCAACAATTAAAATTTTACTGACAAACGCAACCATTTAAAATTTATAAACTAAATGATCTCCATCGAGATCGCAGTGAGTCAGGAAACTCCCAGCAAAACAGAAGCTTGCCCAATGGCTCAAATTGCTCAACACATACATGACAACAACGTGACCGAACATCGAGACCACCCGAGGTCAATGAACATGACAATAATTAAACAAGAAATAAGATGCCTAAAACCCGATGATATTTACATGAAATAAAAGCATGGATAAGCTAACACGCTGGGACTCGATCAATCAAAACGCGAACAGCACCCAATTACCGATTACAATTCTTTTATCATTAAACAGGCTTTATTTTAATATAAGATAAACAATTACTAAGAACGGAGACCTGGTCCGTGAATACTAATGAGCACAGCTTGCTCCTTATCTGATGGAGTGCGCCGCGTAGAAATACCTTCACTTACCACTCATTAGCGTCTGTGTTCAAAACCAGCCCTCCTTGTCGAAGCTTTGAGTCATGCTATTTATAACAAGAGACTAGACAGTCCCGTTACGCCACCTGTTAATCGCGACATATAAATTCACACACTTCTTGTCAATTCCAAAGAATTGCAAGAACATCGTAGAAGGGGATTCCAACATTTTCCTCGCAAGGATTAAATGCTTAACCTGGCCAAAGCTTCAGACAGAAACCAGGGTTCCCGAAAACTCCTATCCCATAAAACACATATTTGCAGACTCAACAAAGCATTTAGGGCAGAACACAACACAAATCTACCACGGGCCGACACTCCAATCAAATATCATAGATTTTGTGTACCAAGACACTAAAAGGGAAACTTCATCAACAAATAAAGTCATTGGGCATATGACCCCTCACTTAACAAAAATGCAACAAACGGCAATTAACACACAAGCCTGTGTAACAATAAAAATCTATACAAATAAAAGATTTCCCACCAATTCTATTATCTACTCTAGTTAATTCAGTTTCGCTTCTGTTATGATATCGGTTCCCAATTTGCGTCGCTTAGCCGCGCATTTTACGGTAGCGAAACGCACTCGAGTACGCTTGCCCCGTGTACTTGACATCAACAAAAAAAAATCTTCAAACAGATAGAATACATGCCACGTTGCTCATGAACTAAACTAAAGTGTGTCAGTACCACAAACCAACTACAATAAAACACGAAGACAAAAATAAAATAAAATATTTACACAAAATAATATGTTCCCACAAAACCATAACCAGTTTGTCAAATAATTAAATTATTTAGTACTCATTCCTCTTTCTGCGTCGTCTCATCGAACATCGCCTGACATTCTCTCTCCAAAGTGTTTAGCTCATCTCAGACCACATGGAGCCGTAGAAACGTTGGTTCGATGTCTTTCTCTGGGTCTGGAGTTCCATCATTTGTCTAGTGCAAAATTAAACGTAGACTTTCCCTAATAGTTGTAGTCGTGGGAGACTACTAAAATCTTACCGATACACAAATTTCACACTCAGCTGTGCGCACACAACTTTATTATAATGTTTTCAATAATGACCCTATCTCTGATAAATTTAACACAGTATATCTTCACGGTATGGAAAAGAATAAGTGATCACCTCACGGTGTCACCAAGAATCAACCTCGTCGTCACTCAGACGACAGTATTTATGTGAATTTAGCAAAAGGACGGAGGGAGAGGGAAATCTATCACTAACTTCTATAATAATGCGACTATTGGCATGCAACAGGTATCAAACAGTTTGAAAAATTATACAGGTCACAATGGGGCTATCGTGCTCTGGAATCGATCATAGATTTCGTTAATCCAATCTTTCCCGCTTTCAAATTCAAGCCGGCGTCAGACGCTCCCTTGGCGCTAAAATTGGTGACCCTCTCTGATTGGTAGTTCATGACGTCAATATCGCAGTTTAGAACAGAAGCCTCTGTCCTATGATTGGTTGAAAGTTCCTCTCATCTCTCTCATCCAGCAACTATCTTACTCGTAACGCTAGGGTGACAAAGAAATTACGGTCTGAAATGAGTCAGGACCCCAACACACCTTTGTCTGATAAAGTGTCTGTCAAACATTCCGATCTCGTCACTCCTTTGTTTCAGGACTGGGCACGTTCAAACGTACTGTCTCCAAATAAGCTTGACATTTCGCAATCCAGTCTGGCCTTCCTGTATGATTCTGGCAGTAAAATCAGAATATAATGAAATGAATAATTAGAATCATTAATATGCGTAGCTTATTAAGGGTTCAACACTTAAGTTAAAATGAATGAGGAATGTTAGATACCTAGCTCTCTTATTTGTATGTGAGGATAAGAATGTTTAGAAAAAGGTCAATAATATCTGCGTTAAAGTAGTCTCATGAAGGAGCGTAGTGTAGCCTATAGGAAATATTTTGGGAACAGTTGTGCCTTATTTTCTTCATGAAATACACATTTTTCACACACTGAAAATAACAATATATGAAATACAGTATTAAAGTAATTAGAATGTTATCAATATTGCACATCGATATCCACAGCAATAACCAACTTTTAAA
This sequence comes from Meconema thalassinum, assembly GCA_946902985.2. NCBI lineage: Eukaryota > Metazoa > Arthropoda > Insecta > Orthoptera > Tettigoniidae > Meconema > Meconema thalassinum. The sequence goes on along the minus strand of OX336389.2, from coordinate 690,010,275 downwards.
ACAAAGAAAGCTATGTAACGTAAGTTCAGAGGACCAATCAGAGCTTTCTTGTGATGCTGCAGCGTTTCCAGCTAACGCTAAACACACATAGGCTATTACGGAAATGATTATCTGCTCCTCTTTATGTAAATCAGAGTATTCTTGACAAACCCCATTCCACTCGTACTCCACAGCTGGCTGCGATAGACCAGGAGCAAGGAACGGCGCCCCACCCCCGTACCTTAGTAACCCTGCGAAGTAGCCATGCTCGCCTTACACTACGGCCGTGCAGGCAGCTGCTGCAAGTCTGGAGATCGCAAGTTCGAATCCTGGCGCTGACAGCGAGTGAGGTTTTCCCCGTTTTTTGCACACTCCCCCAGGCAAATGTCCAGAAAGTACCTTATTTCAAGTCCAGGTGCACCTACCCTTATAATTATATGCTTCTAGCTTGAACTGTATATGTAGTTCACATTGCGAGTTTTGATTCACGTTATCTGTCCGGCTTTGTGGTTGAGTGGTTAGCATGTTATTAGACTTTAGCCGGAGGGTCCCGGCTAGCTACACACACCACTACAATCAGAACGGAAACACAGGAGATCAGACAAGTTCATCACATATCCTTGTACACGATGCTGATGACCATAGATGTCCCAAATCTATATTATGAATAAACAACAACAACAGCAACAGCAACAACAACAAAATCTCACGATCAGGTCAGGAATCGAACTCAGGACCCATCGGACAAAAGGCGGGTGATATATTGATTTAGCCACGAAGCCGGAAGTTACGACTACTGGTAAGTTATTTCATATTTGTTCAGTATTGGTGCCGATGACTCATAGGATTGAAATGTGCCGCTGACAAGGCTTGCATGCACGATCATACGCTGACTAACAAGGCATAACCCTACCATTCCTCCACTCGATCCCCTTCCTAAAGCCTTACCAGCGCAGCGTCACCATCATGATCGATTTCTGACATAGCGATACAGAACTGAAATCATAATGTAATGCAGTAATGCACACCGCTAACCGAGCGTAAGATCGAGCCTCTTTAATGAAATGTGCGCGGCGCAATCACAATGAAGAGGATTAGTGCTAGTATAGTGCTCCGCTTGGCATGTAGCTCTCACTAATGGCACAATTTAATTACTAGTCCGGGAGCTTCCGGTACGTCATGCGCGACAGAGCCTACCGCACACATCCCTCAATAATAATAGTCTACTAATTTTATTATTATTATTATTATTATTATTATTATTATTATTATTATAATAATAATACAATACTAATAATAAGGAGGTTAGAATATGTTAAACGGATTGCCCTGGATATAAGGTGTGGTAGCTATGTACTGTAGAGATGAAACGATTATCTTATGACAGGGAGGCATGGAGGGCTACATCAAACCAGTCAAAAGGCTGAAAACTCAAACAACAACAACAACAATAATAATAATAATAATAATAATAATAATAATAACAATAATTATAATTATAATTAGGCTTATAATTATAATTATAATAACAATAATAATAATAATAATAATAATAATAATAATAATAATGGCTGACTAAAAGATATCTAAATCATACTTTTTCAATGAAAGCTAAGAACAACTGGCTGCTTGAAGTTGAAAAAGACCATTCCTCATTCATTTTAACTTAAGTGTATGGTTTCACGAAATTGCATTCATTCATTTATCCTAACAGACAGAAGTGGAATGAACAGATATTTTGGCAATGTAATGATATGAAACTAATGTCGCACGTTCCCTTGTATAATTCTACAAAAAATATGCCTACTGACAGGATGCATCCAACCGTCCGCAAGCTGTAGTACTAATTTGGACCCACACAGAAGAACTGACAGACAGACGGACACACGAAAAGGCTCTGATTGATCTTCTGAACCTACGTTACATAGTTTTCTTTATGTTAAAAGTAGGTTTAACGTGCAGTAGATATCGATAAGCTTTGGTTAAGGAAATCTGTCAAAATATGTTTAAATAGGCCTAACTATTTGCATCCAAAAATCGCTGTTATGTGTTTGATAAAATTGTTGTTTTTGTTGTTGTTGTTGTTGTTGTTGTTGTTGTTGTTGTTGTTAATTTTTAGGGACTATGCGACATCGTGGTCATGTAGCCCTGTGTACATGGGTGTGTGTAGAATTTGTCTGATAACCTGTGGAACTGTGTTGTCTGTTCTAGTGTGTGTGTTTGTAATTCAGGTAGGATTCCGGTGGGAAGTAACCGTGGCCTAAATTAGGTACCAGCCTAGCAATTGCCTCGAGTAGAAGTGGGAAACCACGAAAATCCACATCCAAGGTGGCTGAGGTAGGAAACGAACCCACCTCTTCTCAGTTTTGCCTCATGAAGCTGAGTGTACCCCGTTCCAGCCCTCAGACCAGAAATAATTTGCTTGGCGGAGCCGGCAATCGAACTCGGGCCTCCACGGTGACAGCCAAGCATGCTAGCCACTATGCAACGAGACGGACTGTCAAAATAGTACATAGGTACATAGGGCACTTAGATATAGAGAACTCTAAACAAGCATTGATACGATCAGTGAGAACCGACTCATCGTGTCACGAAAAGTAAAGGGGTATTTTATTCGACGTAACGGAAGTCATACCAAAGTGAATTGTTATAATAACTGGTCCCTAGTTATTGCCATTTTTGCAGCGACACCTTCCATAGCATTCCCAAGCTATGATGCCATTCGTGCCTTAATATTTGCGAGTATCGAAATAAGATTCCACTAAGGACGAGGCTTCATACAACTGGTGGGTTCGTGTCCGGCTCTGGGCTGACCATGAGACTTGGCTTCCTCACAGCAGGAGTCATTCTTCTAGAAATCTAGACGACCTTATTGCCACCTTCAGCTTGGAGAACCTGGACCACGTCTCCTACATCTCCGACCTGGCACCTAGCAAATTCCACATCTTCTCCTACGTTGAATTGGACATTAGAAAGCCATGATTTCACCTCCAACCTTACGGACATTCGCACATTCCCAGGAAACAAACTTTCACCATCAGGGATTTTCAAGCCGGTGAAATGGTGGGTCAAAAACAAAAGAGCCCTTCAGCACCCATAATTTTGTTTTGCCTCAATACAATTTCCTTAGGATGACAAACTAGGGAAATCTGTTTTCCAACTAACGTACGTAGCTTCTGTAGTTATTTATTGTTGTTTTAAGGGGCGGAGCAGCGAGGTTATCTGCCCCTGTAGCTTCTGTATAAACATAGGCCTAGCCATAAATGACACTGCGCCACCAATGCCTTGCTGTATTAGGGAGTATGGAAAAACCTTACTCAGCACAGCCACTGTCAGCGTCGGGATTCGAACCTACGATTTCCGAACTTGCTGCTGCTCACCATTGTAGTCGTGATGCGTGATTTAACGTGCATGGCTACGCTGCGGTAAGCCAATTAGAAGTACGCATACTATTAGCATTGCACATACAGTATCTCCATAACGCAGGTTATCAGGTTTGTCCACCTCGTGGTGTACCGTAATGACTAGTGTTCTTCGCTGTCGCCACGGAGGTCCACGTTCGATTCCCGGCTATGACAAGAAAATTAGTTCTAGTCTGAGGGCTCGAACGGGATCCACTCAGCTTCGTGAGACAAAATTGGGAAGAGATGGGTTCAATTCCCACCTTAGCCATTCGGGAAGTGGTTTCCTACTTATATACTCCAGGTGAATGACGGGATACTTCCTAAAATAAAGCCATGGTTGCCTCCTTCCAAATCCTAACCTGAATTACAAATACAAACACTAATACAGTCATCACAATCACCCAAGTACAAGGGGCTAAGTGACCACATTGTCCAAGTCCCTCAAATGAAACAACAACAACATTCTACACACACACACATGTACACAGAGCTGATGAAATTGGTGCTCCAAGTGTCGAAAGGAAACAAACAACAACAAATATTATTAAAGTGAGATAGTTTCCAGCTGGGATCAAGTCTAGTAGAACGCTGCTTACGCATTGGCACTAGAGATGGCAGCACATGACGGCGTGGCTCGGTGTCCGTCTCGATGATTCATGTTTCGAACGTGCGGTGCTGCCTGTAACTCGCCCTCTCGCTCTTGTCCCTCATCGTATTTGCTTGAGCTAGTCACTTCTCTGATATCGTAATATCCCGCTCCCAGCACTTCTCACCGAGTTCTTCGGGCGGAGGCTGTTGTTGTTGTTGTTTTTGTTGATTTATTTAAGGGCTTTGCGACATCATGATCATGTAGCCCCGTGTACTTCGGTGTGTGTGAAATTTGTCTGATAACCTGCCTAATTGTGATGGCTGTATTAGTGTGAGTCATTGTTCGTCAAATCAGGATTGGGAAGGAGACGGCCGTGGCCTTAAGTAAGGAACTATCCCGGCATTTGCCTGCAGTAGAAGTGGGAAACCATGGAAAACCACTTCCAAGATGGCCGAGATGGGAATCGAACCCACCTCTTCTCAGTTTTGCCTCAGGAAGTTGAGTGTACCCCGTTCCAGCCCTCTGACAGGAATTACATTTTCTGGCAGAGACACGAGAAATATAATGAAGTCAAGTAAAATCCCAAGTAAAATAACCTATCAGAAGTCTGGTTTGATGCAGAAAGTCACAAGCTACCACTGCATTTCAGTCATATAAAATACTAACTCAAATAAGCAAACATAAAGATAATAATAATTATTATCATTATTATTGTTATTATTATAGCCTCCGTGGCTTAGGTGGCAGCACGCCGGCCTCTCACCGCTGGGTCCGTGGTTCAAATCCCGGTCACTCCATGTGAGATCTGTGCTGGACAAAACGGAGGCAGACGGGTTTTTCTCCGGGTACTCCGGTTTTCCCTGTCAAAATTTCATTCCAGCAACACTCTCCACTATCATTTCATTTCATCAGTCATTCATTTAATCATTGCCCCAGAGGAGTGCGTCAGGCCTCGGCAGCCGGCACAGTTCATATCCACGCCGCTAGATAGGGGCTTCATTCATTCCATTCCTGACCCGGTCGGAGACTGGAAGCAGGCTGTGGATTTTCATTTTCATTATTGTTATTATTATAATGGGGAGCGCGATGGCGCAGTGGCTTAGCTGCTCGTCTTTCACCCCGACGGCCGGGATTTGAATCCCGGTGACAGCAGGGTGGAATTTTCACCTGAAAAAAATCACGTGGCGTCAGGAAGGGCATCCGGCCTTAAATCCACGGCCAAAACCAAAATGAGCCTGGTTGGCTCCGGTGACCCCAATTAATTGGGAAAAGCCGAAGAAAGACAGACAATTGTTATTATTATAATGTTATGGGTATTACGTCCCTTTTAACTACTGTGGCTTTTAGAGACGACGGGGAGTCGGAATTTTGCCCAGAAGGAGATCATTAAATTGCCAGTAAATCTACTGACACGGCTCCTCGTTCTTGCGCACCTTTAAATGCCAACTGACTGCGCCAGGATTCGATCCCACTAACTTGGATTCAGCAGGCGAGAACGTTACCGCTGAGCCACGTAGCCAGTCAATAAGTTAACAGAAGTCTATTTTGTTGCAGAGAGTAATTTAGAACAAACCCGTTGCAGCTTCTTCCTGCCGAACAATACTTGCAAGTAATTACACTCTCTAATAACAATGCTAACACGCTGCCCACCGGATAAAAAATCATTTCTTTGAAGAAATGTTGTCGGTTTGGTAGCAAATACCGGCAAGGATTTCGAATGTTATGCATCAGGAGGCAGGAGATAAGTGATTTATTTTGCATGAGCATAGAAATTAGAGGCCTGACTTTAGAATAACCTACCGGTATCTGAAATAGCTTTGTATGATAATATAATATAATATGAAAATGAAAATCCACAGCCTGCTTCCAGTCTCCGACCGGGTCAGGAATGGAATGAATGAAGCCCCTATCTAGCGGCGAGGATATGGACTGTGCCGGCTTCCGTGGCCTGGCGCATATAATATAATATAATATAAGTAGAGATTGCAATGATACGCAAATGTATATTTGCAATCCCTTTTTCCAGCGTAGCCCCGGGTTCGATTCCCGTTCCATCAGTGTTGACAAGAGCGCTTTAATTGGGTGCACTCAACCTCATGAGGATAACTGAAATAATAAGGTTATTGGTTTTACGTCCCTTTTAAATAGAGGATAACTGAGTACGGTATATTCTTGACACGAATCATAGCACGCCATGGTTTAAAAACCAAGATAATGCGGCTGAGGGTGACGCCACACAGGTTACGCGTCCCCATAATCCGTAGGTTATGAGCCGAGTGGCAGTCGTCCTCGGATACTCGCGCACTCATCCAGGCCCAAACGGTGGTTAGTTAGCTATTTGTAATGACTTGACATACCTTTTTGAAACTCCGTATTGATGATTGATATTAGTGCACATCTGTGCATAATTGAGTAAGTTGGAGCATATTTATAGCATACTCTTGTATTTTCCGTAAATCTGGGTTTAGATATTTTTTGGGTACTCCTCGGGTGAGGAAACATATCCAATACGCAGCAAATGGTCTAACGGAGAATGCAATAAATTGAATATATTCACAAATAATAGAGCTGCGCGGCAATTGCGTGTTGTAATGTCAGTGGTGACAATTACTGTATACGGAGAGCAGTTTTAGTCTTTTCCTCTGTCTTAAATCACTGCTATCAGTGACGAGGTAATATGAACTTCCGATCACCATTCCGGTCTTAAAACGTGACTTAACGCACTTGACTACACTGCTGGGTAATTGACGTAACTGGGGCAAGTGAAATTGAGCCTTCCGGATTATATTTTGAGAATCAAGAAATTTCGTGGAAATATTTCTTAAAATATCACGTGTAGCCAAAAATATGGTAGTTTCTCTGTAGCCTATTCTAGCCAAGTAAGTCTACAGTAAGTAGAGAAAGGGAAATAAGAAATCCAAACACAGTATTCATTTTCCGTACCAAAGTATGCTTTTTGTCAGGGTAGTACATTGTGGCATTGCCTTGTACTAAGAATTTAGTCACTCACTGTGGCTTTACCAAGCCACATAGTTCCTGTTAACAACTGTGCCTACCGGCACATCGTGGGAAACAGCACAACAGGATGAGATACGTAAAGGAAATTCAGAACAAAACTGTCCTGGTTTCCAGTTTCAGAAGAGGATGTATTTCTTGAACACCTCGTTGTTTAGTGACTAGCATCCCCTGAGGTTCCGGTTCGTTCCCGACTTTGCAAAGAAATTAATTCTGGCCTGAGGACTGGAACGGGGGTACACTCAGCCTAGTATAGTTGAAATAAGAGGTGGTGGATTCGAATCCCACGTCAGTCATCATAGATGTGGTTTTCTATGGTTTACCACGGTTATTCCAGGCAAATTCTGCGATGGTTCCTAACTGATGGCAATGGCCGCCTCCTTCTCAATCCAATGCACATTCTCCCACTTAGAAGACTGCGTGTAGAAACATTTTCTCTGCCTTCCACGTTCCATGTTTGTGCCAGGACTTCTCGTACCCCAACCTTCAACAGCCATTGCTCCTTGTGAGTAAACCCTTGGATATGTGTCGTACATAATCTCCTAATATCAGTGTGTTGCACTAATTATTATCGCCCATACGGTCTCTCGTCATGTTCCTCCCCTCCGCTAATTAGAGTAAATTTGAATGTAGGAATACTTATTCTTTGAATGGGAAAGTCCCTATCTTTATATACTATGTATAGTTCACCACTAAAAGTCATACTTTTTGAAATGTTAGAGCAACATTAGTCTACATCATCAAACTTAAGAACCGGACTTTCACCTCCTGACAGACATAAAAGTGCATGCAATATATGAAATCAGTTTAATTCATTTGAATATCTTAATTTTTTCTTTGGTGGTGTTGCCGTCTTGATGGTGACACCTTGGCACCACGACCCTTCTGTCCCCAACCACCACCCCAATAGCACCGGGTGAGTTAGCCGTGGTTGTTACGGCGTGGCTGCAGGCAGTCGCTCACATCCGGGAGGCAAAGAGGTTCGAATCCGCCCGCAGGCAACCTTGAAGATGGTTTTCTGTGGTTTCCCATCTTCCTACCAGGCAAATGCCGGGGTTGGTCCCTAACTATAGACCACAGCCGCTACCTTCCAATTCCTAGTCCTTACAATCACACTTTCCTCCCCAGACAACACGCCTCACGCGACGGTACTTGTAGCTCACCCCATGGGTGTCCGCATAGAAGCAGCTACTAACTCTGGCAAACCGAACGTGTCCTCGGACACTCCTGACACTAAAAGCCATACGAAAAAAAAAAAAAAAAAAAAAAAAAAAGCGATGTTACAGCCTAATATACGTACACTTTAAATCCTTAGAGGAAGAATTCGTTCTTATTGGTGGTGACAACAATTACTCATTATTATTACTTTCAAATTCAGCCTCTATGGACTACGAATTAACAATCAATGTCATTTTCTGTGTGTTGGTCTTGTTCGTCTCCCAGCTTTGATGTCCTGCCATCAGAGGCGTATATAAGGGGGGAGCCTTGAAGGCTCCCCCCCCCCCCCCCCCTCCCCGCCCTGAAAAAGCCAATAAAATTAAGTGCTTTGGTAAGAGCACAAAATAATTGTAAATTTGGTTGTACCCTAATGTTAACTTATTGGCTAAGTTATAAACAATATTAAGATTGAAATTAGACTACCTCGTGGTGTACTGTAGTAGATAGCATTATTGGCTGTCGCCCCGGAGGTCCGAATTCAATTCCCGGATCTGCCAAGAAATTTTAATTCTGGTCTGAGGGCTGGAACAGGGTACACTCAGCCTTGTGAGGCAAAACTGCGAATTCCACAGTACGGTACTTTTGAGAAATAAGATGCTATATTGGCTTTCACGGCACAAACCTAGAAGAATTGCTGAGTTTTAATTCACCGGCCGTGAAAGCCAATATAGCATCTTTTTGTAAGCCTTCATAGGGAGGTTATGGCTGCTTGAGCTTTTAGTTCTCGCAGTAAATAGGCGCAGGTGCGCTTCATAAAAGAGGGAGATAGCGCGCAGTTCGCTACTCCGGGCGGGGACACCAAGAGCCCGCTGTTGACCCTAGGTGACACCCCACACAAGACATGGCACAAACCTAGAAGAATTGCTGAGTTTTAAATATTTAGATATTTGCCATTCATAGCATTCTCCAAAGGCCATAATAGAAAATTCATTAAGTATAAAATTATATTTGTGTGTTGTGTTTTATTTTACAACTTTTTCTGTATTGCCACTATTTGCAGGCTATATAAACTTAGAATTTTACAATTAACTCTTATCTAAAATAATTACACAAAGTTATATGCTCTAAGATATTGGTTGACATTTCTGGGTATACTGAAAATACTCAAAATATACCACAATAGCCCCCGCGAAACAGAATTGTATATACGCCCCTGCCTGCCAGTATCTCTTGAGCCCATCCCTCAGTGCCTTCTTCCGAGCATCTGAAAGAGGTCCCCCCCTTTTTGTGGGTTCTTCCTCTACCTTAAAACCTCAGTAGTTTTTGTTAATTTGTCTAAAATCATCCCTGTTCAGAATTATTATTATTGTTATTATTATTATAATTTTTATTATTATCTCACAGACTAGGGACCCCAGGAAACATGCAGGTATTCGGGACATAGTTAGCAGACGTCACATCGCGAGGTGTTTGTATACCTAAAAGCACAGGTAGTCATGGGGGATTGCGTGTATAAACATTTTATAGCCTATCAGTGTATGATTTGTGGTAAGTTTGGACATGTCGCCTTACAAGCTAGTTCACAGAACTTGTGCAATGTTCAGTACTTTTTTTAGTATATGATTTACAGTATGTGGTGGCACACTGTCCAATTTACACAACGCTTAGTACTGCTGCGCATGAAGAAACAGGACTATCCATCGAGTTGTTAGTTCATCAGCACATAGTAGACTTGTTGAGATATATTTATCATGTGCTATGGCGTCTTCCCCAATCATTAAGGCGTATAAACACTGAGGATGGGCTGTTTGCTCATCAACACTGCTCGAACAGCTGTGTATGATCTTCCATATGCACTGCAGTCCACATGGCGCAGCGCAGTGTCCCTGCAGTGTGGGCACCTTAACCAAATTTACGAGACAATATCGTCCGGATATTCAGATGATAATTTAAATTACTAGCTAAAGGAACTTTGATGACAACATCCTCTAACTCAATACACGTTCATTTAGACGCTCCGATTCTGAGATAATTGGATATCGAGCGTACGTCAGCAGCTCGAGTTATGAATAGCTGCCATTTACTTGCTTGATGGCTCCATTCCTCCATATCTCCTGTCTGATCTCTCTTCATGTACTTGAGCACCTTGAAGGGCTCACTCTTGGTCACCCCGAGGTATTCTTAAGCTGGGTCCATTTAGCCCTTTGTCCATTGACTTTGGGGCCGACCCTCTCCGCGTCCGTTTTATGACTCTACTTCTTTCCGAGACCCTCAATTCTTATTTTTCCAGGGTTCAAGAAATTTATTTTCCTGTCTTCTATTTCCTTTATTCCTTCCTTCTTCTTTGTCATTTTCTACTCGTAGCTCGTAAGTTAGTTGTAAGTCAGTTGTAGTTCTCATTTCAACTTCATTTTCACTATCACATAGACCATTAGAGGCAGATGGTCTAGATGTTTCTCCCCATAAAATCAATCCCCAATATCATCTCTTGCTAATCTGCGGGATTTTATTTTCAGCGTTCATAACCCACGTGGCACCACAGCCCTTGAAGGGCCTTGGCCTACCAAGCTACCATGCCCAGCCATTTGGCCTGCAGATTGCGGGGTGATGCCTCATGCCTGGTGATCAGCGCAGTGTAGTTGTTTGTGTGTTAAACTTGTCTGATAACCTGTATTGCTGTGATGACTGTAGTAGTGTGAATAACAGTAACAGGGACAGGGATGTGGTAGGTGCACCGGGACTTGAAGTAAGGTACTATCCCGGCATTTGCCTGGATGGAGTGTGGAAAAACCGTGGGAAATCACACTCAGGATAGCCACTGTCAGCGCCAGGATTTGAACCTACGATCTCCGGACTTGCTGCAGCTGTCCTCGCGGCCGTGGTGCACGATTTAACGAGCATATGAACGTTTAACTCAAGCCGTTTCATTTCATATCTACTACGTCTTTTTGGCGCTTTTTCTTGTTCTGTCAGTAAGTGTAATTGTTCATGGCAAAGAATTATGTATAATTGCAATACCTAGAGGGTTGAATGTGATCGGCCTTTTAACAACCCATAGCACTCTATCCTCAAATAGTCGAAGTGATTCAAAAACCCGTACAATTACCAGGAAAAGGATTTCTATGTAAATGCATTTCTATTTAGGAAGCTAAACTTAATTATATTTTGTACTAGCTGAACCCGGGATGCGTTACAACGCCAATCAAAGAAAGTGTTGGCGTTGTAATTTTGTTTCTTGAAGTGCTTTTGGATACAAAATATTTTTTTCAATTGCCACTAACTGCCTCCAAACTATCGTAAAATGGATTAACTAATTTAGAAACATTCGTGGGAACGTCCACAACAACTCACCAAAGTTTCATCGCAATCGGATGAATGCCATATGAACACATACGGAATTTCGTTTATACGATTCGTGCGCTGTCACTCATTTGCAGAAACAACTCGTTCGCTACCTACTGTGAAATGGATTTACTAAGTTAGAAACCTTCACACAACAAATCATCAAAGTTTCATCACAATCGGATGAATGGTATATGAATGCATATGGGGCTATGTTGAAACGATTCGCATGCCGTAGCTCATTAGATGAATCTACTCGTTCGCTACCTATTGTAAAATGCATGTACTAAGCCAGAAACCTTCCCTGGTGTGTACACAACATCTCACTCAAGTTTCATCGCTATCGAATGAATTGTACATGAACGCATACGGGACTTTGTTGAAACGCCTCGCGCGTCGTCACTCATTTGTTGAATCTACTCGTGCGCTACCTATTGTAAAATGGATTTACTAAGCGAGAAAACTTTCATGAAGTGTACACAACATCTCACCCAAGTTTCATCGCTATCGGACGAATGGTATATGAACGCATACGGGACTTTGTTGAAACGCTTCGTGCGTCGCCGCTCATTTGTTGCATCTACTCGCGCGCTACCTATTGTAAAGTGGACTTACTAAGTCAGAAACCTTCCCTGAAGTGTACACAACATCTCGCCCAAGTTTCATCGCTATGGGATCAATGGTATATGAACGCATGTGGAACTTTGTTGAAACGAATCACACGCAATTTTGTTGAAGCTACTCGCGCGCTATATATTGTAAATTGGGTTTACTATGCCTATAACGTTCCCGGGAGTGTGCACAACAACTCACCAAAATTTGATCGCAGTCGGATGAATTGTGTATGAACGCAACGCCAACACTGATTTGTTTAAACTACTCGCGTGCTATCTATTGTAACCATAACCATCCCGGGAGTGTGCGCAACAACGAACCAAAATTTGATCGCAATCTGATGAATGATTTATGAACGCATAAAATACGAACAAACAAACAGTCTTTTTTATAAGATTATCTTTACGAATCATGGCATGTGGAGTGGAAAAGTGGAGTATTTCTTTCTCGCATTTTTCCATATTTGGACGTTTAGCACATATTCTCCATATGCTTTGTCATTAAAATCAAAATAGGACATATTTCGGTTAGAAAGTATTAAATTCTAGTCAATTAGCAGTCCTGTCAATAATGGAGAAACAAGTTAAAGATCTGTATCTAAAAATTTAAATCGTGGTACAGGTAAAGTTGCAGATGTGGCAAAAATGAAGATGAACACTTTAGTTTAAAAAACGCTGGATATGAAGCAATGGGAAAAGTTGCTGCAATTTTTTGTGGAGATTTAAATGTCAAGTTAACGTTGGATTTAACCCTTCCAGATATTGTGAAGTTCAAATATGCCCCCATTACCTCTTCTGATGTTGAACACAGTTTCAGTCAACATAAATCTGTCCTTGACCCTGGAACACCACACTCATAAAGTACATACGTAAATACCACAGTGGGGTCTGACCGACCCAGTCTAGTTGTAGTCATTTATATCGTATCTGACGAAATTGATCACTTGTCATTATTCTAGCTGTCTACTTTATAGTTAGAGAATACAGGATAATGATCAGTTTTATGCCTGTTGCTTATATGTATTAATTAATAAAAGTATGAACACAATGAAAGCAATTACAGTCTGAATATTGCAGAGGTATTTTTTTTCTTTTGTTACCACTGTGGACAACATTTCTCAAGTTTTGGGGGTAATTTACAGTAAACATATAAAATAGTTATAAAACGGTCACTTGGAACAAATATCACTGACAGTTTCCCTTAATGAGGGGTTACAATATCCTTCACAGGAGACGCAATTGCACGCCATGACTCGGTGATTCCGACATAATTGTGACTTGAACCCGGGACTTCGATTTCAACTTTGGTGTCACTTTCATATTCTGGAATCAATTCACTTTCGTGTTCACTATCCTCAATCACATTGTGGGGCGTGGTGGCGCAGCGGTCAACCTGTATGCCTCTCACCAAGGCGGACCGGGTTCGATTCCCGGTCAATGCATGTCAGATTTTTGATGTGAAATGCCATGTCCTGTGGTTCGGATTCCAAGTAAAACGGAGGTCCCGTGGCTTATGATCGCGAGATTAACGGTCACGTTAAACTACAAGCTTCCTTTTTCAAACACATTGTCAGATTCGAAATCTGAGTCAAGACCGATATCCTGCTCACAGTCACTATTTTCTGACAATAATTCCTTGATATTGCAATCAGACAGTCCTTTCTTGGAATTGCCATTTCACACACTGTTTCTAACACTAAGGAAGTTCATCTCACCTCGTCAATTACCTATCAAGAACTGCAGCAGTAGCAGGGTGATATAACACACCAGGAACAAACAAGCGTTAATACCACACTAGGGTCTCTATTACCCTGACCTATATTTATTTCTGTGTCAAGAATGTTCTTGTACGCTGACAGATCTGAATGTCGCTAGCCGAGGGTAGTGAGCTATTGTCCTAATTTGCAAACATGTCTTAGTTGCGTACTGTTTCACATAAGAAAATTATACAATAGTTTGTTATTCACAGGGTCACTCAGACCCCATTGTGGTGTTACAGGGTTAAGAAACAATGGGAGAACATGCACTGTCCACTTAAATGAACATTTTGTAATCCATTGTTTTGGTAACAGAGAATAAAAGATTGAGTATTCTTCAAATATCATACTGATATTAAAATGAGAAGTGCAACGTTATGTTTCAAGTAGATCTACTTTGTTTACAGTAGCTTCTTTGAATTTGGATATTAAAATAGAAATTATAGTTTTTTGTAGTTTTAAATTCATATAATGAATTCCATATTTCTATAAGAATAACTCAATATATATATGTACATATTTCATTAATTATCAGTACAAATGAATCCGTTTCCGGGTGATTACGTTTGCTTCCCATGACACGTTAGATTATTGCATACTGTCTACAACTCCAGGCGTTCAGTCATTTCTCAGCCGGTTTCGCAACACGACTCAATACCTACAAGTACTGTAGTCGAGTGTGTGAGTCTAGCAACGAGTTGGCTGTAGATCACCTCCGAATGATTCAGCCAGAAATCCAAACATCTATGCCTTAAACGGCGAGAAAAAACATATAAGACAGCAACTTGGCCATAATAACAACTGCCATATAGGATGATACTGAGATCAAAGAACGGCCGTAACTAATGACGGTGAGGATAGATTATAGAGCACAAAAACCTAGGCCTATTAGATACACAGAATAAATATGTATCATTAGGGCTATATCTGTTATGTAGAAAGATGAATGTGAAATTGTGGCGGTACCTTACCATGACACTTCATGCGTCCTCTTTAGCGAATAGTCGTTAGCATACGTCGTTAAGAGAAACGAACAAGCTCAAATGTCATCCTCCCGTCGTCATGGTTTCTGGGTGTTCTCTCATAGGGAGCTATGTGAAACTCAAATGGCTTAAATCAGCATTATTATAAAAAGATGTTCATTTGAAATAAGATGAAGTGGTTAGTGGTTTCTTGAATATCCGAAACGATAACTCGATTTGTTTGGTGGAGATTGGTGATCATAATTCTGGTCACTGTGCACCTTTACAGATGTACTCAAGGGAGGCATAGCTTCAGTAATTACTTCCTTACGTCAGTCAAATATTTGATACTATCGTAAATTCCAAGATTCTTTCATCATCCCTTGCCTCAAAATCATAATGTAGCACACATTTTACAACCTACTTCCATAGCCGTGTGGTCTGAAGTAGGTCTACTAGGAAGCCAATATGAGCTGCTAAGGCGGCTTCCTACAGCTATACTAGGCGTGGCTTTCTTGCATCATTTTCACAATTTTAATGAACATGCTCATTTTATGTACTTGGCCAGTTTCCCAGTTGTAACGTTTATTTATAAATAAATGTATAAATACACAAACACTACAATATACGCACATTATCGGACAAATGCCACCTAAGCAAGTTTAAGTGGCATTAACTTGAATGTGTAAGCTCATGAAACCATATTTATAAAGTGATTCAGGAAGAAACACTCAATGTTATAACTTCTTTTATGAAATGTAATAATACATTACAGGTTAAATTTCGAACGCTGGATACTTATTACAGTTTATGAACTTCAAATATCAGTCATTCAATATGCTACTGTATCTAAATCATAATATATTTATTTATTCATTCATTTATTTATTTATTTATTCATTTATTTACTTATTTATTTGTTTGTTTATTTATTTATTAAACCAGTAGTCCATTAATTTGATCTACTGCTACTGAATTATTGTAATGTTACATAACTTACGGAAACACGATTTCAAATGAGTTATTATTATTATTATTATTATTATTATTACTACTATTGTTATTATTATTATTATTATTAATATCACATGACGCAGACTCTGTCTAGTTTAGAATGGAAGGTCAGAGAGTGTCTTACAAAAATGTAATGGCCAAACTAGTCAAAGCTGTGGGGAACACCAGGAATTGGTCAGCTCCCGGTCCAGATTTCATTCATAAATTCTGGTGAAAAATGTACACACCTGTTCACACTGCTCTCTAGCAAAATTCATCAACACTGTTATAATTTTTTTCAGCAAATGGAGAACAGCTGACCCCTCGAGGTACCGACTAATAACAAGCCTTACTACCATGTCTGCTGATTTCAATATTAGCTAGTAAAGTTCAGTCTCACCTTTCAGTAATGGCAGAAGAACAGAAAGGCCGCTACCATTACTTCAAAAGAGTGCAAGGAGCAACTTACTGTACACTCGATGAAATCAATATCAAGCAGGCTAGAACACAAAATCGAAACATGAACATGTCGTACATCGACTATTAAATATTCTTCGATTCCATTCCATTCCTCACTTCTATCATCTTGGACCATTAAGAATGTATATGATGATGTTGTAACTGTTGTTAAGTCATCTTGGGGGATTGGGACACCTTGTCATCAACCCCGTGTAGTTGGGTGTGTGTGTTGAACTTGTCTGATAACCAGTATTTATGTGATGACTGTAGTAGTGCGTGTAACTGTATTAGGGACAGAGATTAGGTAGGTGCCCCGGGACTTGAAGTAAGATAATACTCCGACATTTGCCTGCAGGGAGTGTGGAAATACCTAGGGATAAACCATACTGAGGATAGCCACTTTCAGTGCCAGGATTCAAAACTGCGATACTCCGGGACTGGCTGCAGCTGCCCTCACGGCCGTGATGCGTGATTTAACGAGCACGGCTACGCCTCGGGGTAATAATGTATAAATTAGAAAGACCTACATTCTCTGCACCACGAAGCCTACTGTCATCAATATTCATCCAGAAATCTTCCATGGTGATGCTTTGAATGCTCTATGGTTCTGCATGTAACTCAGTCCACTGTGTCAGGACACTGGGCATGAATTTAAGATAAAGGCAGGAGCAGCAAAGACACTCGAGATGTCAACTACTGTATATGGGTGACTTGGAGCTGTTTGCTACCCTGGAGTCACAACTACACAAGCTTCTATACATCACTGACAAATTCTCGAAATGCATCTGCGTAACTTTGAACCAGGATAAATGCAAAGTTGTCCATATGCATAGGCGTTGTGAAATTATGCAGCGAAATGAAATACATTCGAATGAAGCCCTTGAGTAGCTCATTGAAGGTCAACAATACAAATATTAAGGTTTCCCGCTGTTACTAGGAATCAGCCACTCGAAAATAATGAGGGTCTGGCCTACTTATTTCCCAAACAATTGACCTTCATATTGAAATAAAACTTAATCAGTCAACACCTTTGCTATTCCCATTTTGATATACTATTTGGAAGTTACCAAGTGTTACAAAACCGAACTTGGGAACCTTAAAAGGCTTCTATGGGTGGAAATGACAAAACACAGAGTACGCCATTCCAACTCGGCCTGTCAGCGAGCCACTTAACCACCAAGTTAAGGCAGCTTGGGTATTCTAAGCCTAACTGAACTCTGGTGTGGCCTGATAGTCTACGTAAATACAACCTCCAATAAGCCACGAATTGTCCATTTCTTAGGAGAAACCTCGGAATTTATAACGACCATTCGAAAATAAGTAGACTAAATCCCAACCAAAAGTACAGGAAACACATTCTTAAGGAAAGTGATAGAAAGTGTAGGAACTGTGGACACTCGGCAGAGAGCACTGAACATGTACTAGGTAGCCAACTAATACTACACTGTACGTCACAACGATGTAGAAAAATTGTGCATGTGGAACTGGCGCAGGTTTTTGAGCCATTTTTCATAATTTTAATGCCAACCGAAAAATGCAATTAGTTTAGAGACCTGTAAGACGTACTGGGACCTAGAAATACGAACAGAGAAGCACATTCAGTCAGCCCGTTCGTGTATCATAGTTCTAGATGCGAACAATAAAACAGCCTTAAGTAGATATCACCATTCCACTGAACCATAAAGTACAATATATCTACACCCAAGTACACTGAGCTCTCTTATGAAAGTAAGGAAATGTGGAAACTGAGATAAGTGAAAATATGTCCTATTGTTCTCTTTGCAAGAGAAATCCCCACACACACATACGCTCATGAAGCAGATGGCGACGCTTGGACTCAAGAACGGGAGTGGAAAGAAACAGAAATCTGTAATACTTCAGTAGATTCATGTCGAATCATTCGCCATTTCTTGAAAAACTGAATATGTATGGTTGTACTTGATCATCGATACGAACTTCCCGGCTCAAAGCCATTGCATAACGAGTGAACTATGTTTGAAATGACACTATACATACGAATAATAATATTAATAAAAACTAATGCTTTTCATTCGGTCAGCACGTTTGTACCCAATTGTAATGGATGTTTTTCTAAACGTGAAAAATATTACATGAGATTATACATTCACTTGAATGACCAGTTTCGATCGAAACGCCCATTACAATTGGGTGCAATCGTGTCAACCGACTGAAAAGCAACACTAAAAACTGGCTTCCAACTCGCTGATGTTGATGATGACGATAATAATAATAATAATAATAATAATAATAATAATCTAACCTGATTCTAATAGTACTGTCATGGATTTACAACCGTTAATTTTCTTTAGTTTAATCACAACGTTTTTCCTCTTAATCGGTTCAATAAATACAATAGAATTATTGTCACATGGAATGAACTCGACGAAACTCAGAACTTCGCTTACTGTGATTTCAAGAGTACTGAAGAGGAAATGGCTACTAGTCATAGACTACTGATGATGATGATGATGATGATGATAATTGTTGTTTTAAGTGGCCTAACATCTAGGTTATCGTCCCCTAATGGTCTGGGTGATAGCGAAAATGAAAATGAAATATAAACCAGAACAAAAATTAAGTTAGACGTAAAATACTTACAAAAAGGAACTCATATTGAAACAACTCACAAAATGGAGAGCGGTAATACTTGCAAAAGGAAATTTAGAACAAAAATGCTCACAAAGGGAATAAATTGAAAAATACGCACAAAATGTAGGTTAGGTTCAAAATACGTACAAAATGCAATGTAGAGTCGAAATACTTACAAAATACAACTGAAATTCAAAATACTTACAAAATGCAAATGAGATTGAAAAACGTACAAAATGCAATTGAGGTTCAAAATTCTTACAAAATGCAATTGAAATTGAAAATACACAATGCAACTCAGATTGAAAAACGCCCATTTCAGTTCCAAAATACTCACAAAGTGCAATTGAAATTCAAAATGCTTACAAAATGCAATTGAAATTGAAAATGCTTACAAAATGCACGGTAGATTCAAACTACTCATTTGGATTGACAATACTTACAAAATGCAATTTAGATTGAAAATACCTACAAAATGTAATTTAGATTCAAAATACCCACAAAATGCAATTGAAAATCAAAATACCTGCAAAATGACCACCATACAAAATGTAATTTAGATTGAAAATACTTGCGAAAAGTGGTTTAGGTCGAAAATAGTTACAAAATGCAATTGAAATCAAAGTACTCACAAAAGTCCCATCCCCTATATTGAAAGACTTACTAAAAGCAATTTAGATTGTCAATCTTTACAAAATGCAATTGGGTTTTGAAAACAATCGCAAAATGCAATTTAGATCGAAAAAAGTTACAAAATGCAACGCAGATTTAAAATACCTACAAAATGGAGTGTAGATTAAAAAATAATCACTAAAGGGAATTTAGATACACGGGGAGCCAATTACCAAAAACAGTGCGGGAATCTTAAAGAGAAAAGGAAATATAATGAAAAAAAAACAAGAGGTCTGACCCCTCGAAGAAAGAGGGATCAGGAAAGATGAGACAAGGGCCAATTAAGGCGGGAAAGTGAAAGACTCCCTAGGCCTCGGATTCCCTAATTCCGTCGGGGTCGGAAAAGAACAAGAGTTGACCAAGAAAGTCGACAGGAATGAAGACGGAGAGGAGCCCGGCACAAGTAAGTGGAAGCAATGCCGGACTCAGCTGGAGTCCCGTGTTCGCCAACCCACGTCCCACTAGATGTGAGCCCCTGGGGGGTAGTGATACTGAAAATGAAGATGTTTTGACTTATTAACACGTTAATAACTACGAACAGTGCTTAGCACTGATAACGTTGTTGCTGTTACTGATGATTCATTTGGCTTTGGGACATCGTCGTCATATAGAGCCGTGTACTTAAGTGTGTGTCGAATCTGTCTGATAACCTATTTCATAGTGATGGCAGTACTAGTGTGTATATGTTATGTTGTTTGAAGCCATCTTCAGTGTTGCCTTACAGTAGTAAACAAAAGTTTGATGCTTTTCAGTCGGTCAACACGATTGAGTTTTAGTCACTATGCCACGAAGAGGTCGGCACTGATAAGTAGGGCTCGGACTTTTAGCTAAATAAATATTTTTTATGTAAATACATATTTTAAGCATTTTTTCTATAAATACTTAAATTCCTGCTTTTCACTTGTTATCACATAAAAAGAGATAATATTTACATTTTAAAAAAAGATCAGTTTATTGCATTTTTGTTCTGTGTTACTTCAACGGGAAAGAACCTGTGAGCTATCTAATCTTCATGCAGAGCGTATGTCAGCTTGCAACTGTGTTATTCTTAACTTGTCGCCCCGTGCCACTCACTGTGGAAGCCGGGGATTTCCTAGTCCATAGCCATATTGCACCACGTGCTAGGCCTCCCCCTCCCCCCAGTTACCTGGAACCAGTGTCACTCACTCGCAGTTCATTTCAGGCACTGTGAAGTGTAAGGCAGTTCTACGATGCCTAAAGTAAAATCAACTACAAGTTATCGTCTGTTGCAGAATTTAAAGATAATTTTACTTCTGGTGGGGGCGTTCTGTTCTGCCAACCATGTGGGAAAGCAATCAAGGCTGAACAGCGATCTCAAGATACACAACATCTCAAGGGCAAGAAACATATTGTCAGAGTTTTGCGGCTTCAGAAGAAGTGTTTCGCGATAATCGTCGGTCATTTGTGATGGAAAACCTGAAGATATATCTCGTTGTGTATTGTAATGCTTCAGCAGTCAGTGAGACATAGCATAAATTGCATTCGTGAGTACTGCATATTGTTTATATCCACATTAATAAACTAAATTATAATTAAATATTTTTACTTTTTTGTCACATATTTCAAGTATTTTTAATACATAAAAAAAAAAAATCCTGATTTTAGCACCTAAAAATCCGAGCCCTCCTGATAAGTATAGCCAATGTTGGACTGAAAGCAAAGGCAGATAGGAAGTGATAGAACTTTACTTCCTTTTATATAAATGTATTAATCTCATGTATTGTTTTTCAGGACTAGGGTATAACCCATCTCATTTGGGTACAATCTTGTTGACCGACTGAAAAGCATCAAACTTTTGTTTAGTTTGTATATGTGTAAATTAGGCTAGGATTTAGGCGAGGCCTTAATTTAAGCGTCATTCCGGCATTCGCCTAGATTAGAAGTGGAGAAACATGGTAAACAACGTCTAGGATGGCTGAGGTGGTAATTGAACCCACCGTTTCTCAGTTTACCAGCCCTCAGACCAGAGTTTAATTTCATTACAGAGCCGGAAATCGAACCCGGACCTCAAATGTGACAACCAATAGTTTTAGTCACTATGCCACGAAGAGGTCGGCACTGATAAGTATAGCCAATGTTGGACTGAAAGCAAAGACAGAAAGGAAGTGATAACTAGAACTTTACTTACCATGACCTTGTCAGAAGATGTGGCACAAAGTATTGAAAGCACTGAATTGGTTTCGTTTCAGTTTGATGCATCAGAGTTGGCTTACCCTCAATATATTTATCAACAGCAATTGATAAGGACCGGGAGCCTATTTGAAGGAGCCTAGTGTGTGATGCGAAAAATCTGTTTCCAAAGGAAACTAGACTTCTACAACGATTGAGACTGTCAATATTAATGCAGAATAATTAATGATTTTAGGACATCTCGTCTAGTTGCTAAGTGTACCATTAGAATCATTGGTTGATATGGCACATGATGAGAAGGCATTATAAACCACAAACAGTGCCAATGTTCTGCGGGAGATAAGAATCCCCACTTTCAAAAATTGCGTGTCTGGCACACCAATTAAGAGTATTAATATTAATCCAGGCAGGCAATTATTGCAAGTGGAAATCCTCATTTGGTGTTGTGGTTGATCGATTTATCGACGTTGTAACATCGTGATCATGTAGACCTGTGTACTTGGGTGTGTGTGGAATCTGTTTGATATCCAGTGCAATTGTGAAGACTCTATTAATGTGTGTATTTGTAATTGTTATTGGTTTTACGTCCCTTTTAACTACTGTGGATTTTAGAGTATTTGTAATTGAGGTTTGCAATTGGATAGGAGGCAACCGTCGCCTTAACTTAAGTTCTACGCCTGGCGTAGAAGTGTGCAACTGCAAACTACGGAAAATCACTTCTAGGATGGCTGAGATGGGAATTGAACACACTTCTTGGCAGTTCTGCCTTACGAGGCTCAGTGTACCCCGTCCTAGCTCTCAGGTTTGAATTAAATTCCTTGACACAAGTGGGAATCGGTCCTGGACTTTCGTGGTGACTGTCAAGAACGGTGACCGCTGTGCTACAAGGTGGGCTGGGGATCTCACCTCTCGCAGTGCATTGCCATTATTCATGGGCTTATATGTGCCTTGCAGTGACCTTCTCAGCATTGCCATACCAACTGATGAGCTCAACGATACACTGGGGAGAAATACTGGCAACTGGATTGAAATGTCTGAAAAATATTAATCCTTCTGAATTAATATGCTTACTGCACTTTATCTTACAGCACCAAGGGACGTGATAGTCCTTGGCTTTATACGACTTGCAATCTTTCTACTGACTCACTAAAAAATGAATACTTTTGCTAAGCTGTATTTTTAGCTCACATCGCATTATCTAAACATCCACTTAATTGGTCCAGTTTTTTTTAGGAACTATGAGGACCGAATTACTGGACCGACTACTGTATATAAAATAACTCCTGTCACTACAGCCCATGAAGGGCCTAGGGCTTCTGTATATACCCCGTACATACAGTATGTATTTATAAATGACTGCTAATCAGACTTCAGTCGCACTTTTAAGCCTCAATGATGAAATGTCATCTGACATGTGGTTGCTGTAGATGATTCATTGAAAGGCTTTTGCGACATCGTGGTCATGTAGCCCCCTGTATATGGGTGTGTGTGTGGTGAATTTTTCTGATAACCTGTGTTACTGTGATGGCTGTATTAGTGTGTGTAGTTGTAATTCAGATGAGGATTTGGAGGGAGACAGCCATGGCCTTAATTTAGGAACCATCCCGGCAATCGCATAGAGTAGAACTAAGAAACCACGGAAAACCACTTCCAGGATGGCTGTGTTGGAAATCTAACCCGCCTCTTCTCAGTTTTGCCTCACGAGGCTGAGTGTACCCCGATCCGGCCCTCAGGCCAGAATTTAATTTCTTAACAGAGTTGGGAATTGAACCCGGGCCTCCACAGTGACAGCCAAGAATGCTAGCCGCTACGCAACGAGGCGGACTCGTACAAGAGAAATCAGGTGTAAAGCGGACGTTGAAAATGCATGTGTAATAATTATAATGTGTCCTTTCAATCACCATAACACCATTCAAATTTCTTCAAAATATCGCAAGCTTAAATTAGTAATTCAAAAACATAGCATTGCAATACATTCTCGTGACATCCTGAGTATAGTGCTGTACAACACATAGAGAACAGACAACAGACCCAATCTTACACAAATTTAGACACTTGTTCTATTGCACTTTAAATTTTGTGACATAGGCCTACAAGTCATTCACATTTTGTAATACAAACTTCAAAATGAAATATTCCTCGTCACCATAGCATTTCAAGGTTGATTTTTCAGACTGATGTTGAACAACAAATCTTCCAGAAGTGCAAACATTTGAAAGACATTTAATACAAATCTCGTCCTCGAAGGAGGATTCATTGTGATGAGATGCCGTCCAAACAAAATTAACTGCTAGCATAATGAAATTGACAAATTAATAGGGCATTATAGGGATTGTAAACAGAATCAATGTTGTGCATGTTGTGTCGGGTAGCTGACGTGGGCCGCTTGGCGAAGGGAAGGGGGAGAACCATTACGGTGATTACCGCAGTGAACGAGCTACACGTTACTCCATGAATAATGTAGGCAGCATTTTTGGTTAATTGAGGCTTTCCGCATCACAACCATTTGGAAATTGCACAATACGATTGATAGACAGGTCTTGGCGGTTTAAAAATACACGCAATGCTCTAGTGATTGGGTTGTTTAATTCAGATACTTTGTAGGTGTGATAGTATCAGTGTCCATGCGAGCTTTTCTTGTCTGCTCGAGATTCCTAATTAGTACGCATAGAAAGGGTAGAGCTGATTGCATGTTCCACAAGCACTCGGTGCTCGGCGAGCATGTATGTCAAAATCAGAGGAGTAAAATCATGCAACCAACTTCTGAGTTTAACATACAAGGGAGCTCTGGGAAGGAAACTTAAGGTAAAGATTGAGCACGAGTTCCTCACTCCGAAGACAACAGCTGTTAATATAACATGACCAGAGGGAGGAGAAACTGCAAGTTTTCACTTTGTATTTACAGACAGTTCTTCATCACCCTCCACAGACATGTTGAAGAAGCCAACAGCAATATTGTAACTATGGTTCATTACTGGTGCTACAGCCCATGAAGAGTCTAGGCCTACCAAGTGACCACTGCCCAGACATTTGGCCTGCAGATTATGGGATGACGCGTGGTCAGCGCATCTGGTCTCCTCGGCCGTTAATCTTGGTGACCAGGGCACTGCCTCACTGTCAGACGGCTACTCAATTGTCCTCACGAGGCTGAGTGCACCCCTCTCCAGCCCCCACGTCAGTTTTTAAAAATCCCTAACGGAGCCGGGAATCGAACCTGGGGCTTTCGGGTGCGAAGCAGGCACACTACCCCAACACAACGGGGCCGGTCACCTTCCCAATACTATTCTGAATTACAAATAGGCCTGCACACACTACTACAGACACCGCAATAGCGCAGGTCATCAGAAAAATTCTACACACAGCCACGTACACGGGACTGAGTACCACGATATCCAAGCCCATAAAGCAACCAACAACAGAAAATCTGCTTTCCTGACAGAATGATAAGCGGCGCAGCTGGCAGAAAAATCAACCTTTATAGTGCATAGTAAGAAATGTACTCGTAATTTCGTCCTTATAAAATTTCTGTTGTTCGCTATTTGTAGTGTAAAAGAACAAAATAGAAGAGCTGTTAAAAGGGTAATAATAATTGATTAAATTTATGCCAATTAAGGAACTCGCTTTAGATCTTAAAAATGACTTCCCGATTTTTCTCTTTCCGAGGGCACTATAGTATAATAATAATAATAATAATAATAATAATAATAATAATAATAATAATAATAATAACATATAATATAATAATAATAAGCCATTGGAAATTATCAGTGAGATTTGGGAAACGGAGAGACTCCCCATCGACTGGACTTCTGCCTTGATTCACCCCCTTATAAGAAAGGAGATAAAATAGACGTAAATATCTACCCCGGCATTTCTCTCCTTCTGATAACCTATAAGATTTTTTGAAAGCTCTTCTAACTAGGGCAGAGAAATAACTTGATCCACAACTGGGAGAATATCAAGTAGGTTTCTGGAAAGGGCGATCATGCGTCGAACAGATTATGAACCTCAAATCTACCTTCTCCTATATGAAGATCAGGAATAACGAATTTTTGGTGACATTCGTAGACTTCAAGTAGGCCTATGACTCGATTGATCTTTTTTCTATAATGTGTCTGTAAATTACTGTCACAGATATCTGGAATTTACAATACATAAACAATATTAAATATAATCTAAAAATACAAATTCTGGTCGTAATAATGTTGCCAATAAATATTTTCAGTTGGAACAAAATACTCACACACCACTTAGGCTATAAATGCCAAAACTATCACAATTCAATAAACAAGTATTGCCATTGTTTTAGTAGTTTATACAAACACACTGCTGTATTTGTTGTTAATTCATTTCAAGGGCTTCGGACATCTTGGTCATCAGGCCGATGTAGTTGGATGTGTGTTAAACTTGTCTGATAAACAGTATTTATCTGATAGCTCTAATAGTGTGTGTAACTGTATTAGGGAGATAGGTGCCCGGGGACTTGAAATGTGGAGAAAACCGGGGGAAAACCACAGAACAATAGCCGCTGTCAGCGCCGGGATTTGAATCTGCAACCTCCGGACTTGTTGCAGATGCCCTCGCGGCCGTGGTGCAATATTTAACGAGGAGGGGGGGGGGGGGGGCTACAACACGGGACCATCTCGTATTTAAGCATCCTCCAAATACCGAGATTCAATTCCACAGCCTTGTACCTTGTACCCAGGCGAGCGCACGTCTGCTGGCTGTTGGATTCCACGTTGTGTATCGTACATAAATCTATGATAATAGCCGGTTTACAAAGGTAGACTGAGGACACATAACCAACAGCCTTGTAAACTAATTGCCTAACCATTGGTAATCTGCCGGCAGAGGTTTTGTAATTAAGACCGTCGTCATTTGCTGGCAGGTTCGGCCACACTTCCACGAATCAACTATTAGGTCCGAAAGTTTATATGCTGTTTTTAGCCAATTTTCATTTATGAAAAAAAAAGGCTCATGAGATCACCTTTTGTCCGTGTGTATGTATGTGGGTGTGTGCGTCCATGTGTGTGTCCCCCTCTAATAACTTCTAAACGGCTAGAGCGATTTCAATGAATCTCGGTGAGGTTATAGTTTTATTTCGGCCGACCCCAACCGTGCACTTCAAATTTTACAACGTCGCACCAATCCAACATGGCGGCTGTGCGATATATTTCACTGGCATTCTATATCTCCGAAACTATCACTCATATCGCCATGAAATTTTTACGGTGATGAAGTGGCACTACTAGACGTTCACCTATGTGACTTTCAAAAACTTGTTAACTACAAAACGAATATGGCGGCCAAGCGAACTTGAAACATTTAATCAGACTTTTCTCGCGATTTAACCATCCGAACGCAGTGAAACTTGGTACAGCAAATGACTAAACGAATTGCAGTGTATTGAAATCTAATTCCGTTCAATTGCTTGCGGCTGTGCGATGTTTTAAAATTAAGTGTTTATTTCTTGTGTTCTAATCATGCAATCGAAATCAACGTTTGAATAATGAGCGTCCAAAATAATCCTCATCAAATAGTATATAACTCTATGGCCTACATATATTAACATCCAACATGGCAACCATCCGAAATATTTAGACGGTTCTCAATATCTATCAATCAACCTATGACAGCGATCAAACTGAAATTTTGTATGACGTGTATAGAGGCTATAAAAATAAGTTCACCTATAGGACGTTCAATAACCTGGTGAGCACAAATAAAACATGGCGGAAACGCGAAATTTAAATATTCAAATGGACATTTTTCGCGATTTAACCATCGGAGTGCAGTGAAACTTGGTACGGTATATGCTTATATAAATTTTAATCCACAGGCATCTAATTCATTTAAATTATTTGCATAACCACAAGATGGCAGCTGAGCAAAATTTTAAAATCTCGTTTTTATTTTTTGTGTCCTAATCATGCGATTGATGTTTGAATAAAACACCTACACAATAATCTTCATGTAATAGTACATAACTCTAAGGCCTATATATAAACATCCGAAATATTTAGCCGGTTCTCAATATCTACGAATCTATTACAGCAATCAAACTGAATTTTGTTATATTGGTAGAGGCAATTGACATAAGTGGGATATATAAAATAGACTATATAGTTCTTTACGGAACAACTTGTTTATTATTATTATTATTATTATTATTATTATTATTATTATTATTATTATCACATTCAGGGTAGCCGATGTCAGCACCGGGATTCAAACCTCGGATCTCCGGACTTGATGCAGCTCTCTATCATGTTTGTGGTGAGCGATTTTACGCTCACGGCTACGCCGCAGGGTTCTCTGTTTAATAATAGAGTGCTTCAGTCATAACACCTGCACCCTTACACCAGCAACCCCGGTCCAGCCCTCACACCAAAATTACTTTCCTTGGCAGAGCCACTAATCGAACCCGAAACTCCGCGGTAGCAGCTAGAAATGCTAGCCACTATGCAATGAAGCGGACGGATATATATCAAAGGGAGTTGTTGTTGTTGTTGTTGTTGTTGTTGTGACATCGTGGTCTTGTTGCTCCATGATTGTTCGAGAGATGTTAATTTCTTTGAAAGTTTCTTTAAGTTCATTTTTTAAATGTGCCTTTTTGATAATTCTTACCTTTTTAATATTTTTCAGCATGTTTATGACGTGGGCTATTAGGGATTTACTATAATTAACAATCCCATGTACCAAGACGTGATGGTTGCAATAAGTAATACACTCTTCCCAGTCTTTGGCAATCCGAGATTCAGAACAGAGGGTATTCTATTCTCCTTACTTGTGTGTGTGTGTGCGTAGGGGGGAAGGGGGAAATTGTATGATAACCTGTGTTATTGTGATGGCTATATTAGCGCGTGTATTTGTAATTGTGGCTAGGACTGGGAAGATGGTGGCCGTGGTCTAGAGTTAGTTACCTTTTCGGCATTTGCCTGTAGTAGAAGTGGGAGACCACGGACAACGCTTTCTAGGATGGCGGTTGTAAGAATCGAACCCAACTCTTCTCTTTTTTTTTGCCTCGTGAGGCTGAGAAAACCTCGATTTAGTCTTCAGACCAGATTTTTTTTGGCAGAGCCGGGAATCACACCCAGATCTCGGAGGCAACAGCCAAGAACGCTACCCACTACGCCACGAGGTGGTTTTATGGAAAAGACACCGCAAGTTCATGGCGCATACGTGGTCTAAAGTCAAAGGAGACAGGATGCCTTTCTGTTCCATCACCCTAGAAGTCCGAATTTAAACCGTGATTTGTGATAGAGTATAGGCTACACAGGCTACATTGATTGGCGGTTGATTCAGAAAAACGTATAAAACATCCTGTGTAAATATTACATGATTTAGAAAACAGTTTACGGCGTATAGTTTTTTATTTAACTGTACACTAATGAGGTGAACATACAGTAGGCTATACCGGGAGATTAACAACCACTTATTTGGCCTATTCAGTTTTATGAAGCCCAACCATCATTACCAATATTGCTCTACATTTTACCTGTGTGCTAGCAATTGAACATTCAATTTAATACTTCTTGAAATAACGCATCGAATTAATAGATTCAGACACGTGATCTGTAATGGTAGAAAGTTAAAACCATGACATCACAACACCAATTCATTCCAAGGCCGAACGCACGTGTCTAGCCACCCACAAAGGCCCGGGATCTATTCCTGGCTCTGACACGAAATTTAATTCTGGTCTGAGGGCTGGAAATGGGTACAATCAACCTCGTGAAGCAAAACTGAGAAGAGGTGGGATTGATTCCTACCTCAACCATCCTAGAATTGGTATTCCGTGTTTTCCCGACTTCCACTCAAGGCAAATGACGGGATGGTACCTAACATAAGGCCACGGCCGCTTCTTTCCCAAATCATACCTCAATTATAAATGCACACATTAGGACAGCCCGCACTGTGACACAGGCTATCAGACAAATTCGACACACACCCAGGTTCACAGGGCTACATGACCACGATATCGCAAAGCCCCTAAATAATCAACAGCAACTTAAAAACAACGAGCCCCTGGCTGCGTGGCGAAGTGGTAATTTTCTCACCTGCTGTTCCTAAGGTCACAGGATGGAATCCTTGTCAGTCAGCTGGCGTTTAAGGACGCTTAACTGCGAAAGAGCTCTGCCAGTAGATTTACTGGCACGTTAAAGATTCCCTATGGAGCAAAATTCCTGCAATCCGGCGTGTCTGAAACCCTCAGTAGTTAAAGAGATGTAAAACAATTAACTCAGTTGTGGCCCATGATTTTGAAAGCTCCTATACAAAACAAAAAGAGACCCTCGAGAAGAAAGCTACGCTGGAGTTCAAATGCTCCCTTCGTTCCTTTGACAATACACTATAATCCTATACCTTGGATCAATCCGAAGTACGAGGTTTTGGCTTTGTGCCGACTGCTCATCACGCCGTGATGTTCGATTATAGCGTCATCTTATCAGTAGTACAGGACAGCTGCACAGAAAAAAAAAACACATTTTTTTCCAAAACTGTGCTATGGTTGGCTTTTTGTAAATCGGTAGAAAGGCACAAAAAAAGCTTAACTCTGAATTTTAGAATAATTTGCACGATCATTTTGTCGGAAAACTAAAAAAAAAAAAAACATTGAAAAGCGTTCTTCTCAGAATCGACGTATTTTAAAGAAAAGTTTTTTAAACAAAAAATGTAGAGGACATTGTCACCTACAATTCGTCTCATTGAGGTCATGTCATACGTTTTGAAATGCAGAAGCTAGGTGGCGCCAAAGTTTCCAAAAAAGTGTTTTTTCACTTTTTGTCCTAGAAAAAGAGCGAATCAGAAATTTGTTCCTCTCAAAATTGTCTACAACATTTATTGAAACTTTTTTTTCCTCCGCCTTACCGTTCCAAAGTTATAGTCTGTCGAAGTGTGAAAATTGTACTATTCAGATGGCACAAAGGTTAATATGTGTACAGTTATGATTGATACGTTGCGATTGAAATATATATGATTGTTTGAGCTAATTAACAAGCACAGCCCGCGTCCTGTTTGACCGAGCCTTAGGCAGCTGTCCGACACCGGTCCCTGTCTAAATTATGCCCACCGCTCTCTCCGCAGTAACAATAGTAGCCTTGACTACGCAGCGTTGCATCTGCTGCGCTATAACTTTGGAAGGGTAAGTCGGAGGAAACAAACGTTTAAATAAATGTTGCAGACAATTTTGAGAGAAACAAATTTCTGATTCACTCGTTTGTGAAAAAACTATTTTTTCTAGGACAAAAAGTGAAAAAACACTTTTTTGGAACCTTTGGCGCCACCTAGCTTCTGCATTTCAAAACGTATGACATGACCTCAATGAGATGAATTGCAGGTGACAATGTCCTCTACATTTTTTGTTTAAAAAACTCTTCTTTAAAATACGTCGATTCAGAGAAAAACGCTTTTCAATGTTTTTTTGAGTTATCCGACAAAATGATCGTGCAAATTATTCTAAAATTCAGAGTTAAGCTTTTTTTGTGCTTTTCTAACGATTTACAAAAAGCCAACCATAGCACAGTTTTTGGAACAAAATCATTCTAGCTGTACTGTACTAGATCGCAACACCCTGTAGCCCAGGCGTTCTCAGCCTGTTTATGACTGTGAGCACAACCCCTACGCCATACCAAGTACCCGAGCACCATTAAATAACAATAGAATAATAACAGTAATTATTTGGCAAAAGAATGTGTGGCCTCCAAAGAAGCCAGGAGCAGGTCTTTCAAGCTATAATAAATACATATGTGCATGTTTAAAACACTCATAAAGTTAATGAGATCCTTGAACAGGGATGTCCAGGCGAATTTATTAATCTCATGTCATTTTTTTTTTCAGGTTTAGGGAATAACACCCGTTACAATTGGGTACATTCGTCTTGACAGACTGAATAGCATTTTTATTGTACCCTAGGTAGATTAAAATATACTGTTTCACAAAACGATAAAATTTCTGACTGTGAAAACTTGTAATGAAAACACTATTATTCCGGCTCATGCAACGTAATTTGAATTGAAGAAATAATCTCACGTGAGCTTGTGCTCACGAGAGCTTGTTGGTACGTATGACGCCAAATTGCATTTCAAGAGCATCGTGATCGCGAGCACTAGGTTTAGAAAGCCTACTATATCGTCAGGAATAGAGGGTTATATTAATTCATTCTTGCTCGTCCATTATACATCACTGGTGATATAAGCAGACACTCGAAATGACTAGGTTAATGGCAGCACGATGAAGCGGAGCCCAGAGGCGATAAAAACACGCACTGGAAACCACACTCATCTTCTGATTTTCACATGAACATTTTTAAGACTAATAAAGTATCCCAGGCAGCTTAAAGTTCACTGCAAGATGCAGACTGCTTTGTGGCTGTTGGGAGTTGTATATTAAGCCCACGTAACGAACTGTCTATTGTCGGAGACACAGATATATCTCAAATATTATTTTTTCCTTTACTTCTGCTCTTCACAACGGACGTTTAGTAAATGGGCGTGATTCTCATTATCGTATATTAAGTAAAAAATATATTCTCGTTTAAAATAACCCACGTGTCAGCTGTGTTCTGTTCTGGTTTCAATCGTTCACACGTGTCTCGCTTCAGGGAGTTTTTCCTTCTACTCTTCTCTATCTTGTGTTTGCTCTTTTTCCCTCATCAATCTCCGTTTTGGCTGCGACACGCGTTAGAGAATGAGTCACGGCTCACAATAAGACTAGCAGGTGAAGTGTGTTGGTGTAGGCCGCTTCACATCGCCATACACTCTGTTCTTAGATTGAGGATTAGAAGACCTCATTAGCCCATATGAGTGCCCCGTACGCTTTTACTTCAAGGTCTCTGTCTTTTCCGGCCATGAAGATGATTTTTGTGTGAATTCATTCTGTGAAAGACATAGAGACATAAACTTCCAGTTAGGAGAGCTCCCGTAACCTAGGCCGGATGCGAACTGGTAGCAGGCACATTGCTCATCTCCACAGAGAGCCTCACGCGGTGGCCTGTCAGTGGCGTACTCTTTTTAACATCCATTACCAGATTTTGTCCACTCAAGAGTTGAAGGATGCTTTTAGTTTCTACGTAATTGTTACTCTCATGGTATACAGCTCCGGGGCCTCCTTTTATCTGCAATCCGAACCACAGGACGTAACATTTCACCTCGAAAATCCCACATGCATTAACCATGAATCGAACCTGATCCACCATCACACCTCCTTTGTCCACTCATCCAGTTAGAACAATAATTAGAGCTAGGATTTTTGGCCAGAATGTACAAAATACAAAATAAATCGCTTATTAGGTCAACAAATGAAATAAATGTCCCACAATGCCCCCACAAATCCATCTTAAACTCCTTAATCTGTGCAAATAACAACAACAACAACAACAACAACAAACAATGCTGCCCTAGAAACAACGTATCATGACCAAACTATATAAATAATAACCTTATTGTGTCCTAACAGTATTTTGCCTCGAAGCTTTGAATATATTAGGAATAAATAATTGAGTTGCGCATTAGGAGAGGAAAGATGTGTTTGCCACATTACATTATGCAGTTAAAAAATGCTCTGCATTATGTTTACTCTTAGAGGTAAAAGGAATTTCCCCAATTAGACACCTTGTTTGCAGTATTTCCTGGGGATTGACACCCAGTAATTAGGATAGTTAATCCACCGTGTGTGACAGTAAACAACCATTAGTGAGAAGCAATGAACAGTACCAGAAGGGTCCTTCGAGGCGCTGTGGGTTTCAGTTTCTGGCTCTGACAAAAAAATTAATTCCGGCCTGGGGGCTGGAATGGGGTACAATCAGCCTCGTGAGGTAGAATTGAGAAGAGGTAGGATTGATTCCCACCTTAGACATCCTAGAAGGGGTTTTCCATGGTTTCCACCTTCTACTCCAGGAAAATGCTGGGATGGTTCCTAACTTAAGCCTACGGCCGCCTCCTTCTCAATCCTAGCCTCAATTACAAATACACACAGTAAAACAGTCATCACAATAACACGGTTTATCAGACAAATTCCACACACACACACAAACAAATAAAAGGGGCTGCACGACCACGATGTTGCAAAGACCCTAAATGAATCATCAACAACAACAACCAAATGTCAGATGAGATCCAAGTGGGTTGAAAACAAAAATTTATAAAATATTTAATTAAAATCATATTTAAGCTTAAAAAAGAGCCTCCATGGCTTAGGCGGTAGCACGCTGGCCTCTCACCGCTGGGTCCGTGGTTCAAATCCCGGTCACTCCATGTGAGATTTGTGCTGGACAAAGCGGAGGCAGACAGGCTTTTCTCCGGGGACTCCGGTTTTCCCTGTCGCAAATTTCATTCCAGCAACACACTCCACTGTCATTTCATTTCATCAGTCATTGATTTCATCATTGCCCAAGGGGAGTGCGACAGGCTTCGGCAGCCAGCACAGTTCATATCCTTGCCGCTAGATGGGCGCTTCATCCATTCCATTCCCTGACTCGGTTGGTCGAACGGAAGTAGGCTGTGGATTTTTTCATTTTAGCTTAAAAACTAAGAAAATGACCAAAAGGTACATTATAAAAATACCAGAAAATGGCTTATCTGGCCAAAAATACAATAAACGTCCTACAATGCCCCCACAAATTAATTCTAAACTCCTTAAATTGTCACAAACTTGAAGAAAAAATGAAAGCAATGTGTCTGGCTTACGGGAAACAAATGTAATTTCACCAAATGCACAGCCCAATTGATGATAGGCCTAATAGTGTTGAGAGTAAAAATAATAATAATAATTTGTATTTTCTTCTAGGGTCGGGGATGAGGTGAGGTGGTTTTCTGAGAGGGAAAGAGATTTTACAGCTAGATGTCCTTCCTGACGCCAACAGCATTAGAAGAATTAATGTTAGATGGATACAATGAAGAATAATAGAATGAGGTAAGTAATTGAAAAGTGGTGGTGGTGGCTTACTAGATGATACGCTCTGAACATTTGCACTGAGTTGACAATGCAAACCTATGAGAAACCTTTTAAGAATGGTCAACTGTGAGATTCTTCTGATAATCTGTTTTTTCATATATCTGCACTAGTGTGTATACAGTGCTTGTATTAAGAGCTGGGATGGTCCACCTCTTGGTGTAGCGGCAAGCGTTCTTGGCAGTCACCCCCGGAGGTCCGGGTTCGACCTCCGGCTCTGTCTAGAAATTTAATTCTGGTCTGAAGGCAGGAATGGAGTCCACACAACCTCGTGAAGCAAAACTGAGAAG
This sequence comes from Meconema thalassinum, assembly GCA_946902985.2. NCBI lineage: Eukaryota > Metazoa > Arthropoda > Insecta > Orthoptera > Tettigoniidae > Meconema > Meconema thalassinum. Next base: position 689,975,332 of record OX336389.2, on the reverse strand, counting down.
ATGTGGGTTTGATTCCCACATCAACCATCCGAGAAGTAGTTTTCCGTGGTTTCCCACTTCTACCCCAGGTAAATGCTAGAGTGGTTCCTAACAAAAGGCGACGGCCACCTCCTTCCCAATCCTCACCCGAATTACGAACACACACACTATTAGACACACACAACAACACAGGTTATCAGACAAATTCCACCCACACCCAAGTGCACAGGGCTGAATGACCAGTAGGTCCAAACCCCTAAAATGAAACAACAACAACAACAACATTAACAGCTCTTGAAGCTGTAGCACAGGCGTTCTCAATCTGGTGCTCGCGAGTACCACGCTGCTCTTTAAATGAAATTTGGTGCTCTCGTCATATGAGCCAAAAAATGCTCACGAGCACTAACTCCCCTGAGATCCATTCTTCAATTCAAATTCTGTTGAACGAGCCGGAACAATAGTGTTTTCACTGCAGTACAAGTTTTGACTGTCAACATTTTTATCGTTTTGTAAAATTAGCCCACTATTTTTTCGAAATTTGATGTTTTTTAGTTGGTCAACATGAATGAACCCATACCGACAGCAGTGGTTACGCTCGCTAAAGCGCAGCGTTAGGACATGGGGCCAAGCTCTCTGCTGACTCGCTAGACGCGTGGGTTCGAGCCCCACCGTCCGCCGACCTTGAAATGGTTTTCCGTTGTTTCCCATTTTCAACACCAGTAAAATGCTGGGACATTACCTTCTGACGTGCCACGGCCGCTTCCTTCCACTTCCTTGCCCAGTTTCATTCATCTTCATAATTCCATCTCTCATCCCGACGCGCAGGTCGCCTACGGGCGTCGACTAGAAAGACCTGCACTCGGCCTCTAAGGAGGCCACACGAGAAAAAAAATTCTACCCATTATGGGTTATTCACTAATCCTGAAAAAAAAAAGTTTCTTTGTATTTATTAATCTCATGTATTTTTGAGGATTAGGGAATAACCCATAACAATCCGTACAATCGTGTTGACCGACTGAAAAACATCAAATTTCGATTACTAAGGCAGCACGGAATAAAGGCTTTAAACACCATAATGTTCACGGCAATTAATTTTTAATCTACAGTAAGAATAATTGGTCATCCTTGTTTTAGGAGTATCACGAAAGATTCTGATTCGACTCGACTGTACACACGTAAATGTATCTTATCTGTTTGAGTCATACAAGCAGTTGCAGCATGCCTGGTGAGTGGTGAATCCCTAGCTATTTCATCAGTTCAGCGTTTTTACCCAAACAGTCCAGTTAGTAACCAGGAATTAATTACGACATGAAAAATAGGCTACTGTTTGTGGATATCCAAACACTTTGAAATATTTAAGGATCGTTACCCTCTCCAAATATACAGTACTGTTTGTCGAAAGTGAAACACCCAGATGAAATGGTCGGAGACACTCCCAGAACAGGGGTCGTGTAGGCCTACGGTACCATACTGGGTATGTGATTGTAATCGCAGAGAGATGGCGTGCACATTGGCCCACCAGTGTCCTCTGTCGTGGGACCGGACAGGTCAGTGTTCCGCACAGCTCTGTAAGCGTGGGGCCGTCAAACAAAGTGGAAACGTGTAAGCAAGTGCGACGATGCCTTGCCGACATCACAGGGTGGTCTATCAGCATGTGAGTGCAGTTGAACGGGGTAGAATGCTTGGGCTCCGGGAAGCGGGTCTGTCGTTCCGGGACTTTGTGGCTCGTACAGGGCACGCTTCGTCAACAGTAAGGCGTATGTGGATCCAGTGGAGAGAGGAGGGTCGTACACAGCGACGACAGGGTACAGGACGACGCAATGAGACCACAGCGCGAAACGACCGCCATCTTCTCCGCATGGCCGTATCAGACAGAACAGCGTTGTCCTCGGTGTTGGCTCGAAGTTGGAGCAATGCAACGAGGGTGGACATGTCTGCGTCGACGGTGCGGTGCCGTCTTTTGAGTGCTGGACTGGTAGCACGTATGCCACTGCGTCAGCTTCCATTGACTGGGAACCTCCGACGCCTCCGACTTCAATGGGCATGTGCACGTCGACACTGGCAGGCAGAGTGGCGAAATTTAGTGTTTTCGGACGAGTTCCGCTTCAACCTCTCCTACAGTGATGGCCGCATACGCAGTCGACGCCACCGTGCAGAACGCAATCAGGCAGACTGTATTGTTGAGTGGCATAGCGGACAAACACCAGGCGTAATTGTTTGGGGCGCAATTGCCTATAACAGGCGAACGCGCGTCGTACGTCTTGCGGGCAATCTGAACTGTGACCGCTACATCAGAAAAGTTTTCAGCCCACGGCACTGCCCCTCTTGCAGGCCGTTCCACAGGCCATATTACAGCAGGACAATGCCCGCCCGCATGTGGCGAGGAATGTGCAAGCCTTCTTCGCAGAACGACGGATTCCTCTGCTTCCCTGGCCTGCCCGTTCGCCTGACATGTCTCACATCGAACATGTCTGGGATATAGTCGGTCGGCAACTTGTTCGTTCAGGCCCACCTGCCGCCACTGTTGATGCTTTGTGGACGCGCCTACAAATCGCGTGGGACAGTTTTCCCCAGCAGCGTATTCAAGCGCTGTATGATTCCATGCCACGACGTCTAGCGGCTCTGAGTGCAGACGCGGTGGCGCGATGCCGTACTGAAGATCGACGGTCAACGTGCATGTACCGAACTGTCCCTCTAATCAGTAATGTATTCTCATGTCACATCTCTTGTTCTTGGTGTTTCACTTTCTACGAACAGTAGTGTAGGCTACATGCCTAGCGAGAAATGTGCAATCCAATTCTACCGAATTTAATGACATGTGCACATACGTAAAGTGTTTGTCAATCGTCTCGACTGTCTTCTATCGCAGATTACGTATTGAGACTCTGGTCCTGCCAAGAATTTGAATCTGGTCGAAGAGTTGGAACGGGGTACACGCGGCCTTATAATATACAACTCAGGAGAAGCGGGTTCGATTCCCACCGTAGCTATCCTAGAAGTTGTTCTCCGTAGTTTCCCCATTTCTATTCCAATCAATATTGCTGGGATTGTTCATAACTGAAAGTCGTGGCCGTCTCCGTACCTATCATAGCCAGAATTACAAATGCGTACACTGGTATAGAAACCAAAAAACAAAGTTTATTAAACAAATTCTACGAACACTTCGGTGCGCAATGTTGATGACCGCGGTACCCAAGGTCCCAAATCTTTATTTCACTACCACCTGATCCTTGGATGAATTCTACCGAGCCATGGAATGAGCTCGAAATTAATTTCAGTGAAATTGTCTAATGTAATATACATATATACATATATATAATGACAAAATGCCATTGATTTTATGACCCATTTAACTACGTACCACTTGATTGTTTCAAAACGAATGATTAAAACAGATAACGAATTTTCTGAAGTTGATGTAAGAATGGGCAATACATTTTACATAAGAAGGAAGTTATATTCATTCTTATTGAATAGTCCGTCTCGTTGTGTAGTGCACTCTTGACTGTCATCGGGTTCGAATTCTGGCTCTGACAATAAATTGAATTTTGATCTGAGGGCTAGATTGGGGTACACACAGCCTCGTGAGGCAAAACTGAGAAGAGACTGTTTCAATTTCTACCTCAGCCATCCCGGAATTGATATCCCGTGGTGTCCCACTCCTACTGTAGGCAAATGCTGGGATGGTACCTAAGTTAAGGCCATGGCCACTTCCTATCTATATACTTCCTCAGTTACAAATACACACACTGACATCACTGTGACACTGGTTGTCAGACAAATTCTACACACACCCAGGTGCACGTGACTACATGACCACGATGTCGCAAATGCCCTAAAAAGAATCAACAGCAACAACAAATAGTATTAGATAACAATCATAAGTTATCGCACCCCATGCACTGCTTTCACTAGCCATGTCACTTATTCCAACTGTTACTTTCCTAATATTTGTAGTCTATAATATTCGAGAAAATACAATATTATATTGTGAGTTAATACGATTTTCGTTAAATATTATAACATAATATGATATAATTATATTAGTAAAAATTAGAAATTATAAGTTATTAAAATGTGTGCATTTAAGCTTTTAAGGTATCATACCATATATTGTACTGTCGATGACTTGTATGAGGTACAACTATATGCAATAAACAAATATACGGGAAATATCGAGGTTTTTTGCTAAAATCACGCCTCATTTGTCACATTATGTGCCTGGCTTTGCACAACTTTGTATGTTCAGGAGATCTGGCAACAGTGTGCTGCATTTAACGCGTACACAGCAATTATAACCTGATGCCACATGTGTATGCAATGAGTTTCATGTGCAGTGGAATCCATGTACTGCATCGTGAGTGAGAGGGGAGAAACGTTCACTTCGATCGTTACTACGGAAATGTTCACATCGATCGGCCCCTACTGTTACTGTAGCTGTATTCCACATAAATGTATCCCACGAGCACATCGACAGTGACCCTCTCCACTACCTTCTTTCTCCTCCTTTCCCCCACTGAACTCTGTGGTTCAGCCAGGTTGGTGCCATCAAGTAATAATTGCAGTCTACTGTCTTTTAAGGTAAAGATGCACTATAGTGCAATATAATTACTAGGGCTCGGATTTTTAGGTAAATAAATATTTTTTATGTAAATACATATTTTAAGCATTTTTGTTTCTATAAATGCATAAATTTCTGCTTTTCACTTATTAGCACATAAAAAGACATAATATTTACATTTAAAAAAGATACGAGCCTTACAGTTGTCGCATGTGATGTCTAACATCTCACATGTTATCCTACTGGTATACTACACAGCTTGGACATTCTTAAAATGTTAATTTACGCTCCATTTTCAGACTGGTACTATGATGAATGTATAGAGTGAATTGGAGATATGCTATTGTCACACTTGTGGCGCAGCGGTCAAGCTGTTAGTCTCTCACCAAGGTAGACCGGGTTTGATTCCCGGTCAATACATGTGAGATTTTCGAATTGAAATGCAATGTCCTGTGGTTCGCATTCCACGTAAAAGGGAGGTACCGTGGATCATGATTGTGAGTTAACGGTCACGCAAAACTACAAGCTTCCTTCCTTAATAATTCATAATAACAAAGTGACACACAACGTCGACTGTACTCTCCAATACTGTGAGCACACTCCTCAGTAACTATATCATTCATTATTCTCAAGACTCTCATACAATTCGTCGTAAACAATCAGTTAGTTAGTTACTTAGTTATTGTTGTTTTAAAGGGCGGAACTACGAGGTCATCTGTCCCTAAACGTAAACAATCAAAACATGCCTTCCTACAATCATGAAATGACCTAGTCTCAGCTTTTATTCCACTCATATAACAACATTCTGTTATGCATTTAATATTTGACTAGCCTACTCAACCACAGCTTGACAATAATGCCGCTTACTTACATGTCATTTGTCGTCTTTGTCCTACCCCATGTGATGTTCAACCTTGAACGTGAAGCTTCATAAACTGCTCAATGACAAATGAAAGTCGGCGAAACATTTGCCACTGTGCTCGTCAAACCAGTGTCTGCTAAATGAACTGCCTACTGTATTATCATAGTATTCTCGCGCTACAGAGCACACACTGCCTTGTTTCCAATACACACATTTTCAATATTGTTATTGTAAAAGGGAGTGTTTTACAGATATTGTAGTTTATAATACGGAACTCATTTTATTAGATGATTTGTAGCTTCCCCCAGCACTAGCCTAAATAAAGAATACAATATGGATCAACTAGATTAATAGACGCGACACCGCTCATAACCTTAAATTCCTTATAAACAGGTCCTCTTCATTCACAGACCAACACGTAATTTCATATGGATTCAGTTAAAATGAGTCATATTGATATGATAAATATCGTTTAAAATGATAATCTGGTAGCTGGATCGATCGATCGAGCGGGCAGTGCATACTTCCGTTTTCCACCACTGCCAGCTAGTACACTTCCGTCCGATTGATCGAGCGGGCAGTGCATACTTCCGTTGTCCACCACTGCCAGCTAGTACACTTCCGTTTGATCGATCGAGCGGGCAGTGCATACTTCCGTTGTCCACCACTGCCAGCTAGTACACTTCCGTTTGATCGATCGAGCGGGCAGTGCATACTTCCGTTGGATCCACCACTGCCAGCTCGATCGTTCCGATCCACTTCCGTCCCCATTTTTCAAAATCACTCACACAAAACTCTCCAGCAACCGAGCGGAAAGATGTTACACATCAAAAAATCATTATGCTAGATCGTTCAGTTTATTGCATTTTTGTTCTGTGTTACTTCAATGGGGAAGAATCTGTGAGCTAACTGATCTTCATGCAGAGCGTATGTCAGCTTGCAGATGTGCTATTCTTAACTTGTTGCCCCGTGCCACTCACTGTGGAAGCCGGGGATTTTCTTGTCCATAGCCATATTGCACCACGTGCTAGACCTCCCCGTCCCCCAGCTACCTGGGACCAGAGTCACTCGCATGCAGTTCATTTCTGGCACTGTGAAGTGTAAGGCAATTCTACGATGCCTAAAGTAAAAACAACTACAAATTATCGTCTGTTGCACAATTTCATGATAATTTTCCTTCTGATGGGGGCATTCTGTTCTACCAACTATGTGGAAAAGCAATCAAGGCTGAACAGCCATCTCAAGTTACACAAACCCTCAAGGGTTTCGCGCCTTCGGAATAAGTGTTTCGCGATAATCGTCGGTCATTTGTGATAGACAACCTGAAGATGTATCTCGTTGCGTATTGTAATGCTTCAGCAGTCAGTAAAATGCATTCGCGAGTACTGCATATTGTTTATATTCACATTAATAAACTAAATTATAATTACATATTTTTATTTTTTGTCACATATTTCAGGTATTTTTAATACATAAAAAATAAATATTTTCCCGATTTTTAGCACCTAAAAATCCGAGCCCTAATAATTACTACTTTGGTCCTTGATACCAGTCCTAACTACTGCAGCAGTTTTCTCATGAATACGACTGTGGGAACAAAACTCTTTTCAGGCAACTGTGTTTTGAAATACGTAAACGGAGTCTTTCAAAGATTGATCTTCGAGGAGTTTCTGTTTTTCCTTTGTGGTTCCTCTCATGCATGAGGCGTGTTACACTGGTTCTCGATTAGTTGCTTCATGATCCGGAAGCTTCTCAGTGGGAATAATCGCATATAATGAAGGCATATTGATATAGGAAGGAATTAGTACTCGTGGTAGCTTCTGAAGAGAGTCGAAAGCTGTTGTAGCTAATAAAATTTTAAATTGACGTAAGTAACTTTGCAGCTGGTGCATCAGCGCCTTCCAATTACAGCATTCTCTCTACTTATTTATCTGTTGCTTGCGAGCAATTATGGTGTGTTATAGAATTCAACCTGATGACAGCACAATGGGCATGTGGTGACTTGGGCCCCTGCCAAATAGGAGACAGCAGGGAGTAACCGAGCCGTATGGTCATCCACCTCACGCTCAGCTGAGTAGCTGCGACGTTGCCACACGTTGCATCAAAACAAACCTTCCAACCTTGGCTGTGTGAGCTGGCAGTGGGGCGCTCAGCTGATGGACCAGACACCTGCAGGCTACAGCAGTACAGTCCCCACCAAATCACAAATCACTTTTCACTTTCTAAGCATTTCTTTCCATTTACAGTGTTATACCTCAAAGTGTGGTGGTTAGCAAAATTGAGTGATATACTAGAAAACATGGTTCGATTCCTGGCTGCGCCAAGACTATTTAAGAAGTTCTGGACTTCGTCGTTGACATGCAAGTAGCAAGTGGTGTCAATTTCGGATAATTACATTAGGATAGTGATCCAAATGGGTCATAGGTTAGCCTAGCCTTGTGGCTAAGGGGATAGGATAATAGACTTTCGTCCGACAGGCCCTAGCTTCGATACCCCACTAGGTTGTAGGACTTCATTTTCAGGACTGAGTGTTTGTTGACGTCTTCATCATTCAGAGGTAGGAAGGTTTTAGTTTTAGATTACCGTTAATATCGAGGTCATTAGCCACGGTACTTCACTTTTACGTGAAATCCTAACCACAAAACGTGTTATTTCACCTTGGAAATCAAGATTGCGTTAACTGGGAATCGAACCAAATCTGCCTTAATAGGAGGCAAGCTGCTTAAACGCTGCTCCATCATGTTCCACTTCATCATTAATTTCATCCTCATCTCTATGGGCGTTAACTTAAACGACCTGACTAGATCTCTCCAGAGGCTACACGACAGTATTGTTATTATTATTAATTATTAATAATAATATTATCCGCTTCAAAAGTAATTCCTTGCAATTCCAATGGCTGAAAATCAGGACTTTCTTCCGTTTATAGTGCTCTATTGACGAATGGGCAGACTGAAAGGCTATTCACTGAAAATACATTGAATATAATTTCAATAATATTATAAATGAGTTCACTGCTTCATTGATTTCACGAAGAGTGACATGTACTCTTAATATCAAGAGATTACCTTTCAGGTATCAAACAGGTGTAATCAAGTGGCTCTTCTCTTCAGAAAGTCCTCATCATTAGATGTCGTAGCTTTGATTTTGGATCAGGGGTAGAGTGCATACTAATCGAACTGTTGGTAGCTTTAGTCCGGGCCCAAGAAATCGAATATTATTTTGTAGGGTGGAAAAAAAAATCACATCGACTAGGACAAAGATATTTACTATGTTATCAAACCTGCACCTTTCCATTCCCTGACTTAGGTTTCACATGAACCCAGACTTAACTTCAATAACTCACAGAATTTATCTATGTCCGTCTGGGTTAACCCATACTTATTGTATGGCTTGATTTAAGCCAACAGAGCAGGCAAAATTATAGTTACATTCCAGCTCTACTGTATTGATATTGTCTCTCTTTATTTTTTATATTTTTTAACGTATGGCTTTTAGTGCCGGGAGTGTCCGAGAACATGTTCGGCTCGCCAGATTTTGTAGCTTCTTCTACAAGGACACCCATGGGGTGAGCTACAAGTATCGTCGCGTGTGGAGTGTTGTCTGGAGAGGAAAGTTTGAATGTAAGGACGAGGAGTTGGACGGTAGCGGCTGTGGCCTATAGTTAGGGACCAACCCCGGCATTTACCTGGAAGGAAGATGGGAAACCACAGAACACCATCTTCAAGGTTGCCGGCGGGGGGATTCGAACCTCCGCGCCTCTCGGATGTGAGTGACTGCCGGCTGCCACGCCGTAACGACCACGGCTAACTCACCCGGTGATATTGTCTCTAAATATCCTAGAATGCATAATAACTATGCTGAAACTTACTGTACTTAACCACAGATTTATTTTCCTACCGTAGCGACCCCCTCGCGATGTAGCGGATAGCATTCTTCGCTGTCCTCCTAAGGTCCAGGTTCCATTCCCGGCTCTGCCAAGAAATTTAATTCTGGTCTGAAGGCTGGAACGTGGCATACTCAGCCTCGTGACGAAAGAATTGAGAAGAAGTGGGATTGATTTCCACCTCAGCCATCCTGGGAGTGGTTTTACGTAGTTTCCCACTTCTACTCCAGGCAAATGCCGGGTTGGTTCCTAACTTAAGGCCACGGCCACTTCCTTCCCAATCCTCACCTGAATTACAAACGCAGACTCTAGTAAAGAATAAACAATAACAAGGGTTATCACACACATTCTATATAGACTCAAGTGCACAGGGCTAAATGACTACGATCTACAAGCCCTCAAATGAAACAATAACAGCAACTCCAAATGCGGTTTCAAGATTTAACGTGCAGATATACGAGTACAATAGTTTCAATGTCCGAAGTAGCAGATAGCTGCTAGCTTTCACAGTGACAACCGGGAAATTTACTGAGGAGACAAGATCATGCTGTGTTTCTTGACTGTGAAATTGTACAGCCCTCATGGACGTGCCTTAAAATGCAAACGGCTAACACGACGTACTTATATTTATCGAAATTGCAAACAAATAACATCGGATTGGAACTAACGCACTTCTTGCAAACGTCAAAATGGCAAACCATCAACGTGGTAGGCAATTTACCCGAGACTCCAAAATTGTAAATAACCAATGTGGGAGCAATTTATTAACACCAACATTTCAAAAATCAATGTGGGGAGAACCTGATTCCTCACAAAAGATTCAAACACGGCAAATGTTCAGTTGTTCGCCAGAAATAATTTCAACTTTCAGCTTCAAGTCATACGATGTATTCACTTCCCTGTTACGACTCCCATTCATACAGATTATTAGCCATGGGAACACAAAGTCGGAATGATGACAGAAAAGCCACGTGCTCGAACGCAAAACCAACTCAGTGAAAGTAGTGGAGAAGTTTTACTGTTGGTTGCTGTGACCATTATCCGCGCGTGAAAGTAAAGCAAGTTACGAGCACGTCACGCAGTACTCATGCTTTGAAGTATTAATACCATCCAAGCAACACAGTTTGTACGGACGTACGTCAATCTACACTCCAACATGATGCTCGCCAAATATTGAGCGTATTCACGCTGATTCAAGCAGGTAATTAGACTTTCGCTTTCTTCCTGTGGGAAATGGTATGATCCCATTACCATGGATTATAATCCCAGCAACTAACCGCAAAAGACCGGCCCATATAAATGATGTGTGTAGCCCACTAGTCCAGAGGCAAGTTCTTGCTGATAAAATACATTTTTTTTAGACATGGATGTGTTTTAAGCTGGGGGTCAAGCCAAAATGGTAAACATTGAAAGTGTGACGGTCTACGCGCACCTTGCCCCTTAGTGGGCGCGCGCAGATACTACCCGCATCTCATTGCTGCTTCTGCCAGGCGAGAAGCAGTTGTACAGTATAATATACTGTATGTTTCTCTGTTGGGTAGTCAGTCCGGAGGCTGGTTGGATCATCAAAAAGTGCCACCATAAGTTATGTGGGCTGAAACCCACAAAAAACATTGGGAGTACTATAATGAGGTAAGGTGAGGGGTGATATAGTTTGCCATTGCTTTTCTCTGTGAGTCGGTACAGCAGCACCAGCCCTACGTGTAGAACCTTTCACAGCATCCACAGGCACTAGTTGTGCCCTGAAGACCATTACTCAGCACCACTCATAGCTCAGTAGCTTCCATATTATCACAGCCATGAATGAGACTGAGATATCTGTGAAAAGCCACATTTTACTCTAGCCTGTGCCAACAGACAAATGCAAAAATACTGCATCCATCAAGAGACGGTAGACAGACAGACAATGGAGTGGAGGAACTTCCTTTCTTTCTTTTATGTATCTGGGATCTCGCACTTATAATTGCACTCGCAAACACAGCTTCAGTATGAAACACGTTATTCTTATCTGGATATTGTATGCATCTGTAAGTTATCTGGAAAAGTAACAGAAATACAGTATTTCAAGTGACTGATAAGGGAGGACCACGATTGGCGTGGAATCAAGTTAGTGACATTATTTGCTCTGCACCTGAATTACAAATACACACACAACTATAGACATCACAATTGCACATTCTATATACACACACCAAAGTGATGGGGCAAAATAACCACCGTATCTAAGCCCGACAAATGAAACACACATCTCTAAAGTATAGTCCACCAAAGGAGGGGCCATACTCCATAACTGTTTGTAGCGGTTGGAGGTCTGGATAAATGCCTAGGGAAATCTTCTGTGGAAGGGACGCTTGAAGAAGGAATTGCATATATTCATAGAGAATCTCTTGTTTTTTAAGAAACCCCGCGGCGCACCACGACCATGATGGGGTGCTGCAGGAAGTCCGGAGATCGGAGGTTCGATTCCCTGCCCTAACAGTGGCTATTCTGAGTGTGGCTTTTCCACACTCCCTCCAGATAAAATGTCGGGATAGAGTCTTACTTCAAGTCCCGGTGCACCTACCCCATCCCTGTCCCTAATACAGCTACAGTATAAGCACTACTACAGTCGTCACAGAAACACAGATTATCACACAAGTTGAGCACACACCCAAGTACACGGGGCTGATGACCCAGGCCACTAAAATGAATTAACAACAAGTTCTCAGATGATACAAATGTAAGGTAAGGTGCCTTCATGTAGTTATTTTGTTGTTGTTGATTATTTTAAGGACTTTGCGACATCATGGTCATGTAGCCTCGTGTTCTTGTTTGTGTGTAGAATTTGCCTGATAACCTCTGTCACTGTGATGTCTGTACTAGTGTGGGTATTTGAGGTAGGAAGCGGCCGTGGCCTTAAGTTAGGAACCATCCCAGCATTTGCCTGGAGTAGAAGTGGGAAAACCATGGAAAACCACTTCCAGGATGACTGGGGTAGGAATCGAACCTGCCTCTTCTTAGTTTTGGCTCACGTGGCTGAGTGTACCCCATTCGAGCCCTCAGACCAGAATTACAGTTCTTGGCAGAGCCGGGAATCGAACCTGGGCCTCCGCGGTGACAACCAAGAACTACACAACGAGGTGGAGCGTATTCAAACCACAACTGCAGTTTGAGTGTAGGCTGGGAGGATGGGGGTGGTACAGTAGACAGACTAGAACAATATATTTCTACCCCTCCTTATTCCTAATTTCTATGGGGTTGGGGATGAGATGATATGCGTTCCCATGTGGCAATCGCATTTACAGCCCGATGCGCTTCCTCAGAGGAAACCCGAAGGTAAAATTAATGAAGATTAATGGAATAGGACAATGAGTTGGAAGGGAGCAGCCGTGGCCAATTATACGGCATTGGCATGGCATTTGCTTGGCATTGTGGGAAACCACGGAATACTGTTTCAAGGCCCGCTGATTGGGGCGTTTAATTCCAATATCTACCAAGTCACGACCTTGTGTTCTGAACGACAGCAATAAAATTAACACTGTATGGTCTATAAGAAGCAGTTAGTACAATGTTGCAACTACAGTAGCCATAATATTAAGTATGAAATTCATCGTTAACAACAGCAATAAACGATGATAGGCCTACGGCTTGTTCTGATTTATACACAGATGTATTCATTAATAACTGTAGAGATTTAGAACACAAATGAAGAAGGATTTACAGTCAGCATGGTGGACTGAGAGATTAGGGATGCACCTATTCCAGAAATGAGATGATCCCTCCCTGTATTCGCTGTGGGGGCTATGGTAGGTAGCCTACCTGTCGCCGTAGGCTGGAAACAGTTTCTCTCACAGCCAACGGAAGTTGTTGTTAATTCAATTTAGGAGCTTACGACATCTTGGTCATCAGCCCTTTGAAGTTGGGTGTGTGTTGAACTTGTCTAATAACCTGCATTTCTGTGATGACTGTAGACTAGTAGTGTGTGTGACTGTATTAGGGACAAATATGAGGTAGGTGCCCCGGAACTTAAGCAAGGTACTATCCCGGTATTTACCTGGAGGAAGTGTGGAAAAACCCGGGGAAGAGCCTTACTTAGGATAGCCACTGTCAGCGCCGGGATTCGAACGTGCGATGTCCAGACTTACTGCCCTCGCGGCGCTGGTGCACGAGCACGGCTACGCCGCGGAGTGCTGACATATGAACATAGCTGTGAAGTAGTTTGTGTGTGTGCCAATGTGCAAGCAACGCGTCTTAATTAAAATAAGCCCAACAACATCTGAAGTAGACAGTAGCTGACTGGTGGCGTGTAGTGTGGTCGGACGAGTCGCAATTTTGCCTGTTTTTAAATTATGCATAACGTCGAGGCGTTTAACCCATAGTGTGTGGAGGATGTGGTTCTGTGATACTGTATATTGGGAGTGTTCTTCGTACCATGAGTTGGGCGCACTCATTCAGGTCATCGTGATCATGAACTGGGATGTGTATTTCAACAGTCTCGGTGACCAAATGTGGACACTCCCATTTTCCCAGATGACAACAGCCACGTTTACTGCATACGTGACTGGTTTGACAATCAAACACGTTGTATTGCCTTGTTTTTATCCCTTAGGGAATGTGTGGGACCATTTAGAACACGGATGGAATACAGAAATCAGGATCCCTGCAATTTAGAGGTTCTACGGGATTTAATGATCTACAAGATATATGGCATAGCAGTAGAAACTTATGGACTCTCTTCCTTGTCGGATCATAGCGGTTATCAGGGCTAGAGTAAAGGTTATGTAGTCCCGTGTTCTTGGATGTGTGTAATTTGTCTGATAATCTGTGTTATATTGATGGCCAGCCCCATGGTGTTGGGGTAGCTCGCTTGCCTCTCAACCGGAGGCCCCGGGTTCGATTCCCGGCTCCGTCAAGGATTTTAGAAACTGATGTGAGGTCTGAAACGGAGTGCACTCAGCCTCGTGAGGACAATTGAGTAATTCCGGTCACGAAAACCAAGATTAACGGCCAAGGGGATCCAATGAGCTAACCACGCATCACCCGAATATCTGCAGGCCAAATGGTCGCTTGGTAGACCTAGGCCCTTCATGGGCTGTAATGCCACAAGGTTTGTTGGTTTGGTTTGTTTATTAGTGTGTGCATTTGTATTTCAGAAGAGGATTCCGAAGGAGGCAGCCGCAGCATTAAATTACGAACCATCTCCCATTTGCCTGGAGTACAAGTGGGAAACCACGGAAAACCACCAAGATCCTCCTGCATCCCGAATCGTCCTCCCAATGCTTTAGAATGAATACAGCCTTTCCGGTTCAATAAACAATTATATAACCATTCTCATTTTTTCCTCACGAGGCTGAGTGTACCTCGTTCCAACCCTTGGCGGGCGAAGCATAACTCTTTTTGATGAGTGTATGATACCATCCTCAAATTTTCATCTTACTTGGTGTAGCCGTTTTGATGAAGAGTCTAGACATACAAACTCCCAGATGTACAGTATTTACAATAGGCTATCTTCTTCTCCTTCAGTTCCCGGTTCCAGTGATCTGGTTCTGCGTGAATCAAGGAGGCCTTGACTCACACATAAGCATATTTAGGCTATTTGTACGATGGGCTCACCACACCCAAAGGTAGACAAGGGCCAACTAAGGTGGGAAATTGAAAGACTCCCTAGGCCTCGGATACCCTACTACCGTCGGGGTAGGAAGGGAACAAGTGTTGACCAAGGGAGGCCGACAGGAAATATAACTGAAAGGAGTCCGTCACAAGTAAGTGGAAGCATTGCTGGACTCAGCTGGGGTCCCGTGGTCGCCGATCCATGTCTCACAATTAGTGAGCTCCTGGGGGATTACAGTAGACTATACACAAAAGTTTGATGTGCTATGGACTCATCGTCACAGTTAGAACTGACTCAGGGGACGAAGCTATTACCACATTTAATAACTATCAGATTTATTATTATTTTGAGATTCGACCAGCCTCTGGGCTGACTAGCAGACATGCTATTATTATGTACACTACAAATATGTTACTGCGATACTGCAAAAGTAAGAGAGTGTTCTTTTTCTAACACGTATTCACATTAATCCAGAGAAAGCAAACAGTGTAAGAGGGACATGATATCATAATGGCTTAGCATCTGGCCTTTAATTCGAATGGCCAAGGTTCAGATCCTGGTAACTGCGGAATTGAATTTTGACCTGAACATTCACGTGACGTCAGAAAGGACATCTTATCTCAAATTTCTGGTCAAAATGAACCACGTCTGGCTCCAGCGACCGCATGTAGCTGTGATAGACAGGGCGATTCAAACTAACTATTTTACATCTCAGTGAGTGTTGAAGGGCTGGTCGAAATCTGAAACACCTACTGTATGTAGTTTGTGCCTATGAGCCTATTGGTAACAAAGTGAAAAGCAAGTGGCCAGAATATCTAATGTGCCATCAGATGAAGTAATAATTACCGTTACTCAAATACTGATTCCGATGTGGAATTCCATTTTATTCTGACCAGGGAACGTGAAAACCTGGGCGAGGAATTATTTTTGAGTATATCGTGCAATTTTCACATTCCCGTTTACATACGATAACAACAACAACAACAACAACAACAACAACAATAATAATAATAATAATAATAATAATAATAATAATAATAATAATAATAATAATAATAATAAAATGAAGAGCGTCCATCACCTTTAAATCTTCAGGTTGCTCATTTGTATATCACGTCATTTGTTGACAAACTAATATAATATTTGTACACATTAATTGTAATTTCCATTAAATATTGAGCATTTGGTGTTTCACGTTATTCCGTTGAGTTGGATAGAAATTTAATATTCCGCAGCTTTTCCTATAGGTAATCAATTTTTTCGAGTTCACTCCATTTTAAAAGAATATTATGAGTACATAGCTGTAGAAAAGGAAAATATTATTTTGGGCCTTCTAAACTAGTTAGCCCAACAATGTATGGATAATATTTGCAGTGCACCCTTTCTTAACATTTGTCTGGATAGCTGCCTTTCTCTCTCTCTTATTTCCTTCAGCTCAATGTATGGATGTACGATTACAAACAGTGTCCTTGAAAGACCGAATTTAATAATTTACTCCAATCATCAGGGTCAAAATACATCAAGATATAGGATAATGTCTGTTTTCCTAAAATATTCAAAAATACGTACTCAATGCATTCCTTAAAAAATCAGAACAATCAGTTCAGACGTTCCCATCATTATTGTGCTCGGACAGGCAGACAAGATACAGGATAAATGTAATGGGACTGCATGCTAAGATTAAGCCACATGTACAGTAGCTCAGCTAAGTGACGTATTTCAATTACTACTGTACATTTTTTTAGCCTACTTTCGATTTTTGCAAAAAATGAAAGGAGACTTATGAGATCTACACAGGGCCAAATATTGTGTGTGTGTGTGTGAGCGAGAGAGAGAGAGAGTGTGTGTGTGTGAGTGTGTGTACTCTGAATGCCTGTCTGCCCCCCCCCCCCTATCATTTCGAACACGGTGGAACCGAATTGAACGAAATTTGGTACAGAGGTAGCACTAGCAAAGGACACCTCAGTGTCATGTTTTATATCGCCGCCATCTGGACGAAAAACGTAATGGCGGCCACCCAAATGTCAAAAGCCTAAGTCAAATTACGACCAACATAATCATCTGATCACTACCAAATCTTGCAACGTTATACATTTATGTATGATAAATCTCTTGACCAAACTACAAGGTCATCAGCCTAATACTTTGCAGATGGCGGCCATGAATGTGTGCAAATCGATTCCCCCATCTATTCAAACCCGGTGAAACCGAATTGAACAAAATTTGGTACAGAGGTAGCAATAGCAAAGGACACCTCAGTGCCATTTTCTATACTGCCGCCATCTTGACAGAAACGTAATGGCGGCCACCTTAATGTTAAAAGCTTAAATCAAATTACAACCAACCTAATACTCTGATCTCTACCAAATCTTGCAGCAACATATCTTTATGTGAGAGGCATATTTTGACCAAACTATAAGATCATCAGCCAAATAGTTTGCAGTTGGCGGCCATGAATGTGTGCAAATCGATTCTCCCTATCAATTCAAACACGGTGAAACTGAATTGAACAAAATTTGGTACAGAGGTAGCACTAGCTAAGAGCACTCCAGTGTCATGTTTTATATTGCCGCCATCTCGACGAAAACGTAATGGCGGCCACCCAAATGTTAAAAGCTTAAATCAAATTAGGACCAACCTAATAATCTGATCTCTATCAAATCTGATCTTTGCCAAATCTAGCAACAACATACCTTTAAGCGGGAAGCATATTTTGACCAAACTACAAGATCATCAGCCAAATAGTTTGCAGATGGCGGCCATGAATGTGTGCAAATAGATTCCCCCTACCTATTCAAACACGATGAAACCGAATTGAACAAAATTTGGTACAGAGGTAGCAATAGCAAAGGGCACCTCAGTGCCATGTTCTATATTGCCGCCACCTTGACGGAAACGTAATGGCGGCCACCGTAATGTTAAAAGCTTGAATCAAATTACGACCAAACTAATAATCTGATCTCTACCAAATTTTGCAACATTATACCTTTATGTATAAACAATCTTTTGACCAAACTACAAGGCCAGCAGCTCAATAATTTGCGGATGGCGGCCATGTATGTGTGCAAATCGATTCCCCCTATCTTTTCAAACACGGTGAAACCGAATTGAACGAAATTTGGTACAGAGGTAGCACTAACAAAGGGCACCTCACTGTCATGTTTTATATCGCCGCCATCTTGACGGAAACGTAATGGAGGCCACCCTAATGTTAAAAGCTTACATCAAATTACGACCAACCTTATAATCTGATCCCTACCAAATCTGATCTCTACCAAATCTTGCAACAACACACCTTTATGTGGGAAGCATATATTTACCAAGCTACAAGATCATCAGCCGAATAGTTTGCATATGGCGGCCATGAATGTGTGCAAATCAATTCCCCCTATCTATCCAAACACGGTGAATCCGAATTGAACAAAATTTGGTACAGAGGTAGCAATTGCAAAGGGCACCTCAGTGCCATGTTCTGTATTGCCGCCATCTTGACGGAAACGTAATGGCGGCCACCCTTATGTTAAAAGCTTAAATCAAATTACGACCAACCTAATAATTTGATCTCTACTAAATCTTGCAACAACATACCTTTATGTGGGAAGCATATTTCGACCAAACTACAAGATCATGAGCCAAATAGTTTGCAGATGGCGGCCATGTATGTGTGTAAATCAATTCCCCCGTTCAATTCAAACACGGTAAAACTGAATTGAACGAAATTTGGTACGGAGGTAGCACTAGCTTAGGGCACTCCAGTGTCATGTTTTATATCTCCGCCATCTTGACGAAAACGTAACGGCGGGCACCCAACTGTTAAAAGCTTAAATCATATTACGACCAACCTAATAATCTGATCTCTACCAAATTTTGCAACATACCTTTATGTAGAAAGAATCTTTTGATCAAACTACAAGATTATCAGCCAAATAGTTTGCAGATGGCGGCCATGTATGTGTGCAAGTCGATTCCCCATATCAATTAAAACTCGGTGAAACCGAATTGAATGAAATTTTGTACAGAGGTAGAACTAGCAAAGGGCACCTCATATTCATGTTTAATAGCCGTATAGCACGTTGTATTTCACAAGCTTCTACAACCAACATTCAATTATACTCCTTGAAAAGGAGAAAGAGTTATAACAATACCCAAGCATTTAGGAGAAAGTAGGCTATATGATCTTTACTGAACATCTTGTCTTACCTGCAGTGGGTCTTCCATAAATCACAAGCAAGTCAACGATTATGAATTATTTATTCAATTTGCGAAATTAAATGCAGAGGTAAATTTGAATGAGAATGATGATGATGATGATGATGATGATGATAATTGTTGTTTTAAGGGGCCTAACTTCTAGGTTATCGGCCCCCTGGAATGAGAATGACTTTGGTGTTGTACGTGCAGGTTGGAGCAGTACTTGCGCCTTCAGGGGTCTTCTATTAAACGGACGACAAGGATCAGAACATAAATAAAATGTTTAATTAGCAGTATTTCTAGGCGTGTAATGATAAGCAGGACAGTCAGTCTCCTGTCTGAAGGAAGCCAGCCCGTCTAACCTGTTGGCTGTCAAGATGGGATCAGTAAAAAAAAAAGGACTACCCTCTGTGACCCTTACGCTACGTTGCCAGAGCAGGCTGCACAGAACCAGCAGCTGTGGGTGACGTAACAGGCAGACACGTGGTCCACCACTCACGTCTCACGTCACACACGCACCAAGGCCAGTTTTACGAGGCAAGATGGCAGCCACGCGCATGGCCCCAAGGTCGCTTAGGTCACGTGGCCCACCTCATTGGGATGCAGAAGATAACTTGGCACGTCACGCATAGTGTTGTTGCTATTATTTCAATTGAAAGCGTTGCATAGGCTATTTCTCCTGGTCGGAGTTTTGCTTTCCTCTGGCACTGTGTGAATGTCCTCAAGGTCTGACGAGAGTATAAACATTGACGTCTTTCGTAAACACATCTCGCGTAATTAACGGCACTAGTTTGTTGTCATTATGGATGCATATATATAACATACGTTACTGACAGACCACCATGCAAGATTATGGAAGTGAGCGAAGAACATGCTGCTGGTTTGAGTCCAGTGCAAAGGTGTTTATGGTGTGTTATCACTTAAGTACCGGTACAGTGCATGTATGATAATAATAATAATAATAATAATAATAATAATAATTATAATAATAATAATAATTATTATTATTATAACAATAATTATAAATATAATACGTCCCGTTCAAATACTCTGTCTTTTAGAGACGCCGGGGTGCCAGATTTTGCCTCCAAGGGAATCTTTAACGTGGCAATAGATCCACTGGCACAGCTCTCTAACATTCAAGTACCCGCAAATGCCAACTGACTGGACTAGGATTCGATCCCGCAATCTTGGGACGAGCAGGTGAGAACATTACCGGTGCGGCGCGCAGCCGGTCCCAACTTTCTTGAATTGACATGTTCGTTAAGTGCTGTTACTTCATTGTAAGGGGTTGGGGCAACGCACTCACCATCCCCGTGTAATTCAGTGTGAGTGAAACCTGTGGCCACTATTCTACTGTAGTGCTGTAGCCTACCTGTAATTGGGGATTAGATTGGATAGGAGATGGCCATGGCCTTTTGTTAGGCACAACTTAGCAATGGCTTCAAGTGGAAGACCACGGAAATTCCCTATTAGAAAGACAGAGATGGGATATTGACCAGCTTTTCCTTTCAAATTTGTCCTCACAATGCTGAGTGCTCTGTTCCAATGTTCATATGAGGATTCAGGTGTGATTTAACCCAGGCCGTCTGGACTCTTGATTAATGACTGCAGATGGTTTGTATCTCTCTAAAGTCTAAATCATATTGGAAGATAACTATTAGTGTTACTATTGCCCCCCGCCCCAAGAATCATACTCCTGAGTAAAATATCGCGAAACAGTCGCTAAATTGAAATCCGAGTCCTTTAAGAGTTGTCAGCAATGAGGATTAATAAGTTATATTTTATAGGACGGGCACGTAAGTCCATCAACTCGACCTCTTTGAGAAGGCTTTCTGATGTGAAGTTACTGTGAGGGAGTGGAACAAGCTCATATTATACTGATATCGCGTCAGGAGATGGCAGTCGGGTTTGAACTGCAGTTGTCTTCCCGCTCACTGCGTATCGCGCATTCCAAAAACATTAAGTTGCTCACTGTTTCCATTACTGTATCTGATACTGCCACACTGTTAAAAGTAAACACAAAGGCTTGTAAGATTATCGACAGTGGGAAGAAAGGTAACAATAGGCTACACACACACGCGAAGCCCGATAACAAATTATCATGCAGGAAGTAGCAGCAACTGACTGCCAGCCGATATATTTAGGTTTGGAATAGGCTGGCAGCGCATGCGTACTGCAAGAGTTGCCCCGTCGCAACGTGTTGAACTGCCATCTCCTGGTGCGATGCCATTACGTCTACGGGATACAAGTGCTCTGTACTCATTGATTGATTGATTGATTTTTGCTCAACCAAAAACATGAGTGAGAACGAGAGCAACCAGACTCACCTGAGGGATTGGGGCGGGAAGTAAGCCAGTAGCAGTCAGGAAGTTGGCTGGTAAGTAACATACTCCAAGCCCACCTCTGAGCAGACACTCTCGGTTTCACTGGCTAAACACGCAGAAACTAGAATTTTGAGTTTATGTGAAAAAGTTTGGAATGTAATGATGTGACCATATGTCATGTTGAAATAGAGCTAGCACTGATCTAGGAAATGCAGATCACAGTTGTGAGTAACTTTCAAACAATATATTATTTCTTCCAGTGGGATGTACCTGTATTGTAATATGGTGAAACAGGCAATTTAAATTAGAAGAAGGAATGTGTAACTGTTGGTCGTAGCCACCTTCTGTAGTCTCGGAGTACCTATTGAGTTTTTAGTCCCAAAAGTCCTGGTTTCTATTACTGGCTCTGTCAGGAAATTTAATTTCTGCTTTCAGGGTTGGGAGAGGGTACACCCAGCCTCGTGAAGAAAAGAACCACCACCGTCATTCTAGAAGTAGTTTTCCGTGGGTGTTTCCCACTTTTACTCCAGGTAAATGGTTCCTAACTCAAGGCCACAGCCAGATACTCCCCAATACTAGCCTCAAATGTAAATGCACACACTACTGCCGATACCCCAATAGCACAGGTTTTGAGATGCGAGGCTGATGGCTGCGATGTCCAAGCTTCTAGATGAAAAACAAAAACAACTCTTGGTCGCACGTAGCCAGAAATAAGTCCAGTTGTCTTTGGGAGGACAATAGGTGGCTGATGTCGAAGAACGTTCACAGCCAATTCCTGGTTAACCGTTAAATAGTGTACCGATCAATTGCTTGCTCCATGATTAAAAGAAATACGGTATATTATTATTTATTGACATCAGTTCTTCTACCACTAATACCATTGATACGAAACTATGACTTCTTTCACAATTCAAGATAAGACATAAACATTTTACATTAGCGGAACAGAGGTTTTCTTCCCATAGTACTACAGTTGTTAGGTAGTTAAGACCTCCTCCTTTTACCCGATATTTTAGCCTATTTTCATTTATGAAAAAATAGGCTTATGAGATCACATTTTGGCCATGTGTGTATGTGTGTGTGTTTCCCCCTAATAACATCTAAACGGCTGGAGCGATTTCAATGAAACTCTGTAAGGTTTTAATACTACTGTATTTTGGCCGACCCGGACCGTGCCCATCAAATTTTATTTCGTCCCATAAATCCAACATGACAGGTGTGCAAAATATTTCACCGGCATTCTATATCTCCGAAACTATTGCGGACATCACCCTGAAATTTTGTTCGGTAATAAAGAGTAGGCTACTACTAGATGTTCACCTATGAGACTTTCAAAAACCTGTTATTTACAAAGCCAACATGGCGGTCAAGCGAAGTTGAAAATTTTAAATAGACTTTTCTCACAACTTAACCATCCATACGCAATGAAACTTGGTACAGCAAATGACTATACACATTGCAATGCAATTTCATCTAATTTAGTTCAATTGTTTTATAATCTTAAGATGGGTGCTGTGCAAAATATTTCACCGGCATTCTATATCTCCGAAACAGTTACTGATATCACCCTGAAATTTTGTACAGTGAAAAGGGCACTACTAGAAGATCACCTTTGAGACTTTCAAACACCTGTTAACTACAAAACCAAAATGGCGGCCTAGTGAAAATGAAATATTTTATTAAACTTTTCTCGCGATTTAACCATCTGAGTGCAGTGAAACACGATACAGTGAATGTTTATACACATTGTAATACAGTGCCATGTAATTTACTTAAATTGTTTACATATCCTCAAGATGGCGGCTGTGCGAAATTTTGAAATAAAGTTTCTATTACTTGTGTATTAATCATGCAATCGAAGTGAACGTGAGAATAATGAACCTACGTGTTATTGTCATCTAATTTTACATAACTCTATGGCTTACATATATTAAAATCCAGCATGGCGAACATCCAAAATATTTAGACGGTTCTAATATCCATTGATCTATGACAGCAATCAAACTCAAATTTTGTATGTTGATAGAGACTATGGTCATAAGTTCACTTATGTGACTTTCAATAACCTGGTGAGCACAAATCCAACCTGGCGATGACGCGAGATGTAAATATTTAAATAAACGTTTCTCACGATTCAACCATCCAAGCGCAGAAAAACTTGGTACGGTAAATGCTTATACAAATTTTAATCCACTTCAATTGTTTTTTTAACCTCAAGATGGCAGCTGTGCAAAATTTTGAAATCTCACATATATTTCTTGTGTCATAATCATGCGATTGAAGTTTGAATACTACACCTGCACAATAATCTTCATGTAATAGTACATAACTCTAAGACCTACATATACAGAGTGATCCACCAGCCCTTTTTTTTTTTTTTGGAGGAAGGCAACCCAACTAACGCGTATATCATAGTCTTCCTAAAAACATTAGTACCTGCTCCTTTACAACATTAGTACAAATTTACCGTTGAGTACATGCTCGCGAATATAGTAGAAATCAATAGTGGCAGTGTTATTTAAATTACCTCAAATATAATGCATGATTAAAACGATCAGAGCTCCGAATAACACTTTCTTACGTTTGGACAGGAAGTGTCTACGAATAGATTCAATACGTGCCAGTAATACATCATGGTTCTCGGTAGCTACGGTGGCTAAATCAAGATTTGCTAGATTAGCGTCAACGAAGTCGCATTGTAGTGGGTTCGAACCTTGAACTAGTAATTATTACTTTTTGCTTAATGTCGTTTATTGGGGATGTATTATAGACGCATATCTATCGGTTCCAACGAGTGATTTTTTATTTGGTCCTGAAAAGGACCGTACTTATCCGATGGTACGTAGCCAGATTGGACGACGACTTAATGATCTGTAGAACGAAAGCAAGGTATCCTGTATATTCATGGTAGCAAGTGATCGAATTTTGACCACCTTGGTTTAAAGTAAAATTCAGACTCACTCAGACGATCCACATAACAAATAGATTTGTTATGTGGGTAGGCTCACGAATAAATGCATCAGACCGAAACTATAATTTATTTCAAAGGCGCCTGTGTGAAAAGCGCTTGCTATACACATACAGTAATAGTTAGTGAGGTTTTAAGGGGCGGAACTACGAGGTCATCTGCCCCAAACACACAGTAAATGCAGATAATTATAACGTTATTGGTTTTACGTCCCTTTTAACTACTCTGGCTATTAGATACGCCGGGGTGACGGAATTTTGCTCCGAAGGGGATCTATAACTAGCCAGTAAATCTACTGACACGGCTCCCTCGCATTTGCGCACCCTCAAATGCCAGATGACTGCGCCAGGATACGAACCTGCAACCTTGGGCACAGCAAGCGAGAACGTTACCGCTGAGCCACGCAGCAGGCAGTAAATACAGAACATGTCATATTATTATTATTATTCAAGGATAAATATTGAACTATTAAAATTCGAATAATCACGAATCGAGTCGCCTCCGTTGCGTAGTGGTCAGCGTGATTGGCTGCCACCCCAGACGCCCTGGGTTCGATTCCCGGCTCTGCCACGAATTTTGAAATGTGGTATGAGGACTGGAACGGGGTCTATTCAGCCTCGGGTGGTCCAAATGAGTAGAGGGGGTTCGATTCCCACCTCAGCCATTCTCAAAGAGGTATTCCGTGGTTTCCCACATCGTCTTCGGGCAAATGCCGGGATGTAACCTACCATACGGCCACGGCCACGGCCGCCTCCTTCCCTCTTCCTTGCCTATCCCTCCACATCTTCCCCTCCATTCCCCCTCCCTCGGGAGGACCCTGTTCGCTTTGCAGGTGAGAACCCCTGGGCGAGGTGCTGATCTCACCTCTCCAGTTTTATCCCTACCCCCCCCCCCCCGGACGAGATATTTCAAGCTCCAGGACACTGACCGTAGAGGCGATAATGATGGGATCCCTCACTGAGTCCGTGGGAAAACCCAACCTGGAGGATAAAATCGACTAATTTTTTTTTATAACGAATAGTATCCATCCATGGTTTGAACAGTATTTAAGGAAAATAACCATTTAAATGAGACAAGAAAATAACTTTCTCTATCGTCTTCGTAGTTAATGTGAACAAAACCAAGTTAAAATCTTGCTGTACGTGGTAGGGAGGGTATAATAAAATAGTTAATAAGAATTTAAAAATTCTGCCGTTTGATAGTCTTGAACCCTAGATCTTCGACACAGTGGGCGGGCGCAATACCAGTGGCGGACCCAGGCCTTGCGGAGCCCTGGGCGATAGTATAATGTGGGGCCCACAACAATAGGAAATTTTAAAAAATATCAAATCAAATGGAAAATAGTTTTGTAATAATATTAAAATAAAGAATGGTTACAATATTTTGAATACACTACAGTACATTCTTTTAATAATATGAAAGAAACCTTTATGTCCCCTTGAAGAAGATTATGTAAACTAAGAAATATTAAAATATTACTTTGCGACTTTTTTCCCGGCTGAAGTCTTCCATCATTTCACTGAAATCTAAACTTGCTAAACGGTCAGGGGAGGTCATAGCTGCACTGAAAAAAGAATATGAAGTATAAATTAGTTTGAAAAGTATAATTAATTCGAAGTCAACCCCTGGCACTATACAGCCCATGACGGGCTAAGGCCGACCAAGCGACCGCTGCCCAGCTTTTTGGCCTGCAGATATTGGGGTGACGCGTGATCAGCGCGTCGGGTCCCCTCAGCCGTTAATCTTGGTATTCGTGATCGGGGCGCTGTCTCACTGTCAGACAGCTACTCAATTGTCCTCACGAGGCTGAGTGCACCCCGTTCCAACCCTCACGTCAGTTTTAAAATCCCTGACGGAGCCGGGGATCGAACTCGGGGCCTCCGGGTGAGAGGCAGGCGCGCTACCCCAACACCACGGGGCTGGCTATAATTAATTAATCAATTAAATTTAAAACAATCCATGGGGCGGGGCCCCCCGGACCGCGGGGCCCTGGGCGGTCGCCCTCCTCGCCCTCCCCTAGATCCGCCCCTGCGCAATACCACTTGCACACTTTTCTAACACTCTCTGGAGGTTTTTGTTGCGCTTCTTATTAACACGTATGGCAAAATATTCAATGATTACAGTTAGATCATAAATATTGATTGGAATGCATTCATTCAGTACCTGGCATGTTTTCTAATTTACTTAAAGGAAGTTTCGCGACCGCTTTGCATTAATAAGGCGAATGAACTGCAAATAATGCCCACAAACGACAGCCCTTCGCTATGTTTTATTTCATACAACTTTGCGTACAAAATGCTAGCGTATAGATACACTTCGGTCATATAAGCAGGTGTACCGACGAAGAGAACAGAATCCTACAGGATTTTGTACCAGCGATCACAACAGCTTCCTTGCCAGCGAGTGTCGTGTGATACGGGCCTAAAGATATGCAAAGACTTTTTGTTAAAATTTAATATCAAAACAAGATGTTCAGTAAATAACATATAGCCTACTTTCTCCTAAATGCATGGGTAATGTTAAAATTCTTTGTCCCTTTCAAGAAGTATAATTGGATGTTGGTTGTAGTAGATTGATGAAATACAACGTGCTATAGCCTACAGATATTACAGGCTACATGAATATGAGGTGCTCTTTGCTAGTGCTACCTCTGTAAAAAATTTCATTCATTTTGGTTTAACCGTGTTTGAAATGATATGGGGAATAGATTTGCACAAATACATGGCCGCTATCTGCAAATTATTGGGCTGATGAGCTTGTAGTTCAGTCAAAAGATGCTTCCCACAAAAAGGTATGTTGTTGCAAAATATGGCAGAGATCAAAAGATTAGGTTGGTCGTAATTTGATTTAAGCTTTTAACATTTCGGTGGCCAGCATTCCGTTTCAGTCAAGATGGCGGCGATATAAAACATGACACTGAGGTGGCCTTTGCTAGTGCTACCTCTGTACCAAATTTCATTCAATTCGGTTTCACCGTGTTTGAAAAGATAGGGGGAATCGATTTGCACACATACATGGCCGCCATCCGCACATTATTTGCCTGATGACCTTGTAGTTTGGTCAATAGATTCTTTGTACATAAAGGTATGTTGTTGCAATGTTTGGTAGAGATCAGAGTATCAGCCTGGTCGTAATTTGATTCAAGCATTTAAAATTAGGGTGGCCGCCATTACGTTTTCGTCAAGATGGCGGCAATATAAAACATGACACTGGAGTGCCCTTTGCTAGTGCTTCCTCTGTACCAAATTTCGCCAATTCGGTTTCACCGTGTTTGAATTGATAGGAGGAATCAATATGCACACATACATGGCCACCATCTGCAAACTAATGGGCTGTTTACCTTGTAGTTTAGTCAAACGACGCTCGCCATATAAATATATGTTGTTCCAAAATTTGGTAGAGATCGGATGATTAGATTAGTCGTAATTTGATTTAAGCTTTGAACATTTGGGTGGCCACCATTATGTGTCCGTCAAGATAGCGGCGATATAAAACATGACACTGAGGTGCTCCTCGCTAGTGCTACCTCTGTACCAAATTTCGTTCAATTCGGTTGTACCATGTTTGAATTGATAGCCTATGGGGAATCGATTTGCACACATACATGGCCGCCAACTGCAAATTATTGGGCTGACAATTTTTTAGTTAAGTCAAAATATTCTCCCCACGTAAAGGTATGTTGTTGCAAAATTCGGTAGAAATCAGATTATTAGGTTGGTCGTAATTTGATTTAAGCTTTTAAGATTTGGGTGGCCACCATTACGTTTTCGTCAAGATGGCGGCGATATAAATCATGACTCTGAGGTGTCCTTTGTTGTGCTACTTCTGTACGAAATTTCGTTCGATTTGGTTTCACCGTGTTTGAAATGATAGCCTATGGGGAATCAATTTACACATATACATGGCCGCCATATGCAAACTATAGGACTGATGACCTTGTAGCATGGTTAAGAACGCTCCACACATAAAGGTATGTTGTTGCTAAATTCAGTAGAGATCAGATGATTAGGTTGGTCGTAATTTGATTTAAGCTTTTTACATTTGGGTGGCCACCATTACGTTTCCGTCATGATGGCGGCGATATAAAACATGACACTCAGATGGTCTTTGCTAGTGCTACCTATGTACCAAATTTCGTTCAATTCGGTTTCACCGTGTTTGAAAAGATAGGGGGAATCGATTTGCACACATACATGGCCGCCATCTGCACATTATTGGCCTGATGACCTTGTAGTTTGGTCGAAGGATTCTTTGTACATAAAGGCATTTTGTTTCAAAATTTGGTAGAGATCAGATTATCAGCTTGGTCGTAATTTGATTCAACCTTTTAACATTAGGGTGGCCACCATTACGTTTTCGTCAAAATGGCGGCGATATAAAACATGACACTGCAGTGCCCTTTGCTAGTGCTACCTCTGTACCAAATGTCGCTCAATTCGGTTTAATCGTGTTTGAATTGATACGGGGAATCAATTTGCACACATACATGGCCGCCATCTGCAAACTAATGGGATGATGAATGTGTAGTTTGGTCAAAATATGCTTCCCAAATAAAGGAATGTTGTTGCATAATTTGGTAGAGATCAGATTATTAGGTTGGTCGTAATTTGATTTAAGCTTTTAAGATTTGGGTGGCCGCCATTAGGTTTTCGTCAAGATGGCAGCGATATAAAACATGGCTCTGAGATGTCCGTTGCTAGTGCTTCCTCTGTACGTAATTTTGTTCAATTCGGTTTCATCGTGTTTGATTAGATAGGGGGAGTCAATTTGCACACATACATGGCCGCCATCTGCAAACTAATGGGAAGATGAATGTATAGTTTGGTCAAAATATGCTTCCCAAATAAAGGAATGTTGTTGCATAATTTGGTAGAGATCAGATTATTAGGTTGGTCGTAATTTGATTTAAGCTTTTAAGATTTGGGTGGCCGCCATTACGTTTTCGTCAAGATGGCAGCGATATAAAACATGGCTCTGAGATGTCCGTTGCTAGTGCTTCCTCTGTACGTAATTTTGTTCAATTCGGTTTCATCGTGTTTGATTAGATAGGGGGAATCGATTTGCACACATACATGGCCGCCATCTGCAATTTATTGGGCTGATGTTCTTGTAGTTTGGTCTAAATATGCTTCCCAAATAAAGGTATGTTGTTGCAAAATTTGGTAGAGATCAGATTATTCGGCTAGTCGTTATTTGATTTAAGCTTTGAACATTTGGGTGGCCGCCATTACGTTTCCGTCAAGATGGCGGTGATATAAACCATGACACTGAGGTGCCCTTTGCTAGTTCAACCTCTGTACCAAATTTCGTTCAATTCGGTTTCACCGTGTTCAAATTGATAGGGGGGAGAGACCTTCAGAGTACACACACTCACACATACACAGACACACAGTCACACACACACACACAGACACATAATTTTTGGCCCTGTGTAGATCTCATAAGTCTACTTTCATTTTTTGCAAACATCGAAAGTAGGCTAATAATACCAAGGGAAATTCTTAGGAATACGTGTACTTCGATGCAAGCACTGGCGATCAGAATATCCTTCGATATGTTGTTGTTTTGTTTCATTTGAGGGGCTAGAACATCGCGGTCATTTAGCCTCGTGTACTTGGGTGTGAGTGTAGAATTTGTCTGATAACCTGAGTTATTGCGGCCTTGTAATAATGTGTGTATTTGCAATTAACGATTAGGATGGAGGCGGCCGTGGCCTTAAGATAGAATCCGTCCCGGAATTTGGCCGGAGTAGAAGTTGGAAACCACGGAAAAACACTTCCAGGGTGGCTGAGTTGGGAATCGAACCCACTTATTCACATATTTGCTCCACGAGGCTAAGTGTACCCAATTTCAGCCCTGAGACAAGTATTACATTCAGCCACCAACACATGGCAGGTAACGCGCGCTATACGTACTGTAGTTACTGTGGCCGTCGTCCCACCTCAAACATTTAATCCATGTCAAAGTCTTAAATCATGGTTTATGGTGTTGATTTAACTTTCTACTATTACAGATCACGTGGCGTAAGCTATTAATTCGATCGTATTACGTGTATGTGTGTTATTTCTAGGAGCAATAAGTCATATGTTAGTGGAATGGGCCGTAGTAATTGGCGGGGAAAAGTTTACGGTCGGCTTTTCTTTCTAGACCCATGACCCAATTACATTGCTGTCACACATTCAGAGCGCAGAGCAATATCGACCATCGGAAGAAATGCAATGTTAGTTGAGTTTCATAAAATTAATAATAAGGGGCTGGTGGACCACTCTGTATAAAAATCCAACATGGTGGCTCTCTGAAATATTTAGACGGTTCTCAATTTCTACGAATCTATTGCAGCAATCAAACTGAAATTTTGTATGTTGATAGAGACAATTCACATAAGTAGTATATATGAAAATAGACTGTTTAGCTCTTCACGGAACTACTTGTTGAAAAACCTATCATCCAATATCTGTCAGATAATTTTCATAATGGGCATGGCCAATTTTGAAGTGAAGTTACACGAGTATTAGACCATAAAGACACGTTTGAAAATGTCCGATTATCATTTTTCATCTCGCTAACGATTCTCCAAGTACTCCACTATCTGATGATAAGATTCAGTTTTACAGTTTTAATGTTTTGGCTTTCGTTGTTATTTAATTCCATAATGAAAAAATCAAAATGGAACATTATTCGGACATAGCAATGCGATCGCAAACAATTGAGAAATATCACCATTTCCTTAAAAGTTGCATTTTGTGGCATTGACTCTTTCTCCCGTACCGTACGTAGGCCTACCTGAAGTGATGACCCTTGTATAATTCACTGCCCCATGCACGTTGTGGTGGCATGACAGTGTCATACCACTGACTCACACTAGTAGTAAGCAGCTGTGATCCCAAAATTTTAAGTGGGGCCTAAAGGCCCACTTTCTGATTCTTTTGGGAACTTCGATTGGAAGTGGATCTAAAGTAATTAACACTCACAATAAATGCTATTTATTGGAATTTTATATCTATTTTAGGAGACAATTAAAAGAAGGAAAGAGATAAAGTGTGGCTATTTGAACTGTTAAGGCTATTAAGTTATTTCGATAACATTATCTGTAAAACTGATAAGAGTGGTGTGTGGAGAAAATAAGATCTCTCATTGAAAATCTCTGGACATTTGGAGAAATGTGGCGTAAATTAATTATTACGCGAAACATAGCCAGTGTGAACGATAAGAACACATCCGGCAGCTGCAGTGTGTCCTTGAAGATAAGAACAGGCTATCTTTCATCTGCTCAGCTGGGGCGGGTGACAAGGTCAAAGACCATGGCCTGGCGAGCACACGCTCTTCCAACAAAGACTCCACACCAAGATGTCACGCCCCGGTCTACCAGTGCTCACACCTGTGGCGCGAGCAGCCACCACCTCGCTGTCGCATCTTCTGTACGTTGCAGTGGCATTAAGCCACAACTTGAGTCTACAGAATCTACAGTACGGTGGAACATGGTGGTGTTGCGAATTACCACTTGTCAGTAACCTTGTACATGTTAAACCACTGTACCCATCTCGAATGAAACCTCAGCTACGAAGCACCTCCGGAGCATAACCCCCAATCCTCATAATGCGGATGCAATCGATCAACCACTGTACCGGGCCCTACCGGACTGTGGGATGATCTCGCTATGTACTTTTAATCCAGGCATATTTAAAACAAAATTCGCTACTGTACGTAGGTATATAAGAACGACTCGTATTTAATCCTTTTGAAGATCAAGTCCAAAATTCATAATGAATCGCACAATACATTTTCTCCATTTTGAGCCTATTTTCATGATATAAAATATGGGCTACTGAGATCACATTTTATTCAAGTAGTGTGTGTAATAATAATAATAATAATGTTATTGGTTTTACGTCCCTTTTAACAACCTGGCTTTTGGAGACGCCAGGGTGCCGGAATTTTGCCCCGAAGGGGATCTTTAACGAGCCAGTAAATGTACTGACACGGCTCCCTCGCATTTTCGCACCCTCAAATGCCAGCTGACTGTGCCAGGTTTCGAACCTGCAACCTTGGGCTCAGCAAGGGAGAACGTTACCCCTGAGCCACGCAGCCAGGCACAGTAGTGTGTGTGTGTGTGCATACGTGTCCATGTTCCCTCCCTAATAAATTTTGATTGGCTGGAGCAATTCCAAGGAAATTTGGCTTGTTTTAACCTGAACAGTACCTTTAAAACTCCAACACGCGACACCAATCCAGCATGGCCACCACACTAAATATTTCGCACATAAGTTACTCAATATTTACGAAACTATTGCTACATTCAACCTGAAATTTTGTTTGTTGATATGCTGCATAGATGGAGCAAGAGAAGTGAGTCAGGAATCTAATATTCGTGAGTAGCTTCAGATAACTCCCCCGTTGGCCACTCGAGGGCATCGGCCCCCCAGTTTTTGTGTATACACGAGGATGATTCCTTTGGTTTTCGCCATTGTGCGCCTTGCCCCTACGCTGGAACATGCTTATTCATAATTAGATTCCAGGCTTAACTATTTTGGTTTTCAAAATAATTTTCAGCTACTATGGAGGTTTTCCGGATTCTATGCACTTGGGGTCTACTTTTAGACTCAAATGATGAGTGGAGTTGAAAACTGCTTGAGAAGAAGCTGTGTATTTGAATAAGTCTTCATGAGCAGATACAGGGTGTATTTGATATGATGGAAGTCCTTTACACTGGTGATAGAAGATGGTATTCTAAGCAAATATCTTCATGAAATTAAGTCGGATCTTAATTAGTGTAGGTGGAATTAAATCACAAAAATCGTCGGTCAATATCTTGGAAACGGGCTTTCACTTCATTCCCCTCAGCAGCAGAGCTGACTTCTCCCCGTCTCCCTCCCCTCCTACGCTGAGGAATGTTGACTAGAGTCTGCAGTTGAGTGACCTCCTCGCCTTGTCTGCCAATGACATTGAAATACACAAACCGAGCCTATGAACAGCTGATTCTCACCTTCATGGGGAGTGGCTACATGACTAGTGATGGTGGATCTGTCTTGGATTTTTCCAGCTTCATGAACTATGCATAGAAAATAGAAATCCTAAAGATTTAGTAAATTAATTTAAGGAACTGTTGGTCTATCTTTGTGTGAAGATAGTGCAACAACTGTAATAAACTTATTAATAATACTAATAATAGTAATAGTAGGCTTTTAGACACACTAACTTCTTTTATGTTTCTTTTTGGTATGTCGAGTTGCCAGACTTTAATGTACGTAGGATTTCTTGTATGTGCCATGAAATCCATGGAGATGATCTTATTAGATCCCATTCATTTACTACATGACTGAACGTAGATCGCACCCTCGGGAAGGTTAGCACTCTACCACCAGAACTACACATGCTGACTATTATTATTATTATTATTAGACTATTATTATTATTATTATTATTATTATTATTATTATTATAACACTGTATTATAACAATGTATTTGTATTTTATTTTCATTTTCGTGTATTTTCATATGTATTTACATTGTTGATGGACCAATAAATCAATCCTCCCCCCCCCCCCCTCTCCAGTTAATGGCCACCCGAGGGCTGGAGATGGGATGGGACAATTCACAATATGAACATGTGGTACCATACTAGTATTAAATCTTGGAAGTAGGTTTCCATGGGTTCCCACTTCTACCCCAGGCAAATGTCGGGATTGTTCCTAACTTCAGGCCACGGCCGCCTTCTTCTCAATAATCATAACCGCTGGCAGTGCAGCCCATGAAGGGCCTAGGCCTACCAAGCGACCGCTGTCCAGCCATTTGGCCTGCAGATATTAGGGTGACGCGTGGTCAGTGCATCGGGTCCCCTCGGTCATTAATCTTGATTTTCCTGACTCGGGCACTGCCTCACTGTTAGACAGCTACGTAATTGCCCTCACGAGGCTTAGTGCACTGCGTTACAGCCCTCACGTCAGTTTCTAATATCCCTGATGGAGCCAGGAATCGAACCCAGGGCCTCCAGGTGAGAGGCAGTTGCACTGCCCCAACACCACAGGGCCGGCGCCTTCTTCCGAATCCTCACCTGAATTACAAATACCCACATTACTACAGAAACCACAAAACACAGGTTATCACACAAATTCTACCCACACCCAGCTACATGGGGCTAAATGACCAAAATCGCCAAGCCTCTCAAACAAAACATCAAGTTTTTTACTTCCGTCCTAAATGCCTAGTTCTGAACAGACTGCGGGATGTCGGAATTTTGTCACACTGCATTTCATTAAGAGAATGTTTTTAGTATTTTCAGAAACTAGTCAACAGAAGGTCCGACACGGACGCCAATGATACATCAGGGCTGAGTATCGAAATTATTTTATACATGAACATCAATCAATGAATTCCACACTTACAAAGTAGGCTACACAATACTACCGGTCCTGACGTCCCAAGCCATTGCGTGCGTTGTCAACAACAACAACAAGAACAACGGCAATGCACATTTTCTTACGAGACGGTAGAGCTCAAACAGCTGATAGCCTACCACCCCTCAAGTCAACCTGTAAGGTCAATGCTCCGATTACGTAACAACTTCCCCTTCGCGCGTCGTCACATCGGGCTCCGCCTCGTTTCCCCCAGCCTGCCGCACCACTTTCTGCCTGATTAGTTTCTGAAATAACTAAAAACATTGACTTTTTAATGATTAATTATCAATTTCAAGATAGGTGACAAATTTTTTACCTAGGAAGCTTAGAATAGTCTCTTCTATCACCAGTGTAACGGACTTCCATCATATCAAATACACCCTGTATAGCTAACATAGAATACTATATAGACTCACTGTATTTGGGCTATTCGCTGTTCAATAGTGGCAGGTAAATGTGATACTCAACATGATACGGGTTTCAGTTCTACTCTTCAGCGATGGTGTGCAAATGCGAGGGAGCCGTATCAGTAGATTTACTGGCACGTTAAAGATGCCCTTCGGGGCAAAATTCTCTAAGAAACGCAATTGTTAAAAGGGACGTAAAACCAATAACATTA
The DNA here is from genome assembly GCA_946902985.2 of Meconema thalassinum. NCBI lineage: Eukaryota > Metazoa > Arthropoda > Insecta > Orthoptera > Tettigoniidae > Meconema > Meconema thalassinum. The sequence goes on along the minus strand of OX336389.2, from coordinate 689,939,954 downwards.
TTATAGTACGGTTCAGCGTAGAATACTCCCAATTGGTTTACACAGGGTGGGTGGGGTATTACTAACCTTTGATTCGCGAAGTCAGGAAGTGCAAAAGAATGCGAAGAACTTGTACTGTAGTACAAAGTGCGTGGGTTAGCAGGAAACATTGGTTTAGTTACATTAGTTATAAATGTTTACTAAGCTAATCGTAAGCCCTATTACATTACTGTTGTTTATTTATTTATTTATTTATTTATTTATTTATTTATTTATTTAGGGGCTTGGGACATCTTGGTCATCAGTCCTGTGCAGTTGTGTGAGTGTTGAATTTGTCTGATAACCTGTATTTATGTGATGACTGTAGTAGTGTGTGAAGCTGTATTAGTGACAGGGATGAGGTAGGTGCCCCGGGACTTAAAACAAGGTACCGTACTGTCGCGACATTTCCCGGGAGGGAATGCGAAAAACCCGAGGGGAAACCACACTCAGGATAGCCACTGCCAGCGCTGCGATTAGAACCTCTGATCTGAGGAACTTGCTGAAGCTGCCCTTGCGGTCGTGGTGCACGATTTAACAATGTTGTGTAGCATAACAAAATAAAGAAATTAAGTCCAGGTCGGATTCGTGTACGGAGAATGGTTCACCCAAATCTCCATGTTATTGTAAATACTTTGTGGCAGGCCGTTCTCTGCAATCAGTCCGGCAACAGCACAACAAGCGTCACGTTTACATATGGGAGGAGGAGGGTGGGGGGTTCGGTTTAACAACTTCCCTCCCCCTCCACGAGACCAGCCTTTTCATGACCTACCTGTGTGACGTCGCCTGGAACTGCAACTGCTACTACTGTAGTGTACGTGTTATCCTGTTTACGTTTCTCACGTTTGTTGAACCAGATTGTCACGTCTCGTCGTCTGGTTCCTGAGCTTAGGCACAGTAATAGACTTGCAAGCATTTTTGCCGAATATGACGTTCCTCCTGTTTCCTGCTAAACCACGCACCTATTACCACACGTTCTTCGACGTTTCCTGACCTGGGAAAGTGATAGCCTGTTTCAAACCCCCGAAACAGTCGCGCTTCATCCTCCTAAAACACCCTTCTCCACAAATATTTATGGAGACGGATAGATCTAACAGTTCCATTGTACTTCTAACACAGTCCCCCCAAACGTTCATTGATTTAAGGTATGCCCTTGTGTCTTCATTCTGTCCAGATTGGTATGCGATTCCCTGATAAGAATATAAAAAATAAAAAGTGTTGCCTTCAACAGATTATGCAAAATTAATTGTGTTCATGAGATGCCAAAAATATCTCATACCCTCCACTATTCGGCCAAATCAAATTTCAACAAATGCAATTTCCTGGGAATACAAAATGAACATAACCTAGTATTCTACAACAAGTGCGCTTTCTCGTATGACTTCTCTCTTTCTCTCTCAAGCGCTGTGGTACGTTGGACACTAATTTGTATTGTGTCATTCGAGTGAATACCTCACATTCCTTATTCTTCTTTCCAATTTTCACCAAGAACTTACTTATGTCCGTCTTATTCTTTCCCTGTCCTTAGACCATAGCAGGGGTGCACAACCTTTTTATAAGTGGGGGCCAAGTTTATTTTTACATAATAAGTTGCGGCCGCAAGTTACCATTCCACACAGGCACTTGCCAAACCCTATCGTTAAAGTTAATTTTACTATTATCTGAATAATCTATTTCACCAGCAGACAAAAAAATGTGTTTTTACTAAAATCTTTGACACAATAAAACTTGCTTTTACCGCAATTTGCGATTCATCGTTAACCTTATGAAAAAAATATTGTTGAAATTTTAATTTACTTTGCAGTTCTTTTACTTTCTCTTTTCGCATATTACCAGAAAATTCGTTGTATTTTGAAGCATGTTTTTTCTCATAATGCATTCTTACATTGTACTCCTTCATAACACCAACTGTTTCATTGCAAATTAGACACGTTGCTTTGCTGTTGTATTCAATAAAAAATATCTCTCACTCCAGGTCTCTTGAAACACTCGACACTCGTCCATCACTTTACGCTCTTTCACAGACATGATACTGATATTATAATAATAATGTAGAAACTCTGTAAACTGCGCACAAGCTGTAACAACATACAAACAACTCTCAAACGTCAACTCTGCCACGACAACAATGATACTGCCCAGTGCACGACGCGGCGTCCAGTCAGAAATAACAATCCTATAAATAGCCTCATCCTACACCACTTCAAGGTCAGACAGCGCCCTAATCCTCCCCTGCCGCACAACGACGAGTCGGTGGGTCAGTCACGTGCTCACATCCACTTGTATTGCAGGAGTGACTCCATAGTCAGGCTGACACTTGCAGCAGTCAGGTTATGCAAATCTTAAAATCTGTCCAATAATTGTTTACTTCTTAGTTTATTTTTAACGAAACATTTTTTATAATTTTCTTATTTCAACTAGGGCCTACAATAAGCATAATTCACAATAGGCTATATACATTCACGTTTTCAATAGTATAAAATATTTATCCGCGGGCAGCATAAACTGCCTTTGAGGACCGCAAGCGGCCCGTGGGTGGCGGGTTGTGCACCGCTGCCATAGACCTTCAATCGTGTTGAGGTCAGGGCTTTTGCTAGGCAATACGCAATAGCATACCTCGTAAAATGAACAGTTTGATCTATGGGTCAGAGTTCTGATTCTATTTGAAACTGTTATGCTCAGTTCTCCTTTTTCTTATGCTCATTAGCCTGGCAAAAGACTGACTGAAATAGAAGATTGTGAACAAACGATTCAAGACGAGTATAAAGGAAAGACTAATGAAAAACCCTGAACAAGCTACAATTACAGAGGAATGGGCACTTTTGCAGAATGAAATAACAACATCCGCAGAAAAGAACATTGGTAGGAAAGAACGAATAGGTAGAAACCGTGGATCACGCAGGAGATACTAGAATTAATGGACGAAAGGTGGAAGCACAAGAATGAAAGAGATGAAAGGGGAAAAGCAGAATACAGTCTTCTGAGAAATTAGGTTAACAAGAAGTGCAAGGAAGCAAGAGAAGAATGATTGAAGGAGAAATGTGCTGTATAGAAAATTGTCTGAAATTAGGAAAGGTAGATACAGCCTTTCCAAGGATTAAGAGTACTTTTGGGGATAGGAAGACTAAGTGCTGTAATATTAAGGACTCAGATAGAAAACCTCTAACAGATAGTGAAGAAAAGGTTGAGAGAAGGAAAGCTTACATCGAGTCTTTGTATAAGGTAAATGAGATTGAGAATCATGTTAAGGAAATGGATGAGGATGAGAAAGGAGATTTAATATTGAGATCAGAATTTGACAGAGCATTGGAAGACTCAAGCAAGAACAAAGCACCAGGCACCAGGCATAGATGATAATACCGATTGAGTTGCTAAGGTGAAAGGTGCATCGTTGATGAAGGCCTGATCCGGTTATTTCACTTGGTGTGTAGGATTTATTAGACAGGTGAGGTACCCTCTGATTTCAAGAAGAAGTTGACAGGTGTGAAGATCACCGTACAATCAGCTTGATCACTCACGCTTCAAAGATCCTGACTAGACTAATTTACAAGAGGATGGAAAGACAGATAGAAAGGGAGTTGGGTGAAGACCCGTTTGGCTTTAGGAGAAACGTAGGAACATGGGTAGCTGTACTAAGTCTTAGGCTGATTTTGGAATTTAGAATAAGGAAAGATAAGACAACGTTCATGGTATTTGTAGGCTTAGAAAAGGCTTTTGATAACATTGATTGGAGTAAGTTGTTTGAGAGTTTGAAAACGATTGGATCAAGTACAGGGATAGGAGGGTGCTCTACAATCTATACAGACACCAGACAGCAGTTATTTGAGCAGAAGGACACGAGAGAGAAGCTGGTATTCAGAAAGGTGTAAGGCAAGGCTGCAACTTACCACCCATAATTTTCAATCCATACATTGAACAAGCAGTGAAGGATATTAGAGAAAAAATCAAAGTAGGAGTAATGATTCAAGGAGAGATTATTTCAACTCTGAGATTTGCTGATGACATCGTCATCTTAGCCGACCCACCAGAGGATTTAAATGAGTTGTTAAATGGTATGGATTCTCTCGCGAGGAAAGAATTCATGCTGAAAATTAATAAATGTAAAACAAAAATATTGGAATGCAGTCGAAAGAAATAAGAAATTCCTATGGATGTCGAATTGGCAGGTGAAAAGCTGAAGGAAGTGGGTGACTTCTGTTACTTAGAAAGCAAAATAACCAGTGTTGGACGAAGCAAAGAGGCTATGAAATGTAGGTTAGCACAGGCAAGGAAAGCATTTCTGCAGAAAAGGAATCTGTTGACATCGAATATAGATTTAGGTATTAGGAAGTCATATTTGAAGGCCATTGTCTGGAGCGTGGCGCTCGATGGAAGTGAAACTTGGTCTGTTGGAGCAGCACAAAAGAAGAGAATTGAAGCGTTTGAAATGTGGTGTTACAGGAGAATGATGAACATCAGATGGGTAGATAGGTTTACGAAATAAGAGGTATTAAGATGAATGGGAGAGGAGAGATGTTTCTGGCGACTACTAATGAAGATAAGAGATAGGTTGGTAGGACACATACTTTGACACCCAGGAATAGCAAACTTAGTTATAGAAGGAAAGGTCGAGTATAAGAACGGTAGGGGTAGACCAAGATTGGAATATATTGAACAGATTGCCTCGGATGTAGGGTGTGGTAGCTATGTAGAGATGAAACGATTAGCCTAGGACAGGGAAGCATGGAAAGCTGCATCAAACCAGTCGAAAGACTGAAGACTCAAACACACCCATTGTCTTGCACTGTGTGGAGAAAGTCTTCCTTCTTCCTTCTGAGTCCTGCTGATGACATGCAGCTCAAGATTATGATGCGACCTACGCAATGTTTGACAGTGAGTTGTAATCATTCGCTTCCTAGATTACCATCGGATTCAACCACACATTTAGTTTGGCATTGGATCGAAAACACTGATCTAGCTCCTGTTTGTGAAATGATGCTAATCAGTTAGGATTCATACGTGTTAATGTAGCCTTCAGCTAATCACAGTACCTTCATTCTGACTTTTCACTTAGGTACTACTTCTTTCCATCAGCACTGCCGTTTTATCCTTTATTTTCAATGATTCGGTGGACTGTTCAATAGGGATCTGTCTTCTTGCCACACTCCTGCAGGTAGTTTATCTTCCTGTTTAGTGCACGCTCTACTCGCTCAGTAGCCTACGCTTTATCGATTCTTTTCATTATGTTTCCTATTGCTCTGAAAGAAAGCTTATTTCATTAATCTATTTATTTATTTATTTATGTATTTATCTATTTGCCCCTTCTTTTGGCATCCGCAGCGATACATTACAACCAGATGGCACAGGAAACTGCACCAGTGCTAGTCAATAACCCCCTGAGCTGGTTTAGCCTACAAAAGGCGTGGTTGATTATTAAAATGGCTTACTCTTCATTTTTTTTTAAATTGATAAGTATTAATTTATTTTATATAGGGCTTGGAATATTAGTTTATACTGTAGTTTGTTCCGCGACGCTTCAGTTCATCCTTCCATGGCCTTACTATGCGTTTATTCGTTCTGTGAATGTATTTTAAAGGGAAAAGAAAACAAGAAGAAGAACAACTCTGGTCAAAAAGAGGGTTACTGTAGGAATGTGGATTCTAAAACTGGTTGTCCATGTTGACATCTCGGAAGGATTCTGGAAGCCCTTTCCTAGAGCAAATATTCAAGCAAAATGAAGCTGCTTATTTCAATAGCCCCGAGTTGTAAAAACAACTTGTGAATCGGGTTCACATTGGATAGTATCTTCCCTGCTTTGAAGCTCTGAATCGATACGTGTGGTTGCTTTTCTTCTTCCCTAGACATGGAAGAGGCTATTTTTGAAGCAAACCGACAGTGCAGGGGAATTTCAACTCAACGTCAGCCTATTGCAGAACTACAGCTAGGTTATGTACTGTGTGGTCTTTGCAAATGTAAAACTAAATCATTGGTTCATTTTCCGGAACTCAGTGAGCTATGGTGCGTGAAAACACATTGGATGACGTGCGACACCTAGTCTTATTTCCGTATCCAATTACCAGGCGTAATGAGTTCCGTCTTGTTTTAATGAGCCACTCCTGGCGTATTAACTACTGTACATATGCACCCTTCGAGCGAGCTCACTCCTCTATATCGACAATCATCGCTGGTTTAGGTACTAGAAAAAGAAACATGGTTGCCACCTGTATTAATTTATACTTTGGCGTCGAACTAAGTTGTTGTTTCATTAGAGGGGCTTATACAGCGTGGTCATTTAGCCCCGTGTAGCCTACTTGGGTGAGTGTGGGATTTGGTGTGATAATCTGTGTTATTGTGATGTCTGTATTAGTGAGTGTATTTGTAATTCAAGTAAGGATTGGGAAGGAAGCGGCCTTACCCTTAAATTAGGAACCATCCCGGCATTCACCTGGAGTAGAAGAGAGGAATCAACGCAAAACACTTCCAGGATGACTGAAGTGGGAATCGAACCCACCTCTCCTCAGATTTTCCTCACGAGGCTGAGTGGACCCCGTTCCAACCCTCAGACTAGAATTAAAATTCTTTGTCGAGCCGGAAATCGAAACGTTGGACTAGAATAGAGGCTGAACTTGTGAGCCAACTATCTAATGGGGGCGGATTTGAAAAGAGTTTAACGTTTTCTATCAACATGTTTATACTGTCTGTACATATTTCTGAAACGTGAATGCCATTACCTCGCGATTTAAATGAGGGAGCTGATGTTTGATATGGGGAAATCAAATCCCTTTCGTGAACTTGAGTCTTTCGGGAATACTACACATCTCCAAATGCGATTAGTCATTTACATGAAACCCACATAGCCCTTTTAAATTCTTAAAGCATTAGTCCGTGGTGTTTTGTAAATGGTTCTGTTTTCCTCTGATAGTCCAGCCATCATCCAACCTCACTGGTGTGTTCAGTTAAAATCATGAAGAGAGGAACTGCTGTCTATTCTTTTTAAAATGAAAGTGTGTTTTTCTCTAGTTTCGTTGTTGTTGTTTCATCCCGTCGTTTGCCTAGAGTAGAAGTGGAAAAGCACGGAAAACCACTTTCATCATGTCTGAAGGGGGAATCGAACCCATCTCTTATCAGTTTTGCCACATGAGGCCGATTGTACCCCATTTCAGCCCTCAGACCAGAATTACAATTTCTTTGCAGAGCCGGGAATCGAACTTGGACCTCCAGGGAGACAGCTAAGTATGCTAGCCACTACAACAGGAGATGGTCCCATTTAGGTTAATTCGGTGCAGAGATATCAAGTTCTAAAATGTATGTAATTTTTGCAATTTTTCTTTGGTACACCCCTGCAGATTTTTTCCTCCCAGAAATCCACCAATATACTGCATGTCCTTAGAATCTGTTATAAAGGCTAACTGGAGTCACTGAACACCGCTATGCCGCGGTTTATATGAAGATTGAAACAAGAAGTTGCAAACTCCGGCATCACTGTTCTGACTTGATTGTTCTCTCCTAAGATAGGAGGTGACGAGAATCGCAGATACGCCATAAAGCTGAAGAAGAGGAAGCAGTTTTAATTGGCGACTCGGAAAGGGCGTGGCAAGGCAATACCATCACTTGGGCTGAGTGCGCACGTAATCAAGTGGGTGGAAGCTACCTGGAGACATTATTAGCCAAGTGAATGAAATTGAAAACTGTTCGAGATCAATAATGATCCCTGCGGAAAGGCTGTCAAGAACTTAGCATTGGAGATACATTGATGGGAGTGGCGTTGTCATGTGGTCTGAAGAACGTCCCGTGGCTTAGCCGTGCTCGTTAAATCGTGCTTCACGGCCGCGAAGGCTGCTGAAGCAAGACCGAAAATCGCAGGTTCCAATCCTGGCGTTACCGACGGTCGTGGCTACGCTCGCTAAAGCGCAGCGTTAGGTCATGGGGCCAAGCTCTCTGCTGACTCGGTAGACGCGTGGGATCGAGCACCACCGTCGGCCGTCCTTGAAATGGTTTTCCGTGGTTTCCCCATTTCCAACACCAGGCAAATGCTGGGACTGTTCCTTCTGACAGGCCACGGCTGCTTCCTTCCACATCCTTGCCCAGTTTCATTCATCTTCATCCATTCCATCTCTCATCCCGGCGCGCAGGTCGCCCATGGGCGTTGAATAGAAAGACCTGCACTCGGCCTCTCAGGAGGCCACACGACAAAAAAAAATCCTGGCGTCGACAGTAGCTATCCTGAGAGTCGTTTTCCCTGGCTAATTCCATACTCTCTCCAGGCAAACGTCGCGATAGTACCTTACTTCAAGTCCCGGGGCACCTACCTCTTGCCTGGCCCAAATACAGTTACACACACTGCTGCAGTCATCACATACATACAGGTTATCACACAAGTTGCGCATACAGCCCACTACACGAGGCTGAAATAACTACACGGTCTGAGACACGCAATCGCGATGGTAACCATGGAGTCCTAATCGCTTGACGCTAATATGTTCTACATAAAATAGAGTGTTGTTCCACTTGAAAAGTCTGGTGGTGTATGTACCAGGTACTGATGTTGAATGCCACCCCGGAGGTCTGCGAAAAGTATTGATTCTGGTCCTGGATACTGAAACGGTATTGTTAACATGCAATTTACTCAAGTGGTGTCGGTCTTCCACACGAGTTTACTGTAATGTTAAAATGTATTAACATTAATTTGCACGTATATGCTACATTGTCTATGGACGAATTTTCTTATTTATCTGAGGTCACCCCTAAGGTGCATATTCGATACTCAGCTCTGTCAATGAATTTAGGAGGGTCGTACGGGATACATTCAGCCTCGTGTGGCAAAACTGAGAAGAGGTGGCTTCGATTCCCACCTCAGCCATCCTAGAAGTGGTGCCGTGGTTTTCCCCACTTCTATTTCAGGAAAATGCTGATATGGTTCCTAACTTAGGGTCCACGGCCGCTTCCTTCCCAATCCTAGCATCAATTTCAAACAAATACACAACTACATACACCACAATAATACAGGTTATTGACAAATTCTACTTACACCGAAGTACATGGGGCTTCATGACCACGATATCAAGAGCCCCTAAAGAAACAACATCAATTAACTCATTCCTCTCCAACTCAACTGCCCGCTGGTCGGCTCGGAACTACCAGAAGCTGTGTGCTGTCACCGCGGAGGCCCGAGTTCAATTCCCGGCTCTGCCAAAAAAATTAATTCTTATCTGAGGGCTGAAACGGGTATACTCAGCCTCGAAAAGCAAAATTGAGAAGAGGCCGGTTCAATTCCTACCTCAGTCATCCTCCAAATGGTTTTCGTGGTTTCCCACTTCTTCTCCAGGCAAATGCCGGGATGGTACCTAACTTAAGGCCACGGCCGCTTCCTACCCGAATCCTATCTCGATTACAGGTACACACGCTAGTACAGACATCAAAGGTTATCAGACAAGTTCTAAACACACCGAAGTACACGGTGCTATATGACCACTATGTCACAAAACGACTAAAGAATCAACAAGAACAACAACTAAGCTTTGAGTGGGCGGAGCTACTGCCTGCTGTACGAGAGATAGATAGCCTATATTGTGCTGGGAAGGTCAGATTAGCTATCAGCAAATTATTATGTCCATTCTGGCTATACAGAGCAATCAGGTGGTGGGACAGCTGAGCCGAGCCCTGATTGGCATGAGCTTTGCCTTGGTGTTCGCTAAACATGAAGATGTTCAGGCTCCAATATGCGTTCCTAACCGCGTTAGTTGTGTAACACAATAAACTGGGTGATTTGGACAATCTGCATCCTATTGGAAAACAACATTTCACGAAAGTTAGTAAGTACAGAGGTGTGAATACATATTAGAGTCAATGCCTGATTTGGAACACCGTGTTTGTTCAAAGATTTAATGTTCCTTATCTAAGTCTCAATCTGGCCTAGATGCTATTTGTATTCAAGACTTACAGAGATTTGGGCGGTAAAATTGTTTTACAATGCAATGAAATTAATTTATGTGATTTACCTACTGATTTTATTAATGGTTCGTATATTTTCATTCTAGTATGTACAGTTTATCAGTATGACACTTTCTTCCTGTCCTTTTTCTCTTTTCTTGGAAGGTGTTGTGGCGCAGTGGTCAAACTGCTTCCCTCTAACCAAGATGGACCGGGTTCGATTCCCGGTTAAAGCATGTGAGATTTTCGATGTGAAATGTCACGTCCTGTGGGTCAGGAACCCCGTAAAATAGTGGTCCCGTGATTCATGATCGCGAGATTAACGGTCAAGTAAAACTACAAGCTTCATTCATTCTTTCTTTCTCTCTCTCTCTCTCTCTCTCTCTCAGACCATCGCGTGGTGTAGCGGCTAGCATTCTTGACTGTCGCCTTGAAGGCCCGTGTTCGATTCCCGGTTCAGCCAAGAAATTTAATTCTGGCCTAAGGCCTGGAACAGGGTAAACCCGTACATCCTCGTGAGGTAAAACTGAGCGGAAGTCGGTTTGATTCTCACCTCAGCCATCCTGGAAGTGACTTTTCTTTGGTTTCCCAACACTATTCCAGACGAATGCCAGGATGGTTCCTAACTTTAAGCCTCGACCGCCACCTTTCCAAACCTCAACTGAGTTCCAAAGACGCACATCACTACAAACACAACAATAACGCAGTTTATCAGACTTTTTTATTTATTAATATATTTATTTGCTGGCCCGTGGCATTGGGGTAGCACGTCTGCCTCGCATCAGGAGGTCCCGAGTTCGATTCCTGGCTCCATCAGGGATTTTAGAAACTGGCGTGAGGGCTGGAACGGGGTGCACTCAGCCTCGTGAGGACTATTGAGTAGCTGTCTGACAGTGACACAGCGCCCCAGTCATGGAGACCGAGATAAACGGCCGAGAGGACCCGATGCCCTGACCACGCGTCATCTCATAATCTGTTGGCCAAATGGCTGGGCAGCGGTCGCTTGGTAGGCCTAGGCCCTTCGTGGGTTGCAGCGCCACGGGGTTTTGGGTTTATTTATTTATTTATGTTTATACACACTCTCCCAGGTACACGGGGCTAAGTTATGGATAAACGATGCCCCCCTCCCCCTCAATTGAAATAATAACAACAACGTTCTCCCATCAGTGGTCCATTGATACTCGTATATTCACGCGCGATCCGTACTTCCATTCCAGTTCGTCCATAAGTTTAAGATGGTAAACCCCTAAGTAAGCAGTAAGCTTATTATACCAAACAAGAAAGACTAAATTTCGCTCTCTCAAACATATTGTAATAATGTATTATGCAATTTTTAGTTACTGAGGGTAAGGTATGTAATTAATCTTTACGTCTGAAATGAAGCGGCAATATTATTTTCAAACTCAACTGTCATTAAATATATCTGCAATTTTTTTGCAGTAACTTTGATATGCTGATTTCACTGGACCCTAGTATCCCATGATCGCAGATCAGATAGCACAGCTCGCCCAATTAGTGGAGACGGTTAGTTAACTGTTGTTTGTCTTAATGAGGTACGATGAGTAATGCGGCAATGTGCTGATCATATACAGATAGTCACTGGTTCAAGTCAGCAAATTACTGGTTAGCGTGCCAGCCATTTGACAGACAGGGAACGAATTCGAATCCCAAGTTTGAACGTTTCTTGGTAAAATGTATGAATGACGCCAGTGTGTTTCAGACAGCACTTTACTTGGAAAATAAGTTCTCTACTAAGAAAGAGAGGATACTACCTCACCAATTGGTACCATGCTCTATTTTATGTTTGTTGCGTGTTTGTGTCTTCAGTTTGATGCAGACCTCCATGCCTCCCTGTCCTGAGCTGATAGTTTCATCTCTATATAGCTTATCATACTCTATATCCGAGGCAATCTGTTTAACATAATCTAACATTGCTCTACCCCTACTGTTCTTGTTCTCGACCCTTCCTTCCATAACTATGTTTGCAATTCCTGGGTCCCTTAGTATGTGCCCTACCAACCTATCTCTTATCTTCATTAGCAGTCACTAGACACATCTATCCTCTCCCACTCGTCTAAATACCTTTCCATGTGTTACTCTATCTATCCATCTGTTCCTCACCTTTCGCCTGTAACACCACATTTCAAATGCTTCTATTACCTTCTTTTCTGCTGCACCAACAGTTCACATTGCATGTCTATAGAGTTACACGCTCCAGACAAAGGTTTTCAAGAATGGCACTCTAGTACCTACAGTAAATCTACATTTGTTGTCAACAGATTTCTTTTCTTTAGAAGGGTTTTCCTACTTTTTGTATCCTCTTTGCTTCGTCGATCACTGCTTATTTTGCTTCCCAAGTAGCAGAAGTCTCCTACTTCCTTTCACATGCCTATTTCATGTTTTGAGATTTATGCAATGTGTGTAAAACACAAGTATTGGAACATGCAATAGTACATTCCAAAGAAGCTTCAACATACTTGTAAATGAACCATAGCACCTACAGTCACGAAGCCACCTTCTGTAATTTCGAAATACTTGTGACTCGATTCCCAAAGGCTCAGGGTTCAATTACTGACTCTGCCATGTAATTTAATTCTGGTCTGAGGGTTGGAACGAGGAAACGTGAACTTCGCGTGGGTAAATTGAGAATAGGTGGGTTGGATTATCGCCTCAGTCATCCTATAAGTGGTTATCTGTGGCTTCTCAACTTCTACTCTAAGCAAATGCTAGGATGGTTCCCAACTTCAGGTCACGGTCTCCTCCTTCCTAACTATAGCCTCAATTAAAAATACACATACTACTTCTGAAACCACAATAACGCAGCCTGTAAACAAACCCAAGTACATGGGACTGATGACCACGATGTCCAAGCCCCAAAATGTAACCTCCTGTGATTAGAGCTCAATGAGAGTTGGGCAGAACCAATTCCCCTCCGAGAAAAATGAGGGGGTGTTGTTCTATCGAGGGTGTCTGCACTTATGACCAGGATCATAATGAAAACGAATGATTGGCCTTCTACCTCTATCTACATACTAACTTACAAACTAGCTTACATACTAGAGAAAGAACTGTACCAAATCTAGGAACATAATAAGCAGTTCCGTGAAGAACTAAATAGCCTATTTTCATATATCATATTGGTATTTTCCATTAAGAACTCTCCCGGCTATTTAAGTGATTTCCATGTGATGTACTATACCCTTGGAAAATAGCATGTAGACAAAATTCAAAATTTCGGGGTCGTAATGGATTCTTGTGAATGTGATTTAGAGGTTTTGCTATCAACATAACTTCCAGGGTTCATAAGGTTAACTTATTATTACAAAGCCAAGAAAACAACAGGATCTACTAACAAATGCAATTTAATAACTGAATCAAACATAAAACACTTAACAATAAACCACCCTTATATTGTTCACTCGCACGTGAACAGATCTGACACTGACCAGCCTGACGTACCATGATAACACGGCATGACAGCTGTCAAACAAGCATTGTGACTGCAATGTCACTTAATTCAAAGTAACAAAGAAACGGATCACAAGATCCAAAATAACAAACAAATAAAATAGTACAAGAATTCAATATTTATGAGCGACACGCGTTTTAAGACTAGTTTAAGTAATGAGCACTTAGACGGGCGCACGTTTCCGACCAAAACAGTTGGTTCGAGAATGAACTCCGAACTGCGAAGGACGAATTACGGAAATGTGGGAACAACAATTACATATTTATATACACTACTGACATGCTCTAACCTTAGATTACCACAACCAAATACACGTGTGTATTATTTAAAATAAGGGCTGCGGAATTACCGTCTTATACCATAAACACTAGGAAAGCATAACATGACATGAACAAGTTTGGCCGGTTGCCAAATTATATTTAATGAATACAATGGCCTTGAAAATAAGAGCCAACAACAACAAAATACAAATTTTAATTCTCAAGCCAGAAAATTTGGCGTTTTAAAACAATGAACAAATAAGTCGTAGTAATGATAAAAGAAACTTGGATCGACAACATGGCAACTCCCCAAATTAAACCAAATAAAATAACCTTAACTCATAGGCTTTAAAGCAAACATAACGTGTCATAACCGAGCTGGGGACAGCCGGGCCTGTTATCGCATCTCCGAGTGAGTGGCTGATTTCTTCCCCCACGTAGTAATTAGTGCCACGCTAAATATAGATTCTGGCCCATATCCAGCGTCCAGCACCTTTGCTAATCGCCACCTGTTAAACGCGTACAAACAAAATATCACATTATCTCAAAACATCCTCTCAGGGATTTTTAAGAATACATCTCCAGGTCAAACTTACCCCCAAGAGTAACTAATTTGCCGGAATGATGTCGCAGTCAAGACAGGCTTTACCTCTCCTCATCATCACTTACACCCAAACACACGTGGCACTTTTCTCGGAGATCTCGTCGTAGCATGAATCAGCACACCCCTCAGATAAATGACACACAACATGTCCAAATGACAATAAAGAATAAAGAACTGGAATCAGACTTAGCCCGAGTTATCAAAGCAACAAAACACTAATTTTCCCCCCACGTAGTAATTAGTTTAACATATCATTAATTCAGTCCATTTATCATTGTCGTTCCCAGGTTCTCATTCATGGCTACACTTTTTATTGATACGTTAATCATATGCGGCCATTTCGCTATAAGAATTACGTATACATAAGGACAACATTTAAGTTACAAAATTTACTGTACAACATAATTGTCACGCAATGCCAAAATTTACTACACGCATGTCAGTTAAGAAATCAAACCCTAAAATTTAAATTAAACCACACAAATAAAATCTGTACAAAGTTCCACATATCTCTCGCGATTCCCCTCGTCCAAAATCAATAAATCAATTTTTTAATACTCATCACTTAAACTGCTTTCCAGAGGCCTTCCGCCTCGTCATCTCCCATCATTAGGCCTTTTAGCCCATAAAACTCATGGTAATGGAGGATGAAACTTGTTGTCTTCTCTCCATGGTCGTCATCTTGCTGCTGTTAAAACACAATTAAATTAAAGTTTAAAAACTGTTCTATCTGCGTTATGAGTATTTTATTTCCTCATATAGTCCTATGCAGAATCGTAGACTTTCCCTATTCTATGGCTAATTGCCATCTCACAATTTATGAAATTTATAACTTCGTTGTCGACACACAACTAGAATTTTAAAACCATACCGTCTTAAGGACGTCTTAAAATGACTGTCGAAGAATAATTAGGAGTGCCCCGGTTCATCTCAGACATTTGTATATATACAGAAAGCCTAAAGTTTCAATGGTGGGAGTAAATAGCTCCTCGATATTTTAAATAATGGGCCTATAATTATGTGTGACCTCTCAAAAATCTTGTATTTTCTCACAGGTCGCGAATCTGCCGCCGAACATGCAAACCGATCGCTAGATCTTTTTATAACCGATTGGCGCGCAAAACACACTGACGCTATGTTCTGGCGTCATGTTTTCTTATTGGTCAGATAAGTTGGCGTCGGAGTTCTGACCTTACAAATCCCGCCCTTATTTTGACGTCACGACAATTCTCCTCTCTCTCACTCATTGCCTTGTACCCAGCATTTTGGCCTGTCGCTGGTCACGTACGCCACAGCGTCATATCTGATTTTCTCAGAAATATAAGAATAGCATTGGTTGTGAAACTGTCGGTCGTTTCCAGCCAGCACGTAGCCCGTCTTACCAAGTCCAGATTTCTTGCTACATCAATTTTACTCAAATATCCAGCATATCATGTATATAGCATTTCCAGCATTTTTTTAAATAATATGAAACATTATTATTGGACACAATGATAAGGGTTCATCTGACCCCTAGTTGATGAAATTCGAACTCAAATATGAAGTCGAATTTCACATCCCCTACTTTTCTGGCTCAAATTTGAAGTTGCTGGTCACCCTCAAAATATAATGACTGTCCGCCTCTGTCTGTTTCAGTAGCCGTCTCGCTCCAAACTCATTAGGAAATTCCTGTATGCTTGTGCCCTCCGGCCTCTTTCCTCGCTACTCGTCTCCCCTCTCACTCTTTCAAAACATCAACGTTGCTCATTAACGACTTCCGCCTGAATTT
This sequence comes from Meconema thalassinum, assembly GCA_946902985.2. NCBI lineage: Eukaryota > Metazoa > Arthropoda > Insecta > Orthoptera > Tettigoniidae > Meconema > Meconema thalassinum. The sequence goes on along the minus strand of OX336389.2, from coordinate 689,923,926 downwards.
GTAAACACGTCAGAGCCGTCTTTCGAGCGCATTCACCACTAGAGTACCCCCGTATCTTTTGTTGTATGTTATCACGCGAATGTTTAATTTGCTGCAGTAACATTATTTCTCGGTTCGTATGGCTCTCTCTGATGATACAATTTTAAATTTGAAATATTATACACTGCCATGTTTCCTGTGCTCACCTCTCGGACTCTGTAGGCGTTGTTACCTAAGTTCGTAACCCCTAGTTGAACTTCCTTAAGCCGCTCTTGTCTCTTCTCCATTTTACCGTGATGTCATCTCCTTCTTCTCCCCCGCGTTGCCATCTTATTCCTTCTCCCTTCTTCTTCTCCGGTTCCCGTACAATAACTTTTTTTTACCATATTTCGAGACCCTTGCCTGACACGGCCTGCGAATCTCTCCTGCTATTCTTCTGTTTCCTGTTGTCGGCTGCTCTATTTTCTTCTTCTCCATGCAGCTCCTCCAAATATCTCTGGGTTTCTACATGCTTGGCCTCCAACATTTGATGTGTTCCGTTTTCCTCCTCGTGGTTGTCGGGATTCTTCCGCCGATCTATTGCTCTTTCCCATTTATCCTTATTATTTCCCTCTATGTTATGTGGCTCCTCCAGGTACTGTTGTGGGTCAGCGTGTCTCTCGTTCCAATTCCTTCGGTCCTCCCTTGGATCCGATTGCTCGTTAAACCGCTGGTTATTTTGTGCGTTATATTGTTGGTTGTAACGCCTATTGTCCCTGGGCCTATATTGTTGATTATAGTGTCCTCCACGCCTTCCCCGATTATAAGGTGCGTTATTATTATTATTCCTATTGTATGACGTTTGGTATCTCCTATTATCTCGCCACTGCTGATTGTTTGTGTTCCGGTAGCGGTTAGTTTCTTCCTGATTGTTATGGTTTCTGTCCCTATTTTCGTATCTCGGTTGAGATCTCGGCTCATATTCTTCGGTGCTCTGCCGTCTTTGATTATCCCCAGTGTTTGTAGCTTGCGACCTCGTGTTTATGTTCGGTGTCTTGACTACTTCGACTGCATTAACTAACTCTATCTGTCTCTTCTCTCTCGGGTTGATGTAATTAGTGGTTTCATCTATCCTCCTTAATACCTCTTCTGCCTGGACCACGGTCGTAATATTTGCCGCCACCAAGAATTGCTGAACGCTAATAGGCATCTGCTTTCCTATAGTAGTTATTAGCTCCATTTCGCTCGGGGGATTATCAAGATCTTGCAATTTGACAAGTTGCATGGCGAAAAAATCTGCATATTTCGTCTGATGCGTGGAATGGTATTTGCGCGAGTATAAGTCCATTCGCAAGCTTTGTTGATATGACCCACTCCAGTATTTGCTTAGGAAGGCCTTGTGGAACCCTTCCATTGATTTAAATGTGTTCTTAAATCCAAGATACCAGGTAAGTGCTGAGCCCGCCAAAAATTTTTCAACCATTCTTAATTGTCGCGTTGAGCTAACATTTTGGTCCGAAAAATATTCTGTCAGTTCTCTTAAGAAAGCTTTAGGTGTCCCTCCGCTCTCTGGTAAAAACTTATTCGGTTTAAATTCGTTTCCACGGATGACTTGTATAACTTGCGTGGGAAGTTGTGTGTTTTGAGGTGTCGAGCTACGACCCTCATAATTCTGGAATGCTTGCGTGTCTATCGTTCTTGGACTTTGCCCAAGCTCGTGGCTGTCTACTGTGTGCTCTCTTTCCGCATTCTCCCCTTTCCCCTTTTCCATTAGTGTCGCAAACATCGTATTATGTCCAAGAGACTGCAACTCCGATTTTACCATGCGGTCCTCTTGAATTTGAAATCTTAACTTCATATTTTCTTCTAACGCCTGTATTTTCGCGTTATTTTCCCCTAGCTTCTTGCTCACTGCGAGCCGTTCATCTTTCGAATCAGCGCTCATCTTGGTCCAATCTTTTCTAATAGTATCCTTCAATTTAACAATGTGTTTTTCGACTTCCTGTTGATTAGCCTCCTGATTATCTTCGAGTTTAACTATCCTTTCTCCCAGAGAAATGTTGTTCTGTTCTAATGTTTGTTTAATTTCTTCCTGGTCAATTTCTAACTTTTTCCATTTCTCAATTGATTGTATTTCTAATTTGTTGAGTTCCGTCACTAAGCCCGTGATATTGTTATCTACCGTAATTATCTGATCTTGCATACCCTGGGTCCCTCGTTCGATCTTATCACACCTTTTTTCTAAGTTTGTGTGTGCTTCTTTAATCTCAGATGAGTTGGTCAAACACGCTTGCTCGATTTGTGCTAGTTTTGCCATAACAGTCTCATCCATTCCTTTTATTTCCTTTATAAACGAATCTTCGATACCTTTTATTATTCCTAATTGTTTGGTCTTGTCAGTGCTAACGTCCTTTGCTAATTGGATTAGCTGTTCTTTTGTGTGCTCTTTGATTTCTACCGTTAGCGCAGCTAGATTTTGAGTGTTCCTTTCGTCTTGTGCGTTTAACATTTCATTGTTTTTCTCAGACTGCCTATGTAGTTGTTCACTAACCAGAATGTTTTGTGTAGCGATTTTCTGATTTATATTCTCGTTAACTTCAGATAGTTTTGTGTTTAACTGTGTCTGTATTTCTTCCGATTGTTTATTTATAGCAGCTAACTGTGTCTGCATTTCTTCACTATTCGCCGCTAACTGAGTCTGCATTTCTACCGATTGTTTATTTATAGCCGTTAACTGTGTCTGCATTTCTTCATTATTTGCCGCCAACTCTGTCTGCGTTTCTTCACTATTCGCCGCTAACTGTCTCTGTATTTCATAGGTTATGTCCTTTCTCATCTCACTAAGTTGTTCTCGCGTACGAGCGGATGCTAATTCAATCACTTCGCGGATTTCTCCAAGAGTTGCCATCACAACAATAATGTATTTGAGACATAGGGAAATGACATAAGGGCGGAGCCCTGGATACGCGCGCTCACATATATTAAATATACACACATTAACCCTTTATATACTCAGTTCATTTACTTTAAATTACTCCCACAAACTATAGCATCACTGAGTATAATTTACTTATTATTCCATTTAATTTTTAACCCTTTGATTCAGTTATAATCTTCCTGACCTTACTTCAATTACAAATATTAACCAATTAATAGAGTATTAATTAGTTTTTAAGGTCTAACCTTCCTGTCAAATAATTATTTGAGTTTGGCTTTTCTACATAAAGCTAATTTAATTTTATTGGGCGCCTGGAACAGTTTGTTCTAATTTTAATCAAAGTTCAAACACTTAACTTGTTCCACATTTACTTTATTGCAAACTCCATGACTTAATATTTTCAAACATTTGGCGGTACTATCTTCGCCTAACTTACGTTAGTAAACTTATCACATGCCGGTGATCTGTTTTTTTTACTCTAAAACACAAATGCCACACGTTCGGAAGCCAAAGTAACTCTTTTATATACCCTTGGAAAATAGCATGTAGACAAGATTCAAAATTTCGGGGTCGTAATGGATTCTTGTGAATGTGATTTAGAGGTTTTGCTATCAACATAACTTCCAGGGTTGATAAGGTTAACTTATTATTACAAAGCCAAGAAAACAACAGGATCTACTAACAAATGAAATTTAATAACTGAATCAAACATAAAACACTTAACAATAAACCACCCTTATATTGTTCACTCGCACGTGAACAGATCTGACACTGACCAGCCTGACGTACCATGATAACACGGCATGACAGCTGTCAAACAAGCATTGTGACTGCAATGTCACTTAATTCAAAGTAACAAAGAAACGGATCACAAGATCCAAAATAACAAACAAATAAAATAGTACAAGAATTCAATATTTATGAGCGACACGCGTTTTAAGACTAGTTTAAGTAATGAGCACTTTGACGGGCGCTGGTTTCCGACCAAAACAGTTGGTTCGAGAACGAACTCCGTACTGCGAAGGACGAATTACGGAAATGTGGGAACAACAATTACATATTTATATACACTACTGACATGCTCTAACCTTAGATTACCACAACCGAATACACGTGTGTATTATTTAAAATAAGGGCTGCGGAATTACCGTCTTATACCATAAACACTAGGAAAGCATAACATGACATGAACAAGTTTGGCCGGTTGCCAAATTATATTTAATGAATACAATGGCCTTGAAAATAAGAGCCAACAACAACAAAATACAAATTTTAATTCTCACGCCAGAATATTTGGCGTTTTAGAACAATGAACAAATAAGTCGTAGTAATGATAAAAGAAACTTGGATCGACAACATGGCAACTCCCCAAATTAAACCAAATAAAATAACCTTAACTCATAGGCTTTAAAGCAAACATAACGTGTCATAACCGAGCTGGGGACAGCCGGGCCTGTTATCGCATCTCCGAGTGAGTGGCTGATTTCTTCCCCCACGTAGTAATTAGTGCCACGCTAAATATAGATTCTGGCCCATAGCCAGCGTCCAGCACCTTTGCTAATCGCCACCTGTTAAACGCGTACAAACAAAATATCACATTATCTCAAAACATCCTCTCAGGGATTTTTAAGAATACATCTCCAGGTCAAACTTACCCCCAAGAGTAACTAATTTGCCGGAATGATGTCGCAGTCAAGGACAGGCTTTACCTCTCCTCATCATCACTTACACCCAAACACACGTGGCACTTTTCTCGAAGATCTCGTCGTAGCATGAATCAGCACACCCCTCAGATAAATGACACACAACATGTCCAAATGACAATAAAGAATAAATAACTGGAATCAGACTTAGCCCGAGTTATCAAAGCAACAAAACACTAATTTTCCCCCCACGTAGTAATTAGTTTAACATATCATTAATTCAGTCCATTTATCATTGTCGTTCCCAGGTTCTCATTCATGGCTACACTTTTTATTGATACGTTAATCATATGCGGCCATTTCGCTATAAGAATTACGTATACATAAGGACAACATTTAAGTTACAAAATTTACTGTACAACATAATTGTCACGCAATGCCAAAATTTACTTCACGCATGTCAGTTAAGAAATCAAACCCTAAAATTTAAATTAAACCACACAAATAAAATCTGTACAAAGTTCCGCACATCTCTCGCGATTCCCCTCGTCCAAAATCAATAAATCAATTTTTTTATACTCATCACTTAAACTGCTTTCCAGAGGCCTTCCGCCTCGTCATCTCCCATCATTAGGCCTTTTAGCCCATAAAACTCATGGTAATGGAGGATGAAACTTGTTGTCTTCTCTCCATGGTCGTCATCTTGCTGCTGTTAAAACACAATTAAATTAAAGTTTAAAAACTGTTCTATCTGCGTTATGAGTATTTTATTTCCTCATATAGTCCTATGCAGAATCGTAGACTTTCCCTATTCTATGGCTAATTGCCATCTCACAATTTATGAAATTTATAACTTCGTTGTCGACACACAACTAGAATTTTAAAACCATACCGTCTTAAGGACGTCTTAAAATGACTGTCGAAGAATAATTAGGAGTGCCCCGGTTCATCTCAGACATTTGTATATATACAGAAAGCCTAAAGTTTCAATGGTGGGAGAAGATAGCTCCTCAATATTTTAAATAATGGGCCTATAATTATGTGTGACCTCTCAAAAATCTTGTATTTTCTCACAGGTCGCGAATCTGCCGCCGAACATGCAAACCGATCGCTAGATCTTTTTATAACCGATTGGCGCGCAAAACACACTGACGCTATGTTCTGGCGTCATGTTTTCTTATTGGTCAGATAAGTTGGCGTCGGAGTTCTGACCTTACAAATCCCGCCCTTATTTTGACGTCACGACAATTCTCCTCTCTCTCACTCATTGCCTTGTACCCAGCATTTTGGCCTGTCGCTGGTCACGTACGCCACAGCGTCATATCTGATTTTCTCAGAAATATAAGAATAGCATTGGTTGTGAAACTGTCGGTCGTTTCCAGCCAGCACGTAGCCCGTCTTACCAAGTCCAGATTTCTTGCTACATCAATTTTACTCAAATATCCAGCATATCATGTATTTAGCATTTCCAGCATTTTTTAAATAATATGAAACATTATTATTGGACACAATGATAAGGGTTCAGTACGTCTACTAAATAGTTTTTGGTACACGACCTATGTCTCCACCATCGCCATTACATTGAGAAATTATGTGCTAGAATATGTAGCTTTCAGTACCGGTGATTAAGACTCCTCCCGCGAGATGGCGACTTCTTGTAACGAGTGAGGGGAGTTTTATTTAAGAAAAGCCAAATGCACGGCTTCCAAGATTTGCGAAAAGTACGCTACAGAATGGAGTGCAATTAGATTATGATTATTTAATACCGGTAGCCTATCATATGAATCTTCTCTTTAAACACTTGAATAGGATTGTTGTTATAGCTTGAGTCTTCAGTCATTTGACTGGTTTGATGCAGACCTCGATGCTTTCCTGTCCTGAGCAAATCGTTTCATCTCTACATAGCTACCACGCGATACATCCGAGGCAATCTGGTTAACACATTCTAACCTTGGTCTACCCCTACAGGTCTCATCCTCGACCCTTCCTTCCATAACTAACTTTGCTATTCCTGGGTGTCTTAGTATATGTCCTACCAACATATCTCTTCTCTTCATAAGCAGTCGCTACAAACATCTCTCCTCCCCCAATCATCTTAATATCTCTTCATTTGTAACCCTATCTACCCACCTGATGTTAATCATTCTCCTGTAACACCACATTCCAAACGCTTCAATTCCCCAATTCCCCTCTTTTTTGCTGCTCCAACAGTCCAAGTTTCTCTTCCATAGAGTGCCACGCTCCAGACAAGGCTTTCAAAAATGACTTCCTAATGACTAAATCTATATTTGATATCAACAGATTCCTGTTCTGTAGAAATGATTGCCTTGCCTGTGCTAACCTACTTTTGATATCCTCTTTACTTCGCCCATCACGTGTAATTTTGCTTCCAAAGTAGCAGAAGTCTTCTACTTTAGCTTTTTAAATGTTTCATTAATGCAGCCAATGGCTATATTTTTTTCAGGATGGGTCAGGGAAAGGGTTATAAAAAGAAATCGACCGTGGACCTATTGAAAAGAACCGTCCCAGCATTTGCCTGGTAGTGAAAATGGGGAAACCACGAAAACCAAGACGGCCGAGGTGTGGTTCGAACCCACGCTTTCCCGATGCCAGCAAGACACAAGGTAGCGCGAACGCGCTCTCGGCCTCCGCGGCTGTTAGGGGAGTTCGGTGTCTTGGGGTTAGCAAGAGACCTGTTCTCAAACAAAACTGCCGCTTCGGTGACATCATCACTACTGTCAAAAAAGATAAAGCTGTGGAAAAGGCATTTAATACTTCAGCTTTTTAACTGCCAATTCGACGTCCTTAGGGGTTTCTGATTTATTTCGGCTGCATTCCAATATTTTTGTTTTACATTTATTAATTTTCATTATGAATTCTTTCCTCAAGACAGAATCCATATAATTTAAAAACTCATTCAAATCCTCTGGTAATTCGGCTATGATTACGATGTCATCAGCAAATCTCAGATTTAAAATTATTTCTCCTTGAATCTTTACTCCTTCTTAGAATTTTTTTTCCAATTTCCTTCATTGTTTGTTCAATGTATAGATTAAAAAGTATGGGTGATAAGTTGCAGCCTTGCCTTACACCTTTTTGAATACCAACATCTCTCTCATGTCCTTCAGTTCGAATAACTGCTGTCTGTTTTCTGTATACCGTAGATTGTAGAGTACCCCCCCCCCCCCCCTATCGTTTCTCCTGAAGCCAAACTGGTCTTGACCCAACTCTGTTTCAACCTGTCTTTCCATCCTCTTGTAAATTATTCTAGTCAGGATCTTTGAAGCATGAAGGATCACGCTGATTGTACGGTAACCTTCACATCTGTCAGGTCCTGATTTCTTCGGTATAGGGATATTAACATTCTTCTTGAAATCAGAGGGTACCTCACCTGTCTCATAAATCCTACACACCAAGTGAAATAACTTAATCAGACCTTCATCACCTATGCATGGTAGCAACTCAATCTATGCCTTGTGCTTTGTTCCTGCTTGAGTCTTCGAATGCTCTGTCAAATTCTGATCTCAATATTAAATCTCCTTTCTCATCCTCATCAATTTCCTCTTCCCGTTCCATTACATGATTCTCAATCTCCTTTCCCTTATACAGACACTCTGTGTGAGCTTTCCATCTCTCAACCTTTTCTTCCCTATTTTCTGAGTCCTTAATATTACAGCATTAATCTTCCTTTCCCCAAAAGTACTCTTAATCCTTCGATAAGTTGTTTCTACTTGCTACTTTTCCTAATTTCAGACAATTTTCTCTTTCAACCATTCTTCATTTGCTTCCTTGCACTTCCTGTTAATCTAATTTCTCCGACGTCTGTATTCTGCTTTTCCTCTTCATCTCTGGCAGTCTTGTGCTCCTGGCGTTCGTCCCTTAACTCTAGTATATCCTGCATTATACACGGCTTTCTACCTATTCTTTCTTTGCTACCAATGTTTTCATCTGCGGATTTTGTTATTTAATTCTTTAAATGTGCCCATTCCTCTTTAATTGAAATTTGTTCAGGGGTTTTCGTCATTCCTTCGTTTATACACGTCTTAAATCGTGTGTTTGCGTCCTTCTCTTTCAGTCTGTCTATTGCCCACCTTTTTGGCTTTTGACTTTTCTTCAATTTCTTCAACTTAAGTCTGCATTTCATAACAACCAGATAGTGGCCAGAGTTTAAGTCAGCACCGGGATATGGTTTGCAATCCAAAATCTGGTTTCGAAATCTCTGCTTGACCACAATGATGTCGATATGGTAACGCTCTGTATCTTCTGGTTTCATCCATGTGTGTATTCTTCTATTGTGGTTATTGCATAAAATGTTAGCTATGACGAACTCATGATCGGTGCAGAATTCCATCAGCTTGCTTCCTCGATCATTCCTTTCAACAAATCCGAATTCTCCTATCTTTCCTCCTCTTCTTTTTCCTACCATAGCAATCCAATCGTCCATTACTATAACATTCTCATCACCCTTAACATACCTGAGAATTTCATGTATTTCTTCGTAGACATTTTCAAGGTATGAGGTACAAGAAACAAAAACAATGCGATTTTAAATTTTGAACTTGAGCATCTTGAATTTTTGAAAACAATTGAGCATGAGATGTCTCCATACTAAACTCTGAATAAAGATTCGCTGTTGTTAACATCATTGCTCTCGGGTGATTAGATTGCCAGAAAAGTCATTTGAAATATTTGAAAATCATATGTTTTTGTTTTGTTTTTCTCAGGATTTTGAAAGTCACATATTTGTACTTAGTAAATAGTCTTCTATCACCGTAAATAATTTCAGTTTGATTGCTTAAATAGTTTCGGAGACATAATGAACCAGTGTAATAATATACTATGGACGCCATATTGGATTGTTTCATATATTGGCTATTGAATTATACGCCAACAGGTGAATATCTAATGATAGCTCATTATACCAACCTATATTTCTATTGCTTGATTAGGACACGATATATAAAAACGAGATTTTAATAATTTTGCACAACCACCATTTTTAAATTCTCATAAAATCCCTTTAAATTAGACGTTAATATAATATCGCTTGTATGAAGTCATAGCGTGCCAAGTTTCCCTGCGCCTGGATAATTGAAATGCGAGAAAAATCCATTTAATTATTAAAATTTCGCGTCGCCGTCATGTTGGTTTTTGCTCATAAGTTTATTGAAAGTTCCATAGGTTAACTTATGTTGATAGCCTATCAACATAGAAAATTTTAGTTGGATTGCCGTAATAGATTCGTAGATATTGAGAACCATCTAAATATTTCGAATGGTTGCTATGTTGGATTGTTCTATATATAAGTCATATATATTTTCCATTGGATGCATATTATTATGTAGGTTCATTATTCAAACGTACTTTTTGATCGCATTATTAGGACAAAAAAAACCCCTTAATTTTAAAATTTCACACAGCCTCCATCTTGAGGCTAGAAAACATTTGAACTAAATTAGATGCCAGTAGATTAAATATTGTATGAACATTTACCGTACTAAGTTTCACCGAGCTCGAGTGATTAAATCGCGAGAAAATTATATTTAAATATATTTATTTCACTTGACCGCCATGTTGGTTCTTGTGCTTAACAGGTTTTTGAAAGACCCTTAAGTACTGTATATTTATAGTAGTACTTGGTTAAAATTAATTAGATAGTATGGAAGTTACATGTACCCCAGTTGAACATTGGACGTAATAGTATGCGAAGAATCATGTTGGCAACACTGTCATAAACGGGTTGCTCAAATTAACCTGTAATGTTAGGAGCATAATATGTGTCCCAAATTTGGAACAGTTCGAATGCGTACTTACTGAGATATCCAACATTGAGGGTAAATTTCAATTGTGTTCATTTTGGGGGATAAATATACATACTCAAGGACAGACACATACATATTGCCCCAGATTGATCTCATACGCCTACTTTTTCATCATTTATGTCATTCACTTGGGTTCCTAAAACGTGTAGAAAAGTGGTAGTTCATTTGTTATAACATACAGTATGTCAAACTTCTGACTGGGAAGAATTGTGATAAATTATGAGTAAGTTACAACTTTTTCCAAAAGAATCTAGGGAGGTTTGCAATTGGGTGGGCACAGTGCCAATCTGGGGTGGCTCGTGCCCATCCAGGCCTACTCGGTGGTGGCCCCCATGCAGATAATAAGTATTTTAAGCTAAGATCACACCTCAAATTTAAAAAAATCGTCTCTGTGTGAATATTTGGACTTTTCTGAACATTTTGGTGTACCATTTTTTAGCCTACTTTTCACATTTTGCAAAAATGAGGAAAAAGTAGACTTATGAGATCGATCCGGGAAAATGTGTGTCTGTCTGTCTGTCCTTCTGTATGTCTGTCTGTCTGGCTGTGTGTGTGTCCCCCCCTATCAACGGCTGCAGCAATCAAAACCAAATTTAGTATGAGTAAAGATGTGCACCGGAATATCTCACGTCCATATTTGAAAATGATGTCAGTGCTACCAACTGCTGAAAAAACCCACTAGAAATTTGAGCTCCATGTTGGATATCTTGCAAGGTATACATGGGAGCTATTCCAAAATTGGCACACATGTAGATAAGACTAATTCAGTTTAATTTCCAGGAGGCCAACCATTACAGTGTTGCCAAAATAATTTTATGCCTTCTGATAGGTCCAATGTTTAAATGCAAATAACTTCTACACTATCAATTGGATTTCAACCAAATTTTGTATGTAATATCTGTACATAAACAGATATGACTGAGCGTATTCTTAAGAGCCACCAGGGCTGCCAACTGTTAATAATTGCTCTCTCTATTTTTTATCCAAATACCAATATAACAGAAAGTATGCAAGCGAACAGCTTTAAACTATGCACACGTTTATTCTGACATTTTAGATTAATTTGGAGTAACTTATATACGTCAGTTCTATCAACATGATTATAAGCCTGCTGATAGTACCAATTTTTAAATACATGTAACTTCTATACTATCAGTTGGATTTCAACCAAATTTCGTATGTGCTATGTGTACCATAACAGATATGACTATAAGTATTGTTAAGAGCAACCGGGGCTGCCAACTGTTAATAAATGCTGTCTATATATTTTTTACCCTAATATCAATATATCAGAAAGTATGCAAGCCAACAGCTCTATACTTTGCACACGTATAGCACCTGACATTCTAGATTAATTTGGAGTAATTAATGCAAGGCAGTGCTGCCAACATGATTCTATGCCTGCTGATATGTCCAATTTTAAATAAAATACATGTAACTTCTATACTAAGAAATGGATTACATCCAAAATTGGCACAACAAAATATCATAATATTTCAGATTATTTCTGACCAGCACACGCATGGTATTGTTGGCAACATGCTTTTACGCGTGCTGATAGCTACAGTGTCTAACTGCATGTAACGTCCATTGGACTTCAACCAAATTTTGTATTCTGTACCTTAAGAGATGGAACTAAGAATATATTCAGTCACCAGGGCTGCCAACTGTAGTGCTCTATTAAGCTACATTATACCAGGTATATTTTGAACTAAATTGATATTTCGATATTACCAACTTAATTTCGTCATTATTCTAGATAGGTTCATATTCTGTAGAATAATCATTGGCATGAAAAGTAGGCTGTATAGTTCTTCACGGAACTTCTTGTTGTTGTTGTTGTTATAAATCCATTCTTGTATACTTTAGTAGTATTTTGAATTTCTCTTCACAACATTTCTGCATCCTTCGAGATTTATATACATAGTTGAGAAACTGTATGATTTAGAAGGCCGTGATAATACCTGCTTCTCTTTGATGCTATTATTTTATACATTGGTTGCACAAATTGTGAATGTCATTTGTTTAGATACCAGTAAAACATGAACGAAGCAAATAGTTTGATATATGGCAGCGTTCCATGTTTATTGTGAAATGTTTGTGTATTTTATCTCTCATTTCACAATGACTGAACCAAAAGGTATCTTCAAGAGACGTCAGAACAAAGGAACGACACCAGTTGTGGTTAGTAGTCTGTAGTGGTGGGAACATTGACACTCGTCCCAATACATCTAAAATAAAATTACACTCTCAGTATGTAGGAGTTACATTACCTGTTTATGAAGGTAGTGGTGGGAATATAATGTATATGTTAATATCAGTAAAGGAGACTGTGGCATGCTGGTTATGTGGTGGGGATATGATACTTTCTGATGATATGAGCGCCAGGAATGGACTAGTCTGTAAACTGAAAATTATGTGCATAAACTGTGTTGATAGGTCATTTGTAACTTCTTCCAAATGTTCTGATAATGAACTGTTTAGGGGCAATGTGAGGTTATTGTTTGAACTTTGGTGTATTGGGAAAGGTCTTGGAACAGCTGGCAGTAAATATAGGACAGAATAATACTAGTAGACTATATTTCAAGCGTTTAACCGACTAAGAGTACGGTAGGCCAAAATTTCTGCTCATCAAATCACCAAAGAGGTAGGTTTTAAGGAATGGAGAGGAAGAATCAGACTATGAACCAGGGTGCTTTTAACCAGTTCTTCAGGAAGAACAAGTAGTTCCGTGAAGAGCTATACAGCCTATTTTCATACATCCTACTTATGTTAATTGCCTCTATCAACATACACAATTTCAGTTTGATTGCTGTAATACATTCGTAGATATTGAAAACCGTATAAATATTTCGGTTGGTCGCCATGTTCGATTTTATATATGTAGGTCTTAGAGTTATGTACTATTACATGGAGATTATTGTGTAGCTGTAGTATTCAAACATCAATCGCATGATTAGGACATACGAAATGAAAATCAGATTTTAAAATTTCGCAGAGCTGCCATCTTGTGGTTAAGAAAGCAATTGAAATACATTAGATGCCAGGGATTAAAATTTGTATAAGCATTTATCATACCAAGTTTTACTGCTCTCGGATGGTTAAATCGCGAGAAACGTCCATTTAAATATTTATATTTCGCGTCGCCGCCATGTTGGATTTGTGCTAACCAGGTTATTGAAAGTCCTACAGGTGAACTTATATTCATAGCCTCTATCAAAATACAAAATTTCAGTTTGATTGCTATCATAGATTAATAGATAATGAGAACCGTCTAAATATTTCGGTTGGTCGTCATTTTGGGTTTTTATATATGTAGGCCATAGAGTTATGTACTATAAGATGACGATTTTTTGCGCTGGTTCATTATTCAAACATTCATTTCGATCGCTTGATTAATACACGAGAAATAGAAACATAATTTTAAAATTGCGCACAGTCGCCATCTTGAGATTATGTGAACAATTGAACTAAATTAGATGCCAGTTTATTGCAATGTGTATACACATTTACAGAACCATATTTCACTACGCTCAGATAGTTAAATCGCGAGAAAATTGTATAAAGAAATCTCACCTTCGCTTGGCCGCCATGTTCGTTTTGTATTTTACAGGTTTTTGAAAGTCTCACAGCTGAACTTTCAGTAGTACCCTTTATCACAGTACACAATTTCAGGGTGATATCAGTAATATTTTCGGAGATATAGAATGCCGGTTAAATATTTCGCACAGCCGCCATCTTGAGGTTATGTAGACAATTGAACTAAATTAGATGCCAGTGCATTACAATTTGTTTAACCATTTGCCGTACCAAGTTTCATTGCGTTTGGTGAATCGCGAGAAAAGATTCTTTAAACGTTTCAACTTCGCCTGGCCGCCATGTTAGTCTTGTAGTTTGCAGGTTTTTGAAAGTCCCATAGGTGAAATTCTAGTAGTGCCCTTTATTACCGTACACAATTTCAGGGTGATATCTGTAAAAGTTTCGGAGATATGGATTGCCGGTGAAATATTTCGTGCAGCCGCCATGTTGTATTGATGAGACGTAATAAAATTTGAAGGGCACGGTCGGGGTCGGCCAAAATAGTACTATGACCTTACGGAGTTTCATTGAAATCGCTCCAGCCGTCTAGACGTCATTTGGGACACACACACACACACACACACACACATACGCAAACACATACACACACACGGACAAAAGGTGTTCTCATAAGCCTATTTTTAGCCTACTTTACACATTTTGCAAAAATGAGGAAAAAGTAGACATGAGATCGATCCGGGAAAATGTGTGTCTGTCTGTCTGTCTGTCCTTCTGTCTGTCTGTCTGTCTGTCTGGCTGTCATAGGTGAAATTCTAGTAGTGCCCCCCTTATCAACTCCTAAACGGCTGCAGCTATCAACACCAAATTTTGTAAGAGTAAAGATCTATGTTTGAATATCTCACGACTATATTTGAAATTGCCGTCAGTGCTACCAACTGCCGAAAAATCGCAATTGAAATTTCAGCTCTATGTCGGATATCTCAGAAGTTATGCATGCGAACTATTCCAAAATTGGAACACGTATAGATAATAACATTCCAGATTAATTTTCTGAAGTTCATACATGCCAGTGTTGCCAATATGATTCTAAGTCTGCCGGTAGGTCCAATTTCTAAATGCATGTAACTTCTATATTATCGATTGGATTTCAACCAAATTTCGTATGTACTATGTGTGCTACAACACATATGACTGTGCGTATTCTAAAGAGCCACCAGAGCTGCCAACTGTTAATAAATGTTCTCTCTATTTGTTTAACCCTAATGTCAATATATCAGAAAGTATGCAAGCCAACAGCTCTAAACTTTGCACACTTATAATAGCTGATATTCTACCCAAGTTCGGTGTAACTTATATACATCAGTGCTGCCAACACGATTCTAAGCCTGCTGATAGGTCAAGTTTTTAAATGCAAATAACTTCTATACTAACAAATGGATTTCAACCAAATTTCGTATGTGCTTTGTGTACCATAACAGTTATGATTATGCGTATTCGTAGGAATCAGCAGGGCTGCCAACTGTTAATAAATGTTCTCTCTATTTGTTTTTTAATCCTAATATCAATATATCAGAAATGTATGCAAGCCTTCAGCTCTAAACTTTGCACACGTATAGTACCTGACTTTCTAGATTAATTTGGAGTATCTAATATACCTCAGTGCTGCCAACATGATTCTAAGCTTTCTGATAGTTTCAATTTTAATTAAATGTAACTTCTATACTAACAATTATTGCCAATTGGCACTACACTATAATAGATCGTATTATTTCCGATTAATTCTGAGCATCACATACATGACATTGTTCCCAACACGATTTTACGCGCACTGATAAATCCAATATCAAGCAGCATGTAACGTCCGTACTATCCATTAGTCTTCAACCAAATTTTGTATGTGCATTCTATACCTTAAAAGAGGGAGCTAAGAATATATTCAGAGTCACCAGGGCTGCCAACTGTAGTAAGTTACTGTATTAGGCTACATTATTTTATGTGTATTTCAAACTGCAGAACTTAGAATTGTTGGTATTAGGAACTTGATATCGTTATTATTGCAGATAGGTCTATATAGATTGGCATGATTCTTACATTTTAAGAAAAGTAGGCTGTTTAGTTCGTCACGGAACTACTTGTTTTTTCATAAAATGAAAATAGGCTAAAAATATCATAACATTACAAGAAAATTTTGAGCAACCCGTGTGTGACAGTGTTGCCAACATGATTCTACGTAATGTTTAACTGGGGTATATATAACTTCCATACTATCTAATTGATTTTAACCAATTATTTCTTTAACTTATGCTTTCTCAAAACTTGAAATTTTCTAACATAAGCCCCATTTACACAGGAACTAATAAAGACAGAACCCTGAAAATTGTTGAGATAATTAATGTAGCAGACGTGATTATGTGTTATTGCAGTGGCTGAGTTGATTCTGTGTTGTATATAACCTCAAGCAAATACCAAAAATGAGGGTATATATAAAAATCACCCCAAGGACATTAGACTTTAAGATTTAAAAGGGAAAAGAGTTAATGAATTTCAGTGCTTGAGCGCAACCCCGGTGCACTCCAGATCCAGTACTCAACTAAGAACTTATATCATTTACTTAGGATAATGTATGTTGGGAAGCATTGCTCTGTCTTGTATGAAGTGGAAGACTCTGCCAAAATCTCGGCCACAGGGGATGTAAGGAGCCTAAATAATCCCAACTAATGGGCGAAACTTGTCTTCTCCTTGGCTGTTTGTACTCTCAATATTAATCAAGCTCTTGCCTTGATTGTAGACCTTATTATTATAGGATCCTCTGGCTCAAGGCTATTTAGGTATGCCTTTGGGCTTTAACTCGCATCATAAATAGCTCATAATAGAGCTGAGCACTCTGTTTCCATAAGGAATTAAGTAATGAATTCCATTAGAGACGTGCCGAACCCTTGCGACAGCATCTCAAGTTGCAGGGTAATAACGTTAGACGGGCAAGCATTCTTCGTAAGTGTTCATACATACGTACATATATACATACATACATACATACATACATACATACATACATACATACTCGTACATATCAGACTGAGTGGAATCGTTGGTGTATTGTTGGCCGTCAAATGCCAATATCGCGCCACAGATCCTCATTATCAATTCGGTGGCAATTCACAATGTTAACATTTGACAGCCTTGTGTCGTTAGATTTATCACCACGTTAAGGAACCTATCCAGGCTGAAATTCCGCTCCCTGGCGTCTATAACACAAAAGCAGTAAGGACGGGCACTATGCAGCTATTATTATTATTATTATTATTATTATTATTATTATTATTATTATTATTATTATTATACACAGTAAGCTTGTGGTTGTTCTAGTACGCTGTCCGGGAATGGAGGTTTATTAGTGGGAATCTTTAATGAGTTTATAATAACTATTGACAATTTGCGCAAAGTTTACAGAGTACATGATATTACGCCGTGTGTACCTCCCCAGACTTAGTTAACATCTGTGATTTAATTCTGTTAACCTCCCCGTGTCAATGAGCTTCGATGGACCCCAATGCTCAACAGATGGAGCCGATCGATACACACGTCAGAACATTCCACTTTGTGCAGGGGAATAGCCTATAGACGATTGTCAGCAATTGAACTGCTAAAAGCAAACAAGCAACCAAGCTAATGTCTGACAACCTTTCAACACACTTTTGTAATGCATTAATCCCCAGGATAGTGGTCTTTTGCAATGAAGATATCTACCTCACAATCTGGAGCACTCATCTCTAAGGTCAGTCCATAGTTCCCGTGGAAGCGTCCAATAGAAGGCAGCCAAGGCCATTCCTCATTTTTCAGGTTGGGTATCTGTACTAAACCTGCTGATATTTCAAAGACCTAGCACAACAGGAGGTCAGGTTGGGTAGCTGTCAGTCAGCTATTTCAAAGGCCTTACACACCTATGTATCAGGTTGGGTAGCTGACAGTCAGCTATTTCAAAGGCCTTGCATACCAATGTATCAGGCTGGGTAGCTGTCAGTTAGCTATTTCAAAGGCCTTGCATACCAATGTATCAGGTTGGGTAGCTGTCAGTAAGCTATTTCAAAGACCTTGCACACTAATGGATCAGGTTGGGTGGCTGTCAGTCAGCTATTTCAAAGATCTTGCATACCAATGTATCAGGTTGGTTAGCTGTGGTAAGCTATTTCAAAGACCTTGCGCACTAATGGATCAGGTTGGGTGGCTGTCAGTCAGCTATTTCAAAGGCCTTGCATACCAATGTATCATGTTGGTTAGCTGTGGTTAGCTATTTCAAAGACTTTGCACACTAATGGATCAGGTTGAGTAGCTGTGGTTACCTATTTCAAAGACCTTGCACACCAGTAGATCAGGTTGGGTAGCTGTAGTTAGCTATTTCAAAGACCTTGCACACCAGTAGATCAGGTTGGGTAGCTGTGGTTATCTATTTCAAAGACCTTGCACACCAGTAGATCAGGTTGGGTAGCTGTGGTTACCTAATTAAAAACCTTGCACACCAGTAGATCAGGTTGGGTAGCTGTGGTTACCTATTTCAAAGACCTTGCACACCTGTAGATCAGTTTGGGTAGCTGTGGTTACCTATTTAAAAGACCTTGCACACCAGTAGATCAGGTTGGGTAGCTGTGGATACCTATTTAAAAAACCTTGCACACCAGTAGATCAGGTTGGGTAGCTGTGGTTACCTATTTCAAAGACCTTGCACACCAGTAGATCAGTTTGGGTAGCTGTGGTTACCTATTTCAAAGACCTTGCACATCAGCAGATAAGGTTGGGTAGCTGTGGTTACCTATTTCAAAGACCTTGCACACCAGTAGATCAGGTTGGGTAGCTGTGGTTACCTATTTCAAAGACCTTGCACACCAGTAGATCAGTTTGGGTAGCTGTGGTTATCTATTTCAAAGACCTTGCACACCAGTAGATCAGGTTGGGTAGCTGTGGTTATCCATTTCAAAGACCTTGCACACCAGTAGATCAGGTTGGGTAGCTGTGGTTACCTATTTCAAAGACCTTGCACACCAGTAGATCAGTTTGGGTAGCTGTGGTTACCTATTTCAAAGACCTTGCACACCAGTAGATCAGGTTGGGTAGCTGTGGTTACCTATTTCAAAGACCTTGCACACCAGTAGATCAGGTTGGGTAGCTGTGGTTACCTATTTCAAAGACCTTGCACACCAGTAGATCAGTTTGGGTAGCTGTGGTTACCTATTTCAAAGACCTTGCACACCAGTAGATCAGGTTGGGTAGCTGTGGTTTCCTATTTCTAAGACCTTGCACACCAGTAGATCAGGTTGGGTAGCTGTGGTTACCTATTTCTAAGACCTTGCACACCAGTAGATCAGGTTGGGTAGGTGTGGTTAGCTATTTTAAAGAGAGAAGGAGAGACAGATGCACACACACATCTGCCTGGGTGATTTCATAAGTGTATCTATTCACGGTGTAGTCACATCCTAGTTCGTGAACAATGGGCAACGGCTGAGTGGCCTAGTAAGTGGTCCTGTCAGTTGGGATACTAGTTACTATGGAATAGGAGTGGGCATTTTTACTCATTTTTTTTGAGTAGGCGGGTAGGACTACCCAACTCGCTTGTTTGTTCCCTGATGTAAACTCTTGGCGCGCTGTGTAAACGAGGCTAGCAACATGCTTCATTTGTACTTTCTGGAAACCTGCTAACAATGCGCTACGAGAGTGAAGGAGTCCCATTCCAACATGACAGGTCAGTGCGCTCCTGGGAAACGAACTGGTAGACCTATTCGGTGGGGTGCTATTAATATCGAGGGGGGTTATTGTAAGGAAGAAAGTGAACTAGCTGAGCCAGGAAGTCGGATGGGATTGGATATTCTAGGCATTAATAAAGTTCAGATAGAAAGAGGGAGATAGAGAGGGAGACGTAGGAGATGACAAGGTGTACCTGTGGGGTATAAAACGAGGCTGGATAGAGTGGTGGAGTAGGGATGTATGTCAAGAGAAACTTTGAACGTAACATAGTTTCTGTAAGGTACGTAAATGAGCGATAAATGTGGATCAGGATTGTTTCATTGTACGCTCCATGTGAAGGGACAAAACAGGATGAAGTAGGTAGATTTTATGGGGAACCGAGGTTTGTAGTAGTGAGAGATAACAATTAAGGTAGTATAGAGCTAATAAGGGATTTCAATGCTAGGCTAGAAATAGGACTGAGGGGTGGGTGGGGTAAGTGGTGTGAAGATAGAAAGCGAGCATCAATGGGAAATGTTTACTGGATTTCTTTGTTAAAATGGTATTAGCTATTACAAACTCATTCTCGGTGAATAATGAGATTCACAGATACACTTGGGAGGGTAGAGGAACCAATAATAGATTATATCATTACTGACTTTGAATTCAGTAAGTAAATTGATAAGGAATTGCAGGATATTCTGGGGCTTTTTGATGAAACAGATCACAAACCGATCTGCTATGAATTGATCACAGTTGGACCAAAAGTGATGTCTGTTTGTAGACGGATTAGGATTGAAAATCTCCAGGATAAGGAACTTAGGCAGAAATACATGGGAATGATTGGTGATAAATACCAAAGAGTAGATGCTAAGAATTGCAGGTTATTGAAACCGAGTTGTCGGGATACAGGGATGAAGTACTAGAAGTAGCAAAAGCATGTCTTGGGACACCAGTGTGTAAAGACAGGAAAAACGCAAATTTCTTGTGGAATCACAAAGTGAATTCGGCATGTAGAAGTAAAAAGAAGACTTACTGAAAGTGGCTTCAAAAAAGGAATTCATCAGACAGACAGCTTTATTAGTGGAATGGAACAGAACCAAAGAAATAATAATAGAGACCAAACGGAAATCATGTTAGAAATTTGAAGATACATTAGAAACGTTAGGTCAGGCGGTAGGAAAACCTTTTTGCAATGTTTTAAGGAATCTTAGAAAAGGAGGAAAAAGAGAAATG
Organism: Meconema thalassinum; assembly: GCA_946902985.2. NCBI lineage: Eukaryota > Metazoa > Arthropoda > Insecta > Orthoptera > Tettigoniidae > Meconema > Meconema thalassinum. Next base: position 689,903,074 of record OX336389.2, on the reverse strand, counting down.
AGCGAGCAGTGCTAGGGATAATTGCAGGAAACTCACTGTAGATGCCAAAAAGAAATGGGGAGATGACAAGAATACTTTGAAAGCTTGCCAAATGTACATGGACGGTTATCTGACAATGTAGCTGATTTTGTGATCATGCAGGAGGAGAACGAGGACTGGAACAAGATCTTGTTGATGAAACCGAGAAGGTAGTAAGCAGGGGTAGACGGAATTAGGCCAAATGTGGTTCAACATGACAGTCGAATTGGTATGGCATTTAAGAAAGGTGCGCACTGACTGGAGAAAGCAGAAGACCTATTCACCCAAATTTATAAGCAATTGTTAACACGAAAGTTTGCAACAATTATAGAGGTATATCTTTAAGAAGTAAACCAGAGAAAGTGTACTCAGGCATTGTAGAAAGGAAATATCGATCATTAGCCGAGAGTAAGTAGGATTAACTTTAGACCGCAACGAGGATGTCAAGAACACATTTTTAGTATGCACCAAGTTATTGAGAAATGCTACGAGGGGATTAGACAAATGTGTTTGTTTTTAAAACTGTAGATCTAGAGAAGGCTTGCGATAGAGTACCATGGGAACGGCTATGGTATCGAGGGAAGGCTGCTACAGGCAATCAACAGTATTTATAATGATAAGCAGGCCGCAGTGAGAGTTTATAGTAGAATGAGTTCCTGGTTTTAAGTTTGTTACAGGAGTCAGGTAAGGCTGTAATTTGTCACTGCTACTGTGCCTAGCTTATGTTGATGACCTGGTTGTAATGACCGACTCTGTCGAAACCTTGCATGCATTTCAGATACGAAGGTATTATCGGTATAGAAGAAACACAAGAATATACGATGACAGGTAGAAGGAACTAAATTGGAGCAAGTAGACAATTTTGAATACTTGGGCTGGGCATTCTCTTAGGATTGTAGTATCTCTACTTACAGTAGTTTAAAACAAAGTTCCCGATTCTTGGATGTCAGGGGTAATCTCGAGAACCACTGGATAGATTTTGATGCGGTATTCACCATTCTGTAAAGGATATCTCGAGGAAGGTTTTTGTAGAAAATTATATATGTATGATCAATGGTAGCCACGCAGTAACGATTTCAGTGAAAGCGTCGAAAAAAACCTGGCGTTCGTGCGCTTTTTAAGCTTACGCTGGGCAAACAGTTAAAAATCTATATAATGTGAGTGTAAGAATTGTTGAGCATGACATTTTCTACAAAATAGTCCGCGAGAGCATATCTCTATCTTCAATACATCGTGCACTATAGGCCTAAGTGTTTTTAGATTGGACGAAAGGGGGATTTGTGTTTCATGCACCTCGCCATTCTTAAATTACGTCTGACAAGAATTCGTTGCACATGCATCTCCATGATAATATAATTAATAGTCCAGTCAGTGATTTTAACCCATCATGCCGAGACGTAAAACGGATTGACATCGAAAAAAAAACGCTTATGCCGTAATGCATTCATAACTGTTCCCGGGCGAAGCCGGGGTGGGTTGCTAGTAGGAAAATAAATAGGGTCAAGGTGCAGAAAAGCCAATGCAGTAAGTTCTCAGCTGCGATCTACCATATTCTGTAAGAAGGAAGTTACTGTAGCGACAAAACTCGGCCTACATCGCTCAGTATTTATACCGACCTTGCTGTATGGAAGTGAGTGATGCGTGGATTCAGGATATCTGATACATAAGCTAGAGGTAACTGATATGAGGGTAGAACGAATTGTTTCTGGGACAAATAGATGGGAGCAATGACAGGGCGGGGTACTCATAATGATGAGATAACGACTAAGTCAGAAATGAACACGCTAGATGAAGCAGGTCGTATGAGCCGACTCAAAGGGTTGTGTCATGAATTGAGAATGGCGGTGGAGAGATTACGTAAGAAACTCATGAGATTGGTTATAGAGGGTAAGAGAGTCAGAGGTAGACCTAGAAGGTGTTGGGTAGATTTAGTGTTCAACGATTTCAAGGTCAGGGTCATAGAAACCGAAGAGGCTGGAATGATATCCAATAAGAGGGGATCATGGTGGTGACTCTTTCGCAAACAGAGTCTTGTATAGACTAGACTGGATGCTGAAAGACAAAACAGTCTCAAATGAAAATGAGTGAATAATAATAGTAATAACTAATAATTTAATGATAGTTATTTACTTTCTTTTTATTATTATTATTATTATATTATTATTATTATTAATAATAATAATAATAATAATAATAATAACAATAGTGACAATAATAATTATTCTAATATTAATACCATAATAATCATAATAATAAGTCCTGAATACACGGCGATTCCTTATAGATTTCTCGAATTGAAATTTAGTGATGTTATAGTTAATAAATAATATATATATATATATATATATTTCTCGAGCTTAGGAAATGGACTTGCAAACAAGTACTTTAAATATGAACTGGCATTTTTCTTGCCATCATTCCAAGAGAAATTTATTTTCAAGGTAAAACTCAAAACTGTAAGTTTAGTTCTTATTGACTGGTAAAAACTAAAAATTACATGCGATGAAATGCGCTTCACTAAAATAACTACCCACCTCCATAGCTGAGCACATTCATTCACGTCCATGCTCAAGTCCAGCTAGATACACATCCAAGATCTAAAATTCGAATCTCGTCTGTGAAAGTGGCCATCCCGAGAGTTGCTTACTTCAGTCACTACAGAATACTTCTTGGATCGCAGCTTTTTTTTATGTTACGCACCATAATACAGATGTCACAATAACGCACGTTATCAAAGAAATTCCATTCACAACCAAACACACTGGGATGTTCCCAGTCACTAAATGAAGCAGCTAAAGCAACTTAAATTATTGATCTGAATCCCACCGTCGGGTGGAGATTATTGTTGTTCCCGGGAGTTATTATTTTCAAGATTTCCCCCAAATTAGCGACGCTCGCTCTAAGACTTGTCTTTGATCCCACAATCAGCCAGAGTGCAGCTCGGCACCTTGAGAGTCGGGCTCTGCGAGTGAACAGACGTAAGACGCCCGCAAGGCGACGTCATCAACCTAATGGCTGTTCTCCTCTCGTCATATCTCCGTCTAATTATTATTATTGGGCCAAGACGCTCGGTGGAGAGTTTACAGAGTCTTGCGTCAAACACAAGCAATTCGGACCTATTCCGAACAACCCTCCAGGTGTAAGGATTAGAATACACGAGAACTTATGTTCTTCAACAGATTGTTACTATCGTAATCACGAAGAGAACCTTAAGATATAGCAACTTAACAGGTCTTCATTTCATTCACTCGAAGTTAATTGGACTAATTAGTTTTTGAAGAGGATGATGTGTTGAAGACGAGGAGGAGTTGTGCGTGACTTTCCTGTTGAGCCAATTACCTAGTCTACCCGTGAGTTTTCACCAAAGTTTCGAGAACTCAGGTGTGATTTACTTTCTTCGATGATTTATGATATATTGACACTGGCCTACATGTTTCTCTACAAATAGCACCTCTAAGACGGTTGTATCTGTTATTTCATTTCTGGCTTGGGTCATATTGATAATCAGCTCCGTGGACTTCGGCCTTCACATGGTTTATTGTAAACCCACCCGTAAGAATTGCTATCTTCATGGGATATTTCAACAACATCCATACCAGAAGCTTGCCAACACTTGTTAACAGAACAAGAACAGAGTGTGAAGAGGATATAAGTAACCTTGTGTTCCTGGCCTAGACATTCCAGAAGAACGGTTATTCGATGAAACCAGATTGCTGAAATGCTATATCCTAAGACGAAAGACATAATTTCAAGACCATATCCAAGCCTAATGTCACTATAGGCAAATCTTTGCAAATGGTCAACGATTCATTTGTTCCAAACTGATCTAGGATATATATGATTCCTTGTTCCTGTGGTTGCGTGCATGTTGGTCAAACAGGTAAGAGAATCAAAACAGGGGTAAAGGAACATCTTAGGCAGTTAAGTCTTTGCCAACCAGAGAAGTCTGCTGTGACTGAACTTGCCATACAGAATGATCATCAAATTATTTTCGATGAAGCATCTGTCATCTGTATGAAGAAACATTTCACAACTAGAATTATTCGAAAGGTGAGACAAATAACTAAATAATCTAAGCACTTTAATAGAGTGGTGGTTATCCTTTGGGCGGATCATGGCTGCTCTCAGTAGTTAAGTGAGCAACTTCGTTGACCCGGCAGGTCAAGGAGTAGCGATTAATGTTTCAACATGGCTTCCTATCTAATACCATTTTATCTCTGGAGCCGATGTGCAATTGTTGACTCATTCCTTCTTTCTTTCTTTCTTTCTATCTTTTTTTGTTTCTTTCTAACCTTGACAACAAGACAAGCCGTTATTCCAAAACGCATCGATTCTTTTGCATTACATCTTAACCTAAGAGCCTCAGTGCTACATTATGGATATTATATACCGAGGAAGCTTACGTAATATTTAATCCTTACTGAAATGGGTCCTCAAAAAGAAACAAGTAGTTCCGTGAAGAACTATACAGCTTATTATCATACATCCTACTTATGTTAATTGCCTGTATCAACATATAACATTTCAGTTTGATTTGAATGCTGTAATAGATTCGTAGATATTGAGAACCGACTAATTATTTCGGATGTTCAGCATGTTGGATGTTTATATATGTAGTTCTTAGAGTTATATACTATTACATGAAGAAGGGGCGTGGTGGCTCAGCGGTCTAGCTGTATGCCTCTCATCAAGGCGGACCGGGTTCGATTCCCGGTCAATGCATGTGAGATTTTCGATGAGAAACGCCATGTCCTGTGGTTCGGATTCCACGTAAAACGGAGGTCCCGTGGCTTATGATCGCGAGATTAACGGTCACGTTAAACTACATGCTTCCTTCCTTATTACATGAAGATTATTGTGTAGTTGTAGTATTCAAACTTCAATCGCATGATTAGGACACAAGAAATAAAAACCAGACTTTGAAATTGCGCACAGCTGCCATCTTGTGGTTATGAAAACAATTGAAATAAATTAGATGGCAGTGGATTAAAATTTGTATCAGCATTTACCGTACCACGTTTTACTGCACTCGGATGCTTAAATCACGAGAAACATCCATTTAAATATTTATATTTCGCGTCGCCACCATGTTAGATTTGTGTTCACCAGGTTATTGAAAGTCCCATAGGTGAACTTATGTTCATACAAAATTTCAGTTTGATTGCTATCATAGGTTAATGTATAAAGCGAACCGTCTAAATAATTCGGATGGTTGCCAGGTTGGATTTTTGTAATTGTAGGCCATAGCCTATAGTTACTGTATGTACTATTAGATGACGATTTTTGCGTAGGTTCATTATTCAAACGTTCACTTCGATTGTATGATTAATACACATGAAATGAAAACTTAATTTAAAAATTGCGCACAGCTGCCATCTTGAGGTTATGTGAACAATGGAACTAAATTAGATGCCATTGCATTACAATGTGTATATATTTTTTGTAGATATTTCACTGCGCTCAGATGGTTAAATCGGGAGAAAACTTTATTAAAATGTTTCACCTTTGCTTGGCCGTCATGTTCGTTTTGTATTTTACAGGTTTTTGGAAGTCTCATAGCTGAACTTCTAGTAGTACCCTTCATCACCGCACAAGATTTCAGGGCAATATCAGTAATAGTTTTGGAGATGTAGAATGGCGGTGAAATACTTCGGACAGACGCCATCTTGAGGTTATGTAAACAATCGAACTAATTTAGATGCCAGTGCTTTGCAATGTGTATATACTGTACATTTGCTGTACCAAGTTTCATTGCGTTTGGATGGTTTAATCGCGAGAAAAGATTGTTTAAAAGTTTCAACTTTGCTTGGCCGCCATGTTCTTCTTGTAGTTTATAGGTTTTTGAAAGTCCCATAGGTGAAATTCTAGTAGTACCGTTTATCCTCGCACAAGATTTCAGGATGATATCGGTAATAGTTTTGGAGATATAGAATGCCGGTGAAATACTTCGGACAGCCGCCATCTTGAGGTTATTTAAACAATCGAACTAATTTAGATGCCAGTGCATTGCAATGTGTATATGTCGTAGTCAGATAGTGGAATCCGTTATTTCATGAAAATCCTAGGCACTTCATGAAAAGCCGGCATATGATGTAAAAAGGTACAGTTGCACTATCTGACGCGTGGTTTCATGAAATGACTAAATTTCACCGTCACGTAGTGTAATTCATTTTGTACATAATCTGACGGGAAATCCAGCCCGTCACTTCGTGAAGTAACGTAGCGGTAGCGGTGATCACGTGTGAGGGAAGTGAGATTTCCAAGAATTCTTTCTTTCTTAGTCGTTTACCCTCCAGGTTGGTGGAACCCACGGACTCAGCGAGGGAACTCACCACTACCGCAGCTACGGGCAGTGTCCTAGAGCTGGGAACATCTAATCGGAGTGGATACAACTGGTGAGGTGTGATTGGCACCTCGTTCAGGCGGCCTCACCTGCAATGCGAACAGGGGCCTCATGAGGGAAGGTAATGGATGGTCAGGATGGATAGGCAAGGAAGAGGGAAGGAGGCGGCCGTGGCCTTGAAGAAGGTACCTTCCCGCATTTGCCCGAAGACGAAGTGGGAAACCACGGAAAACCACTTCGAGGATGGCTGAGGTGGGAATCGAACCCCCTCTACTCATTTGGAACACCCGAGGCTGAGTAGACCCCGTTCCAGTCCTCATACCACTTTTCAAATTTCGTGGCAGAGCCGGGAATCGAACCCAGGACCTCCGGGGCGGCAGCTAACCATGCTGACCGCTATGCTACGGAGGCGACTAGTTCAGTTGTTGACTTGTTTTATAGTTGTTTTCTTGTATATTTATTTTAAGGGCTTGGGACATCTTGGTCATCAGCCCAGTGTATTTGGGTGGTTGTTTTCTGATAACCTGTGTTTGCGAGATGACTGAAGTAGTGTGTGGGTAAAGAATTTGGGTAGGTGTCTAGAGACTTGAAATGGAGTACCATCGCGGCATTTGCCGAGAGGGTGTGTGGAAACACCTGGGGGAAAACGCCACAGTCAGCGACGGGATTCGAACCAGCATATAGGCCTACTCATTAAGTAGATCCCCTAGGGGGTCACATCTAGTGGGACGTGGGTTTGCGACCACGGGGCCCCAGCCGAGTTTGGCATTGCTTCCACTTACTTGTGCCGGGCTCCTCTCCGTCTTCTTTCCTGTCGACCTCCCTTGGTCAACTCTTGTTGTTTTCTGACCCCGACGGTATTAGGGTATCCGAGGCCTAGGGAGTCTTTCACTTTCCCGCCTTAATTGGTTGGCCTTAGTCTCATCTTTCCTGATACCCTCCTTCTGCGAGGGGTCAGCCTTCATTTTCTTTTCATGTTATCTCCTGCTTTCTGCACAAGGCCCTCAAGGAGGCTGGGTGTATGTAGCCCCACTACTTCTGGTGTACCCTGGATAATGCTACGCTCTCAGGGGCTCACGGCTGGTGAGTTCGGAAATTAGGGATCCCGAAGGATTCCTGAGCTGGTTCCGTTTTGTCCCCTTTTTCCTCTGACCTTGGGGCGGGCTCCCTCCTCTTTCCCTTTCCTATCTGCCCTCCTTCCTACCAAGTCCCTCAATCCTCATTCTTCGGGGGTTGAGGGCATTTCTTTTATTCCCGTCCTTTATTTGCCTTATCCTTTCTTTGTTTGCTATTTCTTCTTCTAGTCTGTAAGTTTGTAGTTAGTATTAGTTTTCATTGTCATCTCATCTTTCGTTATCACCCACACCCACACAATTATCATCATCATTTTTAAGAGCGTTAAAATCCTTCAGTATGCCTTCCTTCGGAGGGGAAGTAAAGCCGGCGGTCCCATGTCATAGATTTATGGCATGTAAAAGATCCTTTCACAGACTAAACTTGTGTAAAGCAAAATTGTTAGGTTAGATTTCGTCAGAACGCTCTATCAAAGTTCCAACGTTCACCACTAGGTATAATTGATATCTGGTGGCGAAAGTTGGAACTACTTGAAATTGAACGGAACTTGTAGCTCACCCTTTAGGGTGTCCGCTGGAAGCAGCTACAGACTCAGGCGAGCCGAACATGTCTTCGGACACTCCCGGCACTAAAAAGCCATACGATAAATAAATAAAATAAATAAAATCATCATCGTTAAGTAGAATTATGAAATCAACTATGGTTACCACGGATAGGAACATAATTATGGTCTGAGGGTTGAATTGGGGTACACTCAACCTCGGGAGGCAGAACTGAGAAGAGTTCCATTCCTACCTTAGCCATCCTGGAATTGGTTTTCCGTGGTTTCCCCCTTCTCCTCTAGGCAAATGCCGGGTTGTTTCCTAACTTAAGCCACGGTCGCCTCCTTCCCTATCTTAACCTGAACTACAAATACACCATAATAATACTGATTGTCAGACAGATTCTACACACTCCCAAGTACACAGGACTGAATGGCCACGATGTCGAAGTACCTGAAATGAAACACCAGCATCATATTTCGTCTATTGTCTCTCAGCGCGACATTTTCGCGAGAAGTAAGAGGGGTATACACAAATGCTTTACATTTGGTTGATTTAGTGGAGGGTTCACCTTCGAGAAAATCTCGAATTTCAGCCCATTTATTATAGACAGAAATATTTGAAAGAATGATTCTGCAATTTCCTTCATTGTGTGTATCTTACCCGTTATCGTTCCAGTTTTGTTGTTAATTCATGTTGGTGACTTGGGTCACCTCAATCATCTGCCCCGTGTGATTGGGTGTGAATTGAACTTATATTTATATGATGACTGTAGGGGTGGGTGGAACTCCATTAGAGAATGGGATGGGCTAGGCGCCCCGGGACTTGAAGTGGTACTATCCCGGCATTTGGGTGAAGGGAGTGTGGAAAATGCACGGGGAGAAACCACACCTGGATAGCCACTGTCATCGCCGGGTTTAGCACCTACGATCTCCCGACTTGCTGCGACTACCTTTGTGGCCGGGGTGCAAGATTTGTACGTGCAAGGCTACGTCGCGGGACTTATTCCAGTTTCAATGGGCTTGGGGATGATGTTCAATCAATTTCTATGAGGCAGGTGGTTTCTAGGCCAAATGCCCTTCCTGATGCCAAACTAATGAAAAGTTAATGAGAGATTGATTGAAACTGGACCAAGAGATGGAAGTAAGCGGTCTGTGGCCTATTAGAAGGTACCGTCCCAGTATTTGCCTTAGAGTTTCAAATGGGAAACATCATTTTATTGACCGCTGTAAGTGGGGTTTGAACCACTCGACAAGTCCGTATTTAGCTTGGTTTCAGACCCTAGAGCGGCGTTCTCATTTTTTTTGAGACTGTGACCACCACCATCATGCCATACCAAGTCCCCGAGCACCATTAAGTCAATAATAATAATAATGATAATAATAATAATGCAACAAGCATGCGCCTCTCTTTTCTTTTCCTGTCTCTCTCTCCCATTGAAGTGCTGAAATATCTAGTGACTCACCGCTCACCAGGCATACTGAAACTGCTCGCGTGACTCATGATGATAAGATCATTTACGTATGTACAGTCGAGTCGAATAAGCATCTTTCGCGTTACTCATAAAGCAGGGATGTCCAATTAGGATTACTAATGGTTAATACATACCATTTTACAAGATACAATTTTTCACTGTCAAACCTTCTAGTGACAACCCTATTATTCTTGTTCATGCAACAGAATTTGAATGAAAGAATGGATCTCAGGGGAGGTTGTGCTCGCGAGCACTTTTTTTGCTCGTATGACGGGAGTACCATATGTCATTTAAAGAGCACTGTGGAGCTCCCGAGTACCAGGTTGAGAACGCCTGGACTAGAGCTTCGCGTTAGTGAATGTTGCTACCGCTGTTGGTGATGAATGATGACAAACACACATAATTACTATTATTACCATAACATGCAAACTCTCCTTCACTTGTCTCCCACAATAAATATTAGCCGATAGGAATACAGCCTGGCTACAACTATTTCCTCTTTGGTTGATTGAGATTCCAGAGCTAATTCAATCGTTATAATCCAAATAACTTACTATTTATTTAATTTTGGGAAGTTCTAAATAATACAGTGCAGCCTCAAGCTACGTCACCCTGCAAGTTGTTCAACTTTTCTTGCGTGACAGTGTATACCCTCCTTCAGACAAAGAAATGAAGCTGTTGCCATTTTTAACCCAGCAGAACTCCCTCGACAAATATTTTACAGTATGCTATGCAATCTAAGTATTCTAATGTATGTGTGTATTCATTTACTTATTTAGGCTATTCATTTATTTAACAATATTAAGGTACACAGACGTAAGCCCAATTATGTTTCTTCTTGGCATATCAAGTTCAAAAATATAAATTGCATCAATAAAGGAAAGAGAGAAAAAAGATACACAATTGAAGAACAAAATGAAAAGATACACATGAAATTATGAAAGTATGCATTACAGATTGGAAAATAAAATAAAACATGTAAAAATAAAAATACAAACTTCTACACACACGAAAAAGAGATAGAGAGTCAAGAGTAACCGGTATTTCACGATTAGATTTAGGTTGCAATTTGAAAAATAATTTCGAAAACCATAATAAACAAGCATTAATTTATTTCTTAGAATAGAAAAATTAAATGAATTAATGTACGGCTTCATTCCGTCAGTCATTTCATGAAGTGCCGAATCAACAAATACCGGGTCTTCATCAAGTGCCTCGGCTGTTAATGTAATATCATTTCTTACACCATCTGCCTAAATCGGTCCGTCACTTCATGATGAAACGCGTCAGATGGTGTAACTATCTCTTTTTACATCATATGCCGGCTTTTCATGAATTGCCTAGGATCTTCATGAAATGACGGATTTCACAATCTGATTACGACATATACACTGTACATTTGCTGTACCAAGTTTCATTGCGTTTGGATGGTTAAATCGCGAGAAAATATTCTTTAAAAGTTTCAACTTCACTTGGCCGCCATGTTCGTCTGGTAGTTTACAGGTTTTTGAATGTCCCATAGGTCAAATTATAGTAGTACCCTTTATCACTGTACAAGATTTCAGGGTGATATCAGTAATAATTTCGGAGATATAGAGTGCCGGTGAAATATTTAGCAAAGCCGCTATGTTGGATTGGTGAGACGTAATAAAATTTGAAGGGCACCGTTGGAGTTGGCCGAAATAGTACCTTACCGAGTTTCATTGAAATCGCTCCAGCCGTTTGGAAGTTATTAGGGGGAACACACACACGGACGCAAACACACATACAATAATAATAATAATGTTATTGGTTTTACGTCCCTTTTAACAACCCTGGCTTTTAGAGACGCCGGGGTGCCGGAATTTTGCCCCGAAGGGGATCTTTAACGTGCCAGTAAATCTACCGACACGGCTCCCTCGCATTTGCGCACCCTCAAAAACACACATACACATACACACTCACGGACAAAAGGTGATCTCATAAACCTATATTTTCATAAATGAAAATAGGCTGAAAATATATATTTTCCCTCAAAATATATCAGGTGATTATATTTTTTGGGAAAAGTGCATATATTTGTAAGTCATTTCATTATTGTAGCTATTAGGTAGTTAAAGAATTGTGCTGAGTTCCATTGCTCTAGCTCTCATGGTTCCAGAGAAAACTGTTGGCTAGCACTCATGGCTGTCACTGTAGAGGCTCGGGATCGATTTCCAGCTCTGCCAAGAAATGTATTTCTGGTCTGAGGGCAGGAAGGGGTACTCTCAGCCTCGTGAGTCAAAACTGAGAAGAGGCGGGTTCGATTCCTACCTCTGCCATCCTGGAAGTGGCTTTCCGTAGTTTCTCACTTCTACTGTAGACGAATATCGGGATGGTACTGTGATGGTTATTATTCTCCTGATGGGAGTGAATCAGCACCACAGCAAGTTCCACAGTGGGACATATAGAAGTAATTGTCATTCACCTGACGTACCTTGGTGAAACCACTATAAACCTTTATGCCGGATGGGCGCCATCGTGTCCAATTACAATTAGGACATCGAAATAGACATATGAACACCATTATGCACCTCGGCTATTCAGACTCTTGTAACTCAGCCCGTGGGGAAACTTTAAGCTTCCAACCAGAATGATATTTACTAAGAGAGGTTCGGTATTATAGCTAATTCTATCTGCAAGAATGGAATACGGAAACTGAATTTAATGAATTGAATTTAATTATACAAAAAAGATCAACTACAAAACACATACTAATGGAAGATGTAGAATTTACTCTTAACGTGGCGGCTAAACCAAGACGAAGCGGAGACATATAACTTTAACTTATTGCAGAATTTTAATTGAATTTACAGTTACTTTGCCCAAAGTAAGATTGATTAATTTGAAAAGAAAAACAGATATATATGTCATAATGTCAATTACGCTCACCAGTGGTTTCTTCATCGTAGGTTATGCTCCACCTAGAGCAAATCTGTTGTCTTCTGTACGAGATTGCCGTCATCTTCTTGAAAATTCTTGATTATGTAAAATTATAGCGTTGCGTGAGATGAAGACCTAGCTTCAAGAATCCCATTTATGACAATAGCCAATGACACAACTGTTATCATCAATATGCGTGAACGAGATTTGTCCCCAGCATACTGCAACTGTAATGGTTTATGAGATTAGAGATGCTCAAAAGTAGAGTAGACTGACCATCAGCATGATAATCGAATCTGACTAAAGAAAAAGAATCAAATGGAATGCTTCTCTGTCCCCAGGTTGAGTCTTTTAAAACTTCTTGACAACCCTCTCTCCAGCACTCCTCTCACGTGGTCGTAGACCAATCTCCTCTTGCGATGCCAACTCCAGGTCTCCTACTCCTACAAATTGGGTTGTCGTCAACGTTCTGATTCGCTCAGAAGTAGCGTGGATCCGATCTGGGAATTGCAAGACTTATCGCCAAATAAGGATATGCAGGACGTCAAGAGCCTACCTTCCCTTGTCCTCAGTAGACTTGACCTCTCGTGAACCAAGTTTGTGGAAATGTGCCTCAGAGAAGCGCCAGTTCTTGTCTGCTCCAATTCTGGGAAAGCGCCCTGCTGTGCGTTCCGCCGAGAATATCTTGAGTTGCAACATCTGCTCTGCCTAGCTAGATAACTTAAAATCTCCGTTCCTGCTCGATTTGCCCCCGCGTCAAATTTATAGTATGTGTTTATCGAAAATCTTCCATTAGCTCCAATTGAATATAAACATAATAAAATACCCTCTCCTTCCATATAAATTGATGTGACAAATAATTAAAATTATTAATTAAAATTAAATTGCGTGGGTGGCCATGGTGTATCCCACCGTTATGCATAGATTAGTAATAATTATAAGGCCCCACCTATGCCAATATCACATTCGCCCTAGTTTATCGTGCGAATTTACTTGGTAAAATCGTTACGATAAACTAAAGACATGTCATTAAAAAAAGTAATACACATATATATATAACACTTCACAAAGAAAACATATAAATCACCCTTAAATACAAATTCTCCTCTCCTTGATCCTTCATATCAGTGTTTGTTCATTGATCTTGCACATCGTGCCTATACGAGTTTTTTCTTAACAATTTGCGGTATATGACGCTAGTTATAAAATATAGTGATAGACCTTAAAGAAATACATTTATTATAATCCTTTATTTACACTGCACACGAGATACGTCTTGTGTTGTCTTCATACTATCGCAAGATACGTTTATTCTCCGATTTCTGCGGGTTTCTTCACTCCGTACGTGAAAAAATGATTGAGACTTCTTGGAGATTCACTCGATACATGTGCTATAAATCTCACTTCTCCAGAATTCAAATCATGATGCTTTATACCTCCCACATGAGATCACACTGTAACTTTACGTTAAGACACTTTCACACGTCAGTTGAAACGTTACTGACCCCATGCCATATTCTCTGTAAAGAATTTACATAAAATGTACTACTGAAAGAAAATACAAAATATAGAAAATTATTATTTCTGTGCATGTTATATAAACAAATTGTCCCTTAAATATGTCGTGTCACATTACCTGTTGTGTACACTTCAGAAAAACCCGTATTTCAGTGCTGGACTACCAATTAGTCCATCTCTTTAACTGTCATGTACTCCACCCTAATTCAGGTCAACAGCCGTACGCTAAATATGACCTATATTCTCTACACCGTTACCTCAACAGCTGCTTCTTATCTGATTGAGTCAAACCTCCTCGACCTGTCTCGACTCACCAGGGCTAATTATGTGTTCACAAACACGCTCTTACATACCCAGCTCTGACGTCCCCTTACCTGAGTTAGACCACAGTCACACACTCCGTAACTGATTATTATTATTAGTTCTTAAAAAATAAAACTTACAAATTTTAAACTTCTGTACATAGTACACCATCTCTCATATCCTTATGATATTATGTATTTGACCATGGCCTCCTCAAATACCCCCACTATGACACTAGCCACGCAGTGAAATTTAAAATAGGAGGCCTTGGAAGTCAGCGCAGGTGCGATGCTGTCCTTACCTAATTGGTCACACAACTGTTTCTTGAGCTCTCCTCAGACTATTGGTAATGTATGTTCCATACAGTTTTTTGCCTTCTTCATTCTCAAGAACATATGCAGTATTGCCAATCCTTTTAGGCACTATATGAGAAAAAAAACTACCTACTGGCCCCTCCGGAGAGTTACCTACATTCATCTACAATTCTACATAAACCCAGCGAAAATAAATAAAATCGAAGTCCATCTATGCACCAATGTTTACCTTCAAAACTCTGCAGCCATTCCTCTATAGATAAAGATCTTACCAGTTCACACTAAAGTGCTAAATTTAAAATGAGCGTACCTCTACATGAAACCTGACCTTCCCTTCTGCTTTAGGGGCCGTTATAAATGAATTTAAATACTGGCTATTAGAGTACTCAATAATACCATCGGCTAGCATCTGATCTATTTGCTGTTGAACTGCCTTCTGATATCGAAAAGGAACTGGATATCTGTATCCCACAAACACAGAATAATTATGCACGTTTAACGAATGCGTGTAACAATTGGCCTTGCCAATTCTTTCCTCAAGAATCCTCTTGTTGTCTAGCAACACATTATAAAGTTGAACACTACGTTGTTCTCCTAACTCATCACTAAATGCCGCAACCCGTAAGGAATCTTCTAAAGACCTGTACGTTTGCACGTTACCCACAAAAAATAATGGTACAGGTTCTGTACCCATAGACATCTAAACGACCTCCTCGACACTACTGGCCGAAATTACAGTACTCAAAAGTACACACCTCTGACGTCACACGACACTGCTTACCTGGGTTGTTACACGGTATAATTTTTTCCTTTTCGTTCCAATTCACCTTTACACACTCTTGTTCATAGCATCATTGAGCTGAATCTCTACTTAGCCAATCAGAACCTACTATCATTTCATATACTAGGTTCGGTATTATTAAACAGGCCAGCCTCTCCACGTGACCGTCAACTTCAATTTCCACCAGTACTTGTTTAGAAATTAAATGGGACCTCTTCCCAACAGCAGTTATAACATAAGTAGATTTAATAGGCATTTCCTCAAAAAATGGTACCTCTCTCCTTCATTTTAGAATAAAGCATGGCACTCAAACTACTTCATGCGCATCCTGAATCAAATAATGCAAAAACCGGCGCCCCAGACACGAAGACTTCGGCCACAGGGTATAAAATTTTACACTCACTTACTTCCTGAACATCTGTTAACTCCCTAAGTAAATCACTTTTTACATCTAGGTCATAATTATTACTATATATTGTGCCCTTCAGCAAGAAATATGCATATCACAGTATGCCAGCATTGCTCAATTCGGGATTTCGGGGCTGCAGTAAGTTCTCCCACTCTGTGACTTACATATTTTGGATTAAATAGAGGATACACTTGCAAAAATAACAACAAAATCAACTCCTATTTTAACACATTTAATTAATCAAAATTATGGCGCTACAAAGAATAAAACAAATAAACTACTGACCAATATCATTCTACTTGTCCAAAGTGAACAAGGAATAGCATAAGAATAAAACAAATATTCTCTTTAAACACATGGTTTTCTTTAAAACCAACAATTCACGATTATTTTCACTTCCATAAAGTACTTATCTTAAAGTTCCATAACTACGAGCTTCTTTGGCTCGATACTTTCCCATAATAATGGTGTCTTACTTTTGTACACCTCAAGAATTTATTTTATCTTTTCTTATCATCAAAACAAATATATAATTACATTTAAAATTACATGTTAATTATTCACTTCAATATTTGGGCATTTCACATATTCTCAGGATTTACTATCTCTCTCAAGTTTTCAAATTCACTACGGTGATCGGGAAATTACTTGTGTACTCCAGAGTTATAAAGATTACTTGACAAAGTCAAAAACTATGATTACTCCCGAATCTAGTTATCTTCACAAAACTCGTGGATTCCTTATTTTCCACACAACATTACAATAGGGATTTTTATTTAATTCATTTGTCTTATAAGACCATTATCACATAAGAAAACTACGATCTGAACTGGCAAGCGATAATATCAATTTACAAGGACCTCGGTTCAACGCCCGGGTCATTAACAACTTTAAACACTCACGGTGTATTTCACTTCTTACAAGACGGTTTTTACCCACCCTCGTACTATGAGGGTCAGGCCATTATACTCGAGCGTGATTTATGACAGGGAGAGCGACTCCCGGCCTAGCTTACGGTTGGAGCTCTCTTCAATGCTTTTAAAACAAACCTTCACATTATTCTCAGTTCTTTGGGGAGACTTGGCTTTCTACTCAATCGTTTTACTTTCAACAATATTATTGGCTCATAAACCACTCTCGTAATCTTGGCATTTATTAATTATGAAGGGTCCTCGTTGATTGGGGAAGAGTAATACACATTCGACGACGAATAATAAGGGGCTTTAACAAACAGAGGATTCTAGGTTCGAATCTCTTAACATGCCTCGGGAACCATTTCCACATTGGAGGACTTATACAAGACGCGATTTAGGGTCTAGCCGTAGCTTACAGGACCTACGCTCAATAATACCATACATTTGCTCCCTTTTATAATATAATACACACATGGCCTCGTGATCCACGTCACAATTTAGAGGACTTACAACATATCTCAATTCACTGCAATCAACTAGCCTCCATAAGTAACTTACCAAGTACTTTAACTTTTACGCGTTCCTAGCGTGACTTTTTATTTAATTGCGTTCCATTACGCTACCCATTACTTTACGGCCTAATGTCTTCCAAAGAACTGATAAATTTCATAGTAACAATTGATACATATCTCAATTCTTATATTAATCTTTTCCGTTGACAATAAATCGCTCCATTTTTAAGAACATGCATTCACATCATGTCTTATACATTTGTTAAGGCTCCAACGCTCTATATTTTTATATCATTCAATTTAATCTTTATTTGGATTTCTTTACCTTGTTATTATTATGATTACATTCCTTACAAAAGCTCAAAAGTTATTTCTTTCATATAATTCAAATTTACCTTTATGTAAATATCTTTGTTATAATTATTATTATTACGCTTGATTTTATAACATTCATTAAATACACTGCCATTTTATTCCATGCATTTCCTCTACAGGATTTATTATTTCACATAATTATTTATTATTTCTTAAAACTTTATTTTTGTTCAGATCGCGTTCTTATTTAGTTATTATTTATTTAAAAACATCCCTTTTATTCAAAACTCCGGTAGAATTGTACACAAAATTTTTCCCGACACCAAAATATAATGAAAATCTTTACTCACATGTCTAAGGTCGTTTTCTGACCTTTATTCTCGTTTGATGTGACATTTTGGCCCACCTTCTTGACCTACTCCATATTGTACAAACTCATCTCATGTACAGGAATTTCTTGACACATATTCACTATATTTAACACTGACAACATTTTTAATACACTGGTGTATCCGTTTTGATCACACAATAAAACACTAAAAATATATTACTTTAACACACACTCTTGATATATTTACACTTCACAACTTTTGATCACTAGGCCGTCCTTTTAGCCTATCACACGTGACCTCTTAATCTCCCGTCTCCAAGGGTGAAATTTGTTCAATGTCGGCTTCCTATCCTGCAGAATACGAAAGTCTCGAATCATCTACTACTCCCCTGGATTAACAATTCTTCAAATCCTGATCCTGATGATCGGCTATTTCTCTAGCTTGAATGGCTCCCCTTTTAGATCTGATTTATCGATCCTAGCGAAAGTCTGTTCTGATCGAGGTCCCCTCGATAACCTATCGGTGACCTATGGATTGTTTAGCCACTAATACTTCTCGAGTCTTAGTGCTTTAGAATAGTTCGTCTGCTTTCTGGAAAACAAACAGTTTCCGTTCTTCTTTGTTTATTTGGTTCTCGCACTTCTAATTTTCTGAAATACGTTGCGAACCTTACTCAGTTTTTCCCTGTTCGGGTTCTTTAAAATTTATAAACTGTTTATCTCGCTGTTCCGGTACTTCCGTGTGTTATGATACTTTTGGTCGATTACTGAAAGACCTATCGCCTGAATCCTAAGTTCGCAGCCTGCTTTGACTGTATTTTTGGAACTTTTACGGTAACTTTTGCCCTGTCGGACCTAAATCCTGTAACTAGGATTTTCCTAATTTTTCAACACGGCGATACTTTAATACTTCTTCTTTGCAACTCCTTCCGGAGGCACGCAAGTTACTGATACTTCGATGCCCGTGGCTATCGGATATATTAATTTTGCGGTGTAATACAGCGTTTCTCCCCTCAAGGAGTACTGGTTAGCTGCCTTCGATGTCTGATACAGCGTTACGTTCCCCTCACGGGCTCTTTAATACTGCGTATACGATGTGGTGCAGCACTTCCGCTCACGGAATGCTCGTAGACTGCATGTACTGATACAGCGTGACGTTCCCCTCACGGGCTATCGTAGACTGCATGATTGGCTTGGTGAGGCCAGGAGTTTTATACCTTTCAGTCACAAAAGATAAAATCCTAGTCCTTTTCGTGACCAACTTTTGAACTAATTGTCGCACAATTATAAAAATCATATCTCCAGAAAGCTCGTCTTCCAAACGTAAAATAATCTTCCTGTGCATGGAAATCGATCGTGCATTTCCGAGATATTAATTAATTTCTCGTCCTCAACTGTTTGGGTGGTGCTGTTCATTTTTAATTCTCCCACTCCTTGGGTCCCGGTGAATCCCCAATGACGTATACTTGCGTTTGCAGTTTTCTCCTGTGCAATTTTTACAAGGTTTTTCTTTACACAAAAATCTCTAATCCAAAATGATTCACCGTACTGTATCTGTTTACTTATTTTTATACTCGTAAACGGGTTAAATTTAATTATTCCTGTTCTGACTCAGCAGCGGGGTTGCCATTTTCCTGCAACGTAAGAGCAATTTCCGAGTCAGCTTCTTCGTCTTACAGTCCAAACTTTCCACTCGTTCTAATAATATCCATGACTGGCTCCTTATAAATGTCAAGAGGCATGAGCTCATCTAAGGAACACCTGGCCCTAGTGCTTGCACAATGTTAGGCTATAATCCTGGCTTGAAATCTCTCTCCGTTTCTTTAGAGACTGTATGATTCTTTCATTCCTTTACCAAATTACATGGATTCGACTCCCTTTGAAGCCTATGGTACATGGGTTCAATATATAGGAGTACCAGTTGGCGAAACAACCTACAGTACTGCAACGCTACCTAAATGTTCTACTTGTGATTATTACTTCCTTCCTTTACACCGCCTATTTTATCTCTTTCTCTTTTTATCGTCACTCTCTCTTCTCTCCTTACTATTATTGTTCCCACCTCCTCTGTACTACACTTATCAATGGTGACACTACAGTTCGCTTCTCCTCCTCTTGTCCCGTCCATCTCGGCTACTATTTTCTTCCACACCTCAATATTTTCTTTCTCTCTTTTTTCAGCCTGGCTTCCATCTCCTCTAAGAAATTACCGTTATTCTGCTCTTTCTTTCTACCCGTATGATTTCTATCTCCCTGCCTCCCCTCAACTCCTATGGAATCACCTTGCACCATTTCTTCTACTAAATAACTTTTATTCTGTTTTTTCTTCTTTTACTCTTCGAGTTCCTGATTTCAGCTTTCTGCCCTTCATGTTCTTTAACTATCTCTTTCTGGTTGTGGCCTAACATCCGATTCTCCACTTCCGCTAATCTCATATTAACTTCCTCTATACTTGCTTTAAAGCTGTCCCTAATTTGAATATTCTCTTCATCTATTACCTTTTTGCATTTTAATTTCCTGTTTGCTTAATGCTTTCTTTATTTTACCTATCTCCATTCCTATATTTTCTCTAGTCTTTCTTATCTTCTTTCTCATTATGTTCCAGAATCTCTGCCCTTATTTCCTGCACTCTCTCTACCACCTGTTGAATAATCATGTCTACCTTATTTTCTATAATTTTACTCTTCTTCTCAACCTCTACCCTGATTTCCTCACCCACCTCTTCCAATATCGTTTCTCTGAGCTCCGACCGATTTTCCTTCATTTTCTCACACTCCCCACGCACCTCATCGTTACTTTCCACTACCCTGTCTACTCTTTTATTTAATTGCTCAATTTTATTATTAGTATCCACCCTACACTAATCTAATTTAATGTTAATTGCTCTATTATCATTTTCCATCTGAACATTAGTTGCATCTAATTTAGAGTTGATTTCATGATTATTAGTTCTCATCTCCTCCTTAGTAGCTTCCAATTTAGTGTTAGTCGCTTCGAATTTAGTGTTAGTAGTATCCAATTTAGTATTGATTTCTGTATTATTAACCTTCATCTCCTCTTTAATTTCCTGCTTAGTCGCTTCCAATTTAGTGTTAGTTGCATCCAATTTAGTATTGATTTCTTGATTATTAGTTTTATTGTATTATTAATTTGTATGAGTAACGCCATAATCCCCTCATTAGAACTATGAGCACTTTCCTTATCAACTCCACTCTTTGGAAATACCTCCGTTATTTCCATTGAGCTCGTCCCCTCCGGACTGCCCTCATCTGTAACTTCTACATTCATCTCTATCTCCTCACCACTCGTAACCTGACCGCTTCTAAGTTTCATATCATCTTCTGTTCCCATCATACTGATACAGCACACAATATATATCCCAAAAAAACACACACTGCACAGAAATAAAATAAAAACTTTCCTCTCTATAAATACCACCGGTTTTCGGCTCTACGTTGGGCGCACAAATGTGATGGTTATTATTCTCCTGATGGGAGTGAATCAGCACCACAGCAAGTTCCACAGTTGGACATATAGAAGTAATGGTCATTCACCAGAAGTACCGTGGTGAAACCACTATAAACCTTTATACCGGATGGGCGCCATCGTGTCCAATTACAATTAGGACATCGAAACAGACTTATGAACACCATTATGTACCTCGGCTATTCAGACTCTTGAAACTCAGCCCGTGGGGAAACTTTAAGCTTCCAACCAGAATGATATTTACTAAGAGAGGACAGGCTCAGTATTATAGCTAATTGTATCTACAAGAATGGAACACGGAAACTGAATTTAATGAATTGAATGTAATAATTATACAAAAAAAGATCAACTATAAAACACATACTAATGGAAGATGTGGAATTTACTCTTAACGTGGCGGCTAAACCATGACGAAGCGGAGACATGATAGAACTTTAACTTATTGCAGAATTTTAATTGAATTTACAGTTACTTTGCCCAAAGAAAGATTGATTAATTTGAAAAGAAAAACAGATATATATGTCATAATGTAATTTACGCTTACCAGTGGTGTCTTCATGGTAGGTCATGCTCAACCTCGAGCAAATCTGTTGTCTTCTGTACGAGATTGCCGTCATCTTCTGAAAATTATTGATATTGTAAAATTATAGCGTTGCGTGAGATGAAGACCTAGCTTCAAGAATCCCATTTATGACAACAGCCAATGGCACAACTGTTATCATCAATATGCATGAACGATATATGTCCCCAGCATACTGCAACTGAAATGGTTTATGAGCTTAGAGATGCTCAAAAGTAGAATAGACTGCCCATAAGCATGATAATCGAATCTGACTAAAGAAAAAGAATCAAATGGAACGCTTCTCCGTTCCCGGGTTGAGTCTTTTAAAACATTTTGACAACCCTTTCTCCAGCACCCCTCTCACGTGGTCGTAGACCAATCTCCTCTTGCGATGCCAACTCCAGGTCTCCTACTCCTTCAAATTGGGTTGTCGTCAACGGTCTGATTCGCTCAGAAGTAGCGTGGATCCGATTCTGGGAATTGCAGGCCTTATAGCCAAATAAGGATATGCTGGACGTCAAGAGCCTAGCTTCCCTTGTCCTCAGTAGACGTGACCTCTCGTGAACCGAGTTCGTGGAAATGCGCCTCAGAGAAGCGTCAGTTCTTGTATGCTCCAATTCTGGGAAAGCGCCCTGCTGTGCGTTCCGCCAAGAATATCTTGAGTTGCAACATCTACTCTGCCTAGCTGGATGACTTAAAATCAACGTTCCTGCAAGATTTGCCCTCGCGTAAAATTTATAGTATTCGTTTTTCGAAAATCTTCCATTAGCTCCAATTGAATATAAATATGATAAAATACCCTCTCCTTCCATATAAATTGATGTGACAAATAATTACAATTATAAATTAAAATTAAATTGCGTGGATGGCCATGGTGTATCCCACCGTTATGCATACTGTAGATTAATAATAATTATGAGGCCCCAAATATGCCAATGTCACAGTACCTCTGTTTTCTGCTTTTGCTTTTGTTTAAGAATTTTTCATTTTGCCTTCTGTTTTCTTTGGTGTTGTGTTTGTTTTCTGCTTTTGCTCTTGTTTTGGAATTTTGCTTTTTGCTTTCCGTTTTTGGCTTGGTGTTTGATTTCTGCTTTTGTTGCTGGTTTGGAATTTTGCTTTTTGCTTTCTGTTTTTGGCTTTGTGTTTGTTTTCTGCTTTTGCATTTGTTTTTGCTTTTTGCTTTGTGCGGGGGCAAAATAAGACAATCTAAGAAAACACACCTACACGTTTTCATATTTGATCTCGATAGCATTTGATACGTTTTATTTGCACCTTTCAAAGCTCGGAAATGAACACTTTTGGTCGATGTCACCCTAAATATTTGACAAAAGTAAAGATTAATATTCTCAAATGTCTAATTATAAAAGTATATAATCCAGACTTTCGTCATCAATCCAAAAATTGTTTTTTTTTGAATAAGAATTTCATCAAATTACGTATTTTTTAAATTGCTTGGCTCTAGTGGAATTGATCCCCTTAATCACACCCCGTAGTTACGCCACTGATCATTGTTGTGCATTAATTCACGATCTTGATGATATGCCTACGAGATTATAAACTACAGTACTTATGAGAATATTATATAGTAACAATATTGACGAGTTATATTAATTATATTGTGTATAAACATATTGAACGTATAAGCGGAATTGATGTAAGAAGATGTCCGCATATTTTAACAAACAAGTAATCGCCCTTCAATGTGCCTCCGTGGCTTAGGCGTCAGCACGCCAGCCTCTCACCGCTAGGTCCGTGGTTCAAATACCGGTCTCTTCATGTGAGATTTGTGCTGGACAATGCGGAGGCCGACAGGTTTTTATCCGGGTCCTCCGGTTTTCCCTGTCACAAATTTCATTCCAGCAACACTCTCCACTACCATTTCATGTCATCAGTCATTCATTTAATCATTGCCCCAGAGGAGTGCGACATGCTTCGGCAGCCGGCACAGTTCATATCCTCGCCGCTAGATGGGGGCTTCATTCATTCCATTCCCTAACCCGGTCTATCGACTGGAGCAGGCTGTGGATTTTCATTTTCATCGCCCTTCACTCTCTTATGTAGACCCCTCTTGGAGTAGTGGCTAGCATTCTTGGCTGTTACCCCGAAGTTACGGGTTCGATTCCCGGCTCTGCCAAGAAATTTTATTCAAGTCTGAGGGATGGAACGGGAAACACTTAGCCTCGTGAGACAAACCTGAGAAGAGGTGGGTTCGATCCTCACCACGGCCATCCTAGAAGTTGTTTTCCGTGGTTTCCCATGTCTACTCCAGGCACATGTCGAGATCGTTCCTAACTTAAGGTCACGGCCGCCTCCATCCCAATCCTCGCCTCAATTACAAATACACTCTTCACAAACTCAGGTTATCTTACAAATTTTAAACACACCCAACTACACGAGGCTGAAACGACCACCACGTCCAATCCCCTAAATGAAACAACAATAGCAACAACTCTGTTGTGAAAAGTCTAATTTGTAAGTGGGTCAATTGTGTATATGTATCTCAGGCATTGCAAAGACAATTTTGTGTAGAATATAATTATAAACTTAAACTGAAAAGCAGCATTTGTAATACATTCAACAAGGGAAGAATGAAGAAATGCCTTGTAAGTACTGTTGAACGAAGCAGCATTCCTACCCTGGGGAGAACTTCATGGAATGCACGTTATTACTCCCCTTCGATTGTGGTGAGAACCCAAACCTCTTGAACAAGGAGATAAAATATCAGGCTCTCTGAAGAGGAAATAGATCTACGCAGTCATTGTAAGATGCTGTCAAGGCAGAGTGAATCTTTCCTGTGTATGTCAATAATACAAGCACTGACCAGAGGAATGACCGACGATGGTCGTTGCTTTATTGTCAGTTTCCGACAAGCTAGGGAACATGTTGATCTCTGCACCAATCCACTCCCCCACTGCTCTAAACCATTAGCTTCCCTCTTTTCCTGCCACACTTTAAAATAAATCGATATGAAATTAAATAGCGATTTAGAACGTAACACCATACTATAAACCAAGTTTCTTTTAGCACTCCAGAGAAAAACCTCTTCTTGAGAATAGAATTTGACGTATGGTTATGTAGAATAGCATGACAATAAAAGTCTGTCATGTCCCCACGTTCTATAAATAGTGTGCAGGCACTAACTTCGCATATATCCGTCTCTGCGTCTTGAATGCAATAAAACGCAGGGTAGAAGGAAAGCAGACTCGATGCTTAATGATAGATGGGTAGCCGCACATATGTAGAGGCTGCCTGCTTGCGATGTCGCTCTTCTCGCCTCATTTCACAAAACACAGCGACCCGTGCCTTTTGTTATTGAAATGTGTCGCAGCCTTGCACTCGTGTCACTTTCAAGAAACTGACTCTTAACAATTTATAGCAGGCCGGGGAGTGAGGGATACTTGTTATCTTCAACAACTTACTGTGCTCTGTCCCGGCAGGAATATAACCAGCAACACTCTGTTAGCTACACTTCCATTTTTAAAGGAGGAGGGTCAAATAAATGCGGGAAACTACACACAGTGTTTTCTTTTTGTTGGGGTTTTGCGACATAATAGTAATTTAGCCCTGTGTACTTGTGTGTGTGTCGAGTTTGTCTCAAGGTAGCAGGATCGAATCCTGGCACAATCAGTTGGCATTTGAGGGTGCGCAAATGTGAGGGAGCCGTGTCAGTAGATTTAGAGACACGTTAAAAGTCCTCTTCGAGGCAGAATTCCGGCACACCGCCGTCTCAAAAAGCCCCAGTAGACAAAAGGGATGTAAAACCAATATAATAATAATAATAATGAATGAAAATCCACAGCCTGCTTCCAGTCTCCGACCGGGTCAGGAATGGAATGAATGAAGCCCCCATCTAGCGGCGAGGATATGGACTGTGCCGGCTACCGAGGCCTGACGCACTCCTCTGGGGCAATGATTAAATGAATGACAGATGAAATGAAATGATAGTGGAGAGTGTTGCTGGAATGAAATTTTGACAGGGAAAACCGGAGTACCCGGAGAAAAACCTGTCTGCCTCCGTTTTGTCCAGCACAGATC
Source organism: Meconema thalassinum (assembly GCA_946902985.2). Lineage (NCBI taxonomy): Eukaryota > Metazoa > Arthropoda > Insecta > Orthoptera > Tettigoniidae > Meconema > Meconema thalassinum. Next base: position 689,877,242 of record OX336389.2, on the reverse strand, counting down.
TCACATGGAGTGACCGGGATTTGAACCACGGATCCAGCGGTGAGAGGCCGGCGTGCTGCCGCCTAAGCCACGGAGGCTTAATAATAATAATATTAGAAAGCCTCCGTGGCTTAGGCGGCAGCACGCCGGCCTCTCACCGCTGGGTCCGTGGTTCAAATCCCGGTCACGCCATGTGAGATCTGTGCTGGACAAAACGGAGGCAGACAGGTTTTTCTCCGGGTACTCCGGTTTTCCCTGTCAAAATTTCATTCCAGCAACACTCTCAACTATCATTTCATTTCATCTGTCATTCATTTAATCATTGCCCTAGAGGAGTGCGTCAGGCCTCGGCAGCCGGCACAGTTCTTATCCTCGCCGCTAGATGGGGGCTTCATTAATTCCATTCCTGACTCGGTCGGAGACTGGAAGCAGGCTGTGGATTTTCATTATTATTATTATTAGAATTTGTCTGATAACGTGTGTCGCTGCGATGTCTGTACCAATTTGTGTATTTGTAAGTGAGGTAGGATTTGGGTAAGAAGCCACCGTGGCCTTCAGTTTGGTACCATCCCGGCATTTGCCTGGAGTATAAGTTGGAAACCACGGAAAATCACTTCCAGGATGTCTGAGAAGGGAATCAAACCTGCCTCTTCTCAGTTTTACGTCTTGAGGCTGAGTGTACTCCGTTCCAGCCCTTAAACCAGAATTAAATTTCGTGACAGTGTCGAGAATCAAACCCGGGCCTCCGCGACGAGAGCCAAGAATTCTAGCCACTACGCAACGAGGCGGACACTGTGTTTTCTATGAAGATGTAATTGAAAAGTTGCAGCTATTATTATTATTATTGATGTTACATCATTTAGGAGTTGGGGATTTCTGGTTATCAGTCCCATGTAATTGGGTGTATATTGCATTTATCTGAAAACCCGTGTTTCTGTGGGGACTAGAGCAGTATGTAATTGTATTTCATGGAGTCAAACATTTAGGCAAGAGATCCAGGACTTGAACTGAGGTACCATTCTGGAATTTGACTGCTTTAGAGGAAGTGTTTCAAAACCAGGAAAGAAAGCCACACTCAGCCGTAAGGCAAATATCGTAGTGTTCTTACTATGCATCGAGTAGTCTATAAACTGTACTTATGAATGTCAAAGAGAGATACTCTCCAGCCCTGCGATGTGGTGTACAGGTAACGCACTTGCCTCTTACTTAAGAGACTCTGGGTTCGATTCCCAACTTCGACAATAATTTATAATTCACGTGAAGGCTGGAAAGGGGTGAGGATAATCGGGTAGCTGTCTAATCTGTGTGACCGGAGCGGTCAAGAGAGCAAAGTTAACGCCTGTGAAGACATGTCACACTGACCACACGTAACTCTGCAATGTGCAGGTCATTCGGCTGAGCAGCTATCATTTGGAAGCCTCAATGGACTGTTGAGCCAAGGTTTCTTTTAGTTTATTTGTCTTCTTTGTGTAGATGTCTTGAGTCGGTCGGAATAACTAAATACCCTCCGTTTCACAAAACAGAATCTACAGAGGAGGAAGTAAGGACAGAAGGAAGAAAGGAAGGAAGGGAGGAAGGAAGAAAGGAAGAAAGGAAGAGGGGAGTAAGGAAGGAAGGAAGAAAGGAAGAAAAAGGATGGCCGAAAGGAAGAAAGCAAGGAAGGGAGGAAGGAAGGGAGGAAGAAGGGAAGAAGGAAGGGATGAAAAAAGATGGGAAGGAAGGGTGGGAGGAAGGAAGGAAGAAAGGAAGAAAGGAAGAGGGGAGTAAGGAAGGAAGGAAGAAAGGAAGAAAAAGGAAGGCCGAAAGGAAGAAAGCAAGGACGGGAGGAAGGAAGGAAGGAAGGGAGGAAGAAGGGAAGAAGGAAGGGATGAAAAAAGATGGGAAGGGTGGAAGGAAGGAAGGAAGGAAGGAAGGAAGGAAGGAAGAAAGTTAGGAGGAGAGGAAGGAAGGAAGAAAGGAAGAAAGGAAGAAAGGAAGTAGGGGTGGAAGGAAGGAAGGAAAAGAGGAAGGAAGGGATGAAGGAAGGAAGAATGGATGGAAGGGAGGAAGGTAGGAAGTGAGGAAGGAAGGGGGATAGGAGGGAAGGGAGGAAGGGAGGAAAGAAGGAAGGAAGAGAGGAAGGGAGGGAGAAAGGAAGGGAAGGAAGGGTGGGAGGAAGGAAGGGAGGAAGGAAGAAAAGAAGGGAAGGAGGGAGGAAGGAAGGGAAGGAAGGGTGGGAGGACGGAAGGGAGGAAGGAAGGAAGAAAGGAATGGAGGGAGGAAGGAAGGGAAGGAAGGGTGGGAGGAAGGAAGGGAGGAAGGAAGAAAGGAAGGGAGGGAGGAAGGAAGAAAGGATGGTAGGGAGGAAGGAAGAAAGGGAAGGAAGGAAGGAAGGGAAGGAGGAAGGAAGGGAAGGAAGGGTGGAGGAAGAATGGGAGAAAGGATGGGAGGAAGGGAGGAAAGAAGGAAGGAAGAAAGGAAGGGAGGGAGGAAGGCAGGGAAGGAAGGGAGGGGGGAAGGAAGGGTGGGAGGAAGGAAGGGAGGAAGGAAGTAAGAAGGGAGGGAGGGAGGAAGGAAGAAAGGAAGGGTGGGAGGGAGGAAGAAAGGGAAGGAAGGAAGGAAGGGAGGGAGGAAGGAAGGGAAGGAAGGGTGGGAGGAAGGATGGGAGGAAGGGAGGAAGGAAGGAAGAAAGGAAGGGAGGGAGGAAGACAGGGAAGGAAGGGTGAGAGGAAGGAAGGGAGGAAGGGAGGGAGGGAGAAAGGGAGGGAAGAAGGAAGGGAGGGAGGGAGAAAGGGAGGGAGGAAGGAAGGGAAGGAAGGGTGGGAGGAAGGAAGGAAGGAAGGAAGGAAGGAAGGGAGGAAGGGAGGTAGTGAGGAAGTGAGGGAGGGTGGGAGGGAGGAAGGAAGGCAGAAAGGAATGAAGGGTGGGAGGGAGGGAGGGAGGGAGGAAGGAAGTAATAATCAATCAATCATTCAATCAATCATTCAATCAAACAAACATATAAACAAACAAGTAAAACAACAAAAAGACGAATTCATGAAAATGTTATGCACTTTTACTCTATATACAGTGGGTTAGGGAACTCACTCCGCAGTGGAGAGAGCTAGTCACGCAGAGTGCAGAGAGATGCATTGCAATGAATGGATGTCACATTCAACAACACTCCTTTGAACAAAGTAAAACAAATGAGTATTAGATACATTTTCTTGTTTTGATGCATACTATTACCTCCAGAAATATTGGATACTATTTTTTTTAATAACCTGTATACGAACAGTACGCTAAAAATATATATAACTTACCTTATTGTAGATTTCTTTAAAATTTATATGGTGGACTTTGGAAGAAAACTATTAATTATTGCAATGTAACAAAATGCAGTAGGGAGAAAAGGGCGCCCAGCAGCGCAACAACGCACTGGCTGTCCGTGACCTTGCCGCCTGCATTGTCGTCCTATACTAGGGCCTACAGCAATTAAAACACACAGTGTTTCCGTCGTCAGCAGGTCAGCATATTCTTCCTAAAGATACTGCACGCAATGCACACTCTCCTGAGCCAGCCGTAGCGCTACCAACTCAAAACTGCTTGGATTACGTTGTAGTGTAGTGGCTAGCAATCATGGCTGTCAACCCGGAGGTCCGATTCTGCCAAGAAATTTAATTCTGGTCTGAGGGCTGGAATGGGGCACACCCAGACTCGTGAGGCAAAATTGAGAGGAGGTGAGTTCGATTCCCACCACAGCCATCCTGCAAGTCATTTACTGTGGTATGCCCCTTCTACTCCAGACAAATACGTGGATGGTTCCAAGCTTAATGCCACGGCCGCTTCCTTCCCGATCTTCACATTCATAACAAATATACAGACTACTACAGCCATCATAATAACACATTTTATGATACAAATTCTGCAACACCCAAGTACACGGGGCTAAATGACCACGATGTCCAAGCCTCTCAAATAAAAAACAACGAAACAAATAAATTAGTTAAAGTGAACATCACTGATATTTTGGCATTGTACATTTCGATTAGTTGTTTCACAAATCCTCACGAATTTTCGTAAATATTGAAGGAGACGTGCCTCCCTCCTCCGCACTGTCGGTGCCTATGAATACTGAAAGCAATGATGTATATTAAACGTTTCATTAAATGCAATGGATTTATTTCAGAGACGTCAAGGTCTTAGAATATTACCCCACAGCGATCAAGAATGTGGCAATAAATCCACAGACATGAGGCTGTCATGAAACAATGCCATCAGGTAGTCCAGCACATCATTGCATGCTCCACGACTGCAGTGGGGAGCTGCAGGCTTAGAAATAAAAGGTTTGAATCCGGACGTAGACGGTTGCGATCCTCAGAGTGGGATTGCCCTGGGCTTTCGTGCATTCAATTCTGTAAGTGCCAATATCGGACTGATACGTTATATGAAGTCTCGGGGATCACTTCCCTATCTTACTGTAATTCTACATAACACACACTACTACAGTGACATGAGCAACACATACTGTATTGAGAGATAGATACCATACAACAACAAGTATTTTCATATATCCTACTTATGTTAATTGCCTCTATCAATATACAAAATTTCAGTTTGATTGCTATAATGGATTCGTAGATATTGAGAACCGTCTAAATATTTCGGATGGTCGACACGTTGGATTTTTATACGGTATATAGGCCTTAGAGTTATGTACTATTACATGATGATTATTGTGTAGGTGTTTTATTAAAACTTCAATCGCATGATTACGACACAAGAAATAAAAACGAGATTTTAAAATTTTGCACAGCCGCCATATTGTGGTTATGAAAATAATTTAATGCATTAAAATTTATATAAGCATAAACCGTACCATGTTTCACTGCGCTTGGATGGTTAAATTGCGAGAAACGTCAATTTAAATATTTAAATTTCGCGTCACCGCCATGTTGGTTTCGTGCTCACTAGGTTATTGAACGTCCCAAAGGTGAACTTATGGTTATAGCCTCTATACACATACAAAATTTCAGTTTCATTGCTGTCATAGATTAATAGGTATTGAGAACCGTCTAGATATTTCGGATGGTAGCCATGTTGGATTTTAATATATGTAGGACATAGAGTTATGCACCATTATATGAGAATTATTGTGTACGAGCATTATCAAAAGTTGATTTCGATCGCATGATTAGATCACAAGAAATAAAAAAAAAAATTTTAAAACTTCGCACAGCCGCCATATTAGGGTTATGTAAACAATTGAACTAAATTAGATGTCAGTGCTTTACAACTTTTATAGGCATTTGCTGTACCGAGTTTCACTGCGTTCGGATGATGAAATCGCGAGAGAAGTCTATTTAAATGTTTCAAATTCGCTCCGCCGCCATGTTCGTCTTGGAGTTAACAGGTTTTTGAAAGTGAATTCAGGGTGATATGAGCAATAGTTTCGGCGGTAAATAATGCCGGTTAAATATTTCACACAGCCGCCATGTTGGATTGGAGAGACGTAATAAAATTTGAAGCTCACAGTCAGGGTTGACCTTACTGTGTTTCAATAAAATCGCTCCAGCTGTTTAGAAGTCATTAGGACACACACACACACACACACACACACATACTCACACAACCCACATACACACACACATACACACACATGGACAAAAGTGATCTCATAAGACTATTTTAACCTATATTCATTTATGATAAAATAGGCTTATGAGATCACCTTTAGCACGTGATGTGTGTGTGTGTGTTAACGACAGGTACCAAAACACAAATTCATAAGATGCACCAAAGGCCTTCTTCAATAATGGGGTTACCAACCTGATGACTGACGATGTCCCCATCCCACCCTCATTCACGCCTCTGGGGGATCCCCCTCCCTGCCCCGTACGGCTCGTGGTCGTGAGGGATTCCCCTAGGCACGATTTTCTGAATGGTGTACACGTGGTTGACGTCACCAGGGGGATTTCCCCAATCCTTTGGAAACAAATCGTGTTTTGGCACACAATTTGTGCAGTGCCGACTAGTGTATCACCATAATAAGTGTGATGATGATGATAATTGTTGTTTTAAGGGGCCTAACATCTAGGTTATCGGCCCCTGCATAATAAGTGTGTTCTTTTTCGAAAATAATAATATTTTGTGTATAACTTATGCCTGTGTATATGGCGATGGGTGACGTCACCAAGAGGATTTTCGAAATTCTTTGGGAATCAATCGCATTTTGGTGCACGATTTGAATGTGTAGAATTTGCCTAGTAGACCAACAATTTAAGAGTATATTTTTCAATAAATGTGCCTAAATGGCGTCAGGCCAACGGCCTAGCCTTGTTGAAACACCGGATCCCATGAGAACTCCGCAGTTAAGTGACATTGGGCGCAGTCGGAACTTGGATGGTATGCCGGTGTTAGGTACTGCGCGCTGTTGGCCAACATAAGGAGGAGCGGAAAGGCCCTGGCTACCCTACCGCAAGTAAACTCCGGCTGGGGGTAGCCTCTTCGGAGGCTCGGACCTGCCTTCGGGCAGAATACCAATTAAATTTAAAATTAAATGGCGTCAGCATGGGGATTTCTCCAATCCTTAGGAAATTAATCGCGTTATAGATCAAGATTTGAATGTGTCAGAGGCACCTCATTTAAAGGTAAATTGTATATAATGAATCGGTGCTGCTGTGAATTTGAAGGCTGTAAAAGAAGAAGAACGAGCCTTGCTGTGAGCCGAAAAACTTGTAGATGTAATTTAAACAATAGTACGTGATATTGCTCATTCACAGTGGACAACACACACCTTTCTAGCATATGAAAGGAGGACCGTACTCGCTCCCAGATCCATATATTGTCCGCATTTTGATAAGCAGATGAATTAAGTTTATGAGGATTTGCTGTTTTTTTTTCATTATTTCTGAGGATCATTAAACTAATTACAACTTTTAGCCTAATTTCATTTAGGAAAAAAAATAGGCTCATGAGATCACCTTTTGTCCGTGTAGGTGCGTGTAAATGTGTGCATCCGTGTGTGAGCCCCGCCCCCCCCCCCTCCAATAACTTCTAAACGGCTGGAGCGATTTCAATGAAATTCGGTAAGGTTATAGTACTATGTTGGCCGACCCCGACCGTTCCCTTCTAATTTTATTACGTCTTACCTATCCAACATGGCGGCTGTGCGAAATATTTCACCGCCATTCTATATCTCCGAAACTATTACTCATATCACCCGGAAATTTTTTACGGTGATAAAGGGTACCCCTAGATGTTCACTTATGTGATTTTCAAATACCTGTTAACTACAAATCAAACATGGCCAAGTGAATTTCAAACATTTAAAGTGACTTTTCTCGCGATGTTACCATCCGAACGCAGTGAAACTTGGTACAGCAAAATAATATACAAATTGTAATGCACTGACATCTAATATAGTTCAATTGTTTACATAATCTCAAAATGGCGGCTGTACGAAATTTATATTAAGTTTTCATTTCTTGTGTTCTAGTCATGCGATCAGTATCAATGCTTGAATAATGAACGTGCACAATAATCCTCATCTAATAGTACATAACTCCATGGCCTACATACATTAAAATCAAACATGGCGACCATCCGAAATATTTAGATGGTTCTCAACATCAAATTAATCTATGACAGCAATCAAACTGAAATTTTGTACGTGTATAGAGGCTATAAACATATGTTCACTTATGAGACGTTCAATAACCTGGTGAGCACAAATCCAACATGGCGGTGACGCGAAATTCAAATATTAAAATGGACGTGTCTCGCGATTTAACCATCCGAGCACAGTGAAACTTGGTACGGTATATAAATTTTAATCCACTGGCATCTAATTCATTTAAATTATTTTCATAACCACAAGATGGCGCCCGAGCGAAAATTTAAAATCTCGTTTTTATTTATTGTGTCGTAATCTTGCGATTGAAGTTTGAATAAAACGCCTGCACAATAATCTTCACGTAATAGTACATAACTCCAAGGCCTATATATAAAGATCCAAACTGGTGACCATCTGAAATATTTAGACGGTTCTCAATATCTACGAATCTATTACAGCAATCAAACTGAAAATGTGTACGTTGATAGAGGCAATTAATATACAGTAAGTAGGTTATATTGAGCCCGTATGGCTCATGTCGGTGATATTATCGATATGTAGAAGTTGGTTCTCCACCCAACCAGGCTGAACGAAGCTTTGAGCTAGTTCTATTTTTACTTCTAAGATACATTCCGAGTGAATTGAATTTGTTCCACACATATTATTCCTTTATAACGGCATACTAGCACATTTAGGACATTTGGAGAAGTCTACCGTGAATTTGAAATTCATGGAAATGTGGAATGCCAATTTTTCCACGCAGATATGCATATCTACACTAGTGTCCAAAAGTTAAGCATAAGTTACGAATAAGCAGGGCAACAGGAAATAGACCGCAAATCGCACGCCTTATGCACTTACCAACCTCACGTGTTCACTCTGTATAGGAAAGGAGTATTCCCTGCTTAGACCAGCGGCGTAACAGCAAGGTAAACACAGCCAGTGCCTGCGCACCATATTCCCTCAGTCGTGTTTGCCCTGGTATCGTGAGCGGAGTGCCTCATTGTGAACCTGACAACATAATGGCACAACGGCGCCATTTGGACCCCGTTTTGCAGGATAGAATACTCGGCCGTCTGGAAGCAGACCAGACACAGACCGAAGTCGCCGTATCCTTGAATGTGCCACAAAGTGTCATTTCCAGGCTTTGGAGACGATTTCGAGACACAGGAGATGTTAGTTCTACGCCTGTACCAGATCGACCAAGAGTAACCACCCCACAGCAGAACTGATATCTGGCCTTAACCGCGCGATGAAATCGGAATGCACCTGCAAGACAATTGTCGGTGGAGCTTGCGGCCGTCTGAGAGGTTGCCGTTTCCCGGAAAACTGTGTACCGGAGGCTCAGAAGAGCAGGGTTGTTTGCTTGACGTCCAGCGGTGTGCGTCCCGCTCACACCAGCACAGAGACGAACCCGTTTACTGTGGTGCTGTCAACGTCGAAACTGTACCATGAATGAATGGAGGCATATGCTGCTCACAGATGAATCCCGCTTCAGTTTACAGAACGATTCCCGTCGCACATTAATCTGGAGAGAACCAGGTAGCCGATACAACCACAGGCACATCGTAAAACGGGACCAGTATGGTGGTGGTAGTGTCATGGTGTGGGGCGGCATCAATTTCAATGGCCGTATGGACCTGCTCATTTTCATGGGTGGTCCGAGGAACACTGTGAACGCTCGGAGATACAGGGATGAGGTACTGAGACCACATGTTCGACTCTTCAGAGATGCGGTTCGGTTCAGACTTCCACTTAATGGAGGATAATGCCCGCCCGCACCGCGCTGCTCTGGTGGATGAATTTCTTGCTGGGGAAGACATTCATCGTATGGACTGCACAGCGAGATCTGCAGATCTGAATCCTATAGAACATGTCTGAGGTGCATTGGGGAGGCGGATCCCGTCGGCCTCCACCAAGGACCCTCCAAGACCTTCGCATTGCCCTTTCGGAGGAATAGGATTGTCTGCCACAAGAGCTCATGGACCATCTGATAGAGAGCATGCCACGTCGCTGCGAAGCATGTGTGGCCGTTAGGGTAACCATACACCCTATTAACAGCATATTTTCTTGTGGAAGACATTGCCAAGTTTTGTTAGTTGTTGTCAAGGGTGTACCTTAGCTATCAGAACCTTTCTGACACATATGTTGTGTGATTAAGCTTCCGTTTGTTCAGCAATCCGTCTGACATTCCTCGTTTAGTGATTATGCTTAACTTTTGGACACTAGTGTACATTTAAATAGTTGCTACACAACTGGAGTAGCCTAGTATTTCCTAGAACCAAGAACGCCGCAAGGGTGACGACACAACTACTTGATCTGCTTGTCATGGGGCAGAAGTATTTTTCGCGTCGTGATTTTAACGCCGAATTTAATGTAGTGATGTGAAGCCAAGGCTATTTGAATACATAACAAAGTGTGTTATATTAATCCAAACCAAAGATTTGGCACATAACAGGCTTAATCTACGTTTTTGTGTGAATTTATTACGATTTATTGAAATCGGCAGGACCACGAGGTCAGTACGAATTTCTAACGTGGAGAACCACGAGGAACAATCAAACAAGTAAGACTGTTTCAACTTCTGTATTAAAAGGCTTATATGTATTGTGTGAAAAGCCAGTTGGCTTACGAAACGACATTTTTGCACGAATTTATTGTGTGTGATTCCAAGGATTTTACGGGATGCTTTGCAAAGTAATTGAAATCAGTGAACTAACACAATCACATGTGTTACAGAATCTGTGGCAGACAGAAAGGCCATTTTTGTTAGAGTCTGCAGCTATAGAGTCAGTGTGCATTGCCAGATTAAATGCCAAATCAGTGTTATGAAATATCTTCAACCTTGGGATTACCTAATATCAACCTCGTGGGAGTAAATCGACTGACGCCAAATATATCTAACATGGATTAAACTACTATGATTGGGCAGATGACCTCGTAGTTCCGCCCCTTAAAACAATAACAAACTAACTAGACTACTATGATGAGAGAGCTGCCAATTTAATCCCACAAGATGAGGAAAAACGAGCGATGGAAACGTGGAAGTCCGAGAGTCGAACTGAGGACTGAGGAAGGATCCTCGTTCAAAGGTACCACGATAACCATATCGCCGACCATGTGAGTTGTAACAATCCATCCATGTTAAAGGTATATTTTTGCTTCAGTTGAGATATTATAAAACCGCACGTAATAGCAAACAGTTATGTAGGACATGCTTTATATAATCTTTGCTCTTTATAGATTTTTGTTTAGCCCTGGTCCCGATCGAACACTTATGAGACATTGGAATGTCACGCACTTCCATTAATGTGACAATGACGCATTGGAAGCATCCATAACTTTTGTAAATAATTATTAATGATTTTGTGATAGCACAGCACATTTTCGAAGCTCCCTGTTCGATCACACTGCAGTAGTAATTTTTATTTATGAAATACAGAGGCATTTAGACACCTCTCTTAATTATTCATGTACGTCGTATCAGTTGACAGATGTCAGATCCACACTGTCGCCTTTATCCCGTAAGATCTACTTGTTCAATTGAGCTCAGAGGCCAAATATGATTCCTAGTGGTTTAGGAATGTTGTAGGAAGATTACACCAGGCTTTGAAGCCAAGTCTATCAGCCTACAAAGCGTATCATTTTACGACTCATAGTATTTGAGTGTTGTGCCATTTATACTTTTAGTTTAGTGTCGGAGCAGACGCTCATATTTCATGAACTTGTAAAATATAATGGAGAGGAGAGAATGAAACGTTCAGAAGTGTGCTGTTGAGATTCCAAAGTTCGTGGAGTGGAGTGAAACATTTTTCGTTTAGTGCTACCTGACTTTTTCTTGTGTTTTTGGAGAGCAAATGGTATAACTAAGATCGTTGTGCATAGTGAAGGGACAGTGAAAATTAACTTTGTTAGAGAGCCACTTATAGGACTTTCGTATTTTGAAAGGCTCCAACTTTTAATACACTCTTATTAGTAGCAGCGATCCAAGCGCTTGCTAGTGTGTCATAGCTACGTGTTCGCTGGTTGACGCAAGCTCACCACATGGCAGCGAGGCACGATTACCCAGTGTGCCCTAGCGACTTCTGTTTTCGAGACGACAGTAATCCAGACACACGACTGAAATGTTCCTTATAGATGAATGAAAATCCACAACCTGCTTCCAGTCTCCGACCGGGTCAGGAATGGAATGAATGAAGCCCCCATCTAGCGGTGAGGATATGAATTGTGCCGGCTGCCGAGGCCTGACGCACTCCTCTGGGGCAATGATTAAATGAATGACAGATGTAATGAAATGATAGTGGAAAGTGTTGCTGGAATGAAATTTTTGACAGGGAAAACCGGAGTACCCGGAGAAAAACCTGTCTGCCTCCGTTTTGTCCAGCACAGATCTCACATGGAGTGACCGGGATTTGAACCACGGACCCAGCGGTGAGAGGCCGGCGTGCTGCCGCCTAAGCCACGGAGGCTTGTTCCTTATAGATGCTTGTTGCAATGTTAAGTTTTGGTACGATTGGGGTGCACAGCTCATCAATGTGGCACAGTTTTTCATGTGACTTAAACGTCGCTGGTTTTGAATGTCGAATTTTCACGGCAGTATTGGAATTAAATTTTCATGAGTTAAGGTAAATGGAGTTATGAGTTTTCCTAGGTTCTGAGATCGGATCGGACCATTGTATCAATTAGTAACCATGTAATTATTGTGTCTATTAGAGACATGTGATGGAATTGAATGAGTTTCACCCACATTATTTTGGTATTCCGGCAAAGATGATGATGCTCACTTTTAGATCACTCTAGCCGAGGTTTTGAGCGAGCCTGAGCGCCACGTGTTGCTATTTATTAGCAAGTGTTATTGTTCTACCCTTGGAGGTAGCTCATCTGGTTATAGTAGTGCACCTGCATTTGACTTACGCATTACAAGTTCTTCGTTATTGGTCTGATATGGTCATTAGATATGTGTTGTGTTATAGGCTAGTGGTGTGCCTACTTTTGAAGTACGCATTGCTGTTCCAACAACTTGCGTCTTAAATGGACATCAGGTACTTAAACTATACTGGAAGGGAATAAACATGAACTAAACTCCTACAATAAATCATGAAACTGTAATTAACCTAAATCGGCAATCTTTGGAACTGACCATGCTTTAGGATGAGCTGAAACATTTAGAGACGACGTAAGATCACTAGAGCCACGTTAGTTCGTAACTCGTGCACCTCTACGATTAATGTAATGTTGGACGTAGTTTTCACTACGCAGTCACCACCGTAACTACACTCATTTAGATGACTGTCGGATGCAAGGAGTATTCCGGTTGGCGTAGTTAGGAGTGTATAGAATAAGAGTGCTTTACTTATTTGTTGTTGCGTCATTTCCATTGTACCCTTGTATGTATTGGACAGTTAGTTTTATATTTTTGAGTCTAGCATTGGTAGCTATAATAGATTTGCTTATTTTCTTTGCTACAGATGCGTCTCATCCGTATTAAATGTAAATTCAAGATTTATCTAACGTGTAATGTAAAGATAAATGTCGAGTGTGACACCAACGTAACTTAGCACATTTTCAATTGGAGCAGTAAGTGTAAATAAATCTAGCCTTGTGAGCATGTTAAATGTTTTGTTTTGCAGTAGACTCAATCGATGTCACTAATAGTATTTTTAAAAGAATTACTGTAATTTCTTAGGGATTTTATTTACGTTAGACATTCGTAGTTTGATTTTGAACTTCATTCGAATTTTGTAATTAGGATCTTTCGTGAGGGTTTAATTTAACTTCAGTTTAGGGATGCATTATTTATTATTTTTTTATTAGATTTGCGGACTAGCCGGATTTTTACCCTCCGAAGTAGGATAGGGGTTTGTATGATTATTGAATAAATTTCCAATGAATTTTACCTCAGTCTGGACTTATAATTGCTAGCTTTAGTTTCTTTTGGGGTGTGTTTCCTAAGGCTTGTCTATGACCTACCCCTCATTTACGCCCGATACTACCTGAGTGTTGGGTCTCGTGCTTGAGCTGGTCTAAGGACACGCCCGATCCTTTCGGTGTGTGTTAGGAGGATGGTGGCGTCTGGAATGGCACTTGCAGTTAGTGGCGTCCCGACGTACTCGTCTGAAGGGCACAATATGAAATTAGGCTATTTAGTTCTTCACGGTACTACTTGTCTTTTATTGTTATTTTTAAAATTTATTTTTATTTTTATTTTCTTTTTTAACAAAAGTTTGGTGCTTTTCAGTCGGTCAACACGAATACACTAGTGTATTTATTAATCTCATATTAATGTTTTTTCAGGATTAGAGTATAACCCAACTCTTTTAGGTAAATTTGTGTTGACCGACTGAAAAGCACCAAACTTTTGTTTACTAAGGCAACACTGAATAAATTGCTTCAAACCCCATAATGTTTTCATTTTTGTTCAACGTTTCATACTATAGGCATTTGCCTCTTCTGTGATTCATCGTCAAAATGTTCAGTTCTTAAAACAATTAAAAATATTAGAAGAATAGAAATCAAACAGTTAATAAAAAAGGTAATGTTGGTTCAGTTGGCCGGTTTTGTAAATAATTGGATATATTTTTCTGACATCCCCAAATCGCTAATCCATGACCTTTATTATCATTATTATTATCCTCATCATCATGATCATAATCATGCCCATTGTGATTATTCTTCTTATTATTATTATCATCATCATGACCATTATCATTATTATCATCATGACCATTATTATCATCATCATCATCATCATCATCATCATGACCTTTATCATTATCATCATCATGACCATTATTATCATCATTATCTTGATCATCACCGTGACCATTATTATGCCCATTATGATTATTATTATTATAATTATCATCATCACCATTATTATCATGATCATTATCATTATAATCATCATCACCATCATGACCATTATTATCATCATAAACATCTTGTAGATTATCATCATCATGACCATTATTTTCATTATCATCAACATGACCATTATTACCATTATCATCATCATCATCATGACCATTATTATTATTATTATTATTATTATTATTATCATTACCATCATTATCATGCTCATTATCATTATTATTATTATCATCATCACCACCATCATGACCATTATTATCATAATAATCATCTTGTACATTATCATCATGATTATCATTATCATCATGACCATTATTATCATTATCATCATGATCATTATCATCATCATCAATGACTTCCAGGTCACATAAACTAGAAAGCCATACGCTGTAAGAATAAGATGTACAGTATAGAACAAATCGCCTATACCGTACTTATTTTGAATAGTAATTCCATATTAGTACACTTTGGCTTTGTCATGCAGTATAAAACAGTAGAATTTGTTGTTTTTTCTAACATCATATACTAGCAGTACCCTGAGAAACATAATACGTACCTGAAGTCCATATTGGAAAGGAAGAAACGAGGGAAGCTCCATTGTGTAATACTCAATGGTGTCCTCTACTTAATTTTTACTGTTGAGTACATGGGCTGTAGGCCTAGGCACTTGAAGTTCCGTGATGTAAAGCACCAGTGGAATAGCCTATATGAAAATATGCTATGCTAGTTCGTCATGGAACTATCTGTTCTCTATGTTCTCAGTCATAAATTGAGCTGCAGGTGTTCAAGACTGATTTTTCAGTTGTTTTTGCTCTTTAAACGGAATCGATCGGTTGAAGTAAAAGAGAAAATATAGCGTACCATTTCGGAGTACCTCCTAACCCTCGCACAGCCAAGTATTGTAAAAGTAGCCTAATTTTCCTCTTCTTTTTAAATACGGTACTATTTTCATCCCTTCTATTCCAGTAGTTTTACCGGGAGCGAAGTTCATAATTGAAACAGCAACAATTACCCAGGCACTGTTAATAGAATAGAAATGAACATGAAGTTATATCACCAACTAGCAGCTGGATCATCATAATGGTGTGGGGTACGGACTTTCAGCTAAATGGGATGCGCGAACACACCCTATTTGTCATGGCAGTTTTACTGCCGCCAGAAACGATCTCTTCGTTTATGTGACCCTTTCATTTGTACACACCCCACGGTATAGCCGTGAGCGTCCAGTCGCTCACTACAATTGCGATGGAGTGATGCAGGAATCCGAAAATTGGAGGTTCCACTGAGAGTGGCTATCTCGAGAGTGTTCTTCAATGGGTTTTACCATACTCCCTCCAGGAGAATGCCGGGATAGTACCTTATTCCAAGCGTCGGGGCACCTACTTCATCCCGGAGCCAATAATTACAGTTAGGATGTACAAACTAAAGAGGTTATCAAACAAATTGAACACACACCCAAGTACACAGAACATGGCGACCATCCGACAAATTTAGACAGTTCTCAATATCTATGAATCTATTACAGAAATCGAACTGAAATTTCGAATATTGGTAGAGTTTATTCACGTAAGTTCACGTATGGGCTTTTAATAACCTGACGAGCACAAAACCAACATGGCGGCCAAGCGAAGTTTAAACAATAAAACAGAATTTTCTCGCGAATTAATCATCCGAATTCATTGAAACTTGATACGGTAAATGTTTATTCAAAATTAATCTACTGGCAACTAATTCTATTCAATTGCTTTCATAACCCCAAGATGGTGGCGAAATTTTAAAATTATGTTAATATTTATTGTGTCCTAATCATGTGATCGAAGTGAACGTTTGAATAATTAACCTACGTAATAATCTTCATCTAATGGTACATAACATTATGCTCTAAATATATAACAATCCAACATGGCGACCATCCAAAATATTTAAACGGTTCACAATATCTACGAATCTACTTCAACAATCAGACTGAAATTGTGTATGCTGATAGAGGCCATTAACATAAGTTTACCTGTCGGTCTTTCAATGCACAGGTGAGCACAAGGTCAACATGGCGGTGACGCGAAACTTAAATATTAAAATGGATTTTTCTCGCGACTTTCCATCCGAGCCCAGTGAAGCTTGGCACGGTATATTATCGTACAAGCCTTAATATACTGACATACAATTTATTGGAATTTTATGAGAACTTGTATATGGCTGCGCAATTCTTTTAAAATCTCTTTTTTTATATCACGTGTTCTGATCAAGCAGTAGAAACGTAGGTTGTTATAATGAATTATAATATTCATGTGCTGGCATATAATTCTATAACCTATACGATATGAAACAATTCAATATGGCGTCCATACAATATATTCGAGCGGTTCACAGTATCTCAGTATCCAATTAAGCAATCAAACTGAATTTGTGTAAGGTGATAGAGGTCTATTAACTAAGTGTATACATGTGTCTTTCCCAATCCTGACAAACTCAAAACAACATTGTGTTGGTAAATTCTATCAAATCCTATCTGACGTTTAATGTGGCGAAAAGCGCCTATCGCAAAGAAAAAAACAAATCTATACACAATTGGAATGTTGTTGTTTGAGTCTTCAGTCTTTTGACTGGTTTGATGCAGCTCTCCATGCCTCCCTGTCCTGAGCTAATCGTTTCATCTCTACATAACTACCACACCCTACATCTGAGGCAATCTGTTTAACATATTCTAACATTGGTCTACCCCTACAGTTCTGGTCCTCGACCCTTCCTTCCATAACTAAGCTTGCTATTCCTGGGTGTCTTAGTATGTGTCCTACCAACCTATCTCTTCTCTTCATCAGCAGTCGCCAGAAACATCTCTCCTCTCCCACTCGTCTTAATACCTCTATGTTTGTAACCCTATCTACCCATCTGATGTTCATCATTCTCCTGTAACACCACATTTCAAATGCTTCTATTCTCCTCTTTTCTGCTGCACCAATAGTCCAAGTTTCACTTCCATAGAGCGCCACGCTCCAGACAAAGGCTTTCAAGAATGACTTCCTAATACCTAAATCTATATTCGATGTCAGCAGATTCCTTTTTTGTAGAAAAGCTTTCTTTGCCTGAGCCAACCTACTTTTTATATCCTCTTTGCTTCGTCCATCACTGGTTATTCTACTTCCTAAGTAACAGAAGTCTTCTACTTCCTTCAGCTTTTCACCTGTCAATTTGATCTCCATAGAGGTTTCTGATTTATTTCGGCTGCATTCCAGTATTTTTGTTTTACATTTATTAATTTTCATCATGAATTCTTTCTGTAAGACGGAGTCCATACCATTCAAAAACTCATTCAAATCCTCAGGCTTGTCGACCAAGATGACTATGTCATCAGCAAATCTCTGAGTTGAAATTATTTCTCCTTGAATCTTCACTCCCACTTTAAATTTTTCTCTAATTTCCTTCATTGCTTGTTCAATGTAAAGATTGAAAAGTATGGGTGATAAGTTGCAGCCTTGCCTTACACCTTTCTGAATACCAGCTTCTCTCTCATGTCCTTCAACTCGAATGACTGCTGTCTGGTTTCTGTATAGATTGTATATCACCCTCCTATCCCTGTACTTTATTCCAATCGATTTCAAAATGTCAAACAATTTAGTCCAATCAACGTTATCAAAAGCCTTTTCTAAGTCTACAAAAGCCATGAACGTTCTCTTATCTTTCCTTATTCTACCTTCCAAAATCAGCCTAAGACTTAGTACAGCTTCCCTAGTTCCTACATTTCTCCTGAAACCAAACTGGTCTTCACCCAACTCCGTTTCTATCTGGCTTTCAATCCTCTTGTAAATTATCCTAGACAGGATCTTTGAAGCATGAGTAATCAAGCTGATTGTACGGTAATCTTCACATCTGTCAGCTCCCACTTTCTTTGGTATAGGGATGATTACATTCTTCTTGAAATCAGGGGGTACCTCACCTGTCTCATAAATCCTACACACCAAGTGAAATAACCTGATCAGACCTTCATCTCCTATGCAGCGTAGCAACTCAATCGGTATATCATCTATGCCTGGTGCTCTGTTCCTGCTTAAGTCTTCCAAAGCTCTATCAAACTCCGATCTCAATATTAAATCTCCTTTCGCATCCTCATCAATTTCCTCCTCCCCTTCCATTACATGATTCTCAATCTCCTTTCCCTTATACAAACTCTCTATGTAAGCTTTCCATCTCTCAACCTTTTCTTCCCTATCTGTTAGAGGCTTTCCATTTGTGTCCTTAATATTACAGCACTTAGTCTTCTTTTCCCCAAAATTATTCTTAATCCTTCGATAAGCTGTGTCTACTTTACCTAATTTCAGACAATTTTCTATACCTGCACATTTCTCTTTCAACCATTCTTCTTTCGCTTCCTTGCACTTCTTGTTAACCTCATTTCTCAGACGTCTGTATTCTGCTTTCCCCTTCTCATCTCTTACATTCTTGTGTTTCCGCCTTTCATCCATCAATTCTAGTATATCCTGAGTGATCCACGGTTTTCTACCTATTCTTTCTTTCCTACCAATGTTTTCTTCTGCGGATTTTGTTATTTCATTCTTCAAAAGTGCCCATTCGTCTGCAATTGAAGTTTGTTTAGGGTTTTTCATTAGTCCTTCCTTTATACTCTTCTTGAATCTTTCGTTTACATCCTTCTCTTTCAGTCTGTCTATTGCCCACCTTTTTGGCTTTTGACTTTTCTTCAGTTTCTTCAACTTTAATCTGCATTTCATTACGACCAGATTGTGGTCAGAGTTTATGTCAGCACCAGGATATGCTTTACAATCCAACATCTGGTTTCGAAACCTCTGCTTGACCATAATGAAGTCGATTTGGTAACGCCCTGTATCTCCTGGTCTCATCCATGTGTATATTCTTCTATTGTGGTTATTGAATAAGGTGTTAGCTATGACCAACTCATGCTCGGTGCAGAATTCTACCAGCCTGCTTCCTCGATCATTCCTTTCACCTAATCCAAAATCTCCTACTATTTTCCCTTCTCTCCCTTTTCCTACCACAGCATTCCAATCTCCCATTACTATAACATTTTCATCACCCTTGATATACCTCAGAATTTCGTCTATTTCTTCGTAGACCTTTTCAACATCCTCATCATCAGCTTGACTGGTAGGCATATAGACTTGTACCACTGTGGTGCAGGTAGGTTTAGTATTGATTTTTGCTGCAATAATCCGTTCACTATATTGTTCATAATATTCCACCCGCTGTCCAAGTTTCCTACTCAATATGAGGCCAACCCCTGCTTGGCCATTGTTTGATTTAGTGCTAATGACCCTGTAGTCTCCTGACCAAAAGTCCTGTTCTTCCTGCCAGCGCATTTCACTAATCCCAACCAAATCCAACCTCAACCTATCCATTTCCCTTTCTAAGTTTTCTAACCTTCCACTTCCTAGCAGACTTCTAACATTCCACGCTCCGATCCGTAGAATGTCAGATTTCCTCTTTGTCACTTCTGTGATGTTAACCCCCTCTCGAGTAGTCCCCACCCGGAGATCCGAACGGGGGACTAGTTTACCTCCGGATTGAAATTTTACAAGGGAGGAGGCCATCATCACATGTAATTATGCATAGAGAGGTGCATATCCTCGGGAATAGCATACGGCTGTAGTTTCCCGTTGCTTTCAGCCGTGCAGCAGGACGCAGTGTAGCCATTATTTGGCTTATATTATCAATATCTTAACCGTCTATAAGACTAGTAAAGAATTGATTTATTCTGAAAGGCTGCTACTCCCTTTCAGAATAAGTAAAGAGCAATTCTACTAAACAAAAATACTAACCTTCTACCGTACTAACAATTAAATACCAAAATTCTACTAACGAAAAAAATACTAAAGTTCCACCAACAACAAATACTACCACTAAAACAGTCTGTCACCAGGCACACTCACATGCACCCTCACACATCACAGTCTACTGAAACAATGAACTAGAACTAATAAACAATGCAACTGCTACCAGACACACTCACACACCACAGTCTAATAGAACAATGACATATATCTAATAGACAAACTAACTACCTACTTACAACTAAAACTAACTACATACTTACTGTACTGTTATTTGAATTGACAATATTTACAGTAATAATAATGGTATGAGTCCAAAAGGGAATCATACGAGGAATTTGGAGATAAATTAGAAAAGTTAGGTCAAGCGGCAGGAAACCCTTTTAATATTATTATTATTATTATTGGTATTCTGCCCGAAGGCAGGTCCGTGCCTCCGAAGAAGCTATCCTCATTTGGAGTTTACGTGCGGTAAGGTGGCCAGGGCCTTTCCGCTCCTCCTTGTTCCGTCAACAGCGTGTGGTCCCACTGAACCGGCATTCAATCCAAGGTCCAACAACGTCCAATACTGCTTAACTGCGGAGTTCTCATGGGATCCGGTGTTTCAACATGGCCAGGCCGTTGGCAAACCCTTTTAAGGAGTGTTATAAAGAATCTTATAAATGGAGGAAAAAGAGAAATGAGTGGTGTTTTGGATAATTCAGGGAAACTAATTGTAGACGCCAAGGAAGCATTGGGATGATAGCAAGAATACAGTGCACTCTCGATAATTCGCGGTAATTAATGCACGAACTTCCGCGAATTATCCGCAGTTATTTTTGTTAAGCCTAGTAAACCAAAACTATTTGTTACAATATTGAAATAGGTTTGAACATGCAAAATAATAATTATAACGAGTATAGTGTCTTATAGACATGCTAGGCTAGAGGTAGGCCTATGTGGATTATGCCTACATTAATATCTAAAAAAAGAAAGAAAACGGTCATCACCTTTTGTTTCTTAGATCGTTTATTCTAATTTTCGATTGCACATTTCCAAAGAAAACATTATATGAGAACGAAAAGTCATCTCGTTTTTCTATATAAGAGATACGTGTGACTAGAGACACTAGCTTGACTGTGGGAAACTTTCGGGATTTCTGTTGCATCACTCCCGCGCTCGATATCAACTGGATCTCCGTTTTCCTCACCAACAGTCGAATTCCGTGCAATTTCTTCTTTGCATTCATGCCTTAAATCAAAATCTTCTTTATCGATGTCTAACTTGCCCGTTCTAAATATCGTCGTCACAGAAGTTGGCAAGCGCTTGCTCTTGTGCGACCGTAGTAGCAGTATTTTTCTCCCATGACTTGTTGACTGCATGAAGAGCATCCAACAAATACCCTCTCGGTGTCATGCAAGTTTGCGCCATTAGGCAATATAATCGCTGTTTACTACAAGCTGTCCGCGCATCCACCCTTCACAACTCACAGATCAGTGACCTTGGGGTGTGGCTATTGGGAAAAAGAGGGTAGGTTCCGAGTGAAAGTGCATTCCTTTTGTATTGTTTGGGCTTAGAAGATAAGAGGAAATCTGTGCTATACCACTCACGGCAACATGTTCGTATGTTTCGGAGATTGCCTACTGTTACATCGCAGAGAAATGCAGTTCAGTCTTCTTGAATCTCAATGATTTTGTCTTTACGCAATGCGTTGCATCAACATTCTTTTAAACGACAGAGAGATTGCTTTACTTAGCGTGATGATTAGTTGCTGTGAGAATTTCTATTTTAAAAAATACTCTTGGACACCGTCGAATTAACCGCAAAACGAATCATCTGCACACGAATTATCGGGAGTACACTGTACTTAGAAATCTTGCAATATATACATGGAAACCTATCGGGCAATGTGGCAGATTTTGAGATTATGCAGTAGGAGAATGAGGAGGGGAACAGGATCGTGGTTGAGCAAGTAGAGAGGATGATAAATAAACTACAATATTACAAAGTGGCAGGGGTAGAGAAAATACGGCCATAAATTATACAGTATAGTGGGAAAGCAGGGATGAAATGGTTGCAAAGGACAATTGAATTGGCATGGGATTTAGGACAAACGCAGTAATCGTTCCAATTTATAAGCAAGGTAACAGGAAAAATTGCATCAATTACACGTAAAGTGTAATCGAGCATTGTAGAAAGGAAAGTTCGATCACTGGCCGAGAGTAAGATGGATGAAAACCAGGCTGGATTTAGACCACGAGGATATCACGATGAAGATTATAGTATCTGCCAAGTTATTGAGAAACTATATGAGAGGAATATAAAGTTGTATTGGTGTTTTGTAGATCTAGAGGAGGCGAATTATGGAGTATCAAGGGAATATATGGCAAAATTTTTAGGGAGAATGGTATCTAGGGAAGGCTGATAAAGGCAATCATAGGTATTTATGTTGATAATCAGGCTGCAGTGAGAGTTGATGGTAGGATGAGTTCTTGGTTTAAACTTTTTACAAGGGTGAGGCATGATGATGATGATAATTGTTGTTTTGAGGGGCCTAACATCTAGGTTATTGGCTCCTAATGTAATGAAATGACGTGAAATTAAAAGATGAAGATAAAAACAGCTCACTGCCGTGGATGAAACAAACAGGGTTAAGATAAAACAGATAGTGAGCCCCAACAATTATGCCTTATTTGAATAAAAATAATAAAAAGTGGATGCTAAAATACAATGAAACAAATAAGGCATAGTGAACAATAAAATAGATGAACGTAATAAAAAACGTAAAACAGACTTAACCTGAATTAAAAGTCTTAACTTATATTAAAACTTAAAAAAGTAACCACTCTCCCTCATGAATCGGATGACGAGGTCTACTGACGGCCCGTCATCACTGAGTATAAGGGAGAGGGTGTTAGGCAGTTTAGGAGTCCTTCGCAGATCGGCCAGGTCCACACACTCCAGGAGAATGTGTGCCACGGTAAGGTGGGCGCCGCAAGTACATAAAGGGGAGGCTTCTCTCTTTGGCAAATGGGAGTGCGTAGCAATCCCATGGCCGATCCGGAGTCGACAGAGTACCACAGCTTCCTTCCGGAGAGATCGGAAGGAAGATTTCCACACCTTCGTTGTCTCCTTGATGCCTCTCAGTTTGTTGGGTGGAGGCGTGGCACGCCATGCTTCCTCCCAATGCGACAGGATCGAATGTCTCAACTGAGAGCGTACATCACTAGCAGGCACCTTATACGGTAGCGAGGGCAGTGCGACTGCCTCTCTCGCCGCATGATCAGCAAGTTCGTTTCCCGCAATACCCATGTGGCTGGGAAGCCACACAAAGGTCACCCCGGTTCCAGCGTTACACGCACTGACGAGCAGGTCGTGCACGCTGGACCAGCGGGTGCTCCGGGAAACACACATCAATCGCTTGCAGTGCACTCAGAGGGTCAGTACACACAAGAAAGTGCTGGTGATAATTTGATAACGTGTACCGCAGAGCCTTTAAGATGGCATAGAGCTCCCACTGTGTACACACTACAGGCCTTGGGAAGTAAAAAGAGAAACCGACAATCCTCAACCACAAATGCACAGCCTACTTTCTCGTTAACCCTCGAACCGTCCGTGATTAGAAGCCCTGATCCTGGATACCGGCCCACCACGGATCGGAACAGCCTCCGATGGACAGAGGAGTCCGTGTCAGACTTAGGGCCAGTGTGCAGATCCAGGATGATATCAGGGCGAGGGACCATCCACGGAGAGGCCTTGCTAGGTACCTGGACGATACAGGAGACAGAAGGAAATCGGAACTGCCGGTATGAGTCATCCAAGCGTATCCCTGCTGGCCGAGTGGCTCGGGCGAGCACACCATACAGCCAGCGATTCGGATTATTAAACAAATATGGACAGTTAGGATGAAGTGGCATCTGTCTAATAGTTGCAGCATAGGTCAGCAGTACTTGATGGCGCCTCAGGG
Source organism: Meconema thalassinum (assembly GCA_946902985.2). NCBI lineage: Eukaryota > Metazoa > Arthropoda > Insecta > Orthoptera > Tettigoniidae > Meconema > Meconema thalassinum. Next base: position 689,853,073 of record OX336389.2, on the reverse strand, counting down.
TAAAGGAGGTACACCAGCCATGGCGAGCAAGCTGACGACTGGGCTCGTCCGAAAGGCTCCCGTCGCCAGCCTCACACCGCCATGGTGGACACTGTCCAGTTTAATAAGCACTGATTTGCATGCTGAACCATATGCAACACTGCCATAATCTAATCTAGATAAAATTAAAGCCCTGTAAAATCGTAGAAGCACTGTGCGGTCTGCCCCCCACGATGTGCCGCTAAGAAACCACAACACGTTGAGCTTCTTAATACAGGCAGTTTTCAAATAGCGCACATGTGGCTCCCACATTAATTTCTGATAGAAAAGGAGCCCAAGAAACCGGTACGTAGCAACAACAGGCAAAGCTACATTGCCCAGATAAAGCTCAGGATCAGGATGGAGAGTGCGCTTTCGGCAGAAATGGACAACCGAGGTCTTAGCGGTAGAGAACCGAAAGCCATGCTCTAGTGTCCAGCGTTCCACTCTCCGAATAGCTTGTTGTAACTGTCGTTCAGCGACCGCCATATTTTGCGCACTATAATGTAGAGCGAAGTCGTCTACATATAGCGACGGCACCTCTGCTGGACCAGCAGTAGCGACTATACCGTTTAAGGCAATCGCAAATAATGTTACGCTAAGCACCGATCCCTGCTGGACTCAGTTTTCCTGTACATGATATTGTGACTATGTCCCCCCTATTCGGACACAGAATAGGCGAAGGGACAGAAAATTCGCAATAAAGACCGGCAAGTTACCTCGGAATTTCCACTGATGCAGGGTAGAGAGGATGTCGTAACGCCAAGTGGTGTCATAGGCCTTCTCGAGGTCTAAGAAGACAGCAACGAGGTGCTGTTCCCAGAGAAAAGCGTCCTGTATGGCGGTCTCCAGGCGTACCAGATGGTCGTTGGTACTCCGAGACGCTCTGAAACCACACTGGTATTCAGACAGAAATCCTCGTTTCTCCAGGACCCACACCAGTCGCCGATTGACTATCCTCTCAAAGAGCTCACACAGACCGTTTGTGAGACAAACAGGTCTGTAACTCCCGGTCAAATTGGGATCCTTATCGGGCTTCAGGATAGGTATAATTATACCTTCCTGCCATTGAGCTGGAAACACACCTTCCAACCAGATACGATTAAACACCCTGAGCAAATAACGAATGCTCTCATCGTTAAGGTGTTTAAGCATCTGGTTGTGAATATTATCCGGGCCGGGAGACGTATCCTTGCAGAGCGCCAGCGCTCCGCGGAGTTCCCACTCCGTAAAGGGCACGTTATACTCCTCCAAAGCTCGGGAAGCAAAACTGAACAGGGAACGTTCTGCCTCGCGCTTCAGAGCCACGAAATCCAGATCATAGTGATCGGAACCGGATATATCTGCAAAATATGATGTGAGATGGTTTGCAACGCGGTAAGGATCGGTAACCAATTCATTATCAATGGAAATTCCCAGTACAGTACTTGATGTCTGAATTCCCGAAATGAGACGTAGTTTAGTCCACACTTGAGAGGAGGGGGTATGTGCTGTAATAGACGACACATACCGTTCCCAGGATTGTTTCTTACTCTGGCGAATAAGAATCCGTGCCTTGGCACGAAATTTCTTAAACGGCACCAAATTGGCCATGGTTGGACGCCAACGATAGTGCTTATGAGCTCGACGACGGTCTCTTATTGCCGCTGCAACATCCTATGTCCACCAGGGGACGAGTTTGCGACGAGAAATGCCAGAAAATGATGGAATGGACTCCTAGGGGGCAGCAAGAAGCACATCGATGTGCTGTAACCGATGTGCTGTACCTTGTCATCGACGCTCCGGCAACCAAGATCAACGAACACAGCTCGTTTGGTAAACGATGGCCAATTGGCCCGTTTTAGGACCCAACGACTGGGGAACTTCATGGGTTTCTGGTTAAGAAGAGTAAGAATTATCGGAAAATGGACACTGTCACAGAGGTCATCGTGTACATATCAACCAAACAGAGGAACCAGCGCACGGCTACACACACTCAGGTCAATGTGAGAGTACGTGCCACGAGCTATGCTAAAATGGGTGGCTTCCCCTGTATTTAATATCGATAAATCCAACCCTTGAATTAAGCCCTCTACGTCCCTTCCTTAGGGGCAGGAAGATGCTGATCCCCATTGTGGGTGATGAGAGTTGAAATCACCTTCGAGTAGGAAAGGGCCTGGAAGTTGATCGACAAGATTAAAGACGTCATTAATATCAAGGGTCTGGTTCGGTGGAAGGTACACATTACAAACTGTTGTCATAACAGGCAAAGACACGCGAACTGCAATAGCTTCCAGAGGAGTAGTTAAGGGAAACTCTTCGCTATAGCAGTCAGAGCGAACCAAAGTGCAGACGCCCCCGGAAGCTCGGTCCGCGTCTGGTCGCTCTTTTGAGTATAGGCTGAAACCTCTCATGACCGTCTGATGGTCAGGCCGGATATTAGTTTCTTGTAGACACACTATACTTGCTGCGTATTGTGCAATGAGCTGACACAGCTCAGTCAAATGCCTGTTAGAACTGTTACAATTCCACTGTAACAGTGCCATTGTGTGAACTAATATATAAAGGTTTGCAGCTAATGCTACCTGACGCTAAGGTGTAGTATCTCCCTCTAAGTCGACAATAACCTCCATGTCCTCATTCGAGGCCATGGAGTGTGTCGACACAGCGGAAGATCTTCGGGACGATTTCCGGCGGTGGGGGGACCTCCATGGGGAGCGCGCAGGCCTGGGGACCGGAACGTCCCCAAGCGCAGAAGTATCCGCAGCTGGTGGGGCGGATGGCTTCCCCTTGTTCGGAGGGGTAAGGGAACGCGCTGTACGTGATCCCGTCTTCCCCGCCTCTCTACTAAGTTTAGATGGGCCAGGAGAGGTACTCCTGACCCTGGTCGACGATACTGCCACCGCCGGCTTAGGCGCGGCTTTCGCCGACCATTTGCGTTGGGAGGATGTCTTGGACTCCCCCCCTGCCGTGTGAACGGAGGACCCTTCGCCCGCACAGTCTGCTTGGTGGTCGGAGGTGGGACAGGACCCACCTTCAAGCTGGTGTTCAATTTCTCGGGTGCTGATCTCGGGATCGTGAGAGTCAAAACTGAATGTTTTACAGCTGGTACAAAAGATGAGGTTGATGGAACCAGGGCAGGTATAATTTTACTATAATCAATCATGGGAGCGGTAGCAATTGTGGTTTGGTACCTCTTGCGAGCCTCCTGGTAGGTGAGACCATCCAGGGTTTTGATCTCCTGGATTTTCTTCTCACTCAGGAACACAGGACAGTCCCTGTCCCAAGGAGAATGAAATCCAGAGCAGTTGGTGCACTGATAGGGCTTTGTGCACTGCTCGGCATCATGAGGTACCTTACCACACGTTCCACAGATTGCCAAGTTCGAGCAACGAGATACCGTGTGCCCGAAATTCAGGCAGTTATAACATCGCATAGGAGGCGGAATGTACAGCCTGACATCACAACTATAGCTTGTGACCTTAACCTTCTCCGGGAGTACTGAGCACTCAAACGAAATGATGAAAGCACCCGTGTCAATGACCTGACCACTGACCTTGCGCGTAATGCGCCAGACATCGGTCACGTGACGGTGCTTCATATCCTCCTCGAGTTCCTCGTCGGTGTTCAAAATCAGGTCCCTGTGAAAGATAACTCCCCGGTCCTGATTGAGAGACTTATGTTTTTCCACTTTGACAGGAAGTTCGCCAAAGTGGTCACACGTCCAAAGTTTGTCTACCTCCTCAGCCGTTCTGGTCTTGAGCAACAAGCTACCATTCCTCATCTTTTGTACTTTCTCAAGCTCACCATAGACACCTTCTATGTGGCGAGAAAACAAAATCGATTTGGCCAGCTTGAAATCATCCCCATCGGTTCTGGTCGCGACCAGAAACTTGGGGGTATTAGCACCCGTATTCGAATGTACTGACTGTTCCTAAAGAGTAGAACCCCTTAGGGAATCAAAATTTAGACTTGGGTGGGGGACCACCCTGTTGGGGGAAGTTGTGCTTTTTTCCCATGGACATTGAATCCTCCCTGAATGCCACCGACTCCAATCACGGGCTGTCTCTGTAGGCGCTACCCAGCCAAGGCAAGGCCCGCCTAGCTTGGAAGGCATTGCCCGGGGGTCCGATGTTTGACATGCCATACAGGCATGTACCCCTTGGCATATACTAGAGAGTTTTCCAGCACAGGTATGCAGCTGTGCGGGGACCTGCTTTGTCAGGCGGATACTACTGCAGGGTACATGGAGCTCCCACCTGTCGGTGTGGCCAGACCGGACAGGCTCTCGAGCGTAGTCGCACACTTAGGTGGCCCTTCCCCTGACAGCACGCACATATTAATTTTGAGTGCCAGACTTCAAAAACATGTACGAAAAGCGTGCGATATAACCTAATGAGAGTTATATCGCACATATGTTGCGTTTAGAGCTGGCTGTCAAACCCGTAAAGGGGACCTGGGCCAAGAAATCCTTTTAGGGCCGGTTCTACCATCTCCGGGTACACCTGCTGGTATCTGCCCGGGAGATAAACTATCTACCAGCATAAAATCCCTGGCAACTTTGATTGCGTTCTACCACGTCCGTATGAGTGGCGGGCAGCTACCCTGAAGTAGACGATGAAATACTAAAGATGGCAGGCCTGTTTTTGTGCAGCGGAGTCGTACAGCCAATGGCGTGTCCCCTATTTTCGATTGCATTAAGACCGCCAAATATACCGTATTTCAAATGTATAGGATATGAAATCTCATCTCTCTTTAGTCTGAGTTGAGCTGTGTCCTATTACTCCCATAACAAAGATCTTCGTCATAACCTAATGTGGTGGATTCGTCACGTCACACTATTATAATATTAACGAACTACTGTAACATGAAAAAGAGTTCATCTGGTTCATAGAGCTTAATATGATATGTACGTAATGATAAGAGAGGCTACGCGGTTCGAATCGATTGCTTTGGAGTATGAGATTTGGAGTTCGATTCCTCAATAGGAAAGTGTTTTTATCAAGCCTCCGTTCTTATTTGTTACCAGTGCATTATTATTCAAATATTGTCAGTTAAAATCATTCACAGTGATGTTTCAGTAGGACTGAGATATATACCTATATACAATGTTATAATTCAGCAAGTTAACATTTCCACACCATTGTTTTATTGCATACGGAACGGAACCCTTCCGTTTCGCATCAGGTTAAAGTCATTGGCACATTAATGTACTGTTATGTTAATAGGATTATTATATTGTGCGAATAAAAAAGGATGTAGGAGGTGTAGGCCAAGATATAAATACGTAAGATCGTGTAGCCAGGTATTTCACAACCTCTTTGTTGACCTGGGTCACGGCAGAGATACAATGATACTGACAATCAAATATTCATCTTCGTCTACAGGGAGAGATCTAAAATGCCCAAAAAACCATCCATAATAAGGCGAACTTTCATTTTTTTTAGTGTTGCATTAAAACATAAATATGCTTGTAAACAAAGTATGCACTATACCTATTCTAAGTGGTGTTATTTGGTTCATAATTAATCATAATCATAATTCATCAATTAATAATAAGGGAGCGGCAGGAAAAAATAAATGCCGAAGGTGGGAATCGAACCTGTTACGTTAAGGTCCACAGAGACCAACGCTGACCACTAGACCACGCTGACGTGTCTTTACTGCAGTGTTTACAAATATATAACAAGATGATAACAAGATGAATGCTTCAAATATTAATAAGTTATTTGAAGATGCAAGATATTAGTTCTAACATGGAACGTTCATTGCTTTTGTGGCTGTATTAAACAGAAGACCGCAAATCATATTACGCATAAGGCAAACTTTCGTCTGCCATTTTGGAGCGTTACCCAGCTGGCAAAGCTCTATCGGCCTCTCAGAGTGGCCGACAGTTTACACCACCCGATAAACAATATCTATCCCGCTGGCAGCACTACCTGCTGATGGTCGAACGGAAATCTCAGTTTATTCCGCGGGCAAGTTACCTGGTCCTTTGCCCGGAGATGGTTGAACCGGGCCTTAGTCGCCTTCTAAGACTGGCAGGGTAAACCTGTGAGTGTATTCCATCCCTCTTTTCCATCCCTCCCATCCACGGGAGGTCCAATTCGCAAGACAAGCCGGAAATCTAAAAGAATAGCCAAGGTCGCCCCTTTTAGTCACCTCGTACGTCAGGCAGGGGATACCGTGGGTATATTCCAAACCCCCCACCCACAGGGGGGAATTGTGAGGCAAGGCTGTAATCTTTCACCACTACTATTTTATATACAGGGTGTAATTGATATACATGTACTCCATTCAAATGGCGATAGAAGATGGCATTCCAAGCACACATCTTCATGAAATTTAGTCATATGATAATTAGTGTAGGTGAAATTAAATCACAAAAATCGTCGGTCAATGTTTAGGAAAAGCAAATAGGCTGAATTCCCCACAGCTGATTTTTCCCCTCTGGTCGCCCCTCCAACGTTGTCACATGTAGGTAAACAAGAGTCTGAAGGTGAATGACCTCCTCGCTGTCTGCCAATAGCTATGAAATGCACTAACCAAGCCTATCACTCCTCATGGGGAGTGGCCTACATGACTAGGGGTGGTAGATCTGTTTAAAATTCAGCCAGTCTTATATAGCTGATGACACAATGCCAATAACTCATTGATCTACACACGGTAGCCTATAGAACATAACCTGTATTAGGAAATTCAAATCCTAAAGATATGATAAATTAAAGAAAGGAACCTTTGTGGTCTAAATTTGTGCGAAGACAATGCATCAACTGCACAGTAATAATAATAATGCTACTAATAGGTTTTTAGACACACTATTTTCATGTTTACGGCGATGTCGAGTTGCCGGAATTTTGTGTTCACAGAATTTCTTGTACGTGCCATTAAATCCATCTGCATAAGGCTGACGTATTTGTTCAAAGCAAAGCCAACTCCGTACAGGCCATGGAGGCCCTGGGAGTAGAGGAATGTAGAGGCTTCCACTTTTTGTGACATCGGCACTAGATGGGATGGAGTTGTCAGCTCCATGCCCGGCCATCTTTGCTCCCAGGAATTACCCTGGTACTCATTTCTGGTGTAGGCTGAGTGAACCCCAGGGCTATTTGCGTTTCCGAAAGTGGTAGTTTTGTTTCTAAAATCCACTGCCTGGTTGGGGATCGAACCCACTCCCTTTCAGTTAGAAGCTCAGCGCCTCTACCGACTGCGCCACGCAGCCCCCTAACATATTTGTTTACCTTCATTTATTACATGACTGAGCCTAGATCGAAACCTCGAGAAGGACATCACTCTACTACCTGAGCTACACAGCCTGGCTATCATTAAATTATTATTATTACTATGTACATGTGGCATACTTTAATAAGGCCACAGCTGCTTTCTTTCTTACACCAAGATTGTCCGGAGATTGGAGGTCCGAATCCCGGCACTAACAACGGTTTTATCTCGGTTTTACCACACTCTTTCCACGTAAACGAGTATGTTGGGATACTACCATACTTCAAGTCCCGGGGTACCTGTCCCATTCCGGCTCTAATAATCCGACACATAGTACTACAGCCACCACAGAAACACAAGTTATCAGACAATTTCTATACACACCCAACTACATGGGGCTAAATGACCACAATAGCCAAGCCTCTGAAATAAAATATCAAATATTTTTCTTTTGTCTTGAATGCTAGTTCTGAACCGACGACGGGAAGTTGGAATTTTGTGCCACAGTATTTCTCAAAGACACTCTTTAAAGGCCACTGACCTGAGCTGGATTTGAACCCGTGAACTTGAACTCAGTAAGGCAACGACTAACCGTTTTGACCACTAAGGCCTGCAGTCAGGTTGATGGACGAAATTAATTATGCACTAAATAAAAACCCAGAACACCCCTTATGGTTTCCACTATAAACCCAGAATAACGCAACACCAGCGGCTCTGATCTTCCCCTTAATTATACCAGCTGCTGTTAACACGACTTCACCCCGTCTCACTCCTTTGGGGCGATGCTCAATGATTGATAATGACGTATTGTCGGAATTAAATTGTCAAGGGAGACCGTAGATCGCTCTGTCCTGCCTCACTACTTTTATTATGCATTGACCGAGTTTTGAACTGGGCTGCCGTATTGGACGGCCGATGTCTAAACTTCAGCTCAGCGAGGAGTATAACTTTCTTTTTGACTCAGCTGTTATTTCATCCCCTAACCCTCCTCATAGTGATGAGCATAGTTTTTTCCTAGCCATTTACCATAGATCCCTGTGTTCAAATCTCAGTAGGATCAAGTGACATGTATGAAGGACAGAGCTTGATAGACAACGCATCCACATACGATTTCAAACATGCTTCCACACCAGGGCTGATTATTGAAATTAGTTTATCCTTTACAACAAAATCAATCAATCAATTTATCAATGACTTCCACATTTACAAGGCAGGCTACACAGTACTACCGATTCAAATATCCCAAGCATTTATGTGAAATTTCAACGACGACGACAACAAAAACAAACAGAATTTCCTGACGTGCGGGTTTCACAAGATGAACACCGTTATTCGCATATAAGACCCCTCCTCAACAGGTAAAGTCATACTTCGATTACATAACAACTTTCTTGTTCTCTTTGCCCCGTCCTGATCCTCACTGGCTGAAGCAGACTTCGTTTGAACCTTCTGTCTGTTGAGTTGCTGTAAAACCTACAAACATTAACTTTTTAGTGTTTAATTTTCAATTTAAAGATTCATGATAATTCTTTCACCTAGCGTGATTAGAATAGTCTCTTCTATCACCAGTGTAACGGGGTACATGTATATCATTTACACCCTGTATATTGACCATTTACAGAAGGGCATAAACTGGCTAGCTGGGATTGAATGCCGTGGAAACCAGGTAAGCAGTCTGGCTTATGCTGATGACCTGGTTGTAATGACAGACTCCATCGATAGCTTACAAGCAACATGTTGTTGTAACTTGAAAAGAAATTTGGGGAATATGGTATGAAAATCAGTATTTCAAAAACAAAGATTATGTCTGTAGGTAAGATTCACAAGAAAATAGAATGCCAGGTAGGAGGAACTAAATAGGAGTAGGTGAACTATTTTAAGTGCTTAGGCTGTGTATTCTCACAGGATGGTGGTATGAGGAAGGATATAGAGTCAAAGTGCAGAAAATCCAATGCAGCGAGTTCTCAGTTGCGATCTACAGTATTCTGCAAGCAAGAAGTTAATGTAGTGATGAAACTCTCTCTATATTGCTCAGCATTTAGACCAACCTCGCTGTATGGAAGTGAGACTTGTTACATTCAGTGATACATAAGCAATAAGGCATCCAACGTTTAGAATGAAGCATTGGTCTTATGGCGTGTTACGACAGGGTTGTCACTCCATGAGAGGAGGCAGCGCTTCTCGTACACTTTCCGCACATTCAGCGATTGTGTAGTGACGAAGACTTGAATTAAGCACTGTATAATAATACTAATAGTAGGCTAACATAACACATATAACAAAGTCAAATTAACTATAACATATGCTGTAGAACGCGCAAGCACCCTTGGTGGAACGATCAATGTGATCACGCAATAGAGGAAAGAAGAAAAGCTTGGATCAAGTGGAATAACAAGAAAGACGATGTGAACCTTGAAAACTTTCTCTGCATCAGGAAAGAAACTTGTAAAATTTTAAAATTGGCAAAAAGAAATTTCCACAAATCACAAATTATTCAAATTGAAGATGATTTTCAAAGACACAAAACAAGGGATTTCTATCAAACTTTTAAGCACCAACTGTCCAAATATGTCGCCCCTACTCTTCACATCCGAGGATCTGATGGCAAACTTAATCTCAATAATAAAGACTGTGCTAAAGCCTTTGGAGAATATTTTGAAACCCTTTTGAACAAGGACATACCTACTGAACAACTTGCTTTCTATCCTAGCGTTGCATACCACGACAGCTCACCACCCTCTGTCGAAGAAATAACACAAATCATCAAGGGGCTAAAAAATAAGGAGGCCTCTGGGGAGGATAGTATTGTGGCTGAATTATGGAAATATGCAGATAATGACTCCATCATTTGTCTCCAGAAAACCATTGAAGAAATATGGCATAGTGAAGAATTGCCGGGGGATTGGACTTCCGCCATCATTCATCCTATACATAAGAAAGGGGATAAATCCGACCCAAATAATTATAGAGGTATTTCACTGGTATCGGTAACGTACAAAATATTTGCAAGGGCTCTTCTGAACAGAGCAGAGCCGATATTAGACCGTCAGTTAGGGGAATATCAAGCTGGTTTCAGGAAATCAAGATCCTGTCCTGAACAAATTCATAACATTAAGACCATAATTTCCTACTGTACAGTACGATCAAAACCTTATGTTGTGATTTTTGTGGACTTTCAAAAGGCTTATGATTGCATTCATTGAGACACAATAATTAACACCTTACGTGAGTTTGGCCTAGACAATAAATCAATTAATTTGTTCAAAGCAAGCTTAGAAAACACCATTTCTAAGGTCAAATTTCGTGGTGAATTGTCCAAAGCCTTTGCAATCAAGACTGGCTGTAGACAAAATTATCTGGGATCACCGATGCTGTTCAACTGTGTCTTGGAAAAAATTATAAGAGAATGGTTAACAACCTTACAAAATAATTATGGTATTCGAATTGGTTATAAAAAAAAAAGACATGAATATAAACTGTCTCGCTTTTGCAGATGACATTGCTTTGTTCGCCAATACAATGGAAGAGGCCACTGACCAACTTAATAAACTACAAACCATAGCTGCTAAAACTGGACTTAAAGTGGCCTTCCATAAAACTAATTTTATCACAAATGTCAAAGATGCCTCAAATTTCATCACGATTGGTCTGCAAAAAATCAAAAAAGTCCGAAAATTTAAATACCTAGGGGAATGGATTATCCCTAATAATTCAGAAATAGCTGCCATTGAGAGCAGATGTAACAAATTGGAAGGTGCCTTTCAAACCTGCAAAAACATTTACAAAAGTAAAAGCTTGTCCTGGAATGTCAAACTTATTTCCAAAAGGTACCAAATCCAAAAAGTAATATTTTACAGGAGAGAGGAAAAACGCTCAGTGTAAAATGTCATCTGAAAATCCATTTGAGCACATTTATTATGTTCAGATGGAATAAATGCATTGTTATACCAAGTATTTCTGTTTAGGCTTTTGCAGTTTAGGAAATATTCAAAGAAAATGATGGATTTGGTACTTTTTGGCATTGAAACTCTAAATACTTTCAACGGAAAGACATGAAATTTCACTGCAGTCATCAGAATCTTCGAGAAAACTGATTGTATTTAGTTATGCAATAATTAGATTTAAGGTATTTACAATGAAGGCATAGATTATTTAAATAATATTAAATAAAATTAAACAAAACAATGAATATTATGCAAAGTAACTTACCAGTGCTGAACTTTTGGAATTATGATTGTAGTTTGTGTCTAAAGAACATGAATATGGTAAATAACTTGTGAACTGGACAATGGATAATATTATCCAGTACTAAAAGAAATGGCCTCTCATTGGCTGCATGGATACGGTACGTATTGGCACATTCAGGCCACAGGAGTTGGTACTTATTGGCATCAAACGAGATTTTTAATGCCCTGTTTGTTATGGATTTAGGTCGTTTTGTCAATTTCTTTATCTTTCATATGGTGGAGCTTCCTTCCAACATACGTTTTCCATCATAATCTCAATTTCGATTTTTTTGGATTTGGTATCATTTGGAAATAAGCTTCTCAATTAGGTCGTCAGCACTGTATGCCGCAGAATGCTTACAGATGACAAACAAAGGTCCATTGAGAAAATTAGAACTTAAGGATCGGAAAATTCTAAGGAAAATATTAAGACCTGTTAATGATATTGGTACTTACAGAAGAAGACATAACAATGAATTATTTAAACATATAGAAAATTTGGCGAGTGTGATGAGAAAAAGGAGAATGTCTTTCTTTGGACATTTGGAGCGGATGGAGCATCATCGACTTTCATATCGAATCCACTGATCAATATCTAAAAAATTCCTATTGTAAATGGTCGATGCAAGTTAAAAAGTACCTAACAGAAGCTCGAATCAATCAAGCTCTGGTTTGGGATAGGAACCTATTCAGAAAGGCGGTTAAATCAACCAGTAATCTACACCCTTTAACATCTGTGATGCCTCGCCCTCACTGCAAGTGGACGGAAGAAAGGAGAGCAGAACATTCGTCAAGAATGAAGATCTACTGGCAGACAAGAAAACAAGCATTACAGTGATCATATGAGTGAAGAACATCGTGGTCCATTGATGGCCGAAACGTCTCCAAAAAATAATGCTGTATGTAACATAAAGAAAACAATCAAAATAAAATAAATAAAGTACAAGCAGAAGAAAATGTGTGAAGTTTCGACTGCAGTTAAAGTTGAAGTACCTTATTAAAGAAAATACTCCTCATTGGCTTACCTTTCATGATTTATACTTTCGTTAGGTTTAAGATTCTTAAAATAACTGAACACATTAATTACGACCTTTTTTTCCCTCCTTCTGAGCACTTGACCATGCTTTCTTTTCACAAAATTATCCATTGTTGTACGTGATATACGTAAAATACAACACGTTAAATCTAACAGAACTGCTGCACACACACTCAAGATAGGGACTGCTGAACAACTGAAATACAAGCTCGAAGGGCAGAGTAATAAAGCTGTGAGTAGCAAGCTGCACCCCGCTGTCCTTCGAAACTTTATTCATATAATCCGTGGTCAATGAACAGCCCGGCCTGTGTAAATAATTAAACCTACACTCTGGATAGGCAGGTACAAAACTTCTTCCAACATTCCTCTACAACTCTCAAACTGACATGACATGGTTATCTTTAAAAATAGAAAAGTTGGCAGCATACGAACTTTTTCAATGCTGCTATGCGGTTATGAGAGAATATTCAGAAGTTTTACCTACATGAAAATTGTAAAGCCAGTATAAAATATTGCAATAATCCATCATCAAGACGGCACATTTAGCTACACGTGTGTGAAAAATAGGCATCACAAAGTCAATGCAACATGATATAAGATCAATTTTACTAAAAAGGGGACACAGTTTATAGATTTAAAAAAAATATGGATATTTAATTTTTCTAGCATTTCTATCAAGTTTACGTAGTTCTAATATAGGACAAAAAAGATCGGCAAAACATAGTTCTACCCAAATATGCTGTTTTTTCGACAAAGACAAATTTTCGACTGATATGGCAACAGTGGATTGCTAGAAAATGACAGAGTCATACATGTGTCCCGTGCAACAGAAAGAGAGAAGAATATCCCTATCTAACCAGTGCTTCATTCTAAATGTTGGATGCCTTATAGAGGCAACTATTATGAGGGTAGCACAAGCGATTGCTGGAACTAATAGACAAAAGCAAAGGCAGAAAGGTACTTGTAATGAAAAGATTACGTTTACCAATAATAAAAAAATATCCAAACACACATATAAGGTACATGGGTAACCAACAACAAATAAATAAAATAAACCCTCATATGGTTGCGCCATTTGCGTCCTCCCTGCGTAAATTACCTGCTATTTGCAGTTAATCGTCATCTACTGTGTGGTCCGTTATGTCGATGACAGCATGAATAAAATCACGGCAGACGTCACATGTTGCCAATCACCTGGGTTACCTAGGGGTTACTCCAGGAATTGCAACCGTCTTTACTAGAAGTGTCAGCTCGTTATAAGCTTTGTATTTGGCAGTCATCTCACATGGATGAAAATCGTAGATCCAATCAAATAACAAAGAATTAAGTTTAAAATTTATAATGAATTGATCAAATTTCGGATTATTTATTTGCATGTATACTTGAGAAAAATCTATCGCATTAGTATTATATTTCCATTTAAATATTTCATTTAACCCTCAAAGTGTATTTAAACATTACATTAAGACCATAAGAATACCAGACATCGAGTAGTAAAAACCACTATCTCGATTCCAAACACCAAAATATGTGAGAAAAGGCTCACTTTTATAGTACACAGCAGACACCACTAAACATTTATGTCCTAACGACAAACACACGCTTCTCCTGTAGCTCACGTTAATATCTGTTCAACATTGAGGAAAATAAATCATCTGCTGCCATCAATAGTTTACTATACCATCAATATGAGAGACATCTGTCTACTGTCATATAACCTATCTCCAATAGACACAACAATAGCGTTGCTCTTAATTTATACAGTGGTCTTTGGTCTTCATAAAAATATAAAATGGCTTAAGGTAATCAGCTGTAGACAGCTTGGACTGTATTATAAATAACTCTCAAGTAACCTCAGTTATCAATCGTGATTAGGAATTGTACCAAAGATATTTATTCACATTTCAACCAAACAATTCGGACTGCTGGAAATCATCGCATTCCTTCCTCTTAACCAACACGAAGCCTTCTTCAAGTTGTGACAATCATTGTGGTCGAAATGAACGCAGGGAAATAAGTCAATAGTCTGCAGGTTTTCACACAGCCAGCTCGGCCAACTAGAACAGGTTTCTAAAGCCACTCAACTTGCCATAGACTCCTAAACTGTTCGCACATTTACAAAGTTAGCGTGCTACATTTGAGCAGTCTCCCAGCTAAAACATTTCATTTCCTTTTAAAATACATACAAATCTAATGATGACACCTTGTCATTTGGCTAGTTCACTGTTTGCTAAGTCGTTGAAAATTGCAAAGAGCCCTATTCTGAAGACATAACACTCGCTTCCTCCAGCAAAGTGCTGAAATGATACGTAGACTTTCTGTTAAAAACATGTGTTCGCTCGCCTATTTTAATCCAGTCCTACCTCATCATTATGTTATTCCGAGCATAGTAACAGAAAGAGAATACATCACTAACCCAGATGATGTAAAACGATACGTAGAAATTTCCTGATTGCATTGTACTGCTGTTGTACTCACATTTACAGTTTGCAATTCCATCAAATAATTAGACAAAATTTTGTCGAAAAGAAGGCTGAAATATCATTAAAACTATTGCTACAAATATGCCATACCTATCCAATTGTAAATCCTGAAGCACGCTCAATTCTATCACTAAATCCAACAACAAATCTACCGTACAGTAATGAATCATGTTAGCTCACATTATTGTCGTTGTGTTCTCCTTTCATAGCCTGGGTTCAGCTATTCACACCCTTCCCAATCGACGTTTCCTTTTACACTTCATGGCACAGGCGTTAGTGTAGGCCTTCCCCATAATGATGTGTTTTACTCCATAAGTCTCTCCATTGGAACTGGTGCAATTACCATGTGGTCAGTCATCATAGTACATCTCGACATGGTGAGAAATTCCCTATGTCACTGACTTTTTTTTATACCTTTACACTCTTAACACTGACGTTACACTTGTCTGTGGGTATTCAAATTGCCCTTAATCCCGCAACTGAACTTATCATTGCTTCTGAAATGTGCTTACAGATTGTAAGACTTTCAATATCACAAGATATCGGTTTAATCTGATCACGAAAGTTCACATTCTATACAATACAATACAATACAATAATATTCGACGAATAGTGCTTGTAATTATTTTATAACCCGAAATGTCTTTTACACACAAAAATGTCAAAAGACATAAAAACCGACGTACCAGTCCGTCACAACACAATAAATATCTCACTGACTTACTGAATCCATCAGGTAATTGCCAGTGAGCTCAAATTACCTGGATTCAACTTCTCATACAATTTATAATTCACGCACTACTAAACGTGTCGACTTTATCACGGTCACAGAAACTGTAATGGCGTCTCTCTTCATGGCAGACTCATGTGTATGAACGTAAGTCATTTCATAATTCCAAAGGAGATCAAGTATATCTACCATGTTTAAGCTGTCAAAACGTTTTTCAAAAATCATTAAAAAAATCTTTCAAATTCCATAATAATTCCCAAATGTTCAATAGTGTTGAAATAAATAATTCTCAATAAATTAAATCTTAAAATCTATGGTGTGATTTTCCAGAATAATTCCTTCGATGTTCCAAAGGGCAAATATTCATCTGAGGTCGAACTATCTGAATGGGCATGCGTTCAAAGCTTTTCCAGATCATTTCATCAGAGTCAACTTTTAATGAGTCGAAGAAGTAACATCGACCATGAGTCTTACGGTCTCAAGGCATTATAGAAAATTAAGACTTATCTACATGGTACCCAACATGTTACCCGCCACAAGGAAAATAAAATCCAATAACGTGGACCCTCACGTTCTTCTTCTGTGGGGACGTTATTGTCAGAGCACTGTTCAATCAGGACCTTCATTCAAACTCTGAACTCTTCACAATCGAGGAAAAATCGGCATTTTAATTTAACCCTTGCCTTGCGTATAGCAGACCATAATAAAATGATATCGTATTGGCCTAAACGCATAGTTTAACGGAAAGTCA
Organism: Meconema thalassinum; assembly: GCA_946902985.2. Lineage (NCBI taxonomy): Eukaryota > Metazoa > Arthropoda > Insecta > Orthoptera > Tettigoniidae > Meconema > Meconema thalassinum. The sequence continues at coordinate 689,836,632 of OX336389.2, read as the reverse complement.
GATCACAGGAATTTTATTATTAAGTGTGACTTATTTTGAGCAAAAGCAGAAATGTCGGGGTTTGCATTTATGTGCCTCAAGTCACCTCCCTATTCTGCTCCAGACAAGTGACGTCAGGGGCCGATAACCTAGATGTTAGGCCCCTTAAAACAACAATTATCATCATCATCATCACAAGTGACGTCATATTTCCTTCTTGGCGTTGATAAGACTAAATGGCCACCTCTAACACAAAATCAAGGCATTTAGGCCTACAACATATTATTGGTAATATAAAATACCGACTGTGGTGGTTATGCGCACCAAGGTGCAGTGCCATGGGATATGGCTGTCACGAGACTTCATAGACGAGTTGGTTTGAATCCGCCATCTGTTGTTTTTGAAATGGTTTTCCATAGTTTCCAGTTTTCAACTCCAGGCAAATGTCGGGTCAGTACCTTCTAATGGAATATGGTCGCTTTCTCCCAAGAATTTGCCAATTTAAAAAAAAATGTATTTCTTTATTTCTTTTAAATTTACTTCTTTTTCGTTTTACTTCTTCTGGTTATTGGTACTTTATTTTCTGTATGACATCAAAAACATCCAGTCCCCTAGCGAGCAAAATTAAATTCAGGAGATTAAAATCTCCTTGACCCGGTCGGGATTCGAAACTGGGGCCCTTCAAGCCAAAGCCTCGCGTGCTAAGCAATTAGCCACGGTGCAGGACAATTTAATCTTCATTCGTTTCATCTCTCGTTACCTCTTTTAATGCGGAAAACCATCCGTCCAGAAAACTGCCTGCCATAGAAGTAGTGGTTTTGTGGGGGTTCTAATACCACCGCCACCGCTCCACCGCTGGAATACCAAAAAAGGGCAATATCTCGCGAACCAATCAGGCTAGAGACTTGTACGAGGTGTCATTGAACTCGGGCTAACAAGGGTAGCGCGCCTGCCTCTCACCCGGAGGCCCCGGGTTCGATTCCCGGCTCCGTCAGGGATTTTGGAAACTGACGTGAGTTATTATCCTGCTACATATCAGTGTGGTCTGAAGGAAGAATTACCAGCATCTTTCATTTAAAGAGAGACATTCTTCACTTCAATTATACAACTCAGTATTGAACTCATTGTGTTTTTTTTTACCACTTTCTGTACTAGATGTATGTATTGAGACTCCTTTCTTGAAAGTCATTGGATTGTTTCTCATCAAAACCATATTAGAAGTTTTTACGTGATTTCCCATTTCAAATCCAGGCAAATGTAACGTGCAAGATTATCTTGTCTGTTAAATGTGGTAGCACAATGACTGCACACAAACATTTTAATGTCATGTTTAGCATTTGCATGTCGTTGAAGGTTGTCAGGTCTTGAGAACTGTTTCTTACATTCACCACACTTGAACATGATGATCACTTTCGAAATTACCTATAAAAGAAAGAAATCAAAAATGTTAATAAATGATAAAGCAACGTACAATATAAATAGTTTAATTACATTCCAGTCAATGGTTATAGCAGGGTATTTAAATCGATCATCTGTGAACTCCTAGCAAGTCTAACTTCATGTAGTTCTAACTGGGGGTTACTATATACCACTGTCACTGACACCTAGCGGTGAACATTGGAACTTAATAGCGTGGTAGAAACCAGCGGTCGCCAGTTAAGTGAGCTAAGTGTGGTGTCATAGCCAGTCTTAAAGCAAGTCTAAACTTGTAGAACATGTCACGTGATAGAAACCAGCGATCGCCAGTTAAGTGAGCTAAGTGTGACGTCATAGCCAGTCTTAAAGCAAGTCTAAACTTGTAGAACATGTCACGTAATAGAATCCAGCGATCGCCAGTTAAGTGAGCTAAGTGTAACGTCATAGCCAATCTTAAAACAAGTTTAAAATTGTAAAACATGTCACATGATAAGGTTAAGTTAGGTAAAGTTAGGTTATGTTTGGTGAACTGAGGTTAAGTCTTTAAATATTCCCTCTGTCACTGACACCTAGCAATGAACATTCAGACTTAATAGAGCGGTAATCAAAATCTAACCTACAAAATTAGCTTTACACACCATGGTCAAGTAGTTCCATCTTTTAACTGCCAAATATACCATTTTCACTAACATGTAGGGGTGAACATTGGAAAATATCACTCTAACTGTTTAAAAGTTATTAGAGGGGGCACTTACCTTTTTATAATTTATCAACTGCTGTCACTGAATGAACAGATTGTAGGAATCTGGTAACCTACAGGTACCCAATTATCTGTAAACAAATCAATCAATCAATCAATCAATCAATAAATACATTCCAATCAATAACTTCAACATCAATTAGTAATAACAGACTACAATCCATTAATAATAAGTACTTACCTTGCAAAATAATTTAATGATTTTCTACCAAAACGGCTTTTTTTACAACTCTTGAGCAGTAATAGAGCACTGTTCACTCAAAGCGAGTAATAAAGACTGACAGTAGGGAGATATATGACACCCCTCTTATATAAACTCTCATCGCTCGTGTCAGCAGTTTTTTGCAGATCATTGCAATCCCTTTCCCAATACAGTTGAGAGTCCAAAGTACACTAGGAACACCTGTGTGGTATCCAATGACTGCTGACTTTGCATGATCATCACCCATTGTCTTAATCAACATATGGGGTTTCAAATTACTGCAGCGTCAGTCATAGCAACAGCAGTGTGCACTCCCTGCCATGTCAGCAACATGACACCGGAAGGAACACCTGTGTAATATCCAACAACTGCTAACTTTGCATGATCATCATCCATTGTCTTCATGAACACTTGCGGTTTCAAATTACTGCTGCGTTAGTCATAGCAACAGATCTGCGCGCTCTCTGTCATGTCTGTAATATGACACAGGAAGTAACAAGTCGGTTTACTGCACGTACCATTTCCTCAGTTTTAACATCTTAAGAACATGTATTATTCTCTTTCAACTACAAATGACTCGTTAGAACACATCCATCCACCAAGTTAGATCCCTTGTATATTCACATGTATTTCGTCACTTTCCTTTCATATAGTTATCACATTATACTAGTGGGGGACTGGTGAACAACGTCAGTTCAACACACACAAATGTAGTTAGGCCCTTTGACATAATTTGAATAAATACATGGGTCAGTCCATAGGGATCAGGCCAAAGGGACCGGTCATCCACAAGGACTCGTCCACAGGGACCTGTCCACAAGGACTCGTCCACAAGGACCCGCCCACAATGACTTGTCAACAATGACCTGTCCACAAGGACCCGTTAGGTTGGGTTAGGTTACACTACAGCCACCATCTTTTAAAAAGCCCGCCCTCTTACCAAACCTATGAGTGGACATGTGTAAAAACAAAAAACTAGCATGTAAATTCATAGTGGCTTTCCACCGAACACATGCACATTATGTAGAACAACGTTTCATTCCATATTAGCATTCAAACTCTCACATATTGCAATTGGAAAGAGAGATTCTCTAATAAATTACAATTTCACCCCCTAGTAGGGGTAGGTTTTACTTTTGGGGTTGAAATATGTTGTCCATTGGAAAGGGGGTGTTAGCCCGAGTTCAATGACACCTCGTACAAGTCTCTAGCCTGATTGGTTCGCGAGATATTGCCATTTTAGTATTCCAGCGGTGGAGCGGTGGCGGTGGTATTAGAACCCCCACAAAACCACTACTCATAGAGGAAACTCAATCTCACCTCATCCCCAACCCCGTTAAACGCGAATAATAAGCGGTAGAAACAGTCTATATTATTATTATTATTATTATTATTATTATTATTATTATTATTATTATTATTATTAGTCTATCATCACCAGCACACAACACTTGCAATCGAAGGTGATAATTAGGTGACGTAATCATGAAATGTATGAGCAGTGGACACGCAGTCATTAACACTTACGAGTTTCCCACACCTTGCAGGTAAATTCAAATAGATCAAAAATGTTGCGGTAGAGAGTAATCGCTATTATTGATTTGCTTCCCCTTTGGGGAATTTCGAACCGCGTTCTACGGCTAGCGCAGGCGACATGGTCCACGTTACCATAACAAAGCTACATGCGCCTGGATGGAACAAACAAGGTTCACTCTGACAGCGTAACCACATTCATTTCCCAGTCACAGCCTAGCTCGATGCACGCCACAGCGGCTGTTTCAAACGGAACACGCCAGCACTCATCATGAAAGGACCCGTACTTTACTATATTGCTCATCTGGTAAGTAATTTAAAATTAGTCTTTAGAGTTAGATGTGCTAAGAGTAGTTGCAAATGTCAGCCAACGGTAGTGAATAGAAAATCAACTTTCATTAGACACCATGAACGTCGTATCAGAAAGAAGAACGCATGTGCCATTTATGACACGTTTGGTTCATTTTATTTTAAAGAGGGAAAGGGATAGGAAAGTACCTTAATCCCTGTTTCATTCTCTGTTGGCTAGATGGCTTGGCTGTAAAGTTATCGCTGCTGTTCCCGAGATTGCGAGATCGAGTCACAGCACAATCGATTGGCATTTATGAATGCTCAAACTTGTAATAACGTGTCTATCAATTTACTGGCAAATTCACATCCCATTAAATGAAAAAATCCGCTTTGGCGTAGGAGGAAATTGTCGTTGCTGCATGACAACGCCCCAACACATTGCTCTATGCTTGTCCAAGAGATACTCCCAAGGCAACAGGTCACCATTTTGTTACAACCTCCGTACTCACCTGATATAGCACCATGCGATTCCTTTCTCGCATTGAACGTGAAGCTGCGTGGGAAGAGTATTCAATTCGGCCGAGGATATCATCACTGCCACATGGGAGATGATGCAAATGTGCATGTCGGCTAACGGCGACTAGTATGAAGAATGATGTGGTTTTGTGTAAGTGTACGCCGTGTTGTGAGGCAACATGTAAGACTCACTATTTCTGCCGGTGGCCTAGACTCTAGGCGCAAGTCTACGAATTTATTGACTCAACAACGTAGGAATCATTCGGAAGCGAACTGTGTCAGTTTGTGAGGAAATTCGTTAATATCGAGCAGTATTTTGAAATCTTGAGTTTTCAACAAAAAGAATAGCTTCACAAATTTACCATTTATTACAGCATAGCCTAATAATGGCGTGTGGCCTCTGGAATAGCATGGTGCTGATCGATGTGCTGATTTGAAGGATGGAACGGGGTACTGTACACCAAGCCTCATGAGGCAGAGTCGCTGGGGTATATGGATTTTGCCCTTGAGATGTTCTTTAACGGGCTGGTAAATATACCGATATGGGATCGTAGCATTTAAACATGAGGCAGATAATCTACATTGCAGTAGATGTTTTTCCTCTTCAGAAACAATCACCATCATTATCAGCATTTAAACATCCTTTAATGTAATCGGACTGAGCAGGTATTGAATCCACCATCTTGGAATTAAAAACCAACTCTTCATCTACTGCGCAACTCAACATCTGGTTTCGAGTATGCCGCCTTAGTAATATGCACCACGGCCATGTTGGCCTGAATATTTTGGAAAGAGGAACTCTGATTAATTAACTATACATTCAAATTGCGTATGATGAGACACTGGCCACAATATTGTTGCGACCAGCGCCTCTAACATGGTTGCGTCCCTGCAATTGTTGTCCTCCACCAAGTCTTGGGTCCCCACCTGATGGCACGGACTTAAGCCATAGGCCGATCAGGGTTTCTGCAAGATCAAGTACCAGGATCGTTATCGTGTCCTACCGATAGCTTCTAATAACGATAATCAGCTCACCATTACACATAAGGAAACGGGATTGGGAGGCGACACAGAAGTTAGGGGATGCTCTCCAATAAAAGTGATTTACGCTAAACTGCCAGTTTATTCCTTCAAGCGTAAAGGAATCCACCATGCAGATACAAAGCTGATACTGACCCACTCAATCCTGAAAGGAAATAAAAATGTCGGTCCTCACCTGATATCCCAGCTGGCGCTCTCAAGTACTGACACAGCTCTGTACCCCTTGATCAACGAACGTTCGACGCACTCGCCCGATCTCCCTATCGGCACGCAAATGACCTCACCTACAGACTTCCGTCTCTGTCATGGCCCTGACTGCCCCTCACACACCTGAGTCGCAGCTTTTATAATCAACCAGCAGAGTACGTAGTTGCTGACCATAATGAACTGGGTTGATCCGGGGTTGAACGTCCGGTACGGTACCATCTTGCACCGACACTGGGACATAACATACCTCCCCCAGTTCGATGAGACAGTGACCACACTGTCTGGGCGTAGCTAGCTACCTAGCTACCCCGTAAACATTCCTCCTTCACACAAACCAGAGCCAAGCTCCTACACTGAACTTGCCCGTGACCAGAGTGGGATCATCGCTGAGCAACCGATAATAAGAGCTAAGCCAGGACTGAGATCCCTGGTGTTCGACCGCGGCGCAAACGGAACTCTGAGCAAAATAAAGGCTTACGTGATAAAAATAGTTAAAAAATTACTATGCTGCATAGCCTTGTATAACTCAATCTTGAAAAGAAATGGAAATGTCGGTTCTCACCTGATCTCCCAGCTGGCTCTCTCAAGTATCGACTCAGCTCTGTACACCTTGGTCGACGAGCGTTCGACGCACTCGCCCAATCTCCCGATCGGCAGGCAAACGACCTCACCTCCAGACTTCCGTCCCTGTCGTGGCCCTCACTGCCCCTCACACACCTGAGTTCGCTGCTTTTAAAATCAACCAGCACAGTAGTTGCTGACCATAATGAACTGGGTTGACCCGGGGTTGAACGTCCGGTACGGTGCCATCTTGCACCGACACCGGGACATAACAATATCCACCATCCCTGACCTTGGTACTGAACTCGAATTGAGCCCAGCTTAGGACCTTTGACCGAGCCGAGGTTCGAACGACTAGTGCACCATTGAAAGGAAAATTTGGAAATTTGGAATTAAAATAATTTAGTAAATATATATGTATTATGGGATGCAAATGATACATAATGAAAGTATTTTGGAGCAACTTGAAGCATTTTGAGGAATTTATTATTTGGAAATATTCTGGTGAAGGAGATTTTAACCAAGGAGGGGCTCGATCATTCGAAGCTGGATTTTGTACAAAGCTCCATGTTTGGCACGAGAAAACCAGTTTGGTTAGCAAGGCTATCATAACAAAGCAATGCACACGACCCGCGGAGAAGAGGCTAGACCCAGGAGCCTTTTTCAGAATATTTCAACAGCCAATCAATTAATAGCACATAATTTTTGTGGGAATCGCTTTAATATAAATTTGGCAGATATTAAGAGAAATAAGCATATCTACAAGTGTAGAATGCAAAATGAAATTTATTTGGTTGAAAAGAAATATAAATTATTGAATAATAGAGCGAATATGAGTATATTTCCATTAATATACAAGGGTTGGAGGCTAGCGAAGCGAAGCCAGGACTGACACGCGCCGCGAAGGAGAAGCGTGGCGTCACACTCTCTCATTGCGACTGGCCACGAGTAGACGCGTTTCACGCACGCGCACTACAAAGGAGCAGTTTTTGCACATATCAGTAGCCCGGACGATAAGCACCGTTGTACCATCAAACAACCAAGGCATCGCCGAGGAAGTTGGGAAGAAGGGCCGGCGAAACGAATTTACACTATTGGAGAGAACAGCGGGTATAAAAGCATTTCAATTTTAGAACGAGACTTCGCATATAAGCAGCACTTCACGCAGAGGCTATAATTGAGAGCATTACCTACGGAAAGCAACGATATTGCTGCAACCATTTCAAATATAAATATACAGCAGTATTTCATCACAAGCTACATCACAGTCTACATGTTGGCAGAAATCATAAGTCGGGGAGTAGAAGCTTATTATACGACTATTGAAGAAGAGATCATGGAGAACTAAGTAAAATGATAGGAGGTTAATCTATATCATGGATTGGGAGGTCAGAGTGACTCGGAAATTCAAGGATCGACACAGCTACAACTGCACGCCAAATTGCAGTTTTCAAATATGAATTTCTACACCACAAGCAAGATGTCCAACTTCACCAGGACGAGATGTCAACCCAGAACTTGCGGACCTACAATAGCGTGACCACTCTGCAGGACAGAGAAAAGAAGACGAAGACCATTTGCAGCCGATCGAACTGGGAATCGCAGTTTCCAGGCTGCTGGCCGAGAAGGTGACGCAACTACCGTTAGCAGCTCAGGCCTTGAAGCAGAACAGGTGGCAAGCCAAGTGAGCAGGGGTCCACCGCAGCTGACGAACGAGCTTCGCAGTAACTGGTATCGCTGGGAGACGAACGATGACAGCTTCGACGCAACATCTAGGACAGCTGACATAGGCATTCCCTGGCTGTAGAAGACGTCTCAAGGTGGAACAACCGTTTGTTTCATGTCTGTAGTTTTGCTGTAGTAGTAAAGGTCCATTTTTGGAGTGACCAACATCATTTGTAGTTTTTCTTATCTTTATTCTTTGTCTTTTAATAGCTTAAATTTTGGAGTTCCATTGTAATTTTTGATACGTCGTCATGTGTCGTATGAGACGTTATTTAATTCACATTTTAACTTAGATTTGCGTTTCTTGTATTTTTATGCTGAAGGAAACGTTATTTGACTCTCACTTTTGAACGATACTCGTTTTATAAAAGGAATGCTTCGATAAAACTAAGATAATTCGATAATGCCAAGATAACTTGAGTATGTTTAGATTACTCGATTATTCGATTACATTGTATTTTGGAGAAGAGCGTAAATATTGACAAATTGTAGGAACATTTAAACATTATAATTGTTATTAACAATTTCTATGCGTAACAGCGAAAGTATTCATTGATATGTTATCAAGTAAAGCACAATTGTGAGATGCTTTAATATTCTGTAACAAACATTACGATGTTCATATACATCATATAATTATTGATAACAATTGAAGTGTTATAAAATTCCTATAGCGGAATACAACTTATTAGACAACTAAATAGTCTTGAAATATTATATTACGAATATACACTATAAATTAGGATCATAGTATTGACAATTGAGGTCAGATGATGCCTATATTTATCAACAATTAAAGTATAAACATTGTTTAACTGAGATGAATGGACCAGGAGATATGTTGATCTACCTGCGGTCTTGTATGGTAAAAACAACTTAAATATGAATTGTTCATATATTTAAACTTACACCAGAAGCGGGAGGATATGAATTTATTTTTATTAAAAACTAAAATACGAGCGAACTACTAAGTAACATTGTTAACGTTTGGTAACATGAAAAAACAAGTTTATTATGGATCATAGAGAACGAAAAGCGCTAATGAAAGGAATAAGAAGTACTTTGTGAATTGTATTAATGTGAACGAACATGTAATTGTTATAATTTGATGCACGAGGTTTAATGATTTAGACAGGAGGTGAAAGTTAGGAGCGCATTCTGAACGGTAACATACTCTAGTGTAGTTATCTAGTAAAATCACTAATTCTTCTATAAGTGTATAGAAAGATGGGTTTTTCAAGGAAGTAATGCCGTCAGGAGTTTGATAATTGTTTATAAAGAGGAAAGTAAGGAAGTATGACATGTTTAGAGCGTAGTAAGACGCTTTTGATAAGTATTGTTCACTGTATTGCGGAAGGAAGGAACATATTGCTATTTGGAGCAACGAATTGTTACAGGATGAGTGAAAGCGCTAACACAGAGGTTAGATGTTTGAATTGTTTATGTTTGAAAGTATTTGTAAATGATCCACGTAATGTATAAAATCTTGTAGTAGTCTCGCAACGATCTTTATCATATTGTTTTATTTATTGACACGACATTCCAAGCTGTATTTAACTTAATTGTTCGATACTCAGGCTTATTTAACATGACACACCACAAGAAGTACCTGAGAATTTTATCGTTGATAGAAGCATTGTTGGAGAACTGTATTTTGTATAACAGAGACACTATGAAGTTGTCAGAGCGCGACTGACAGTGTTAATGGTAATTTTTAAACCGTGTGAAACACGAGATTCGTAAATAATGTAAATATTTAAACCATATATTATTAATAACAATTTTTATTAGAGTAGATAGTTACATTCTACGCACACCGTGTATAATGTAGGGTTTTGAATTGTTAACTTCATTTTTCATGAGTGAACAGCTGATTTTTATCAGACCATTTTCAATGACGCAGCCACAGGGTGACTGTAAAGTTATGTAAACTTTTTATGAAACTTAATATCGTTACATTACTGTAACAAGAATATTTAGATACACTTATTCTACAAATAGTAGATTTATTTGACGTGTTTATTAGTTAATTTTAACATGTTTATTTATTCATGGTGATAGGGATTATTTTATTTTATTACTTGTATTTGTTTGGAAATAAATCCCAGGCACTAGTTTATGTTTGCCTGTTCGTTTTTTATAAATCTGATCATCATTTCATTCTTGCGATCGACATGCGATAATACTGCGAATTAGTTACTAGAGTTCAAGTTAGTCTCAACATTTACCGTTCACACCCGAGAGCCGAGATTCTCGTCCTACCATTTTGTGATTAGGATAGTTATTTCTATGTACATGTATAACTAATCGGTAGTGTTATTGCATGACCGGTATGCATCGAGGGTTCCCTAGTCATTATCCTAGTAGGGTAGCGTTGATCTACCTGGCCGGGTATCGACCTCCCTACAATCCTTTTCTATCTTTGCGGATATAGGCTATGGCTATGCGCGATTCGGGTGCAGTACCTTGGCTGGTACCAAATACCACCGTCACCTCACGGGGTAGCCGTGCGAGTTATGTTGCTGCAGAAAGTCCAGAGATCGGAAGTTCAAATTCCGGCGCTGGCAGTGGCTATTCTGAGTGTGTTCTTTCCCCAGTTCTTTTCACAGTCCCTCCGGGCAAATGCCGGTTTACGAGTCCCAGGACACCTACTCCATTCCCGATCCTAATAATTACAGCTACACACACTACTTGTCACCACAGAAACATAGGTTATCAGACAAATTAAACACTCATATAAGTACACACGACTAATTACTAAAAATATCCCAATGCCCTAATGCGAATTAACGACAATACAACAAATACCACCACTGACTGACTTTGAATAAATTGTGTTTTCCCACTTTATTTCTTATCTATTTCTAGAATGGTGTCTTCCTCAAGGCCCACAACTGTGCCCTAGTCCTATTGAATTATAATCACACACATAGGCCTATACCTGCTATAATCATGGCGGTTCAAGTAGGCCAATATATCGTGACACGTACGTGTCTAGGGCATTTATAAGTTTAGTCGATGACGTCACGTGTGACGTATGGACGTTAATGTTCGTTTGTGGTATGTTGTACCTTTAATTGCCGCCATATTACAGTACTCAGCTGTATGAGGTTTCAAACGGTGCGATGTTGCATGCGGATGCAGACACATGTGTATAAGTTCAACTGGCTGCATGGCTCAGTGACACAGTTGGTCACTAGTCGCGGCTGAGTGAGGTGCGCGTGTGAGAGTTGTGTGATCGCATTGGAAGAGTGTCCGTTTCTTAATACCGGTGCTTCCGATAGTTCCACGGGTGTACTGACCTTCCGTGTGTCATTCGGACAATACTTTTCAAGTAGTGTTCCAGATAGGACAACACATAAAGAAACCCAGAAAACCCCGCTGAACATCATGTCCGGATACCAGAGGAAAAACACTGTACGCTGTCAATGGGACAGGCAGAGTTCTCGCCCCACACCAGGAGAAATTCACCGCTGGATTAGCGATACCCTCCGGTTGACTGTCGACCAAGTAGAAGCCATCCAGTTAAATGCGCATGAAAGAACCATGTACATCAAGGTAATCAGCATATCTACTTATCAAAAATTGCTAAATCCTTTTGAAGCTCCTATTAAATTTCAGTATGACTCAGGCGAGGTGACTAATGTTAAACTCTCCCCAGCGGATTCCAATTTTACCACAGTGCGTATATTTAATATCCCACTCAAATTTCCCCCTGAAATTTTCAAATCCGTCCTGTCGAAATATGGCACTGTGAGTGACGTCAGGAAAGAACAATGGTCTTCTGCTTATCAGTTCCCGGTGTATAATGGAATACGTGCAGTCACTATGGAAATCAAACAAGATATCCCCTCCACTGAGACTTTTGGTGGCCATTCTGGCTATATATCTTATAATGGACAGAAACAGACCTGTTTAATTTACAATGCTAACACTCATCTCCGTATCAATTGCCCAAAGAAAATGATTCCCCTCGTTATTACTCCTACCCAACAAAGACGAGTCCAATACTCCGATGTTGTGACACAGCAAACGTCACATGAAAACATGCTTATTGATCAGTCAGCTGGGGCACCGGCAGAATTGGCCTCATCCACACATGACGCAGACCACGTACCTTGCACTGAACAGAGCAGCGAGCTCCATAGTGCCCCTGCGCTATCGGCCATCAGTCTTGCAGCCATAGAGCCAACTGCTCCGTCACTACAGGCTGCACCAGAAATTTTGTCTTCACTGCCTCCACCTACTCTGATACCTACCGACTCACTGAAGCAGGTTGATCGGGGGATCTGAGAACGTAACTAAGAAGATTAAAACAAATGACTCGATTGCTGTACCAGCCCCGAAGAATCAAACTGGTTCTACACATGCTCCCACAGCTGTGAAAAAGAAACAAAATCTTCCTTCTCCGTCATCTAGGGACCCAAGAACGCTCTCAAACGCTGACAGCCGGCCCATGAATGGCACTCATAAGGAACTCTCTCACCCTAATTTGACATAGTGCACCAGTATATTTCTCACCCGTGTCTTTCTTCTTTTTATTCTTTATCCTTTTTCTCGATTCCACCTTCCAGGGTGTCTAGCACAGCTTTTATACTCCTCTTAATGGCGCAATTTTTCACTGTGGCCACTGTGAATATCAATGTAATAGAATGTCCCCTGAAATTTCAACTGTTGGAGAGATTCCTTCGAGATGCAGACATTGACATTGCTTTCATTCAAGAAGTTGCTATACCCTGTCTTCCCATATCTGCCTTCTACAAACAATACATCAATACCGGTACTAATAATAGAGGGACCGGCTTCCTCATAAGACATGATATCCCACTCGAAGGTGTGCTATGTCATCCATCAGGACGCATAATATCTGGACACATAAACAATACCACCCTGAGAAATGTATATGCCCCATCCGGGTCCAGCAAACGTGTGGAACGGAAAATGTTCTTTCAACAGAGTATACTGCCTCATCTGCACGAGGTTAAGGAAAAACTTATTCTTGCAGGGGATTTCAATTGTATTCAACGCCTAGAGGATTCCACTAGTCCATACCAAGGTGTCAACCCGGCTCTCAGGACCCTCCTTACTTCCTTACACCTTTTTGATGCTGTGGATAGTTTAAGGGTGCCCCTGCCCCATTACACCTGTATAAGTCACAACTCCTCATCACGAATTGACCGCATCTACTTTTCCCAAGAACTTATCCAGCCCAGACGATATGAAGTGATACCTGCCAGTTTCACTAACCATCATGCAGTCGTAGTTACAATCTCTTACCCCCATCCCGTTTTTCACATAGGAAGAGGTTATTGGAAATTGAATTGCTCGCTGTTACTGGAGGAGGAATGCCAAGATATTTTCAGACAACACTGAAATCGATGGGTCCAACAAAAATGCAACTATCGCGACTGTGCAGACTGGTGGGATGTTTTAGTTAAACCAGGAATCCGCCGCGTCTTTAAGAACATATCCTACCAAAGAGGTCGGGAAAGACGGGATACAGTTGAATTTTACTATCGAGTTCTTCGCCAGCTCCAGAAAAGATCTGATGCTAGGGAGCGTATCTATGACCAGATTCGGGAAGTTAAAGCCAAGCTCCTGTCTCTACAGCAACAAACGCTCGCTCATATAAACGTGGCTTTAAAAGATCGTACAGTGCTCCCGGACGAAAGTGCATTGTATACCATATCGCCAAAAAACAACGTGAGCGGCAACGTAAATATATCCACCGCCTCCGCACCAGTACTGGAAGTGTCGTCACCTCCCCTGACGCTATACGTAGTGAAATATCATTATTTTATCAGCGGTTCTACGCTAAGACTCCAATTGATCCACAGCAGGTGACCCTATTGCTTTCATCTCGCAGTACCCAACTATCTCTGGACAACGAAACTCGGCTCAACGCGGACATTACGGATGACGAGATTCAATCTGTGGTTAAGCACCTCCCAAATAACCGTTCACCTGGCATTGATGGACTGCCATATGAACTGTATAAACACTTCTGGCCTCTCATTGGCAAAGAATTTTGTCACGTCTTGCGTACCATTCTCCAACGTCGTGCTCTTTGTCAATCACATCACGAGGGTACCATAGTCCTCATACCAAAAACATCCTCTCCCATGGCAGTTGGTGACTTCCGACCAGTTACTCTGCTCTGCAGTGATTATAAAGTCCTTACCAAAGTACTTGCATGCCGATTGAAGACTGTTCTACATGATATCATTGGTGATGAAAAATGTTGCAGTATTCCTGGAAGAACTCTGTTAACGAACTTAGCGATACTACGGGACCTACACCTAAAAGCCGAAGTGCTCCCCACTGAGCCAATGAGTTTTCTCACCTTAGATCTTGATAAAGCTTTCGACCGCATCAGTCATGAATACTTGTACATGGTCTTGCAGCACTTTGAATTTCCTGCAATCTTTATTGACTACATTCGTATGATAAATTGTAATGCTACGTCTCCAGTGCTCGTCAACGGTTTTCTTTCCCCTCTGATTCCAATACAACGATCAGTTAGGCAAGGATGTCCCCTTTCCATGCTACTTTTTGTCATTGGCCTTGAACCGTTCATTCGGACTACCCAGGTGAAGCTACAGAGTTACAAACTGTCCACACATGTTTTCGGCATATGCGCCTATGCTGATGACGTATCAATATTGATCCGCAATAATGAAGACATCTCTCACATCGATAGCGTCCTTCAGCTCCACCATATCGCCTCTGGAGCACAATCGAACCCCCAGAAAACTGCTTTGCTTCCGCTCAATACTAACTCAGTGATTACCCAGCAGCCCTGGTTCCGGATAGTAAATGAGGTGAAAATTCTTGGCATTACCTGGAAGCAATCGCTCCTGGACACAGTGCAAGCAAACTGGAATAAGGTCATTGCCAAAGTTCGGGGAGTGCTGGTCCAATTTGGTCAAAGAAACCTCAATATAGTGCAACGGGTCATGGTCCTCAACGTGTTTGCGCTCTCTAAAGTATGGTATGTCGCTCAACTTTTCCCACTTCCCAAAATGTTTGAGAGCCAATTGTCAAAATATACAGGTTGGTTTATATGGCAAGGATTTTTGTTTCGAGTACAACGGGAACAGTTGTATCTCCCATCCCGGCAAGGCGGGCTAGGGCTAACAGCTCATGGCATGAAATGCCGTGCACTCCTCTGCAAGAACGATATCACCATCCTTTCCCAACATGACACTTTTACGAAAGCGCTATACAAAGATCTTCGAAACACAGCCCATGGTTGTGATGGAGCTTTGCCGAAGATATTTAGGGACCATCAACAGCACCTTCTGGAAACTGTTCGCCAAATGCCTTCAGGGACTGTTCCAACGACGAAAAGTATTTATACCATGTTGCGGCAAGTGGTACACTCCAAACCGCGAATCGAGGCCACCACCCTCTACGTCCATTGGCCCACTGTTTGGAAAAAATTTGGGCTATGACCATTTCTTCTGCTGTACACTCCCAGGTTTTATCTTCCTCAACGATCTCATCCCAACGGCTCTACGGCGATATAACATCCGTCTTGAATCTCACCCATGGTGTACTCTATGTGGTCAAACTGATACGGCGATACATCGCTTCACAACATGCACGCGAGATGCCTCCACGTGGCTGTGGTGTAGCCTAAGGGACAAGTATGTCAACTATTATAAGTGCCCTCGGGTGACCTTGATGACAGGAAGTTGATTCGTTTGTCGGTGACCGCCTTCCCTCAAATTAAACAGACTGCCATTATGTGGATAATGGGCCAATATGTACACTTCGTGATGGACAATGATCAACATTTCTCGTTCCTGGATCTCATGTATCACCTGCAGAAAGAGCGCTGGAAGATTAGTGAAAGTGGACAATTGTATGATAAATATGGACACTATTTGGATTTTCTTGTGATGTAATAGTATGGTATTTATACTATCTGAAAATTCTGTAATTATGTAGAAAGCTAATAAAAAAATAAAAAATAAAAAAGTGGTAACGTTCTCACCTGTTGTGCCGTAGGTTGCAGGCTCGAATCCGGGCGCAGTATTTTGGCATTTGAGGGTGTGCAAATGCAAGGAAGCCGTGTCAGTAGATTTACAGGTACGTTATAAATCCCCTTCGGGTCAAAATTCTGGCACTCTATTGTCTCTTACAGCCTCAGTAGTTAAAGGGACGTAAAACCAATAACAGTACTATTGTTATTATTATTATTGTTATAATGTTATGGTGCGAGGTTTTGCCCTAAGTTGCGAATGTTCATAAATTACTTTTTGTTCAAATAAATTGACGAATGTTCATAAATTACTTTTTGTTCAAATAAATTGAAAACTGAGCTGCCCTCTTCTAAAGCCATGATGAGACAAATCCATTGGTCGCTACTATGTTAGACTACGGTTTGGACGATACCATTGGTCGCTACATCGGCAAACGACTGTCTGGACGATTCCATTGGTCGCTACTAGGTTAGACCACTCTGGACGAAAATTACTGCTTGTAATACAAGTAAGAGGGTCTGGGGCGTAAGCCCCAGGCTAGGTTTGTGTTTGTATGTATAGCATTATTAACACACAGAATTTAATTTGTATGCATTATTTAAAGACTTAGGGTCGTCCATGTTGTCATGGATATCACCATCTCATGTCTGAGGGAATTTTGTATTGTAAGGTATTGCGATGTACACTACTCCTGGCATGTCAACCACGAGTTAGCAAGCCGACTTCACACTCGGACTTAGTATATGGACTCATTGCAATGATGACTCAACCTGCAATTTTAGCAGAAATACGATCACTAACCATTATTAAAATTATGACAGTCAAGTGTCTGACTTAATACATTTTTATGCCAGACCAACTCGTAGTGTAGTGACTAGAATTTTAGGCCACCACCACTGCTCTGCAAATAAATTTATTTCTGGTCTGAGAGTTCGATCAAGGTACACTCAGCCTTCTGAGGCAAAACTAAGAAGATTCCTACCTCAGCCTTCTTAGGGGAAGTTTTTCAACTTTTCTTGGAACAAATACACTTTAATCACTCTTCGAACAATTTAGTTGGCTGGTTTGAATAATATGAGATGTTGTATGGTTTATTTCTAGTTTTTATTAATAATAGCCGTTGATAAATCCATTAAAGAGCAAAGGCCTCCTGCTAGCTCTGAGATATTTCATCAGATGAGCAAGGCTGATGAACATTTACCTTAATAGTAACTTAAAACTAGTAGCCTAGTACTGAACTATTTACACTCCTGTTCATCTTCCACACAAATGATCGTATTGTACTAACCCTACTATACTAAAATACGTAAAACTTACGTGTATAAGTCATTTAACATCTCACTACACCCTCTATATCTATCCTCACTTCATTATCTTCCAGCAGTGTTTCAACTGATCAGTGGTGGTGATATCAATTGCTTGTTAAGCCAATCATTATTGACATAGTCGTGGGGCAAAGAATTGGCCCAGTACCTAGCTGAATTTATGCCTGCGTTTCACACAATACGGGTTTCTCCGTGGCAATAACAAAGAGAGGATTTGATGTAGGTATGTCATATTACTTCAGAGGGATTATAAAATTCACTCTTTAGACACCAGAGCCAGTGCAACACACTGGAGAGACGAAGTGTTGCTACTTACGTTAAAGTAGGCTACACGATTTCTGTATTTGTTATGTTTATATGGAACTTACCGTAGTAAACTTCAAAGAACCACAGAAGATTCAGAGCATATAAACAAAGTGTTACATAAATGAAATGTTAACTTCAACCGTTTGACCAATTCATGCTTTAGAACAAAATTTTCAATGTACGTAATTATTTTGTATTGCATCTGTATAACAATTTATAGAATATTGTTAGTATTCTAGTGATAAACACAATTTTCACTGGTAGAACGTGGACCTAGTTCATGTAAGCCTGAAGATTTAACTAATATAACTTTTGTTCGCACGGAGGACATATAAACAAAGAAGTGTTGCGAAAAGTTATACAAGTCCTCGCGAAATAGAGAAATACGGACTTGAAGTTCAAAATCAGTACCTCCTAAATAACTATTATCACCTATCTGAGAAAAATACAAATTTCCAGTTTGTATTGTGCAATCCTTCCTCCAACCCCGACTTGTTTTGGCTGACCAATCTGTGAGCAACTTCGGAATCGCCGGAGGCTAGCACTAAGAATATGAATTTGCACAGTGCAGTATATAGCTTATCCAGAGACATAATGCCAATATTGCCCATACACAATCTTTCAATTATCTGGAACAATTCAATATGTGAACCTGGTAAGCTAATTTGCAAATGATGCTATGTACAATTATTTAAATGCAGTGGTGGGCTTGCTGTCAATATCACAACTTAATTAAAGTCGCTTTAATCCAAGCGTCCGGTTCGATTCTCGCCGTAATTGTTTCATCGTGTCCGTGTGCGGATTATGCCAGCTAATTGGAATGGCGATGGGCCGTGATAAATGGGCAGTGTGGTGGCGGCATTAGCACTGGCCGACACGGGCGCATGCCATCAATTCCAATTCAATCCCATTTACAGCAACACTCCTCTCCTCTGCTGCATACTTGCTGCCGGTAAAGAGGTACAAACAACCCCGTCACTGGTCTGCACAGCCAGAAGTTCATTTTATCTTCTTTCATAGAACGATTTTCCGTTTACCACAAGGGAATGCTTTGAACATACTTCAAACCGTTTAAGCGTTCTTTAAGCACAATGAAACGTATAAGAGTAATGTGAAAAGAAACATAATTTATTCAGTACTACCTGTATTCATTTCTTGAAATCGACAGCTCTTTCTAATTTTATTTTTTTGTTACACAATCTCATGCAACAAAAATCTATAAATATTTATAAACCTACTTTCAAATATTTACAGTTCGACCCGGCCCTTGATGCAATTATTTCTCTTTTGATTCGAATTAAAAAACTCAAGTATACAGTATATTATATTTGCATGCCTTCAGGTTCATATTAAGAAGCTGTCTTACTATTACACATTCCATGAAATATTTATCTGCACTTATAGCTCCGTCAGGCAAAAGGATGTTGGTCTTCTTTATATAAATTGATGTCTTTAAAAGGGGTTGTTGTTGTTGTTGTTGTTTTTAATTAATTTGCCTCAGTGGAGAACCAAATCAGTCAGAAATGAGCAGCTCGACCGAATCAAAAGAGAGTGTGGTGACTTCTATCTCGCACGTGAGCAACACACTCCATCGCCGTGAAGTTTTGCTCAGCGCTACCAAACTGTAATTCGTGAACCCACCGGAGTTTTGCAACGTCTTCCAAGGGATTCACCAAAATGTTTCGTAATGAGGGACTTAGAAATTAGACGTAGTTTTATTTTTACGGAATTTTTATTAAAATTATATTATGATTATTATTATAAATAATAATAATAAATTAAATTAATAACTATATGATAATTTTAATTACGCAACAGGTATCAAAAACCATACATTCTGTTGTCCACGAGTACAGAGGAACCGGGCACGTAGGCTAAATGCGCATTGATGAAGTGGTAGTCTTGTAAAGTTTGGAAGCCATCTTGTCCAGTGTTTCCTGTATAAACTGTTAGTTGTAACTCTTCAGTATGTCAACACGAATTTGCCCAATAACTAAGCGGGGTACAATGTATATCATATAACTAAATAAGTAAATACCCAAACACTCCTGAACACAATACATGCATTAATTAATATCCCTATTATCCCAATATTGATATTGAACATAATACATGTGATTTTTTAGGAGTATTCATTTACCTATTAAGTTATATTGTGCCATGGCCGGCTGTACGGAAGGCCGCGGCGAGCGAAAATTGGCAACCTCGCCGTGAATGGCCAGTCTGCTCTGCCTAGCCCACTGAGTTACATGGAAAATGTGTCACGCGCTCGTGTTTCCTTCAAAATACTCTATGTAAATGAAATTATACCATTGATTATTACTGTATAGAGTAAAAGGTGGCTTTTCACCGATGTCTCAGTCTCACTCATGGCTGTGATTATATGGAAGCTACTGAGGTATGGGTGGTGCTTAGTAATGGCATTCGGGGCACAGTCAGTGCCTGTGAATGCTGTGAAAGGTTCAACTCATAGGGTTAGGACTACTGTTCTGACTCAGTGAGGAAAGCAATGGCGAACTACCTCACTCCTCTACTTGCCTAGAACGCCTCAAAATAGCGCTGCCTTGGGTTTTTGTGGGTATCTACTCACATAACGTAACGGCGGTACTTTTTGAGGATCCAACCAGCCTTCGGGCTGACTACCTAACAGACAGTGGCTAGCTACAATGCCAAAGACTTGTGTTGTGCCGAATTGCAAGTCTAATTATCGTTAATCGATAAAAACTGAAGGATTTGTGACAGTGTTTGGGTTTCCTAAAAATCCACAATTGAAAGCCATATGGGAACGTGCTATTCCTCGAGCCAATTGGGTACCTACGAAATATTCCTTCGTTTGTATTAAACACAGTCGCCTCCGTAGTGTAGCGGTCAGCATGGTTAGCTGACGCCCCGGAGGTCCTGGGTTCGATTCTTGGCTCTGCCACGAAATTTGAAAAGTGGTATGAGGACTGGAACGGGGTCTACTCAGCCTCGGGTGGTCCAAATGAGTAGAGGGGGTTCGATTCCCACCTCAGCCATCCTCGAAGTGGTTTTCCGTGGTTTCCCACTTCGTCTTCGGGCAAATGCCAGGATGGTACCTTCTGTAAGGCCACGGCCCTCTTCCTAGCCTATCCCTCCCAGTCTTCCATCCCTTCCCATCCCTCATGGGGCCCCTGTTCGCTTTGCAGGCGAGGCCGCCTGGGCGAAGTGCTGATCACACCTCCCCAGTTGTATTCATCCCGACCAGATGTTCCAAGCTCCAGGACACTGCCCATAGAGGCGGTAGTGGTGAGTTCCCTCGCTGAGTCCGTGGGAACCACCAACCTAGAGGGTAAATTGACTGAATAAATTAAAAAAAAAAGTATTAAACACTTTCTTCCTGAAGACGTAAGTTATGTTGAAAAATACAAGGATGGTGGTGGTAATAATAAGGAATTCACACGGAAGAAGCCTGTATTGTTACCTCGTGCGGTTCCAAAGGTATTCCCAAACTTACCATCGTATTTGAGTAAGTGCTCCTCCAAGATAAGGAAAGCTCCAGAAGAAAGAAGAGAAGAAGAAAAAGAACGGAGAAAGTCTGCAGAGGAATGTGAGAAGACCCTTGCTGAGGAAGCCAACAAAATTACGACTTTCGAGTCCTTTGTTTGTGATATACAAAATAAATTGGTGGAGCATAAAACAGACTGGTCTGTAAGTACTAGTGAAAACTATTGTATTTTGTATAAATTAGATGTGTCAAGCATACCTAAACTAAGGTCAAGTATAAGGGTAAACAATGATTTTACGGTCGAAATTCATATCAATGGAGGCGTAATTCCTAATGCTGTTGTTCTTCATTCTGGCTCTGTAATATTTCGAAATTAATTATTAAGTAAGTGGAGTCAGTTGTTCCAAGCAATAGAATTTTGCCACGACTTTTTCTTACCTGGAAGTTCTGTAAGTTCACTAGTCGTCCAGATTAATAGTTTAATAGATAACCTAAAAACTGACCTTGAAAACCAGGGAGACGAATCTTCAGAGATTCTGTTAAAAAAGTTAATGTTTCTGCAAGATCAGTTTACACTTACTTTTTTAAAGAATCCTAGATATAACGTCACTCCAACTCTAAATGCATTCCTCATTTATATGCAGTCTACAAAGTGTTATAACGCAATTAGATTTAACCATATTTTATCCCTACCTCATCCCCGAGTTTTACAAAAATTAACAACTTCCTTCGCCATATCCCCGAAAGCTGATGAAGAGAACAGTAACTTTCTAAGTCACATTGTGAAAGATTTATCAAATTTAGAAAGGGTTGTAAATTTACAGATTGATGAAATACATGTCAAACAAACTTTAGATTTAAAAAATGGGCAATTATTTGGTGTTGCTACAAATGAATCTGTCGATTTAGCTAAGACAGTTCTGGCCTTTCTCGTTAGTTCTGCTTTTGGAAATTTGAAAGAGGTTGTTAAATTAGTTCCAGTGAAACAATTAACGAGTTTGAAACTAGCTGATATTGTAAAAGGTGTTATCAGGCAAATACAGGATTGTGGCCTAAATATTCTGTCTATCATAGCTGATAATAATGGTGTGAATCGTGCTATGTTCAAAGAACTAACCAAACATTCTGATAGTAATTACTGGTTCCATAATGATGGAAACCCCCTAGAAACCTTTGTTTTATATGACAGTGTCCATGTATTAAAAAATATACGAAATAATAGGCTGAATTTAAGTGGCATTGATAAGTCATTTATTATTCCTGTATGGGAAGATTTGGACTCATTTTAAAATGTTTTAAGTTCAGATGACTGTAACCCTGATTTTAAAGAGGTAACTCAAGCATCATTTAGTGACATAAGAGCGATCTACAAAAAGGAATCCGATTTACTGATTAAGTCTGCACCAAAGTTAACATTTAAAAGTGTTGATCCAAATTCACTAGAACGCCAAAGGGTTTCTTTGGTTACCAACGTGTTTCACGAATCTACAGTTTCTGCTCTAAACAAGCATTGTTATAAAGGTACTGCTCTTTTTTGTCAGAGTAATCCTAATGTGGTGGTCCATTGTTAATATTAAGCGGCCTCTCACCCATGTTGTTAAACGTAATAGTCTTCAAATGCCTTTCAAAAATCCCGAAGACAAAAGGTTGGCTTTCCTAAAGGCATTCCTCCAATGGTTGTCCACGTGGAAAAAGAACGATGAAAATGATTCCTCAAAAAGAGTTGTTTAACCAATGAAACTTACAACGCTTTGTATGTAACAACCTATGTATTACGTGAGATTATTATTTATGCTCTACAGAATGTGAACCCCTCTTATGTGTTAACTGGCAAATTTCAGAGTGACCAATTAGAATCCAGGTTTGGGCAGTACCACCAACTAACAGGCGGCAACTATAATATATCAGTTACTCAGGTAATGGAGGCCGAATTGAAAATAAGGTTGAAAAGCGTACTTGGCCTTCATTCAGCCAGGTATGGAGCAGTTACTTTTTCGAAAGAAATGATAATGTCCTCTTCCGACACAAATTCAGGAGAAAGTACAACAAGCAGCCTTTCGTCAGCTACTGTTGACGATACCTTTTACAGTATTTTAGAAGACAAGTACACTGAAAACATACAATTCGATGAGTCGGGTTTTATATATGTCTGTGGTTACATATCGTTCAAGCAATGTTCAAGAATAAAATGGGAAGAATGTTTGGCTTTGCTTAGAAATAAAGAAAAGATAAATGACAGCTACTTCATTCAAATAAATAGGGGCGGATTTTCAGTTCCTGCAGATTTTATTTTATCAGTGTGTAACCATGTTGTTGGAATTACGCAGGCACTAATTTTTGATAAGTTTGAGGAACAATTTTTAAAATGTAAATGTAACAATCAACGCCAAGTAATTCAAAATCTTAGTCTACTCGGTATTTTATCAGATATTGAATTGTCAGAAACTGCCGAGAAAACTTGTACCTGTGGATGTAATGTTATGACAATAGTCACAAGTATTGTCTTAACAATGAGTAACATTTTGTTAAATAATTACAGGAAGTTGAGGAATGAACGGGTAACTTGCCATAGTAATCACAGAAAACTTGCTATTCTTTGTTAAGAGGCCAACCTGTTGTATGTTTTGTAAATGCCAAATACATATTGAAAGCAAATTGGTTTTGTTACTCCAAGTAAGCCCTTCTCACTCTTGACAATCCTTTCACTTTAATGTTGAAAAGAACAAATATTATTTCGTTATTTCAATGTGTTTTCGTGGCGAAGCACACGCATCAACAGCTGGCTGGCTGCTACGGCCATCCCAGTTCAGAGAAGTGCAGCGTTGCAAGGTCGAACGCCGCGGTCTTCCGTAGAGCCGGCCATGATTGTGCCCTATATACTTTGTACTCCCACCCAGTCGTTGGGCAAATTCGTGTTGACCGATTGAAGAGTTACAACTAGCAAGTGGTAGTCTACCATCTGTTATTATCTATGCCTTACAATTGCCTACCTTTGCTTGACCTGGCGGCAACTGCAGTTGTCATTTGTGCATCAGAATTGCTTCCACTCATATCTAAAATGGAAAACTGGTTGAAAACTGGAAGTTTGAAAGGAAATAAGGAGTAAAAATCGGAAGTTGTGTTGCTTCAGCGTTAAACTCATCAGGTCATTCAACTTCTCGTAGTGAAGTGCGTCAACAACCCTACCCCTCATCCAGGGGCATACAACTAGTGGGATTTGGGTAGGAAATCACGGCATTGCTTCCACTCGTGCCGGACTCTCCTCCTCCACTTTCCTGATGATCTCCCGTGGTCAACTCTTGTTCTCTTTCGACTCCGATGGTAAGAGGGTATCCAAGGCCTCGAGTTTCTTTCAGCTTCCCGTTTTAATTGGCCTTATAATTTTCTTTTATGATACCCTCATTTTTGTTTCTTTTAACGGATTTCCGTGCCTTCTCTATGAGACTCTAAAGGGGGCATGGTGTGTGTATCCTCACCAGGTGTGGTTCACAGTGGTTCGCAGACAATTCTGCGAATCTGAATGAACACATATTTTAGAAAGGTTACCACTTTTCGCGTTGCTAAATAAAATAAATCCACACTAGTAAAAATGAGGCAATGAATGCTCACGGGAACGTATAATTGGGAAATATGTTATAGGAGGAGGATGCACCATGTGTCTCTTTTCAACAAACCAAGACCTGAATCTCGGTAGTTTCGCAGGGTCCTATACCGTGGCCACCAAAATGGGCAGATGCCTTTGTTGTGACAGATGGCTTGAATGGGCTGCGACAGTCATGAAAACAGTTCCAGAATCCATAACATACATTTTTCTTAAGTCATTCCAACCTCAGCAGCTCGGTCCAGTTACAACGATAATTGAGGCGCCTAGAATCAAAACCCGCCAAATCCATATTTTATGAAAATTGAGATAAGCATTTTTTCATATAGCTTTTGCTGCGCTGAATTCATTAAAACTATTATTTTGTTACAAAACCCGCTACATCCTACTGTAAAACGAAGTCAAAGTTGAGGCTTAGTTGCAATATCCGCCAAGTCCAACGACAGTTTCGCCATTTTTGGTCACAAAACCCGCCACATCCACATCAGCCAATAGGAGCACCCAGTTCCGCCATCTTACCTTCCATGATGCTTTGCGAACTGTGTACTCTTTACCTACGTGCATTAGTCAGAGAATGTACCTCTGCCTGACGTGATTAGAACGGTTTATGTTGTTGTACTTTCTGATAATAATTTGTTTTGGATAATTTTGACAAAGAACAAGAAGAACAATAACATTTCGGTCTGGGTGATGTTTTCCACAGAACTGACATTTGCGAACACAAACGTGTCACGAAACCTGATTTTGATATGACTCACGTAAAGCCAGAAGCCATAAACAGAGGGATTGTCCTTCAGGCGCTAGAAGTGAAAGATGTTTCGAGACTGCTTTCGAAGCATTTTTGAGAAAGATGGAGGGAAAATGTAGAGCTGCAGTTTTATTGCAATCTGCTAAGTCGTGGCGAACACGACGAGAATGATGATGATTGAGAAACTAATATTGAGGATGAGGTAGAAACAGAAATTGTGTAGCTATAACTTCCAGTAAAGAGTGTGATCTAATAGTTGAATGACGATAGTTTTGTCTCTAAAGGCCTGGACCATAGGCTCCGTGCGTTAGAGGGAGAAATGCTCCGCCACGCTACGAGTGGCCGGAATTGTAAGCTGTTGCGGTTTACCGCGGACCGCAGAAATATCAGCTGTCATCACACAGCGTGTTGCCATGGCAGACTTGATAATAACTGTAGGATTTCAGAGTATTTTATCTGACAATATTCGGCCCAATTCTTCGAAGAAAGGCCGTCTACTTGCAGAAAGTGGGCATGTTTTAAATTTAGTAGAAAAGCAGTTTGCAGGAAATACCAACAGTGTAATAACTGCTAATGTGATAAGAGAAACATCAGTTCACCAGAAACCTTATCATGTCACAATAGAGGTAACGTATCTATTCATTTTATGCATTAGTTATGGGTGACAGCAGGGGTAGATGACCACGTAGTTCCGCCCCTTAAAACATCAATAACTAACTAACTGGGGTGACAGCGGCATTAATGTTCATGTACACGCAATTTCTAATACGATATAATGTTATCGTAGGTTAATGCTACTAGAGAGACGATTGCATGTTCCTGTGAATGCCCAGCTGGATCGTCAGAGAAGTGCAAGCATATTTCAGCAGTTATTCATGCAGTTAATTCAGAGCATGTAACTTCGCGAACCGATCAACCCTGTGAATGGTCTAGACCTCGAATCTCAAACGCGGGGAAAGAGAAATATAACAAGGGGAAGAGGTTAGAAGAACTTTTTCCCACAAAAAGGCAGAGGCTTGATGTAAAACCAGCTGAAATTCCCGATTTGAAAACCCCATGCATACTATACAAAATTTTAAATGAGGAGAAAAAGTCAGAATCAGTTAAAGTTGCCAATGAATTGCTAGGAAATTTAATAACAGATGTCACAGTTATGGTTCAGAATAATGCATGTAAAAATGTAATAACAACATTATTAATGAAACAGGAGACTACATCTGTAATAACGGTAATTGATGTGTGTAGTGTTAGCAATTCTGCACTAGCAAGTTATTTTTATAACACTCATGTTGTAATTAATAAGACTCAAGCAGCTGACATTTGTGTAAAAACCTTACATCAATCGAAGTCTGACCTCTGGTTTTCAGAAAGGAAGAAAATGATCTCTGCAAGTAAGGCACATTCAATTAAAACTAGGAGAAAAGATCATGAGAAGTTGGTAAATACACTCTTGAACCCTAAATGTCTTAATGGTAGGGGTCTTAGAAATGTCACATTTGGAAAAAAGTTAGAAAAAACTGCACTTGCCAAATACACAAATTTATGTGGTAAAACAGTTGTTGAGAGTGGTCTCATAATTCATCTCACCCATCCTTGGTTGTGTGCTAGTCCTGATGGTATAGTAATGGTGAATGGGAAGCCAGAAAGGGTACTGGAAATTAAGTGTCCTATTTCATGTAAAGACAAACCAATCATAGGTGAAAATGAGGAGATTAATGTGCCCTATCTTATTAGAAATTCAGAAGGAAATTTGGAACTGAAACGAAATCATGCATATTTCACTCAATGCCAGTTGTTGATGTACTGTTGTGGGCTTGATGCTTGTGACTTTTTCATTTATACAGACAACCATAGTTCCATTCTTTTAGAAATTCAAAGAAATGATATGTTCTTAAAGATCTGTATTGAAAAGTTGCAACAGTTTTTCTTCACACACTATTTAAGGGAACTAACGTGCAGATTTAATAATGGGCTTCAGACATCAAGGGAGGTTGTACATTTGTCATAACACAACACATATGCACAATGTCATCAACACTACATAATAGCTCACTTGGAATTTTTTGAAGTATGTTATATACTTTCACTCTTTGAATGCACCGTTCAACATGAATTCGCACACTAGCAATATTGTAAGTGTCATCAACTTCTTCAGGTGTCAAATGACCTTCATGCATGAAGGGTGGCATTACTAAAATTGCATTGCTGTCCTCCAATATAGTTTTTATACCAGGGAAACCTTTATCAGCCATTATTTGATCTCCTGATTCTATCAATTTCAAAATTCCACAGTCATTTGTGATAAAACTGTCACTAGCTCGACCACCATAACATTTGGAAACAAATGTCACCATACCACAAGGAGCAATTGCAATAAGGACCTTAGCAGTATATGTAGACTTATAATTAGAGTACATATACACACGCTGGCTGATCTCAGGAGGCTGTTCTGTTTTAATTTCAGTGCAGTCTATAATAGCTCTACAATTTGGATAGTTATCTTTAAAAATAGAAGGCAATGTAGCATTAACAGTATCCTTGCTAGGCCAGAAAACCCACTTTTTTTGCTTGTGCCAGTACAGGTAAAACAGATTGAAATATCCTAGAAATATTACTACGGTGAATATTGAAAATAACAGCAAGGGCAGCAAATGGTAAGGCTAACTTCATTTTCATTAAGAATACCAAGAGTCTATTTTCTTTACTAATTTTGCGTGTATTACTGTCTGGCAGCAAGTTTAAAAATATATTAAAAATTTCTTTGTTGACACCAGCCAGAACATTTAATTGTGATTCATCAGAAACTGAACTATAACCAAAAAATCCTCTTTCTTCATATGGGAAGTCAGGCCCAGACAATTTACTAACATGTCTAGGTTTAGCATGTAATGTGTGAAGGGATGATATATTTGCTTGTGTGCTGACACTGTTTCCATCCAAAACACAACTGAATTCAAAATTGCTTTCTACATCACAATGTTTGTTTGTCTGAGTTTGGGCATCAGCTTTCATGGACACTAGAGCAGGCTCACTAGTTTGCAGATCTAATATATCAGGTGTTGAAATGACTAGATTTCTATTTACACTTCTCTTCTTCAATCTCATAAATCTGCTGAGAGAGCCTGTTCCTGTTGACTTTCTTCTGTAACATTCAGGAAAGATACTTGGTACATATGCTGGACTAGCAGGATGTTGAGATTTACACCCTCCTATGAAATGTGTACTGCAGATTCTAGATGATTTTGAAGGTGTCCACAAAGTGCCATCTGCCCTATAAAACAAATTGTGTAAATGTGGCAAATTTATGTAAACATACCTTTTAAAGTATGGGCAATCTGTAAATGCAAATATTATTTTGAACACATTTTGTAAAATTTGACTTGGATCTGTATTAGGCCTATATTTATTTGAATTTCTATTGTAATGAGTTCAAATTATTTTGTGACTATCTGGTTTCATAATAATATGTTTGTAGGACTATTTAAAATACTGTAATGCTTTTTTATTTAATGTTTATGTATAACTACACACTTCTAATATATTTCTGTAGGCTATTAATATTTTGTTCCTATTTTTTTTGTCATGTACCAGGGCCTATTTCTGTAAATATAATATTAATCCACTAGCCTTTCGAATCCACTTCGTGAGGTCGGGGAGGAAATCTAAAAAAATTCACACTTTGCTCGGTATTAAGGTATCTGTTATTTAATTATTAAGGCTATCATTAAGACTACTGTGTGATAGAATATCTCTATTATGATGTTTGTGCTTTAAAAATATGGCCTACTGGTGCGGACCTTACCTTGGAAGTATAGCATTACTGTAATTATTTTGGTTGTTACTGTTAACCTATTTGTAAAAGTCATGGTTAGTATAGGTTCTGTACTGTGTAATTTAGTATTAATTAAAATATTGAAATTCCCCATTACTTACTTCTTGCGATTTACTGCTAAAATCCACTGTCTTTTCAAATCCATTTCGTGAGCTCGTGATGGAAAACTATAAAATTTCACGATGCTTCTTCTCAATCCTAGCTCCGACTTCAAGTGAATTCACTTGTACAGTTACCACACTAGGACATGTTATTAGACAATAACAGTAAGAGCAGTAATAATAATAATAATAATAATAATAATAATAATAATAACGACAATAATTATAACGTATTGGATCCAACGTCCTTTTTGACTCTAAAGGCTTTAAGGACTCCACGTTCAACAACACAATCCCAGGTTCACAGATTTGTTGACCACAATAAGTTATCATAATCTCCTGACTGAGAAACAGCTATTTAAAAAAAATTATAAACGTCCTAAATTCAAATTCAAATCCCATGAAGTATACAACAATGTGTTATGAAAATGAATTCAACATACAACGACACAAGTAGGAAGAACAATTACGCCGGTGTCAATGTTCATCTCATGGGAGGAAGAAAACTAATTATGCATTTGCACATAAAACCAGTAGCTAGTAATTCAGTGACTAGAAGATTGGATGGTACCGTAGGCAGTTACTACATCAGAACAACACAATTCTCTAGTCTTCACAAGCAAATGAACCATTTTTTCTTCTAAGGTTTTATGAGAAAAACTACGTAAATGGTGAAATTGGATATGATAAGATATTCAGTCAAGGACACGTAGCCTACTTTTTCTTAAATATATGTTTATAATGTATATAAATGTTTATAACTCTTTGTTCTTTATCATGAAGTATAACTGAAATTTCTTGTGACGGACGTCAAGAGTTAAAACCCTATACAGTATAATACTCCTCGTTTATTAAGTATCGTTGTAATTCCGATCTTGCATCCAGAGGAATTGATTCTAACATTAGGAATATACGCCCATTCACCATCTTAAATGCACGGAATCGTCGATCTTGTGCCTTCTGCAGAGAAAGGCTCGTATGTGAGACTACATACTCGCTCCGTTTCCTCATTGTAACTGTAATATATAGCAAATTATCAATATCAATGTCTTATATCTTCAAGATGGCGGCTGCGTGCTATATGTAGTGTGATAATCTTGTGAATAACGCTAGCGAGGTCTCGTGTATGATACTCCTTTCTTTCAAAGTTTCGTGTTAATTGCGCAAGTTGGATCCTGAGATATTGATTTTGATCTTTTAAACGTACGCTCAGCTATCATCTTGAACATATGGCGAAGCTGTTCTTTTGCCTTAGGTATACGATGCCAATTAACGGTTTTACTTTACTAATTTTCGTTATTGTATCCCTACATTATAACAGGGGTATTTACTCTTATACTCAATAACTTCAAGATGGACGCTGCGTGCTATATTCAATGTGATATTCTTGTGAGTATTACCAGCGAAATCTTGTATATTGTACTACTCTCTCATCACCTTTCGCGTTAATTGTGTTATTCCATCTTGAGTTAATGATAATCAAGTTTTAAACTCCCAGCAACCATCGTGAATGTGTGAAATCGCTGTTCTTTTGACTTGGTCATGGGAAGTTACTCACAAGATTTTACATTGTAACTAATTTTCGTATTGGTAGCTTCATAATACTTTGAGTTATTCTTTATCATATTCTATACTTTCAAGATGGCCGCCGTGCGTTGTACTCAATGTGTTATTTTTATGGCATGTTCAGCAGTGTCCCATATTTGGTACTTCATTCTTACTGACTTCCGTTTTATTTGGACAATTACATTCCGAGTGGTTTATTATTACGTTGTAATAGTACTCCAGCTGACATCATGGAAATTTGGAATCACTGTCATTTTTCTCGGGCATACAATTCCACATAGGCTATAAGGTTCTACCTTATCACGAATTTTCGTTATTGTAGCTCTAAATTATGACATTTCAGGATGGCTGCTGCGCGCTATATTCAGATTGTTCAACTTATCACATAACTGCTGACGCCTCTCACATAATAATACTCTCCTAACAAGTTTCGTTTCAATTGTGGAATTATATCCTGTATTACTAATTTGTATATTATTGTAGTACGCCTAGCCACCATCTTCAATGTATGGAATCGCTGTTATTTGGCTTTGGGCATAAGAAGCAACGTATAAGTTAATACCTTATTACTAAATTTCGTTATTATAGCTTTAGGATTTTTTTTCGTGTGGCCTCCTGAGAGGCCGAGTGCAGGTCTTTCTATTCGACGCCCGTGGGCGACCTGCGCGTCGGGATGAGAGATGGCATGGATGAAGATGAATGAAACTGGGCAAGGATGTGGAAGGAAGCGGCCGTGGCCTATCAGAAGGTACCGTCCCAGTATTTGCCTGGTGTTGAAAATGGGAAACCACGGAAAACCATTTCAAGGACAGCCGACGGTGGGGCTCGAACCCACGCGTCTACCGAGTCAGCAGAGAGCTTGGCCCCATGACCTAATGCTGCGCTTTAGCCAGCGTAGCCACTGCTGTCGGTAGCTTTAGGATACCGAAAGTTATTAATTTAGTTTTAAATTTCAAGATGTCCGTTGTGCACTATATTCAGTGTGATAATATTTTGATTTACACAGGCGAGAACCTCTAAATGATACTCATGTCCTGCCAACATTTGACTTAATTAATCAATTACATGCCGAGTTTTCGACTTTAATGTTCTAATGTTTGCGCAGCCGCCATCCTGAACGTGTGGGGAGAGTGTTCTTTTGCATTGGCAGCACAGCGCGACATATACGGTCTTACCTTGTCATTAATTTTAATTACTGTAGTCCTTAGGTGTTGAATGTTACTTATATTTCATAAGTTCAAGATGGCGCCTGCGCGCAATATGTACCCTCATAATATAGTCATCACGTTGGTAACAACCAGTCCTCTTATAAAACTTCCTAAATGTCATGTACTGTGAGCCATGATACATTGGATTATGTTATAGGTCAGAATGGTTGCACGATTGGCACAGCCGCCCTCTTAAAATTACTCCCTTATAGTTTTGAACGTACACGCTTCATACATGATTTTTTGTTCAAAAGTTAGTAGAGATCTGATAATTAGTTCAGTCGTAATTCGATTAAGGCATTGAACACTTGCCTGGCCACCATTATGTATTCGTTAAGATGGCGGCACAAAATAAAGTATGACACTAAGGTGTCCCTTTACTGGTGCTAACAGTGTACCAAAGTTTATTTGATTCGGATTCGTCGTTTGGGAATTGATAGGGCGGACAGACATACACGCATACACACACACACACACACACACACACACACAGAGACAGACACACGAGTAGTTGTTTACAGGGGTTCTGGGCCCTCCACCACCTCCCGTCTACTCAAGATGGTGGCCGTGGCTTACCTTATCCTACCCTAACCAAACAAGATGGCGACCGTAGGTTAACTTATCCTAGCTTAACCTAACGAGATGACGGCCGTAGCTTTACTTAACCTAACCTAACCTAACCTAAGAAAATGGCGGCCATATCTTAACTTAACCTAACCTAATATACGAGGTGTGATAAAAAGTTTCAAGGAATTTCAAGATGGCGGCCATAGCTTAACTTAACCTAGCCTAACCTAACCTAACTTAACCTAACCTAAACTAACTTAACCGAACCTAACCTAACTACAAGATGGCAACCGTACCTTAACTTAACCTAGCTTAACCTAACAAGATGGCGGCCGTAACATAAATTAACCTAACCTAACCTAACAAGAGTGCAGTCATAGCTTAACTTAACCTAACCTACGAGGTGTGATCCAAAGGTTTCAAAGAATTTTAAGATGGCGGCCATAGCTTAACTTAACCTACCCTAACCTAACCTCACTTAACCTTACCTAACCTAACCTACGAGGTGTGATCAAAAAGTTCCAAGATGGTGGTCATAGCTTAACTTAACCTAAGCTAACATAATCTAACCTTACCTTTCTCGAGGGCAAGTCAATGGCATAGCGCAAAACTTGGGGGTGGATGCTCTTATACGGAGGGGTGACACCCCCAAGATAAGATTGCAGCTATAGCGTATCATAACGTAGCCTAACCTAACAAGATGGCGGCCGTAGCTTAACTCAGCCTAAGCTAACCTAACAAGATGGCGGTCATAGCTTAACTTAACCTAACCTAACCTACGAGGTGTGACCAAAATGTTTTAGAATAGTTGTCAATAGCTTAACTTAACCTAACCTAACCTAACCTACCCCTAAGCTAAGCTAACCTAACCTAAGCTTACCTACGAGGGGTAATCAAAATGCTCCAAGATGGTGGCTATAGCTTAACCTAACCTAACCTATCCTAATCTAACCTATGTTAATCTAACCTAACCTACGAGGTGTGATCAAAATGTTTCCAAATGGCGGTCATCATTTTCACCCTTCTAAGTGCAAAAATCGGTGGGTGAATGCTCTAATTGGGGCCGGAAGGGGGGGGGGGGGGGGAGGACGGGTGTCTGAGAGTTGGTCAACCATAGATGGTGATGACTAGGGAGGGGGAAGGGTTGTCAATAGCTTAACTTGACCTAACCCTCCAAGATGGCGGTAGTAGCTTAACTTAACCTAGTCTAACCTAACATCATGGCGGCCATAGCATAACCTAATCTAACCTAACATACGAGGTATGATCAAAAAGTTTCAAAGAATTTCAAGATGGCGGCCATAGCTTAACTTAACAAGTCCTTCCTCCAAGATGGTAGCCGTAGTTTAACTTAACCTAGCCTAACCTAACAAGATGGCGGTCATTGCTAAACTTAACCTAACCTAACTTGCGAGGTGAGATCAAAAAGCTTTAAGATGGTTGTCAATATAGCCCAGTGCAATTAGAGTTTAACCCGGAAATTTAAAATATCAAGTCCGGATATGAAAAAATAGTTGTAAGTACCTTTAAATAAGATAATCCTAAAAGTCCCACGGCCACCTTGATGGGATACCTAAAATATCCTGGAAAAACCTGGAGAATCCTGGAATTTTCCTGGAACGCTTATAAATGGCGAACGAATGGTCAGAGTCTGGTTGTTTGTGACTTATTAACATGTATTTGTATGCAGAATAATATTTTTAGGTACCCAGGAAAATAAATTGGTACACTGTAAAAAAAATCAATAAAATGTTGAATATTTTTGCACTTTTTTAGGTAAAAAATCCGAATTTTGACAAAATATGACCTGCTTCCATGCCAAAATGCAGTCACATACACGCAGATAATTATCAGCTATGATAAAATTAATTATTCACTGTAAAAAAGCCTAAAAAGTTCGAAAACACGGTGTTCGTTGCCTCGACTATGTCCAAAATGGGCATAAGTCGCGGACCCGGAGTTACCGAATTCATCTTGTTTTTCTTTTTCTTTTCCTAGAGATCCTTAGCCTTGTGTTAGAACTATGTTTTTTTTCTGTTTTCTTCACAAATACGTACGGCACTCTCTCCCCACTCATCCTTCCCACTCCTCCCCCTCAACCCTGCCGCCTTTGTTCCCAACACTCAAGTCCAATCAATGTATGCTTCTTACGACAATTTTATGTTAAATTAAGAAATATGTTTTATAGGATTCATAAAGCAAAAAATTCACTGAGTTGTTTTAATTAGATAGTAAATATAATCAAGTTAACGTTATTTAGAAATACAAAGCTTTGTTGAATATTCATTGGCACAAAGGTAAACTACCGTAATGAGGTAGACGCTTAAAGAATTATGTAATGTGAAAAGAATAACTTGTGTATATACGTACATATTGTACGTCTTATAAAAAATTAGAGGAACGAACAAAACATATCTGTACTGGTAAGACTAGGAACGAACAAGTATAAGGAATACATAATTATCAGAGACGTCGACGCGTCCGTGGCGGGACCTCCTCAGGGTCGTTGATGAGCTCTGCAATTCAAAACAGAGGCCTGAGCATTCTTTTAAACTAAAATCTACAATAAGCCTATTGAAGTTGCAAATGTTTACCTTCTGGAAACTCGTCTTCTTCTTCTTCTTCTTCCTAATCGGAGTCTTCACACCGATTACTGCAGCCGTGTCCATGACAATATCCACACAACTTTGTGCAGTCAATGCGGTTCTTTCTGCCTCAGGATCAATAATTCGTGGCGCACTCTTTGATAACGAATCTTCAAATTGCATTGCTTCCTTGTAAGATGCTCAGGCGCCTAAGCTGTGAAGAGTGGCAATGAGAGATCTGGAGCCGTAACGCCTATGAAGAGCGACGCTTAAACCGACATGAATCGAATACAAAAAAAGAGCGAGGACGCACAGCTGACACGATTGAGTGGCCGATCGACTTAACTAACCGCGTACGAGCCCGATCAGATTTGTTCTCGTCATTGTCACAAATAAGATCTTCAATGAATGGTTGAAGGCTTGCTGGAATTAAATCCTGGCCTCCAGTAGCAATTTCTTCGACTGAGGAATAGACGGTGTCATCATACCCGCGAGATTTAATGAATTTTCAAATCAGCTTTGCAGCAAGCGATATAATCCGAAGTTTCTCTTTTTCCGGGTCACAACTTTTTGCAGTGTACCAACTGTCATTTAGAATTCTATGATCAAAGCCCGTAAAACATACAATACAGCGTTCGCCGGGTAGCTCCGTAAATGTTATGGCGTCACCATACTTTTCTTTTAATTTAGATTTTAAATGTTTTACCGTGTAGCCTACATCTCCCCGGATTCATGTTTCTCCATTACTTCCAGGAGTGATGCTAGTGAAACCTGGCAATCAGCAGATTCTTTTTCTAGCTCTTGGCACAAAAAATCAAATGCTGATTTGTTGTGGGCGTCTTCTTTTCTGCCTTCGTTGTGCGTGTTGCCAGGGACAGAAGAGCCGGGCCGTTTGAAATACGCGTAGCACTTCCGGTGATATCTTCCTTCAGCGGCTACCAAATCCGTCAAGGCACTCAAATTTTATTCAAATGTTCGTCCCCAGTCATCATTCCTCTTCTTAGCTTCTCCACGGAGGGCGTCAATAAACTCAATGTACTCTATTTTGCTGAATGGATTGCGATCAGGATGAGCGTAGTCAATTTTTTCTTTACAAAACAGACACTGAGTTTTAAAATCGAACACAAAGTCTCCTAATTGTCTTTTCGGTCGAAAAACTTCTTCTCTGTCAGGGTTTCGGGAGGTTTTGGTCGTTTTGTGTAGATCTTCCTACATTCACTGTGCAACTCTACGAAAGTTTTCTCGCCGAACCGTAAATGGACGCCGTCCTTTCTAATCAGGCTGGAATTCACAATTGTTCGTACACCGCTAACACCACATGTCACCAAAGCACCACCACCTTCGTCACACGTGAAATCGCACAAATAACACTTTTCCATTGCGAAATAACCACTTTAAACAAATTAAAACGATGTGTATGTATGTTTCTGTCTGTGAAGTAAAAGGAGAGGGGGGGGGGGGGGGAATGTAAAAGGACGAGAAGAAAATGCAATATAACACAAAAGTAGCGTACGTTTCAGCATATAAGACGGAATTTAAAAAAAACACGCGAAAAAGCGATAAATTGAGCATTTTTCAGACTTCGATTCACGCCCATTGTAGCCATATTCCAGGCAACGAACACCGTGTGTTCGGACTTTTTAGGCTTTCTTTACAGTGAATAATTATTTTTATCATCGCTGATAATTTGTTGCGTTATGTGAATGCATTTTAGAATGGAAGCAGGTCATTTTTTTGTGGTCAAAATTCGGATTTTTTTACCTAAAAAGGGCAAAAAATTCAAACTTTTTTTTTAGAGTGTACCAAATGTTTTTCCTGGGTACCTAAAAATGATTCTGCATACAAATAGATATTAATAAGCCAAAAACAACCACTCTGACCACTCGTTCGCGATTTATAAGCGTTCCAGGAAAATTCAGGTTTCTCCAGGATATTTCAGGTATCCCATCAAGGAGGCCGTGGGACTTTTAGGATTATATTATTTAAAGGTACTTACAACTATTTTTTCATATCCGGACTTGATATTCTAAATTTCCGGGTTTGGCCTTTTTTCCGTCTAATGGCACTGGGCCAATAGCTTAACTCAACCTAACCTACCTAACATAGTTGAGGTTGAAGAACTGTAGGGGTAGGCCAAGGTTCGAATAAGCTAAACATATTATCTTGGATGTAGAATGAAGTGGTTATGTAGAGATGAAACGATTAAGTAGAGATTTAGGTATTAGAAAGTAATTTTTTGAAAGACTTTGTCTTGAGCGAGGCACTCTATGGAAATCGGACTGTTAACGCAGCAGAAAAGAAGAGAATAGAAACATTTAAAATGTGGTGTTACAGGGGAATGATAAAGATGAGATGCGTAGATGGAGTAACACAATTAAGGGGCATTAAAACGAGTGCACGAGATGTTTTTAGCGACGTCTAACGAAGAAAAGAGATAGGTTGGTAGGACACATAGTATGGCATCCAGGTAATCGAGGAAAGATGTGTGAGGGTATAAAAGAAAGGGGTCACATTCTTCTGTAAACCGAACCAAAACCAAAACTAACCTAACCTAAGCGAACCTATATTTTCCTTTTCTGAGGCTAAGTCAAGGGCCTAAGTGCAAAACTCGGTGGGTGGATGCTCTCATGGGCATGTGGGGATGATAAGAGTGGACCGTCAGAGTAGCTAAGCGTGGGGGTATCTTTGGTCTGTTAACTAACGATGGTGGCGGTCATGTATGCGACTAGGGAGGGGGCTGTTAGTGTAACTTAGCAGGGATATCTTAGTCGGTTGGCTTAAGATGGCGACGGTCACTTGCGTGGCTAAGGAGGGAATGATTAGGCTAGAGTATTTCTAGAAGTCATTTTCCATGTGTGGAGGATGATGAGAGCGGACAGTCGTGGTAGTTGAGCAGGAGTATCTTTAGTCGGTCAACTGAAGATGATGGTGATAACGTGTGTGGCTATAGAGGGGATGATTAGGGTTGAGTAATTAAGAAGTCGTTTTCCATGTGTGGGAGATGATAAGAGTGGACAGTCAGGGTAGCTGAGCGGAAGTATCTTTAGTCGGTCAACTAAAGATGGTGGCAGTCACGTGTGTGGCTAAGGAGGGAGTGGTTAGGGTAGAGTATTAATAAATATTTTTCCTCTGATGCTTTATGCAAATACAGAGATGGTGAATGCAAGTCCTCCACCTCACATCACCTAGTCTAAATTGAAAGACATTTGCGATGTGCGATCATCATATTGAATGAGGAGGACCGGTGGTAGAACAAACTAGCTGATGCAACACGAGGCAAGGCGTTGAGTTACAGGAAGCAGAAGTGCGAAACATGATTCTTACAGAGACAAGATGAATCTTGCAGTGTATGACGTCACGCGATATAGGTGTACACGTGAGAAACGCTTTATCAGCAGACAAATGCTGCAATGCAGGTTTTTTTTCATTTTATGACTGATACTTGTTCCAGGTTAAGTTGTAGTTCCAACAAGAACAAACCTATGGAGAGGTGGTGAACGATGTCACAGGGTAATGTTCAAGATGCCTCAAGTTCCTAATTGCACGAGGCTGATGACCAAGATGTTCCAAACGCCTGTAAGCAACTTCATTCGACAAAATAGATCTATTACAACATTTCAAGTTTATTACCAAACGGGACTAATAACCAATATACCCCTATGCATCTATGCCTCTTGGGGGTGACATCCTTCCCCAAATGAGAGCATCCACCTACCGAGTTTTGCACTTAGAAGGGTGGAAATGATGACCGCCATCTTGAAAAATTTTGATCACACCTCGTAGTTTAGGTTAGGATAGGTTAGACTAGGTTAGGTTAGGTTAATCTATAGCCACCATTTTGGAGCATTTTGATTAACCCTCGTAGGTTAGCTTAGGTTAGATTAGCTTAGGTGAGGTTAGGTTAGGTTAGCTTAGGCTAGGTTAGATTAAGTTAAGCTATTGACAACCATTTTAAAACTTTTTGGTCCCACCTCGTAGGTTAGGTTAAGTTATGCTATGACCGCCATCATGTTAGTTTAGGTTAGGTTAAGTAAAGCTATGGCCGCCAACTTGCTAGGTTAAGCTACGGTCGCCATTTTCTTAGGTTAGGCTAGGTTATGTTAAACTACGGCCGCCATCTTGTTAGGTTATGCTAGGTTAAGTTAAGCTACGGCTGCCATCTTGAGTGGCGGGGGAGTTGAGGCCCTAGAACCCCTGCAAATCCACTACTCACACGGACATTTGGCCCGTGTAGATCTATAAGTCCACTTTCCTTTCTTACAAAATTCGAAAGTATACTAAAAATAGTGGAGCTGTCATTTCGTTACGTTACGCAGTGTTGACATTTCCAAGCCACTTATTCACGGCAGGATATATGTTTATAAGAGTCCATGGGGAGGCAGATAGATTTCATTGTTAACGATACAGGTAAGTCTTTTTTCAGAAACCTTTTCCAAGGTAACGATGTTTAGCGGAACAATGCCCACAGGAGATTTCAATATGCCTCTAAGTCCTCCACTTGGAGGACAAAGGACTCTTTATATAGACAGCCAGGAATTTTTGACATTACTATCGTGGTAGTGGTCGATGAGCGACGGAACAAAGCACTGAAGTTATTACAACATTCTAAAAGGAAAGCTTTATTTTCTGCTAATGGGGTGTAATCATGTCATTGTAAAATTTCGTTCAATGGCATAACAACTGCCACATCAATTTAGGAGTTGCTTTGGAAATACATTCTTAAATATGTCAAGTCCTTTATGAAAGCATCTCTTCTAAATACACTGGTGGAAAAAAATATCCCAACACCAAGAAGGGGTTGTGCTAGAATAACGAACGTTGGTAGGCGTGTTTATACATCTGAAAGATGACGTTGATTCAAATATCCTGCAAATTGCATTAGCGTGGCGCTAGTAGTGGCCCCACGACTTTGCACATCTGGTTTGCTTTAAATACGGGCTGTACTGTGTGAGAGCGTTAGTTACCTGTGAGATTGGATGAAGTGACTGTGAGTGGGTCAAGAATGCCTTTACGACGAAGAGGCCAATATAAACAGCTCACTGCGTTTCAACAAGGCCGTAAAATAGAGATACGTGAAGGTGGATTTCCTTCCGCACTATTTCAGAACGACTTCGCAGGAATGTCTCCACTGTGCATGCGTGCTGGCATCATTGGTCACGAGAAGGTACGGTCGCAAGAAGACCGGGCTCCGGACGTCCCCGTGGTACCACCGAGAGAGAGGACCGCCGTATTCGGCGTATGACTTTGGTGCATCGGACGGCGTCTGCAGCAGCAATTCGATACCTGCAGAATTTGTATTAAAAAAAAAGAACAGTTATGAATTTCACTAGCCCCCATGTGTTGAGATATATTGTACCGTATTAAGCCAACGTCATGGTTCACTAAGTTATAAGTTTATTGCATGGTCCAAAAGAAAGAAGTTCCGTAGAGAAATCCTCCTATTTTCATAGGTTGTAAAAGTGCAAAATGGCTTATAAATTTCCCTTCATCTGAATCACGTGTTCGAATTAATTTCGAAAATATATTCTTGAAAATAAATGGTAACAAACTTTAATTTGCAGCATTGATCGCAATATGGGACACACTACTAAAATGTGGCCGTGCCATGAAAATTTGGATAAACAGCACTACATACGGCCTACTATTTCACCTTGTATCGTAATGGATAATCCACCAACGAGTGTTGAGCTGCACATTCACCCACACACAAAGTACGTTATTGGACCCATCCTACACTTCCTTCTGATAAGCTTGCGTTCCACCTCATCATGAATAGCAGACCAGA
This sequence comes from Meconema thalassinum, assembly GCA_946902985.2. Classification (NCBI taxonomy): domain Eukaryota; kingdom Metazoa; phylum Arthropoda; class Insecta; order Orthoptera; family Tettigoniidae; genus Meconema; species Meconema thalassinum. The sequence goes on along the minus strand of OX336389.2, from coordinate 689,795,323 downwards.
TGGTAGAGGTATCGACTGAAAGAGGTCTCTTCACTTTATTACATACAAAAGGTAGCAAAATATCCTAGTTAGTTAACATTACTAAATGACAAGAGTGCATATGTGTGCTGCAAAATAATCTACAGTAGGCAGGAACCAATTTAATAATACCCCTCAGAACTTGCTCACCAGATTATTTCAACTGAGTATTGTCCCTGAAATGCAGGAGGCCATAGCCCTTATGGGATTTGCAAGGCTCCTTTTTATTTATTAATTATTGTATTTATGTATTTATTTACACTTCATTATTCTTCTGGAACTTGATCTGGGTAGCTAAGCACGATAACGTTTTGGCTATTTCCGGATTTGAAATACGAGGGAGTTTGAACCCTATCATCGACCATCTTTGAAATAATTTCCTGTGGTTTTCAGCTCCAGGCTAATGCCTTCTAACAGGCCACGGCTGAATCCCTCAAAATCCTTACCCGTTTTACTCCACTTTATTAATTTTATTTTTCATTAACACCTGTCATGAGGTCGGTGTCAGGAAGGGCATCCAGAAGTAAAACAATCATCACATAGCATATCGTCTCATTCTAGGACCCTCAGAGAAAGGAATAATAAGGGGTAGAAATACATTATTCTTATGCTCTCTGAATAGATTTAAATATGCTATTCTGATGACTTTTCAACAGATTTCAATTCACAGTAAAATAAAAGAAGCAAACAAAGCGAACAGGAAAAGAAAGCGTTGTCAAGTCAAGTTCCATTCTGTAGATATGTCCATCGCGCTAATGGTGTCAACAACTCATCCGTGTTTTTAATCTCCCGGCATTTATACCAATAGAACCAATGCATGTATGTCAAAAATGGTAAATGAGATTTTGCATGCAATCTCTTGATAAATTAAAAGCAGCCAGGCTTCCAATAATAAAAATGCCTCCTGTAAAACGGTTGTGCGGTGAAATAAAAGCTGTGCGATAAACGTAGGATGTGGCCGAAAAAATGAAACAATTGTGGTAGTCGGGGGGGGGGAATGAACACTTCCCGTGATGAACAATCTGGCATTCGTAATGAAAATATCGCATTTCATTGCGTGGGACAATGACAGCATGCAAAGTGAGGAGGAAATAGGCAAACCGTTGGCAACACAAGGCAAAGAAGAGTACACTATTGAGAGAATAGGCCTGCTACTTAATACTTCAGATACCAATGCACTCTCTGCCATCTTTGTGTACAAGGGGTACATAACTAGACTCCTGTCCCAATGGTAATGTGTTCGGTTCCCAGCTCTAACAAGGAATTAAAGGGGGGAAGTCAACCAATATGCATACGCTTGAAAGAAACATATATCTTCGATGCCGCTAATCACATTGGCATGAAAATTGATATACCTATTATTAGTATAATTATCTATAACATCGGCATTTTTCATATTTCTATATCAAAATTTGGAGTTTATATTGAAATTCCAAATTTGAATTTTGAATACCAACTGATGTAGCGGTACCTTTTTCAAGAAATCTTCGATTCCAATTTTCTCAAAATTGAGATTTAATGTCACCAATAATGGTTCAACAAATATACGCAAGGGTATTTTTCTTTGTATAATATCAACGTATTTGTAACATTTGACAACCAGATATATGTGGGTTCAATTCCCACTTTCTCTCCTTCTACAAGCACCCTTTCTGCGGGTTGCATTGTTCATCCTCAGCGTTATTGAGGGAATGAGAAATATATCGTTCAATAGGTTATTTCACATTCACTAAGAAATGTGGCCGATTACCCAATCTTGAACATTTAATCCCGTTATTTCAGTCATTTCTCAGGAATATGTACTCAGCATTGTAAAGTAGTAAAATACCATTAGCAGCTATTGTAGAGAAATCCCGGCATATATTTATTGAAGTTCGCACAGAGGGGATATGCACAGATGGGACTGGGGCTCTATTAAAGGGAGCTTACCGATCACAGAGCAGCAAGAAACTGACTTTAAATCGCAAAATAACCACGCCATTAGCACCCTTAGTTTCCGTGAGAGTCTTTGGTCCTTACGGTTCGAATCCATAGAATTCCAGTTATTTAACGTTGTACAAAGAAGAATTTTCATTGAGCATGCGTAGCTGTTTACTACTGGAGTTGAAATGTTAACTGGACTCTGAGAATGAAGGAAGTCAAAATTAACAACAACTGATTAAGCCAAAATATGTCGAGCAAAATACGGATGGAAAGGAAAACTATATTGTTATATTGCAAGATAACGATAATAATGTCGTGAAGTAAGTATTTACGGCTGTGGTGGCTGAGAGCGCTAACGCGCTACCTCGTGCATCGCTGGCATCGGGAGAGCGTGGGTTCGAATCCCACCTCGGCTGTCCTGAAAATGGATTTCGTGGTTTCCCTATTTGACCACCAGGCAAATGGCGGGAACAGTTCCTTTCATCATATCCACGGCCGACTTCCTTCCCACTCCCCTCCCTGACCCTTTCTTCCTTAATTAGGCCCAAATTAGTGGTCACCTGGGCCATCGGCATGTCACCATCCCCAGTTGTATCTGCTCCCAGTGATCATCCTTGTGACGGTAGAGTAACGATTCCTCTCAGAGTCCGTGGGTGGAGCCGAGCGGGAAACATGAGAGATACACACTTCCTCCGGCTTGGCATCATTTAAAAAACCTGAAATTTGAACCGCATGGGCTGTATCTCCGTTTCTCTGAAAAATATAGAGTTATTTGTTTGTATATTTTAATTTCAAGATGGGCACAGCGCGTTATATTCACTGTGAAATTCCTATGAATAATTTTGGTCAGATATTTTGTATTGTATTTCTCTCGCACTAAATTTTGCGTTTAATGTGCTATAACATTGTGAAGTAAAGCAATTCAAGTTTCAAAAATACGCCCAGTCACCATCATGAACGTATGGAGCCACTGTTCCATTGAGTTGGACATAGGAAGCTGCCTATCAGATTCTACATTACTGATAATTTTCACTATTGAATCTTTAAAAAAAAATACATCGTGTTATGCATTAACATATTCAAGATGAATCTATTGAGTCGCTGTACGCTTGCTTTGGGCATACAATGCGACTTATAAGGTCCTCCTGTAACACTAAATTTCGTTATTATAGCTCTAAGACACCGACAATTTTGATAAATTTTGAAATTTCAAGATGGCTGCTGTGCACTATATTTAATATGACAATCTTTTGACTAACACAAGTGAGAGCTCTTGCGGAATGCATTCGTCTCGACTTGGCATGCAGTGGACTGCACAAGGGAGTTACTGGGAGTCACGTTAACGAAATATAAAACTGCTCTCCAGATATCGACTAACCCCCACTACTAACACACTGAGGCACACGTGACTATATGTAGACTGCGCAGGTGTAACACTGATTTCCGAGAACATATTTTGAATTTGGTTTTGTGCGTCTTTCAGAGACTAGGGATAATAAAATTTATGTTATTGGTTTTACGTCCCTTTCAACTACTGTGGGCTTTAGAGACGACGGGGTTCCGGAATTTTGCCTCGAACGGGATCTTTAACATGCCAGTAAATGTACGGATACGACTCCCTCACATTTGTCTACCCTCAAATGCCAACTGTCTGCGCCAGTTTCCATCCCTACAACCTTGGGCATAGCAGGCGAGAACGTCACCGCTGAGCCACGCAGCCAGTCACCTTGTTCATGAATCCCGTGTGCGTGTGAGCTTACAGAACATATTAGCAGTTTTCTTGTGGGGACAATAAATTGTAATTATTAGGGACTGGGTCTGATAATGTTATTGGTTTTACGTCCCTTTTAACTACTCCGGCTTTTAGAGTCGCCGATGTGCCGAAATTTTGCCCTGAAGGGGAACTGAAACGTGCCAGCAAATCTACTGACTCCCTCACATTTTTGCACCCTCAATTGCCATCTGACTGCGCCAGGATTCGATCCTGAAACCTTAGGCACAGCAAGCGAGAACGTTAACACTGAGCCAGACAGCTGACTGGGCTTGAGATAGGTGCCCCGGGGCTTGACGTACGGCACCATTTCAGCATTTTCCAGTGTACGTACAGAACAATCTCTACATAGTATAAAACAAAGTCCATTATTCTTGGATGTAACGGGTAATCTCGAGAACCACTGGATGCGTTTTATGCGGTTTGCACCATTCTGTAAAGGATTTTTCGTGGAAGGTTTCTGTAGAAAAACATTCATGTACGACCAATGGAAGCCAAGTAGTAACGATTTCAGTGAATCGAGTCGAAGAAAAACCTGCCGTCCGTGCGCCTTTTAAGCCTACGCTGGACAATCCGTTAAATATATCTATATACGATGAATGTACGAATCGTTCAGCATGAACGGTTCTACAAAGTCCGCGACAGCATATCTCTATCTTTAATACATCGCCCACTATAAGTGTTTTACGCTTTCATTTCTTCCAACAATCTCCATACAGTGGTAATTTAAATTACTAGCTTCGGAGCGAGTTTACGAGCTAGCAAGCGAGCCTATCACCCGAGCTTCGGCCAGCATCAAACTGTCGAGTCGTGTCGTTAAGACTTTGGAGAAGAGTAGCCTATATGAGTTTGGAGTTTCGCTGTTTACCTCGGCGTTTCTGAATTGCGTCTAGGACCTGCCGTCCGTACGCCTTTTAAGCTTACGCTGCGTAAACAGATAAAGATACCGGGCGAAGCCGGTGCGGGTTACTAGTTGAAAGATAAATGACACTAAGGATGGCCGTTGTGAGGGCTGGAACAAGAACCGCTGATCTTCGAACATGCTGAACCCCACTTCTATCACAGAATGTGTGTCGGTCGCGCAGGTGGGTGGTTACTTCACTTTTGATGAGCAGTGTACAGCCACGTGAAATGGACCAGAAGGAGACATGTGACTGATAGAGTGGGGTAATTGTGTCTGCTGGCCAACACAAAGCGCTGACCGTCGAGACTCTGGCCTTCCTTGGCCACGACGAGTCGCATCATTTCCTTTCGTCGACTTTGCTGCGTCGTTAGTTCCTGTGTGCTAATACTGCACAGGTCCGCAGTGAGCCAGGGACAAATGGACACACTTCCTCCGGCTTGACATCATTTAAAAAACAGGAGGGAAACAAATAGCAGTTCCTGTAACAAAAAGTGTAGGGAGGGGGACATAACTCATCCCGACAAGTCGAGTGGATTGGAAAATATAAAACTTCCATCGCTAGAGGGACTTCATCGTGTGATTTCTCACTATAAACAGAGTTTTCAAATTGTGTTATTATTATTATTATTATTATTATTGTTATTGTTATTCGTGCTAGGATTGCCGAAGATAAACTCTAACTTAATATAATTTGAAATCATTACATCGTCGTCGTTACGTGTTTTGTAGAGCAAATTTGTCCTGTATATTTGGATCTGATGATGCTCGCTTAACGAGCGAAACAGGTTATCCTTATTAGCTCTTCTGTAATCCATGACAGGTTGTATTTTTCGTATGCCCCAGCAATTTAGGATTATAATATGCTGACTGACTGGAAGGTACCAATAACTTATCCATTGAAAGTTGTGTAAATATATAGATTTGAAATTCTCGTAAATTTCTCAGACTGATATTTTCTGTACTCGTTATTTGGCCCATTGGCATGACCGTGTACCAGGGAGCTGCAGAAATTTCAAAAGTTCAAATTTTGGCTTCGACGGTGGCCATCCCGAGTGGTTTCCCAAGACTCCTTCCAGGTAAATACTAGGATCAGGTCTGATTTCGAGTATCAGGTCACTATCCCATCTACGACTCTGAAAATCGAGTTAGGCCTACATATAATACTACAATCACCACAGAAGCACACGGGGCTGACGACCCAGACGTCTCAAACCCTAAAATGAATTAGCAATACTTACCAACAACAATAACAAGAACATTAGTTCTGAAATGTGTAAGAGATTTATTTAAGTTCCGTAATACTATTTAGGAGATTATTTGAATGGGCGAAAACCATAATGTGTGTAACTCCGCTTACCAATATGCCAGGCACGCCCCCAAACATATGACGCTGTCCACTTCCAGCTTTAGCGGCTAACATTCATGGCTGTCGCCCCAGAGGCCCGGGTTCGATTCCCGGCTCTGCCTTGAAATTTAATTCTGGTCTGAGGGTTGGATCGGGGTGCACTCAGCCTCGTGGCAAAAATGAGATGAGGTGAGGTCGATTTCCACCTAAGCCATCCGGGAAGTGGTTCTCCTGGTTTCCGCACTTCTACTCCAGAAAAATACCCGGATGGTTCCTAGCTTAAGGGCAGGGCCGCTTCCTTACCAATCCTCACCGGAATTACAAATTCACACACTAATATAGTCACGACAATAACACAGGCTATCAGACAAATTCTGCACTCACCCAACTACATGGGGCTAAACGACCACGATGTTCAAGCACCCAAAATGAAACAACAATTATATCAGGGTTCCCCGCATAACGGAACCGAGAATCGATCCTGGACTCGCGTGGTGACAGTCAAGAATGGTAGTCACTACACCACGAGTAGGAAATTTCCTACTTACAAACACAAACATGGGAAACTTGTCAGAATAAATTAGTTCCAGGATTTTTTTTTTTTTTTTTTAAGCGTATGGCTTTTAGCGCCGGGAGTGTCCGTGGACATGTTCGGCTCGCCAGTTTTGTAGCTGCTTCGAGACGGACACCCAATGGGTGAGCTACAAGTACCGTTGGGGAGGAAAGTTGGAAGGGAGGGTCGAGGAGTTGGAAGGTAGCGGCTGTGGCCTATAGGTAGGGACCAACCCCGGCATTTGCCTGGAAGGAAGATGGGAAACCACAGAAGACCATCTTCAAGGTTGCCGGCGGGGGGATTCGAACCTCCTCGCCTCCCGGATGTGAGTGACTGCCATCAGTCATGCCGTAACGACCTCGGCTAACTCACCCGGTAGTTCCAGGTTAAGAATCTCTAAGTGAAAGAAAGAAGAACTGTGATTTAAGACGCCAATGTTAACTTTCATGTTTGTTTATAGTTAGAAACATTACTACAGACACCATAATATCACAGGCTATTAGATAAATTACGTGCATAAAAGATATACAGTGGTGATGGCCTTAGATGTCCTTAGTCCTAAAATAAACAAAACTCATTTTTAAGGTTGTTGTACGTGACATAATTTGTAACACTGAAGCTCTTTTCCCTCAGGAGTTTGTTATTACTTCCTCGTTAAATTTTTATTCAGACAGTGTTGTAGTTGTTATTTACTTGGTGTCTCGTTTTAAATGAAATACGATGAAAGGCTTACCATATTGTAGGGATGTGGGCTATATACCCCTCCTCCGGGCAGTATGCCAAGCGGATCGACTGCTACATAGTCACATTATTTACGTCGATATTAAACGCCATAAAATTTGGTCCACTGAGAGCCATATCGTTAACTCTGAGAGTTAGTTCCCAGAGTCGTAAATTTAATTCTACATAACGATGTCCAGCAATTTCACATCATGAGCCGAGGTTAGAGAGCATTGCGTTGTCTACAGTTTCCTGTTGATGGAAATGGCCTGCCACATGAAGCCACGGGAATGATTTGGCATAACAACCAGGAACTCCCTGACGCTGACCTGCAATTTCCTGCTCTATTAGAGTGCCAGTAGCCTTACACTTTCAAGAAACTAAATATGTCCAACTTGAGCGAGAATCGTACCAGGATCACAGTTGCCGTAGTGAACGCATTTTAAAATATTGAGAACAATCCTTAAAACTGACCTAGAAATGACGTTTAATTTCTCAAAGGCCTAGCCTACAAGATGGTAAAAGGAGCTTGGTGTACTGTTGATAGAACCAGAACTATTACTGTCACCCAGACGTCATCTGCCTCGTATCATATTGAGGGATCTTACCGGTCTTTAGGTGCTGAACCAGCATGCGATTGTACCAGAATTAGGTTGGTACATATCAGCCTAAATTACCACATTATAAAAGATCACCAGTTAAAAGGAATCGTGTAGTTTTACGTGGCCCTTAGTCTCGCTATCATGGGCCACGGGACCTCCAATTTTACGTGGAATCCTAACTCACGTCGTGATATTTCACTTTGAAAATCTCACATGCATTGGCCGGGAATCAAACCCGATCTGTCTTACAGCATTCATATCTGAGGCTCGTTACAGTAATCACAGTGGTGACAGGTATATAACCATATAAACAATACCAATACGCACGCAACATCTGTTGAAATGCTACAGACCAACACAATAAAAATATCTGTAAATACAGTAGCTCTAATACTTAACACAAGTTATAAAATATTTGTGTACCAAAATGTAATTGTCGTGAATATTAATGTAATACTTACCCACAAATTAGGGTAACAGATCTGATGATGATCGCATGACGATCGAAACTTGCCATCCAGTTAATTACCTCCCCCCCCCCTTATTTGTGTTTTAATTAAGTAATAAATAATTGATGTAACATTTATTTCAGATTAGGGTGTTTAAATATTTGCATTCCCCGCGTAGGATAATGGGGTAGGCTATAATCATGTTGACCGACAGAAAATCATTCTATAATAGATCATTAGGCAACACTGAAAACTGGCTTTTAATAGTTCAATAATATAAAAGCAAAGCAAAGCCAACTCCGTACAGACCATGGAAGCCCTGGGAGTAGTGGAAGGTAGAGGCTTCCACTCATTGTGACATCGGCACTAGATGGGATGGAGTTGTCAGCTCCATGTCCGGCCGCCTTTGCTCCCAGAAATTACCCTGGTACTCCTTTCTGGTGTAGGCTGAGTGAACCCCAGGGCCATTTGCGTTTCCGAAAATGGTAGTTTTGTTTCTAAAATCCACTACCTGGGTGGGGATCGAACCCACTCCCTTTCAGTTAGAAGCTCAGTGCCTCTACAGACTGCGCCACGCAGCCCCCACTTCAATAATATAAATATTGTTAACAAAATAGAACAATCATTTAAAAGTCATACTCAATTCCCATTACACATTCCACCGGACCATAGTTAAATAGCAATTAGTTACAATTAAACGAACATAGTGCGGTGTTGTAATTTACCCCATCCTCAAACATACCGTAACTGTAACCATTCTTTGATGTACCTCCCCCACCAGCTCACCTCCAGCTGTGAGTGTGTTTTACTGATTGACACAGCAGAAGTTGGAAGCACCCCACAGGACGTTCCAACCCCGCAACACATGGCAAATGTTCGGCCAGCAGTTTTAAGATGATAAAATAGCGTGCTCATTATGCCTGTATATTGTGATATGATCTGACTGATAAAACATAGCGCGTGAGTGGTACCATTAAAACCATTCCATAGATGATTTTCTACAAGTAGTGTCGAGCATACAAATCCTTTAAAATTTCTCATCAATTGTTCAATACCAGCCAGGAATCTGTCCAAAATATCACTCCGAGGATGGATGATGGAAGAGGTAAACCTATCACTTCTAAGTTATATTCACGAGTGTGAATGTATCCCTTGCAGATCTCAGACCAGAATTAAAATTCTAGGCACAGCTGAGAATTGAGCCCAGAACTTTGAGACTCTCAACGCTCTCAGTACGTACATTTAGACCATGGAAGGTGATTGTTTACGTATTGCAACTCTACACAAATATTTCATTCACAAGTATTTATCTTATAATATCGGTTACTTAACCGAATGAGCTAAAAAGGCATCTTTCCGTGACAAGTTACGGTTGCGAATTTCTGGAATAATCCAATACACACTATCTATGATTTATGCAAACTAAGACAGTCTTGTGTTATAAGATTTATATTAGCAATTAATAACAAAAAGGTGCACTGCGATCGTTTCAATTCAAGGGACATCAAAATATAGCTTTAGAAATTAGCGTACATGCCATCTATAGCCTATCCATGATTACAACGTAATATAAATGTTGTGGGAGCGAACACGCCCACATATTCACACGGACAAAGGTAGACCTTATAATACAATAAAACACGTTTTTTTGGAAATTCAGACGGCTGCATTATTAGTACTAAAAATGAAATATATATGTTGTACCATGTTTCACTGTGGCGGGATAATTAGGTCGCCAGTTAACGAAATTAAATTTTAAAATTTCACACAGCCACATTTTTTTTAGCTTATGGCTTTTAGTGCCGGGAGTGTCCGAGGACATGTTCGGCTCGCCAGTTTTGTAGCTGCTTCGAGACGGACACCCAATGGGTGAGCTACAAGTACCGTTGGGGAGGAAAGTTGGAAGGCAAGGGCGAGGAGTTGGAAGGTAGCGGCTGTAGCCTATAGTTAGGGACCAACCCCGGCATTTGCCTGGAAGGAAGATGGGAAACCACAGAAGACCATCTTCAAGGTTGCCGGCGGGGGGATTCGAACCTCCTCGCCTCCCGGATGTGAGCGACTGCTTCATGCCGTAACTACCACGGCTAACTCACCCGGTAGCCACATAATATCGGTTACTTAACCGAATGAGCTGGAAATGCATCTTTCCATGACAAGTTACGGCCTTGAATTTCTGGAATAATCCAATACACACTATCTATGATTTATGCATGTTGTGCATGTTTGTCGTATCAGTGAACTTGTTTTATAGGCTAGTCGTCTATCACGATACAAAATTTAATGTTGATAGGTACATTACAATTCGAACAAGGATAATTACATTTTGAAAATTCGTTTGGCCACCATATTGGATTCTTGCTTACGATTAAAAAGATCAGCAAACTTGTTTTAAACTATTCTGTCAACGGGCATTTATCTGCAATAGGTTCTGAGTAAAGGCAATAATAGAAGTTTTAAAAATCACGCGGAAACTGTGTTTTTGATTGTCATGGTTTCGACAGTCATGGCAATAAACTTGCCATATTGTCCTCTATCATGGTGATAAATGTTAAGCTTATAACGATAATAGTGCCTGATAAATGAAAAATACATCTGAAAATTCACATGGCCTCCATGTTGGTTTCTCACTTGTCACGGTTTCAAAAGTTATACCAGTGAAGTTGGTTTATGTTTCCCTACCTTGCTGCAACATTTATGCTTATAGCTGTAATAGGATACAAGAGAAGACGGTCAAATTAGGAAAACCAAATTTTCATTAATAAGGTAATATCATAAAAATTGGTATTTATACACCCGAACCTGACGATTGCTTGTTTTCTATCGCATAACCACCTTACTTGATGCTCATGAAGTCATAATGAGGATGTACAAATTTCTAAAATTTATTAGGTGTAAATTGCAAGCTTTTGAACCAATCTGAGGAAGACTTGATGTAGGCGTTACATTTTCTTCCTACTCTAATGCCTACTACAGTACAATAGGCTACATCTGCCGTATTAAAGAAAGCTTTCTAGTCGGTCAACACAAATTATACCCAATTACATTCGTCGGGAAAACAAGGAGGCCTATGTATACATCGTATCCTGAATGAAATACAGTATTAAATAAAATATTTAATTGGATCAAATTAAGTACCCATTCCCCCATTTTTGTATATAAAAGCGTGTTATTTTGTAAAAAAATATCTAATGTAATATATCTTTCAGGTAGAGAAAATGAAAATCCACAGCCTGCTTCCAGTCAACCGACCGGGTCAGGGAATGGAATGAATGAAGCCCCCATCTAACGGCAAGGATATGAACACTGCCGGCTGCCGAAGCCTGTCGCACTCCCCTGGGGCAATGATTAAATGAATGACAGATGAAATGAAATGACAGTAGAGAGTGTTGCTGGAATGAAATTTGTGACAGGGAAAACCGGAGTACACCGAGAAAAACCTGTCTGCCTCCGCTTTGTCCAGCACAAATCTCACATGTAGTGACCGGGGTTTGAACCCCGGACCCAGCGGTGAGAGGCCGGCGTACTGCCACCTAAGCCACGGAGGCTCGCATTTCTTTCAGGTTAGGGTGTATACATACTTTTTCCCGCCTAATGTAATTTTTGTTCACCGACTGGAAAGCTTTCTTTAATAGAACTAGGCAACACTGCAAAATGGCTTCTATCACTTCAATATATCTGCCTTATATTGTATTCGCATAGCAGGTGTACTCAGCTTAAAAACCTCACAAGTAAGGTAATCATGATGAAATTATTTTCATTTGGCTACCTACTGTATTTCCCATTTACTTATACTCTCTTCCTCGTGCGTAAGGTACATGGGTAACAATTGCAATAGCAAATGAACAAGAGAAATTTAGAGAACAAGAGAGCAATAAAAAAGGAAGTACCGTAAAGGAAATGTGGATTGTACGCTTGAGTTAAATGCTGAAGGAAGAGGAGATTATGCCATGCAATTATTACCATAATAAAATTCTACGTAACATTACGACTGTTGTAAATTATAACAGTCATAGGAATGTAAATACGAGACCATTTCCTGAGGATTTCAAATATAATAGTTTGAAGACTCCAGTGATAATAACTGAGGACAGGGAGGAGACATCCTTGTGCCAAGGAGTAATCTCTCGAGATGTTTGCAGGGCTGCTTCGTCTGATTTACGTCCTTAAGATCCCAGGCGTGTACGCAAGATTACTTTGCTGCCAAGCTCGAATACTTCTGCAAGGGAAATATCCTCATGAACCTATTGTGCTTACTTTGTGTACTCTAGAAATCACTAATCGTGATAGGGTCGCTCCCGTTTCCACAACAAATTAATCGCGTTGGGGATGACCACGTTGACGCTTACTGTCCAATTGAACAAATATGCATCAAAAGTTGATTTTGTGTGGGCAGAAATAAGCTGTTGACAGCATCAGTAACAGTAGACTGTATAACTGCTTGTCCACGAAATAAAGCATGCTAAAAACTAGTTAAGAATTTTATCATTTTCGTTCGTGAGTAGGTACTTGGTTCTTGTGTTTGTGCATTGAATAACGAACACAAATATACTACATTGCGAAGAGCATTTTAACTGCAGGTGAAACCACCCAGTGGTACAGTGGCTAGCATTCTTGGCAGTCACCCGTGAGGTCCGGGTTCAATTCCCCACTCTGCCATGAAATGCAATTCTGGAACTGAGATGAGTTCGATTCACATCTAGCCATCCTGGACATGGCTTTCCGTGGATTCCCACTTCTACTCCAGGCAAATACCGGGATAGTACCTAAATTAAAGCCATGGCCGCCTCTTTCCCCAATCCTCATCTGAAGTACAAATACACACACTAATACAGCCATCACAATAACACAGGTTATCAGACCAGTTCCACACACAAATACACGGGGATAGGCCTACACGACCTCGACGTCGCAAAACCCCTAAATAAATCACGAACAACAACAAACCTGCAGGTGACTGGAGTGTTAACATTAAATTGTTTGAAGCCGATGACCTCGCTGTTCCGCCCCTTAAAGCAACAATAACTAACTAAATAACTAACATTAAATTGAATATTTACATGAATAACATTCTATTAAGATCCTGGTTTAAGTCAATATTTGAAATTCACGCACCGTAAATATAGGTTATTAAGACTTCAACTAGGCTATACTACGTATAGAAGAATTAAATATGGTTGTTGTTAATTCAATTGAGGGGCCTGAGGCATCTTCGTCATCAGCCCCGTGTAGTTCGGTGTGTGTTCAACTTGTCTGATAACCTGTATTTCTTTGATGACTGTAGTAGTGTGCGTAGCTGTATTAGGGTCAGGTATGAGGAACTTGAAGTAGGCCTAAGGTATTATCCCGGTATTTGATGGAGCGAGTTTTGAAACATCCTAGAAATAACCACACTCAGCGCCGGGAATCAAAAAGGCGATCTCCGAACTTGCTGCAGCTGCACTCGCGGCCAAGCTGCACGATTTAACGAACATGGCTACGTCGCAGGACAATTGAATATGTGAACTTCCATGACATCCAGAAACTGTTTGAGAACCCTCATAATTTGAAGTTCCTCTGTATGACAAAGCGAAGTCCGGAGCAACATTACCTATTGCCTAACCTCACAAATTGATGGAAGGTAAACACTAGAATAGGAAATGTTTATTATAATGTCTTAACTCGACATGTTTTACGATTCTGATACATATTGGCACGAAATCAATTATGCATTCGTATAATTATTTTAATTTACGGAAGTCATCCTATTTATGACAAACAGGATCAGGAGTTTTCAACCGATTTGAGACTGCGAGCACCACCCTGAGGCCTTAGCAAGTGCTCGAGCACCATTAAATCGAATACAATAAATAATAATAATAATAATAATAATAATAATAATAATAATAATAATAGTCTTATAATAATAATAATGCAACAACCATGCGCCTCTCCTTCCTTTTTCCAATCTCCCCCTCAGAAGTGCTCAAATAGCAACGGATTCACCACTCACCAGGCATGCTGCAACTGCTTGCATGACTCCAAATAAGATACATTTGCGTATGGAAAGTCGAATCAAATCAACATCTCTCTTGTCACTCATAAACCAGGGATGTCCAATTATTTATATTGCAGATTAAAAATACTATTTCACAAACGATAAAATTTCTGTCAAAACTTGTAGTCTACTGAAAGCTTTGTTATTCTAGCTGGTGCAACACAATTTGATTTGAAGAAAGGATCACAGGGGAGTTTGTGCTCGTAAGACAAGAGCACTAAATTTCATTTAAAGAGCACCGTGGTACTCGCGAACACCGCGTTGAGAACGCCTGATCTAGTTTCAGTTGACGTGTGTGTAATGTGTAGATCTTGACCATTTGAAGTTAACTGATTGCGATCAATTCTACACTTAAAATTACGCAAGAAATCATGACTAAATAATCCACAGTTTGCAGCGTCAGGACGTTAATACCATATCAACATACGAGTACATTTCAAATGTAATAGACTATACTATCCCTTCACCAGAGGAGTAGCTGATGAATTCTCTTAGCTACGCGCTAGCCTATGTGGTAGGATAGAAAATAAGGAAGCTTGTAGTTTGACGTAACCATGAGCCACGGGAACTCTTTTTTACGTAGTATCCGAACAACAGGACACAGCATTTCACTTAGAAAATCTTACCAGGCAAAGGGCACAATACATTGACCGGGAATCAAACCCGGTCCATCTTGGTGAGAGACAGTAACTACAGCAGGAGGAAGAAAATGCAATTCACTTTAAGATAGTAATAATAATTAGGCCTACACATATTATTATTATTATTATTATTATTATTATTATTATTAATTTTATGATGATTATTATTATTATTATCATCCCGACAGCAGTGGCTTGCTGGCTAAAGCGCAGCGTTAGGTCATGGGGCCAAGCTCTCTGCTGACTCGGTAGACGCGTGGGTTCAAGCCCTACCGTCGGCCGTCCTTGCAATGGTTTTCCGTGGTTTCCCATTTTCAACACCAGACAAATGCTGGGACGGTACCTTCTGACAGGCCACGGCCGCTTTCTTCCACATCCTTGCCCAGTTTCATTCATCTTCATCATTCCATCCCTCATCCCGGCAAGCCGACTAGAAAGACCTGCACTCGGCCTCTCAGAAGGCCACACGACAAAACAAAAATAAAAATATTATTATTATTATTATTGTAGATGATTTTAGTTTCTGTATGGATTATATTTCATTTGGCGAAAATGTATTACTTATTAATTCTTACTGACTGATAATTTAATAAGATATACTGTACAGTGCGGTAGCTTATTATGTTAACTGGTACATTCACTCTATCAGAACTGGGGCACAGTTAATGTAGCTAGCTGCGAGACAGTTTCTTCTCTTTCTTACTTCTCTACTTGTGCAGAGGAAAGTTTGTTGTTAACAAAAGCAAATCGATCCCCTCATTTCTGAGGCAATTAAACGTGACTTCATGGAGCCACCCGAGCGTTCTTTGTTGCACCCCGAGGATTCGCTTTATACGCCATGACAATAAAGATTAACATTAAAGTTCCACAAATAAAAGGTATAGCTGTAAACCTCAACTGCTATCCGTCTTAAAATGAAGTATAGCTAAGCCAGGACGTATTTTAGCTTAACGGTCATCACAACTGAGCGTATATTTCAGTTTTAAGATATTGTGGGCTCTTTTCTTTCATTCCTTGCCTTCTTTTCCTTAAGTGCAGGTCGTTTCATACGTAAAAGCATATTGACAAAACAAGCGGGCCATGGCATATCGAAATAAAACATATAGCATCGTCTTGGAGGCAGGGAAGGAAGAGCGCCATCTCACCACAGTGTGGGGCGTAAGTACGTCCTTATTGTATCAATAACCGCAAAGCTCCTATTCTGGAAGAGGCGTCGTAACAGTGTCATGTTAGTCTACATTTTAACATCTTTCTCCTCATTTCGAAAGCCCGCTTGCCTATAAATGTGGAGAGTTTCAGACGATCATAAATACTCCTCACTCCCACTTTAAGTGCATGCTCGGTTATTCCATCCCAGCGTTGAAAACGTCTTGGCTATTACCTACGCTCAGTTGCTCTGCAGCACAAGCAGTAATGGCTCATTTGGGGTGCGGGTTTATACACACTAATAGCTTAGATTGTTCACTTATATTGGCACAGCATGCGGCATGAAATATATTATACTGTATCAGGATAGCAAGAACATCAATCCGCTCTGATGTTCAGCATTGGCGTCTCTAGCCGCCGCATGTTTGGGCGGGGGACATCGCTTAGCCAGTGACGTGTAACTGTTGCTTCACTTAGGGGCTACTCTCTTGTATTTGAGTGTATGTGTGGAATCTGTAGACTATGTATTGTATTCTAACGATCGGCCCCGTGGGGTAAGGGTAGCACGCTTACCTACGGGGCCCTGGTTCGATTCGCTGGCTCCATCAGGTATTTTAGAACTAAGGAAGGACGGAAGCTTATAGTTTAACGTGACCACTAATCTCGCGATCATGAGCCACGGGACCTCCTATTTACGTGGAATCCGAACCACTGGACATGGCATTTCACTTCGAAAATCTCACTTTCATTGACCGGGAATCGAACCCAGTCCGCCTTGGTGAGAGGCAGACAGCTTGACCGCTGAGCCACCACGCCCCTGTATTTTAGAACTGACGTGATGGCTGGAGCGGGGTGCACTCAGCCTAATGAGGACAATTGAGTAGCTCTCTGACCCGAGAGGCAGCTACCATACCAAGATTAACGGCCGAGGGGGCACAGTGCAATGACTTTAAGTCTCAATCTAACTAAGCAGTGGTTGCTTGGGAAGTATAGACCGTCAGCTCGTTATAGAACCAGTCTTGTCATGTTCAGTAATTTTATGGCTGTCCAGGAACGTAGCCAGTTGCTCCCTACACGTTTTAGGAATGAGAAGTAAGATTGTCACAAAATGTTTTATAGTGAGCAACCGAGAGGCAGCTACCCTGGTTAAGAAAGCCAATATTATCGGCCGAAGGGACATGTCGTGCTGACCACGGGTCAGTCCGCATACTGTAGGTCAGCAGCATAGTTGGGCAAAATACTCACAAAATATTTTTTCGTTACAAAATTCAAAGTACGGTAACTGAATCCTTAAAAATACAAAATTGTGTTTTAAAATGAAATTGAAAACACTGGATAGTTTCAGTAAATTATTAGAATAAACCTTAATGGAATGTAAATCTTCTTCGCTGGATGTATTAAGTATTTCCAGATTTATTTTTATATACAATTTTATATTTTGAATTTTGTATCAAAAATATATTTTTTGAGTATTTTGTCCAAATCTGGTGAGCAGCAGTTGTTTTGTGCTCTAAATATGTTTTGTTTTTATAGTACTGTAACTAAAATAGTGATTTTGTATATAAAATATAGTTTACTTCTTCATCGTCGATAGATGAAAAATCCACAGCCTGCTTCCAGTCTCCGACCGGGTCAGGAATGGAATGAATGAAGCCCCCATCTAGCGGCGAGGATATGGACTGTGCCGGCTGCCGAGGCCTGACGCACTCCTCTGGGGCAATGATTAAATGAATGACAGATGAAATGAAATGATAGTGGAGAGTGTTGCTGGAATGAAATTTTGACAGGGAAAACCGGAGTACCCGGAGAAAAACCTGTCTGCCTCCGTTTTGTCCAGCACAGATCTCACATGGAGTGACCGGGATTTGAACCACGGACCCAGCGGTGAGAGGCCGGCGTGCTGCCGCCTAAGCCACGGAGGCTTCATCGTCGATAGATAACATACTGAATTAATTTTCGTGTATGGTACGATACTTGTAGATAGCTGGCAGGCCCATAACGGGTCATCCGAGCGCGGATGCGACCTCACATAGCTATTATTACTAAAACAGTAGTAATTTGTTTGCAAGTATTGCCACACTTTAACTACACCGTGGCCCCGTGAAGAAGATATGACTTCTTAATTTTATTTATGTTGATTTATTTAATACAGTTTCATACAAATTAACTCCCTAAATGTTTATACAGTATATTAAGTGAAGTGTATGTATGTTTATTATTTAATAAGGATTTGGCGCCTAAGCGGCCTCACCAAACTTAGCAAAATTTCTGGGGGTAAATTATCAATTTCTTGTGACCAGGACTGTCTAGGTTTTAACCCCCCAACACAGTATGTCGGGGATACGGGGAAATTTATACGCCAATACCTGTCATCAATATATACATGAATTGGGATACACCTGACATTACGTTATCATGGCAATGTGTTCAAGTTTTTATATTTCCTGCAGTTGGACGCAATTTTCTCTGTTATTTATTTACTCTTCTATGAACCCAGGCATCGTGGAAAGGGATATGTTTTTGATGTCTTTGCTCCAGGATAGAACACGAGGTAGTTTTATACCTGCCACTGCAATAGTAGTCTAATGTTGAGCCTTTCTTATAAATGAGAAATCAATGGAGCAGTGGTCCTGAGGAAAGGTAAATACAGTATTTCAATAGCATGTTGCCAAGATTAACGACCAAGGGGACCCGATGCGCTGACCACGCGTCACCCCTATATCTCCAGGCCAAATGACTGGGCAGCGGTCGCTTGGTAGGCCTAGGTCCTTCAAGGGCTATAGTGCAAGGAGTTATTACTATAGCATGTGATATATCGTTGAAGAGGTCTTCACTGCATTAATTAAGTAATCATAATATATGGTATATTGGCTTTCACGGCCAGTGAATTAAAACTCAGCAATTTTTCTAGGTTTGGGCCGTGTCATGTGTGGGGTTTCGCTACTCCTGTGGGGGTCCGGGCGGAGACACCAAGAGCTCGCTGATGAGCCAGCTTGGTGTTATAGGCAAAACCCCACATATTGCACGATCCAAACCTAGAAAAATTGCTGAGTTTTAATTCACTGGCCGTGAAAGCCAATATACCATTTTTTGGAAGCCTTCATAGGGAGGTTATGGCTGCTTGAGCTTTTAGTTCTCGCAGTAAAGAGGCGCAGGTGCGCTTCATAGAAAAGGGAGGCAGCGCGCAGTTCGCTACTCCTGTGGGGGTCCGGGCGGGGACACCAAGAGCCCGCTGATGAGCCAGCTTGGTGTTGTAGGTGAAACCCCACACATGACACGGCCCAAACCTAGAAAAAAATCTGAGTTTTAATCATAATATATGTTAGTTTCATTTTCTCTAGCTTATTGTTCAAATCTAGAATCTGGATGAAAGTTTGAATGCTCTGGAGGTGATCTAATATACAGTAAGTTCTTATTTCTACTAGGTCATATGCCATTTCGTCTCAAAGGTCTTTGTGAGTAAATACCAGTTTCATAATATTTTGAGTGTGTGGCTAACATTAATTTCAAGGTTTCTGATAGTTTGACTGTTTGTTTAGAGATGCACTTTCACTTTTCCTGGATATTTTCATAGTGGAATTAAATTGTTTACACACGTAGTCTATTTTACTTTTCAGTCTCAGAGACTGAAAGCTGGCTATGGTCCAGCCAGCTTATATAATTTATGAAGAATACGTCTGATGATTTATGTTATTGTGCTGTATGTACGGTAGTAATGTGTATAGGCATATTCTTAATTGAGCCTAGGATTGGACAGAAGGCGGCGTGGTATTAAGTTAGGAACAATCCCGGCATTTGCGCTGTGGGAGACTACATAATACCATTTCTATGACCACTGAATTGGTAATCAAATCCACCTCTTTTCAGTTTTGCTACATGATGCTACGTGTGCCCTGTTTCAGCCCTCATACCAAAAATAAATTTCTGAATAGAACTGGAAATGGGACCCGAAACTCTGGGGTGACAGCCAAGAATGCTAGCCATTAGCCCACGGGATGGTCTACAAACAATTAAATGGGATATTGATACATATTATTATAAGTTTAATTATTATTTTCATTATTATCACAAAGCATTTATTCAGATTGCGTTGCATCAATGCATAATCATCACCAGATCACTGCTAATGAATTGAAGAACTATCCTAGTTATTATTATAAGTTTTGTAATTATTATTGTTACTATAATTATTAATATTATAGCAATGAATATGTGAAAGGCAGAGTGATGAGACATGTGCTGGCGTATTTCCGGGTGGGGCAAACTGTGACCTCACGGACTTCCTGCAGATACACTCAGGTTCATTTCCAGGGCAGGGACAGTAATAACTTGGCACGCGTTGATGCGAGTAATTTCTCGCTCTATTGATAGAAAGTAGGGCACGCTGTACCTTCTACGAACGCTGATGTTGGTGATACGGAAGTACAGTAATGTATACTATTGTAAGCGCCACAGTGACAATGAGCAGCTTCACGGCCGGTGAGCATACTGTTCCACTGCGTGGCGCAGACAGCTAGGAGCTAGCCTTCCAGTCCGAGACTTTGGCTATGGATGTAATCAATGTGAGCGACGAAGAGCGGAAACCCTGTTGTGATCTGGATTACTGTGTCTCTGATCTGGGATAATGTCCAATTCGGATCGACGTCTCTGTAAGAGTCTAGACGTTCCATCACGAAACAGCATGGGAACAGAGTAAAACAACATGTGATCGATACGATTCACCAACATTTTAAATTCAATGTGTGTCGTTGCAGGAATTAATAGTTTGTTTCTTCCAGTTCTGGAGTATACGAGTTTAATTTTGGTTGGTTCCTTAGTTTAGGGGCTGCGACAACGCGGTCATTGAGTTTAATTTTACAGGATCGAAACTGATCATGTGTATTTTTCATTCAATGAATTACCTACAGCATATGCATGCATAGGTAATAGAGTTTTGTTTATTCAATGTCAATTTCACAGTCAAAATCACTTCTATGCTTATGATATTATAGTCTAAATAATATATAATTCGTCTTCGTCTTCCACCAACGCTAATGCATTTCTCCATGTTTAATTACTGGTGTTCAACACCCTTTATTTCCTATCTTTCAATCTTCATTAATACTGTACACCCCGTGGCGTAGCTGTGCGCGTAAAATTGCAAATAACGACCACGAAGGGGAGCTACAGCAAGTCCGGATATCGGAGGTTTGAATCCCGTGGTTATCCTCAGTGTGGTTATTCCACGCTCCACCAGGCAAATGCCGGGATAGTTGTGGTTGCATTTAAGGGGTTGGGGCATTGTGATAATTTATCCCCGTGTGTGTTTAAATTTGCTTGATAACCTGTGTTGTTGTGATGGTTGTAATTCAGGTGAGGATTGGGAATAAGGTGGCCGTGTCCGTAAGTTAGTAAGCCTCCTAGCAATCACCTGGATTAGAAGTGGAAAGCACAGAAAGCCACTTCCAGGGTGGCTGAGATAGGAATCGAACCCACCTCTTCCCAGTTTTGCCGCACGAGACTGAGTGTACCCCGTTCCCACCCTCAGACCAGAGGAACATTTCTTGGCAGAGCTGAGAATCGAACCCGGACCTCCGGAGTGACAGCTAAGAATGCTAGCCGCTACAGCACGAGGTTATTTTAAGATCCTTTATAGATGCTACGATGTTGAATTTTTTTTCAAGGACAGATACCGAAGAAGAAACATAGGCTATGGCTAGCGACACTAAGCCAAAACCAGTCCAAGAAATATGGATTGTGCAATGTGTATAAACGTAGTTATGGAGTAGTACCTTACTTAATGTCCCAGAGCACCTACCCCAAGAGGCAGATGACCTCGTAGTTCCTCCTCTTAAAACAACAATAACTAACTAACACCTACCCCATTCGCGAACAGTTACATTACACGCCACATAAACACGAAAACACAGAGAAAGTAGGAAGCGACTTGGTAGGAAAAAAGTTGTTAGGATTATGATGGTGTGAATGGATGTTCTCAGTATTGATGGTAATAATAATAATAATAATAATAATAATAATAATAATACTAAAGTTATTAATCAGTCACTCAAGATTAACAAGGCACCAGCTGAGGACTCGATAATAGCCGAACTGTGGAAGTAGGCTGATGTAAAGATGATGGATAAATTGACTGACATTATCAAGGAGATTTGGGAAACTGAGAAACTTCCACGTGACTGGACTTCTGTCCTGATTCATCCCCTGCATGAAAGGTGACAAAACGAACGTTAACAACTACCGCACTATTTCCCTCCCACTGATAACTTACAAAATGATCTCAAATACTATGCAGATTAGGGCAGAACAACATCTTGGTCCACAATTGGGAGAGTCCCAAGGAGGGTTCAGGAAAAAGTGCTTATGTGCCAAGCTAATTATGAATCTGAAATGCATCCTTTCCTACCTGAAGCAGAGGAACAAGAATTTTGTGGTGACCTTCGTCGATTTCAAGAGGCCAATGACTCGATTGATAGAATGAATCTTATTCAAATCCTAAATGTATTTGGATTGGATAATAAAACCAGGGCAATCATTCAATAGGCCTTAGCTGACACAACCACCAGAGGCACGTTCAGAGGAGAAATTTCAGACTCTTTCGAAATTAAGACAGGAGTTAGGCAGGAAGATGGGCTCTCACCCCTGCTCTTCAACTGTGCACTTGAAGAAGTAATCCGCGAGTGGCGGAAAGAAATGAAATGGAGTAAGACTGGGTTACAAGAACATGAACCTTTCTATTGATTGCCTAGCTTTTGCAGACGATCTTGCAATTTTTCCGATTCTTTAGACATGGCCACAAAACAAACTAACCAGCTACAGGCACAGGCAACAAAAGCTGGACTTCAGATCTTTTTGGAGAAAACACAGTTCATAACTAAAAGTAAGCCAGGGGAAAATCAAACGGACAGAAAAGATCAATATCTTGGTGAGTGGGTAGAAACCAACGTTCTTGAGAAAGAACCCTTAACTTCGCGCGTGAATAAAATGGAAATGGTGTGCCAACTCACCAAGGACATTTACAAGAAAACGTCAATGTCCCTGAACGCAAAACACAGGCATTATTACACTGTCATACGAACAGAGGCTCTGTATGCAGCGGAATGCCTCACTATGAACAAGAAAGGCCTGGTAGAAAAATTGGAGATCAAAGAAAGAAAGAAAGAAAGAAAGAAAGAAAGAAAGAAAGATCTTGAAGAAAATTCTTGGCTCGATTAAAGACAAATGTGAATATAGATGACGGCAAAACCATGTGCTGTATATTCATGTCCAAAAGATCACTGATGTTATTAGGAAAAGGTGAATTGCATTTTATGGCCACTTGCTTAGAATGAATCCCACACGATTGACGAACTGCTTCTTTACCAATTTTAAAAATAAGAAGACCAAGCCAGCCTGGTTCGAAGAGGTAGAAAGTGACCTACAGGAGATGGAGATTACCTGTAAAGATATTCAAGAACGCAATCCCCTCAGGAAGCAACTAAACGACCACCAGGGTCATCAAGAAAATCCCACGTTGAAGACGGGAAAGTTGTGGACGGAAGAAAGAAAACAGCAACCTTGGCAACGTATGATGGAACACTGGGCAAAGGTAAAAGCACATAGAAGGCAGTTGAAATGGCGTGGTCCCTAGTAGGCCGATGCGATTAAAGAAGAAGTTATTTGTTTTGCGTCCCTTTTAACTACTGAGGCTTTTAGAGACGCAGGAGTGCCGAAATGTTGCCCTGAAGGGCCTTTCTTGTTCATAGTGAGGCATTCCGCTGCCAGTAAATCTACTGACACGGCTCCCTCACATGTTTCGAATTGTTTTATTTACGTATTGATAACCTTACAAACACAGAAAATAATTCTCACTGCACCAATTTTAAAAGTCAATAGCACTTATGAAAAACAGGGTCACTTAGTAAGAACCTTACAAACACTGAAAACAATTGTCACTGTAAGATTTTAAAATGTACATAGGCACTTATAAAAAGACCGGTTCAATTGTCTTATTATTGATGAATCTCCAACGTTCTCCCCGTAGATACTGTTTGTAGTCACGCAGGTTCAAGTTATGTAGGGTAGGTCGTTTCTCCAGCACATTATGTAACTGTGCAGCCAGTAGCCATATGACAGCGGCGTGCAATGAGCTTGGACGACAGGTGTATTCCGCAAGGAGAAGTTGCTCTTTTACGGCCTTAGTTAGGGGGGTTCCCAAAATTATGCCGTTCGTTTGGCAGGTCCATTCCCATAAACGGGATGGTCCCGTGCATGCAGTAATTCGATGCTCAAGAGTGTCTAATGAGTGACAAATTTCACAGGAGGGGGTCTGCGTCCTGTTATGGCGAAACATTTTTTTTCTCTGGTTGGTATAACTTCATTAACATAGAGATAAAGCGTTTCTCTCCATTGTAAGGGAAGCCATTTATTGTTGATGTTCGGCCGTATTCTTTTCCAAAACCGTGAAGGGTGTTTGGATTGTATTGAAGGAAGGGAACTGGCGATTCCTTTCGCCACGGAGTAAAGCTGACGTGTGATAATGTCTGTGCCAGAATTCCGTAACTGTGGCGAAAGGTTTTCCATGAAGAAGAAGCTGCAATTCAGAGACTGTGGTTAGTTTCGATACTGGGACTGATTTCCATTTGTACTTGTTAATTCGTGGAGAACAGCTTTTGCGTAATTCTGATTGTCAGAGTGTTGGAATTTGAAGATGTTTCGGGCTAGAAGAGCAGTGCATTTCCAATCAACGGATATTAATCCCAGGACAATCGTTGGTCAGATGTTGATACCATTGGAGTCTGGAAACTCTGTACGGCTTCCCTCTCCATAAATAATAACCAATTGCAAGGTCAGTCTTCTTGATCACAATTTGAGGAGGTGGAAGGATTTGCGCCGTGTAACAAATTTTACTGAGAATAAATGTAGCCTATTTAGCCTCCATACGTTTTGGATGATATTGAGGTTTCTGAGGGCCTGTTCGAATATAATCGATTGGGTTTTATTCAGTATGTAATTCCAATTACGACTAATCATGTCACTAAAGTTCGAATAGAACATAATAGCCAGTACTTTGAGTTCTTGCACTACCGGTATCCATGTTTTGAGAGGACGCCAAGTTCCAAGGAGTAAGATGGCTGATATTTGCTAGTTGATGGCGGCTCCGGAGTGCAATTCATACCTATGAATGATATCTTGGAGTTTCGTTGTTTGACGGTGACTACTTAATACTAAGGTCACATCATCCGCGTACACTTGTATTTTAATCGATGTGGTCCCAAAAGATACTCCAGGAAGCTGGGCAGTGACATGTCTTATGAAGGGTTCAATGCTCAATGCAAACAGAATGGTAGACATGGGACAACCTTGCCGAATTGATTTCTGTATAGAAATGCTCTTTGTGAATAATCCATTAACTTGTAATTTTGAGGTGGCATTGCGATAGAAATTCAAAGGGAATTCATAACTCTGTGCGGAATGTTAAAGCTTTTCTAAACCGCCCATAGGTAGAAAACGTTGACAATCTAAAATAACTAGGGCTGCTTCTGGGTTTGTCTGCTGGGGCATGTGCAGGAGGAAACGTCAAAGTTAGACAGGCAATCAATTATGTTGGAATGCTTCAAAGCACTATATTGCTCCTTACTGAGGATGGTTGGAGGAAGCTTCTTAATTCGTGTAGCGAGAATACTGGAGTATAGTATATAGTCTGTGCTAAAGCATTTGTGCACCCTCAAATGCCTGCTGACTGCACTAGGATTCGATCCTACAACCTTGGGCAAACCAAGCGAGAACGTTACCGCTGAGCCACGCAACCAGCCCTCAGTATTGAAAATGTGGTTGAACATATTCTAGAGGATGTTGATAATGTTTGTGACTGTTATTTTGAACAACTCAGTGTTTGGTTTGTCTGATCCGACCCCTTTCACTAATATCCCTTAACTTAAGGCTATTTTCAGCTCTTCTTAGAGAATTTCTGAACCCTCTAGTTTTTTAAGGATGTCGTTGGGCAATGAGTGGTCATCTGTGAAGAAGTCTGTGATTTACCCTCGTGTTTGCTCTTCCTTGTCCTTCCTACCTCGTAATGTAGCGGGTAGCATTCTTGGCTATCGCCCCGGAGGTCCATGTACGATTCCCGGCTCTGCCAAGGAATGTAATTCTGGTCTGAGGGCTGGAACGTGGTACACTCAGTCTCGTGAGGCAAAACTGGGAAGAGGTGGGTTCAATTCCCACTTTAGCCGTCCTGGAAGTGGTGGTTTCCCCACTTCTATTCCAGACAAATGCTGGGATGGTTCCTAGTTAAGGCTACGACTGTCTCCTTCCATATCCTCACCTGAATAACTCTACTACATATATCCTACAACAAAAATACAGGTTAATAGACAAATTTCACACACCCAAGTACACGGGGCTAAATTACAACGATGCCGCAGAGCCACTAAACGAACTAACAACAACTCTTCTTTGTCCACACCAAGTTTGTTGTTGTTGCCAAGAAGTTGTTCGTTTCCAGCTGGTGTGCGTTATTACCTTCACTCTCTCAAGCAGATTGGAACTGTTGTTTAAATGTTTTTCTATTTCCTTCAACTTTTCGTTTATACTCGATTTCTTAGTTTAACTTTTTTTAACTTATTCTACCGAAATCACCCATGTGACACTAACATATTTATTTTTAAACAAATCGTTATAGCTCACTATTGTCAGATTTTGTGACTAAGTCTCAAAGTGTTCATATCCGTTGAATATTAAACCATCCGCACTCACTGGTAAAGAAATTACATCATTTAAAGGAAAACATAAGTCATTATCACCATGGCCTTTCGGTAAGTGGTCGTCCTGGGTGTAGTTTTCCCGATGACGTTTTTACACCCTATCCAGGAAAATGCCTTGATGGTATCTTATTTATAATGGTGTTTGACGACATTTTTCGAGTTGGCTCAGCAATCCAAATTTGATGTTTTTCAGTCAGTTAACGCGATTGTACCCAATTGTAATGGATGGTTCCCTAATCCCACTTTTTTATATGTGACTGATAGATAATTCATAAATACACACCCAAGTGTATTTATTAATCTCATGTAATTTTTTTTCATGATAACAATTGGGTACAATCGTGTTGACCGACTGAAAACCATCACATTTCGGTATGTTATTTCTAGTTCTGGGGCATTACCTCCAATAATAGGCCTTTATGAATAATATTACACACAATACTACAGTTACCCTAGAATCACAGGCCGTCAGTAATATTCAATAGGCACTCAAGTACATGGTGCTGATGACCAAGATAGACAACCCCTTAACCAAATTCCCGATTTTCAGACCACGGATGACCACACAGTGCAAGATTGCACGCAGACCTATTGCACTGCTCACATGAGAAGTAGCCTATAAGTTACATGCTTGGCATTGCCCGATCCAGATCAACGCCACTTGTCATGTGACCTTGGCTGAGCTATTTCGTTCCTGGCTGGCTCATTTCTCCGCTGAGTTGGAGCATAGACAGTGTCCTTGTTCCATTTAGGGCCTCGGAGATCGTGGTCATTTCATCCCCGTTTACTTTGCTGTGTGCATAGCATTTGTCTGATACTCTGTGTTATTGTGGTGACTGTAGTAGTGTTTGCATTTATATTTGATGCGAGAATTGTGAAAGAGATGGCCGTAGCCTTACGTTAGTAGCAATCCCTGCATTTTCCCAGAGTAGAGGTGGGAAAACGCACAAAGCCTGGCATAGTTGGAATAACACCCACCTCTTCGCATTTTTTACTCACGAGCTTGAGTGCATCCCGATCCGGCCCTCAGTTCAGAATTGAATTTTATAACAGAGTTGGGAATCGAACCAGTACCTCAGAGTTGACAGCCAGTCACTAGTAACTACACCACGAGGTGGTCGAGCAAAGACAGATTTACTAAGTAGGTACAAGGGAGATGTATGACAGCCTAGCAAACGTCTTCACGCCATCCTTCCGTCGACCAACTATGGCTTCACAGGGCACACAAGGCTCAGGGCACAGAGGTGCTCGTCTGCATCGTCGACTCGTGTGACAGACAATTGGCATCTGAGGATGCTTAAATGTGGCATAACCTCGTCAGGAGACAAGTCCTCTCTAAAATCACAGCAGTCGTACTATTAGGATTATTAATAATTTTATCACAGCATTTTATTATTATTATTATTATTATTATTATTATTATTAGCTGACCAGGTGCACATGAATTTTGTGCCTCTCGGCGCTGTGCCATCGATAGTGACACTGTTCACGGGCAGTGTGACTCTCCCATTGTTCACATGGCTTCGCGCTCCATTCTTCCTTCATCTATACCCGGTGAGCACTGAGCAGTGATTCACATAACCGTTGGAACATGATGTGTCCCCGGCTGGTTGCATAGTGGATAGAGTCCATGGCTGTTACCACGGAGGCCTGGGTTCGATTCCCGGCTCTGCGAAGAACTTTAACCCTTTGTTGCCTGACAAAGTAGCCTACTGTCTTGTATTTCGTAGTGTTAAAATAATCCGGTGAATTCTAATAATTTGTTCTTCTCACGTTTCACTTACGTACTGTACCTCATTCCCGAAGGAGATATATTTGCGTTTTGAGGGTGGTATTGATATTAGGCCTCGGACATCGTTTCATTCCTAGGAATGCTTTCATAGTATTGCCACTGTGAACACGTGCCATTTTGATGGTTTATTTCTTCCCTCCTACAGTCATATTCAACTTGCAAGAGATCTGATTACTTGTAAGTATACTTCTATTATTCAATAAATTACTCATATTCATGAAATGTATATTTGGTGGTATGATATAACCTGTAAATGGGGTGGTACTCAGAAATACCGTCAGGCCAGATGTAGGGCCTCACGTATGTCATATAGGCTACATAACATGAAATAATATGCTATTTATGCATAATATTCTCTTGTTAATAGGTTTTCCTCAATATACTGAACCCTTCAGAATAGCAGTGTTTATATGCAAGAATCTTGATCAAGGGGTCGCGCTCAGTTCCTAGTGTGATGTTTACGTTCGCCAAACAACATGCTCTACTGAGGTAAGGGTCATAGGATTAAAACTATAATTAAGAAAGAAAGGTGACAAGACGTAGAATAATAACATGATTTAATGACTAATAGTGCATAAAAAGAATATAAACAACAATAATAAAAAATATCCTCCCTGAATTTTCCCATGACAGGAATATCTATCAATGTTGAGGAGTCAGACGGATCTCCCCTTTATAAAAATGTGGATCCTGGTTCCACTAACTTGCATTTGGATTTTATGTACGCGTAATGACTAACTACGAGGAATGAGTACTTGGATGACTGCTCGTTTACAGCGGGTTAACAGCCACGATGCTTACGAACAATCATCTCGTAAATCAACGTTTACGGATATGGGACATGACACTAATAAAAACCCTTAAAAATTTAATGCTGACACACACACTAAAAATCTACTATTGACAGGAATCTCCCTCGAGACCCTCCCTTAGCCCGATGACGCACTTGACAAAATGAGCTGCCAACTCCGGCCAATTGCTCAATACACAAACAAGGAAAATACAGCATCGCACGTGACTTCACGGGTCACTGATATGGAATATAAACATGGAATAAACCAACAACAACAAAAGCCTGACCGGCTGAGATTACTTTATATGAACAAAAATGCACGTTATGCTCACGCTTCGGAGATTATAGTGATTCGTAGGCAACTCCCATTTATTTAAACAATTTTTACCATTGATCAGTTCTTATTCTGTATTTCAAGTAATTACGGAGCCAAACAAGCACTCCCCACTTATGACCTCGCTTGCAACCTTCAGTCCGCCTTGTGAAACAGCTCCCCCTTCCTCAATACTTGTCATTGCCCCAACACCAGGGTGTAAAAATAAATGACCAGCTGTGCCGTTATCTCAAAGAATCAACAGCAACAAATCTCAACCACCTCAACATATGGTCAGACATTAATCAAAATAGCCACATATGTCCTCGCAAGGTAACAATATGGACTTGGCACCAAGCTGACAGAAATCAGTCTACGCTGAAATTCCCGCTTGTAATGACCACAAAATACACACACTCACACTGCTGGGAATGACATGACGTTTTTCACACAGGTCGGCTGAATAGATGCTCACAAACTATTTAAAGAATATAAAACCTACGATAGAGCTGATTGCTCTTCGTCACAAATCACATTGCTCCAAAGGCAATAATCTCACCGAATCTGATCAATAATAAACCTTAAACAGATTAATTACCCTCCAATCTACTGTATCGTTATATTACTTCAGTTCTACTTCTGAAACACAACATATCTCCGAGAGACGTTTTTAACCGCATCGCGTAACATATGCAAACACGGCCGTCCACATAGCTACGTTAGTTAAAACAACAAAACAAACAAACAAGAACCTTCTACTAATAACATTTATGCGAGCTGTTTCCATGCAAAAGGTGTGTCAGACCAAAACTAAATATACTACGTTAATCACACAAGCAAAATATTTACAAAAATATGTCCCATACACCATAAGTTAATTTATCAGATAATAAGAATATTATTTTGTACTCATCCTCGGCCAGTCACCCGTCAAAGGACATCAGCTGCCATCTCCCAACTGAATGCTTCTTAGCTCATCTCAGCCATCTGGACGGAGTGTTGATAATTCCAAACTTCTTCCAGGATAAGCGATGTCATCTCTCGTGCTGATTCAAAAAGTTAGATTATTATACACTCGATATCTGACTACTAAATTCGCCGTTTCAGGTACTACTTTCCCCGGAACAGTCTGTTGGCGAATTGTCGATGATACTGTCCCTACAAAATATAGTACTGTGACTATCTATCACTGAATTTAACACATTCATTAATAATTTCTGTGTCCTCATAACACGCAAAAGTATAAGTGTCTACGTCCTTAGACGCGCAAAATGTAAAGTAACCTGTGTCCTCGACACACAAAAGTATAATAGCCTGTGTCCTCGACACACCAAAGAATAATAAGCCTGTGTCCACTGACACACAAAATATAATAAGCAATGTCTTGGCTCTTCATGCCACTTATAAATGAACCGGCCCTAGGTGTCGATAGAGGGGGAAATTATATAAAAATTTCTCAAAATAATAGTGGTACAGGAATGAAATAAATATCACTGAATTCGTAAAATTGCGCAGGTCAAGAATATGCCCAATAATCCTAGAATCGATCGTAGAGATGTTGTCTAGCCGATCTCCCGCGTTAATGCTAGCCATCGCGTGCCCAAGCTAGACTTGCCGCGCTCGTAAGCATTCATCTCCCATTGGTTCCACATTTTCTGTAACTTGGCGGTTTTTATCAGACCTTGGCCTCGTAGGAGTGTCTAGTATGTTCATCAGCCACTCACGTTACTGCATCATATTTATTCTAGGCGCGAATATTACAATGAACATACCATAAGCGTGTCTCACTGCGCGTCCCTTCTATTTTGAGGTAGCCACCACTTGTCCTTCTGAAACACTGCTAGGGTCTATCTTTTCACAATCCTAAGTATTTAGCCTTTTGTCAAACTGCTGCAGGTATGTCCCCATTGTCTCCAACAAATGCTTGAAATTTCCTCATCTCCGTCTGGCTATTTTCATGATGCTGGTGGAAATATTTATTAATTGAAGAAATAAAACATCGAATCATTTATCCATCAGAGGATAAAGGGTTCACAACTCCTCCACTCACAAAATTTCGAACTTAGGAGAAAGTCGATAATTTAAAAAAAACTTCCGTAGGCCAATTTGTTTTATTTCAGAATCATCCCTTTTCTATTACTTGGTCTAGCCGCTCCTGTCTTGAATGGCATTTACTCGTTTCATTTCCTGCTTGTAATGACCCTCTCAACTGCTTGCATGACGCGCTGGTGCCTTAGGCAACACTCTGCTCGTCTCGTTAATGTTTGTCAACACCAATTCCACTTCCTTCTTCACGTGCCGTGCTCAACTGCTCCCCGTTCACTTGGTTGATATAGGACGTCCATATATTTAAACTGCATCATTATTTTGGCGCTCCCATGGTTCGCTTCTACGATACTTTTTTTAAGTTGGCTGCATTGTAGACCGACATTGTTCCTGTGCTTAACTCTTTCACTCTGTATGCATTATTTCCTAGGTTTCTTACAATAGAATAGGGTCCTATGAACTTTTCGCAGAATTTGCTGAAGATCTTCTTCTCTGGATCCGATGTAGCGGGTCGTTTCACCAAAACGAGCTGGTTGATTTCTAGATCACTGTGAAACCTCTTATTTCTCACTCGCCGTAATCTGCGGTCTGCTTGTTTTCTCATGTAGGCTCTCGTTCTCTCAATTCGCAGGTCAGGTGCTATCATGGGATCTTGTGGGCAGTTAATGATGCTTTTCCACGTTCTCACTGGATACTCGTTTTTGTGTAAGACCATAGGGATCTGTCCTGTTGACTCGTGCCTGGTAGAATTCATGCATGTCTCTACACCCTTAATTTTATCCACCCATTTATGATGTTCATTGGGAATGAAGATTCTCAAGTATGATGTTACACATTTTATTGCTCTCTCACTTGGATTAGCTTGGGCATGTCGGATACTGCTTAAAACGTGTTTTATACCCATGTCCTCCATACCTTTCTTGAATTCGGCGCTTGTAAAATAACTGCCATGGTCTGACAATATACATTCTGGTTTTCCAAGGATTGGAATAACTCTATTTCGAATACGACTGAGTACTTGTTTCGATGTAGTTTTCTGAATGGGACATAATACGACAAACTTAGAAAATACATCAATGCACACTAGCAAGTGACGGCAACCTCGCCTTCCATTCGGAATTGGACCGAAACAGTCTAGGGCCAGTAGCTCGCAGGGTTTCTGAGGTAGCAATGGTCTAGGATACTGCCTCATTAAATAGTTATTGGGCTTTGTCCTCTGATACGGATCACAAGTCGTAATGACGTCACATATAGTTGTTCTCATACGTGGCCATGTAAATGTCTCTCCTATTGTCGCTTCACACTTGTCTAATCCGACGTGTCCGTAACTTTCGTGAGTATGCCATGTCAATCCTCGCTGTAAGGATGCAGGTACTAATATGCGTAACGTGGTGTGGTCATTATCTACCCATTTGTGCAGCAAATTGTTGACATAAACATATCTTCCTTCTTTGGCTTTCGCTTCTCGAAATGCAGGTGTTCCTGTAGGTAGCTGCTTTCTGAAGTATTGAATTAATAGCATCATCCATGGTTCCGCTTCCTGTTCTCGCTGTATCTCACGTACTCCTCCAAGAATTCCCGATCCTTCGGTGTTAACTCCAAGTGTTGTACCATCGCTGTTTCTTCACTATCAGGCTCTGGGTTCCTGCTGAGTGCATCCGGAATCACGTTCATCTTCCCTGGACAATGTTCAATCTCAATGCTAAACTGCTGAATATATAGAGACCAACGTGTCACACGTTCGCTTGCCATCGACGTCTTAAACAAGAATGTTAGTGCCTTGTGATCAGTCCTGACAACAATGGGGTATCCATAAATTATTCTTTTCCATTGTTGGAGCGCATGAAGTATGGCCAAAAACTCTAGCTCCGTTACAGTATAATTGCGCTCGTGCTTACGCAATTTTCGGCTGACAAATGCCAAATATGTTTTATGTTGCAGGTTAGCTGGATCTTCTTGGTAGAGCATGGCACCTATACCAATTAGTGAAGCATCCGCTTGGATTATAAATTTGTGCTTGAAATCTGGATATCCTAACTTAATGCAGTTTTCCAATAGCTGTTTTGTTGCTTGGAACGCCTTCTCACACTCCGCATTCCACAACCATTTATTATTCTTTTTTAGCATTTCCTGCATTGGAGCTACAGTCTCCGTGTAACCTGGCCAGTTTTCCTTAAAGAATCCCGTTACGCCTAAGAATGCCCGAATGTGCTTGACTCTCGTTGGTGTAGGGAAATTCTTTATCGCTTCGATCTTAGCTGGATTTGGCTTCACTCCCTCCTTGTCAATGAAGTGACCCAAATATAAGATCTCGCTCTTGAAGAAATGCGATTTCTTCAGGTTTACTTTGAAATTTGATGCATTAAGGTTGCCTAATACTTTATCTAAATTTTCCATGTGAGTTTCAATGTTGTCGGATGCCAGCAGAATGTCATCAATGTAGCGTACCGTCATCTCCTTAACTTCCTCTGTTAGATTCCGGTCCAGGGCTCGGATTAAAGCACAGCCCGCTGTTTTGACTCCAAAGGGCATTCGGACGAAGCAAAACGTTCGGTTATCGAATAAGAAGCCAGTTAGAAGCTGTGACTTCTCATCCAATTCAATATGGTGGAAACTGGACGTCAAGTCATCCGATGAATAAATGCTTTTGTTTTTAAAGCCTTTTAGTACGTCTCTGATAATTGGTGCTCTGTCATACTCAGGAAAAATGAGTCTCATGTTGAGATTTCTGGCATCTAAACAAATTCTAATAGATCCATTTGGTTTTGTGACTGCCAAAATCGCATTTAGATAAGGTGTAGGTGTCTTCCTTATCACTCCAGCTTGTAACATCTCATCTATAATGACCTTAACTTGACCACGATATTTTTCCGGAATTGGGTACAATCTACTTTTGAAAGGTGACCAATCCTCGACTTGCATTGAATATTTGAAATTTAATATTTTCCCAGGTACTGTATCAAATACTGTTTTGTGTTTCCTTAAAATCTCTTCCCCCAAGTTGAATGTCATTGAGCCGCTCCTGTAGTAACTCTTCAAATTGTGCCTCACTGTCATCTCCTTCCATTAATAAAGACCATATCTCCTGGGATTCACTCTCCTCATCTAGTTCCACAACAGCTCCTTCTATGATGTTATCTTCTGCCTTTCGTATCTCCTCTTCCGTCTCTTCCTATATTGCTTCCAATGCCCAAGAATTTACATCTCTTCCGGTAGTGATTTCATCCATATGCAATCCCACGTTCTTCAGCTGATCATACTCTCTAAAACTGACTGTATTCTTGTGCAAATCTATCACTGCTTGATAGTCACAAATGAAATTTGCACCAAGAATTATATTGAAATTCATCTTTGCCATGATAATGAATGTTTGCCCAAAAGTGTGTTCCAATATGTTCAGCTCTAAGTATGCCTGACGTTTACAAGTGACGGTGCGTTCAGGAATAACACCCCTCACTTTGAGTTGTGGTACGGGAATTACAGGAATATTCTGACTCCGTCCCAACTCTCGAACCAAGGCCTCCGATACCAGACTTATCTGCGACCCCGTATCCAATAAACATCTTTTATTAATTCCACCAATCCTCGCGTAAATAACAGGTAACTGCCTAATTTCATCGTTCCGTGGTTTCACCGTCTCATCCAGGCATTCTTCTGGCAAAGCAATCCATTCTTGTATGTTCGCTACTATCCATCTATCTTCAACTTCCGACTGTTGCGTTTGTAGACTGTCTTCTTTATCCAAATTTAGCATTTTTTTTAGCTCCATTGCGACTCCCATCATCCTTTTGTCGCCCATGCCCTTGATATTCCTCTTGTCTCAGTAGACTTCCAGCTTCCTCAGTATGTGTGTCTGGATTCTTCATGTTCCCAATGGCTTTTTCCCATCTTCCTAGCTCTCCACCTTGACTAGCGTGTAATTCCTCTAGGTAATTTTGTGATTGAGCGTGCCTATTATCCCAGTCATTTCGATAATTACGTGCCTCTCCTTGATTTTGATCTCTCCTTCCTTTCCTTCTTTGATTAGCATTGTAATCACCGTATCTTCCATAAGGCCTCTCATTTCTTCGATTTTCACGCCATTGCTGATACCCTCTATGTTGATATCTATTGTTGCCTTGATATGACCTATTGTTATAGTTATTCTCGTTACGCTGGTATGGTCTGTTTTCTCCTTCTTCCTGGTTTCGCCTAGGTGTGGAGGTGCTTGTATTAGTACCCTGCGTTTTAGAGTTTGCCTGTTTTGGTTTTATGACCTCTGTCGTATTGACTAACTCCGGCTGTCTTCCTCCTCTATAATGATTATGAGATGTAGTCTCATCTATCTGGCGTAATATCTGCTCTGCATGTAAGGCCGTACTAACGTTCGCTGCGACTAGTACTTGCTGCACGTTGACTGGTAATTGCCGCGCTATAGTCATCACCAGATCCGCTTCATTTAAAGGGTAATCAAGGTCGCGAAATTTTAGCATTTGCATGTTAAAGAAATCTGAGTATTTCGTTTGCTGGGTAGTTTGGTATTTTCTAGAGTAAAGCTCCATCCTTAGACTCTGTTGTACTGCTGGCGACCAGTACTTGCGCAGAAACGCTAATTTGAAATCTGTCATAGTTCCAAATGTATATTTGAAGTTTAGAACCATGTAAGGACATTTCCTGATAAAAATCTCTCCATCATCCTCAATCTACGTGCTTCAGGTACCCCAGTGTCATTGTAATGATCTTCAATTTCTTTAATAAAGGCTTTAGGTGTCACCCCTGAATTCTCCGTGTATTTCTGCGATTTATAATCGTTCGAGCGAATTACTTGGATACATTGTGTGGGCTGATGACCGTCTTGTGGCGTGGAACTCCTTTCGATATTCTTGCGAAACCCCTCCGTGTTTGTCGTTAATGGGCTCTCTGTCTGAGCTTGACTCCCTGCTGTGCTAGTACCCTCCGGGCTATTTGAGTCGTCCTGCTTGTCTTTCAATGTTCCCGTTTTAAATAACGAGGATTGTTCTAACGACCTCAGTTCAGCTTTTATGATCCTGTCTGTTTGTTCTTTAAGTTTACTCTTAATTTCTTGTTCTAATGCTTGAATACGAGTATGATTTTCGCCTACTGTCTTAAGGATGGTTGATCTTTCCTCTTTAGAATCGATATTCATTTTTCGCCAATCTTTCCTTATTTGCTCCTTAATCGTGCTTACTTTCTCCTCAATCTGGCTTTTAGTGTCATCCTGATTGCTTTCTATCTGGCTCAGCCTTTCGTCGATGGTATTCTTTAATTGATTCTGATCCGCTTCTAGGCTTTTCCATTGCTCCGCTGATTTTATTTCGAGACGATCCATATCTTTAATTATGCCGGATATATTTTCATCTACCGCTGATAATTGTTGTTGAATGACCTTGCCGCTCTTTTCCATTTCCTTAAATCGTCCTTCTAACTTATCCTGAGCTATCTTGACCTCGCTTGTATTCATAGTGCACGCTAGTTCAATTTGCTCTAATTTAGCTAACACCGTTTCATCCAGACTGCTAAGTTTTTGATCAAAATACTCTCCATTTTCTTAATCTGATCTAATTGCTTTTCATTGTTTTTACTAACATCTAGGGCCAGCAATACCATCTGTTGATTAGTGTGATCCTTCATCTCTGCGGTTAACGAAGCTAATTGGTTCGTGTTTTTAACATTCTGCGCCTCTAACTGCGAATTTATAGTGTCATTGATTTCATTTTTTAGTAATCTAGCTTGTTCCGCCTGATATTCATTTTGTTCAATCCTACTGTTATTTAATTGTGTCTGCAATGATTCACTTTGTTCGGATAGTTTAGTTTTTAGCGATTCACTCTGTTCAGACAATTTGTTTATAGACTCACTTTGTTCTAACATAGTATTGTTTATTGCTTCACTTTGTTCGGATAGTTTAGTTTTTAGCGATTCACTCTGTTCAGACAATTTGTTTATAGACTCACTTTGTTCTAACATACTGTTGTTTATTTGTTCAGATAATTTCGCGTTTAACGCTTCGCTTTCTTTTAACAAACTATTGTTTATTTGTTCAGATAATTTCGTGTTTAGCGATTCACTTTGTTCTGATAGTTTAGTGTTTAATGATTCATTTTGTTCTGATAGTTTGGTGTCCAACAATTCCTGTGTTCTCCTAGCCGCACTCTCAATGATTTCTTGAATCTGTTCCACCGTTGCCATGTTATACACTTTTATATGAGACATTAGGGAAATGGCATAAAGCAACGCCCCTTGACACATACATACAATCCAATGCACATTTAATTTCTTCACCCAACTCAGTTCATTTTCTTTTACATTTAATCCTACTAGTCGATTGCATTTCTGAGTGTTTCTAATTTTACTCAATTTAATTTAAACCCAAACACATATTCAGTCATTAAATTGTTATCCTGATCTGATATAACACTGACTAATTAACAAAGTATTAATTGTCATTTATGGCTACCAGCCTCCTAACTTTTTCATGAGTTTGACTTTCTATACAAATCTAGTTTTAACTTTAATCATTGGGCGCCCGGTATCACGTATATTAATTTATTTTAATTCAATAGACAAAAACGTGAACCGTATTTTACATTGCAAACTCCTGATTTTAATTTATATTTCACACATTTGGCGGTATCCTCTTCGCCTCAATTACTTTTAATAAAATATCACTTTCCGGTGATTAAAATACTGTCATATCTGCCTCCACTTGTGGGCTGTCAGTTTTACTCAAATACGCCAACAAAATGTGTTCCAGCAGCGAACCAGCAACAAAATTACACCTTCATTGTTGCGTCAGTTTGAAAACCCAACTACGCTTACATTGACATGTGCAATTTCTTTGCCGTTACACCACAGTGAACCGCCCCACGCTTGGCCGCGCCAGTTTACGTCCTATGAACCCTTCAGAATAGCAGTGTTTATATGCAAGAATCTTGATCAAGGGGTCGCGCTCAGTTCCTAGTGTGATGTTTACGTTCGCCAAACAGCATGCTCTACTGAGGTAAGGGTCATAGGATTAAAACTATAACTAAGAAAGAAAGGTGACAAGACGTAGAATAATAACATGATTTAATGACTAATAGTGCATAAAAAGAATATAAACAACAATAATAAAAAATATCCTCCCTGAATTTTCCCATGACAGGAATATCTATCAATGTTGAGGAGTCAGACGGATCTCCCCTTTATAAAAATGTGGATCCTGGTTCCACTAACTTGCATTTGGATTTTATGTACGCGTAATGACTAACTACGAGGAATGAGTACTTGGATGACTGCTCGTTTACAGCGGGTTAACAGCCACGATGCTTACGAACAATCGCACGTGACTTCACGGGTCACTGATATGGAATATAAACATGGAATAAACCAACAACAACAAAAGCCTGACAGGCTGAGATTACTTTATATGAACAAAAATGCACGTTA
This sequence comes from Meconema thalassinum, assembly GCA_946902985.2. NCBI lineage: Eukaryota > Metazoa > Arthropoda > Insecta > Orthoptera > Tettigoniidae > Meconema > Meconema thalassinum. Next base: position 689,756,103 of record OX336389.2, on the reverse strand, counting down.
TGCTCACGCTTCGGAGATTATAGTGATTCGTAGGCAACTCCCATTTATTTAAACAATTTTTACCATTGATCAGTTCTTATTCTGTATTTCAAGTAATTACGGAGCCAAACAAGCACTCCCCACTAATGACCTCGCTTGCAACCTTCAGTCCGCCTTGTGAAACAGCTCCCCCTTCCTCAATACTTGTCATTGCCCCAACACCAGTGTGTAAAAATAACTGACCAGCTGTGCCGTTATCTCAAAGAATCAACAGCAACAAATCTCAACCACCTCAACATATGGTCAGACATTAATCAAAATAGCCACATATGTCCTCGCAAGGTAACAATATGGACTTGGCACCAAGCTGACAGAAATCAGTCTACGCTGAAATTCCCGCTTGTAATGACCACAAAATACACACACTCACCCCGCTGGGAATGACATGACGTTTTTCACACAGGTCGGCTGAATAGATGCTCACAAACTATTTAAAGAATATAAAACCTACGACAGAGCTGATTGCTCTTCGTCACAAATCACATTGCTCCAAAGGCAATAATCTCACTGAATCTGATCAATAATAAACCTTAAACAGATTAATTACCCTCCAATCTACTGTATCGTTATATTACTTCAGTTCTACTTCTGAAACACAACATATCTCCGAGAGACGTTTTTAACCGCATCGCGTAACATATGCAAACACGGCCGTCCACATAGCTACGTTAGTTAAAACAACAAACAAACAAGAACCTTCTACTAATAATATTTATGCGAGCTGTTTCCATGCAAAAGGTGTGTCAGACCAAAACTAAATATACTACGTTAATCACACAAGCAAAATATTTACAAAAATATGTCCCATACACCATAAGTTAATTTATCAGATAATAAGAATATTATTTTGTACTCATCCTCGGCCAGTCACCCGTCAAAGGACATCAGCTGCCATCTCCCAACTGAATGCTTCTTAGCTCATCTCAGCCATCTGGACGGAGTGTTGATAATTCCAAACTTCTTCCAGGATAAGCGATGTCATCTCTCGTGCTGATTCAAAAAGTTAGATTACTATACACTCGATATCTGACTACTAAATTCGCCGTTTCAGGTAGTACTTTCCCCGGAACAGTCTGTTGGCGAATTGTCGATGATACTGTCCCTACAAAATATAGTACTGTGACTATCTATCACTGAATTTAACACATTCATTAATAATTTCTGTGTCCTCATGACACGCAAAAGTATAAGTGTATACGTCCTTAGACGCGCAAAAGTAAAGTAACCTGTGTCCTCGACACACAAAAGTATAATAGCCTGTGTCCTCGACACACCAAAGAATAATAAGCCTGTGTCCACTGACACACAAAATATAATAAGCAATGTCTTGGCTCTTAATGCCACTTATAAATGAACCGACCCTAGGTGTCGATAGAGGGGGAAATTATATAAAAATTTCTCAAAATAATAGTGGTACAGGAATGAAATAAATATCACTGAACTCGTAAAATTGCGCAGGTCAAGAATATGCCCATTAATCCTAGAATCGATCGTAGAGATGTTGTCTAGCCGATCTCCCGCGTTAATGCTAGCCATCGCGTGCCCAAGCTAGACTTGCCGCGCTCGTAAGCATTCATCTCCCATTGGTTCCACATTTTCTGTAACTTGGCGGTTTTTATCAGACCTTGGCCTCGTAGGAGTGTCTAGTATGTTCATCAGCCACTCACGTTACTGCATCATATTTATTCTAGGCGCGAATATTACAATGAACATACCATAAGCGTGTCTCACTGCGCGTCCCTTCTATTTTGAGGTAGCCACCACCTGTCCTTCTGAAACACTGCTAGGGTCTATCTTTTCACAATCCTAAGTATTTAGCCTTTTGTCAAACTGCTGCAGGTCTGTCCCCATTGTCTCCAACAAATGTTTGAAATTTCCTCATCTCCGTCTGGCTATTTTCATGATGCTGGTGGAAATATTTATTAATTGAAGAAATAAAACATCGAATCATTTATCCATCAGAGGATAAAGGGTTCAATACAACAATATTCTACTCTAATTGTTGCGTTAAACTGCTATTCCAATAAAAATAATATTACCTGATGTATTACAGGCTTACAGCATGTGTTTACAAAAGAGCCAGATTGACTGATGACGATATGTGTCAGATACTAAAAGAAGACCTGCCAGAAGATGATACTGAAAATACTGATATAGAGCAGGCAGGGGACGATGCAGGTGAGATTACGGCAAGCAGTTCATTATTATTTGAGGCCATATTTGATGAGGAAGTAGATGCAGCAACGGATGAAGTTGACGGGAAATGGATAAAACGTGATTTGGAAAGTAGACGTCCATCTTACAGCATGCATGAATATCTGTGCATTGTTTCAATTATCACCAATAAGCAGTATTGTTACCTACTGGGCCAATAATATGCTTTTCTTCCCCCAGGTCCAGCAGAAGAAATATATTCTGTTTGTAACACAGCAACTGAAGTCGTAATAGCTGTGCTTGAACCTATTATTGAAAATCTGTTGTTTCAGACCAATTTGTATGTGACACAGAAACCAGTAAAAGGGGGTTGTAAATTGTGGTGACACCGCCGATCAGAAAGGATACACACTGAAATTTGAGATATATCAAGGAAAGTTGTACTAAGTCACTCGAAGCGATTCAGGGGACTGTTGTACTCCCAGGGGGATACCCCCCCCCATTACAAATTATACATTATCGCCCCAATACATCTACACATCTTCAGTCCCTACATCAATTACATTACAACTAACACACTCATTTGAACCTACTTGAACTCCCGTGAACTCAGTTGAACTCGAACGACCCCTACACTAGTACCAGCCAGCCTGGAATGTGCCATTTACGCACACCTTGCATTACCATAATTATAAAAGAGAGACACTGAACCCACTCGACGTCTGCGTCTAGGGGAAGTGCTGCCAGTCAACACCACGACATCTGCCATCTAGGGGTAAGTGTACCTGCGAGGACTTCTCCTTTACATCCACACACCACTTACAATATACCCCTTTGTACACTTTTGTATCAGTCTTGTTCCCACACTAAGTCCAGTAATACTGAAGTCTGGTCTTAGGATTATTTGCACCTCATTAAGAAAAGTAGTCATTAAACCTACTAGTAGTAAATCTATTTGATCTTATATTTATTTGTAGGATAATTTCCTATCCTCCCATACAACCCATTAGGGCCCAGTATTGTTTAATTGTTTCAAAGGTCAGCAATACGTCTGACCGCTCGCCATAGAGCTCTAGTTAGCACATCTGCTCATAGTTCTCTCTTGTACTCGCCGCACGCCCGAGTTGAGACACCGTCACACAGTCACAGGTTATCAATTAATCATCAACCCCTTTACAAATACTCCATCCCCGAGCTCACCAGTCACCCCCGAACACTCGGTAGCTCTTCCTCAGGCACGTATAAGCAGAATAGACGCCCCCTTTACCCCACTCCACACATAACACGTACTCAAACAACCCCTATCCACATAACATTCTAAAACTACCCCTAACACATTGTAGAAGCCCATCAAGGCCCATACAGGACAATGGAGGAAATTGTACTTTGACAACTATTTCACATTTCTCCCACTTCTTGAGAGATCGAAAGTGGAAGATACTCTAGTTTGTGACCCCATTAGAATGACTAGAAAGGGCGTCCCACAGAATATCGTGCCTAAAAGACAATTGAAAAGGGGATGCTTCGATTACAGAATTCCATCGATGAACATCAGTGTTTTCCTATGGAAAAAAAACAATGAAGGTGAGTGTTTTGCATCAAACGTCCATGGAATAGAGGCTACAACTGTCCCTAGAAAGCAGAAGGATGGAAGTAATATTATTGCCAATTGCTCAGTTATTGTGGAAGACTACAATGCACACATGGGTGGAGTTGATCATGTCAATCGACTTAATATAGAAAAGACCGTCGATCCAAGAAAAGGTGGCATCGATTGTTTTGGGGAATTGTTGAGATAGCGTTTTTAACACCTACGTCATATATTGTGAGCATTATGAAAAAGTACCTTAGCTTCATCTCCGGCGCAATATTGCGCAAGGACTGATGAACCAGAAATAAATTCCTAGTGTAGGTAAAAAGTTCACGTGTTATGAAGTCACCAAAATCCCTAGAGCAAACTTATCTACATAAAAGAAGGAAAACAGAATATTTTGTGCCCAATGATACCAGACTAGGAAATCGTGGGAGTCATTTTGTTGATTTTGAAAAAAAAAAACGTGGTCGATGTGAGCTGTGTCCGAGAAATACATTACAGTGAAGACCACATTCAAAGATTCATGTAGTGTATTTCTTTGCTGTAATGAAAAGAGAACTGTTTCGCTGAGTACCATGGGGTGTCAGGTTGTGCAGGAAGACGTTCCAACTGTAAAAGGAAATCTAATACCTACATTCAAATATATGAATCATATATTTTAGTTTCTTTCATGTTTCTATGTTTTAATAAGGTAAAGTGCCCATCTACCGTCCTCCTAAACAAATTCCTCAATTCTGAAAATGCATTTGGAGTAAGAAATAATTAAAAAATACTGATTTAAGAAACTCAGCACCATACCATATAGAATTGCTGGTGTGGTTCTACTAAATAAGGCTTTTGTAACAAAAAACAATAAATAATCAAACGAACGAAAATTTTGATTTACGAAATAAGGTACTGAACTCGAATTCAGTCCAGCTTAGGACCTTTGACTGAGCCGAGGTTCGAACGACTTGTGCACCATTGGAAGGAAAAATTGAAAATTTGAAATTAAAATAATTTAATAAATATATATGTATTATGGGATGCAAATGATGCATAATGAAAGTATTTTGGAGAATTTTGAAGCATTTTGAGGAATTTATTATTTGGAAATATTCCGGTGAATGTTATTTTAACTTAGGAAGAGTTCGTTCATTCGAAGCTGGAAATTGTACAAAGCTTCATGTTTGGCACCAGAAAACCAGTTTTGGTTAGCAAGGCGATCATAACAAAGCGATGCACACGACCTGTGGATAAGAGGCTAGATCCAGGAGCCTTTATCAGAATATTTCAATAGCCAATCAAATAAAAGCACATAATTTTTGAGGGAATCGCTTTTATATAAATTTGGCAGATATAAAGAGAAATAAGCACATCTACAGGTGTAGAAAGCAATATGAAATTTATTTGGTTGAAAAGAAATATAAATTATTGAATAATAGAGCAAATATGAGTATATTTCTATTAAAATGCATGAGTGTGAAGCTAGCTGAGGAAGGCTAGCGGTGACATGCGCCGCCGAGCAGAGAAGCGTGGCGTGACTCTCTCGCAGCATCTTTACACGAGCGGACGTGTTTGACGCACACGCACAGAAGAGAAGCATTTATTGCACGCAACATAAGCCCGGTCGACAAGCACTGTTGTACTGTCGAATGACCAAGGAATCACCGAGGAAGTTTAGAAGAGGAGCCGGTAAAGTGAAATTACATTAGTAGGCTATTGGAGAGACCAGCGTTTATGAAAGTATAACATCATCAGAACGAGACTTCGCTTATACAACAGCACTTTATAGAGAAGCAATAACTAACAGCATTGTCTATTGCAAGCTATAATATTGCTACAACGAATTCAACTATATAATTCAACATTATTACATCACAGTCTACATTATAGTCTACATGATGACAGCGAATTTAAGTCGGGGAGGAAAAGCTTATTCCACGTATATTTAAGAGAATATTATGGAGAACTAAATAAATGAAAGGAGGTTAATCTATACCATGGATTATGAAGTCAGAGTGACTTGGAAAATCAAGGATCAACACAGCTACAACTGCGCAACAACTTGCAGTATTCCAATATGAGTTTCTACACTACAAGCAGGATGTCCAACAACACAAGGACGATATGTCAACTCAGGACTTGCGGATCTACCATGGCGAGACCACTCTGCCGGTCAGAGATAAGAAGCAGAAGACCGTTTGCAGCCAATCGAACCAAGAAACGCAGTTCCCAGGTCGCTGACCGTGAAAATGGAAGATCCACCGTTAGCAGCTCCAGCCGAGACGCAGAGCAGGTGATTGCAGCTGACTGAGATGGGGTCGCTCACAGCTGATTTGCACGTGCTTGGCAGTGACTGGTTTCACGAGGAGGCGAGCGATTGCAGCTTCGACGGAATATCAAGAACAGCTGATAGAGGTATTTCTTGGCTGTAGAAGACATCTCAAGGTAGAACAACCGTTTGCTCTAATATCAGTAGTTTTGTTGTAACAGTAGAAATCCATTTTTGGAGTGACCAACTTCACTTGTAGTAACTCTTATTTTCATTCTATGTTTTTAATAGCTAAAATTTTAGAGTTTCATTGTAAACTTTTGATACGTCTTCGTGTGTCGTTTAAGACGTTATTTCATGTTTTTAACTTTGATTGGCGTTTCTCGTATTTTTTATTTTGAAGGAAACGTTGTAAGATACTTACTTTCGAACTATACTCGTTTTATAAAAGGAATGCTTCGGTAATATTGTATCTCGGAGAGAAGACTTCGATTACATTGTATTTTGGAGAGGAAAGCGTAAATAATGAAAAATTGTAAGAATATTTAAACATTATAATTGTTATTAACAATTACTATGCGTAACAGCGAAAGTATACATTTATATGTCTATAATGTATTATTATCAAGTAAAGCATTATTGTGAGATGCTGTAATATTATTTAACAGACATTACGATGTCAATATACATCTGAAATATTTATTTATAACAATTTGAATGTTATAAAATTCCAACAGCAATATACAACTCATTAGACAACTATATAGTCTTGGACTATTTGTACTACGATTATACACTATAAAATAGGATCATGGTAGTGACAATTGAGGTCAAATGATGCCTATATTTATCAACAGTTAAAATGGAAACATTGTTTAACTGAGATGAAAAGACCAGGAGATATGTTAGTCTACCTGCGGTCTAGTATGTTAAAAACAACTTAAATATGAATTGTTCATATATTTAAATGTACACCAGAAGCGTGAGGATATGTATTTATTGTTTATTAACAACTAAAAGACGAGCGAACTACAAATTAACATTGTTAACGTTTGGTAACGTGGAAGAACAAGTTTGTAATGGATCAAAGTGAACGAATAGCGCTAATGAAAGGAATAAGAAGTACTTTGTGAATGGTATTATTGTGAACGAATATGTAATTGTTGTAATTGATGCACGAGGTTTAATAATTTAGAGTGGAGTTGGTACTTAGGAGTGCATTCTGAACGGTAACATACTCTAGCGTAGTTACCTAGTAAAATCACTAATTCTTCTACAAGTGTGTAGCAAGATGGGTTTTTCATGGAAGTAATGCCGTGCGGAGTTTTCAAAATTGTTTACAGTAAGGAGAGGAAGGAAGTATGACATGTTTGGAGCGTAGTAGACGCCATTGATAGGTATTGTTCACTGTATTGCGGAAGGAAGGAATATATTGCTATGTGGAGCAACGAATTGTTACAAGATGAGTAAGAAGCGCTAACACAAAGGTTAATGTTTGAATTGTTTATGTCTGAGAATATTTGTATATGATCCACGAAATGTATAGAGTTTTTAAGTAGTTTCGCATCGCTCTTTATCCTATTGTTTTATTTATTGAAACGAAATTCTAAGCTGTATTTAACTTAATTGTTTGATATTTAAAGCTTTTTTATTATGACTTACCACTAGAAGTACCTGAGAATTTGATCGTTGGTTGAAACATTGTTCAAAGAACTGTTATTGTAACAGAGACACTATGAAGCTGTCAGATCGCGACTGATAGTGCTAATAGTATATTTTAAACCGTGTGAAGCATGAAAACTGTAGAGAATGTGAATATTTGAAACCTTACATAATTTATAACAGTATTAATAGAGTAGATAGTTACATTTTACGCACGCCCGTGTATAATGCAGGATTTTTGTAATGTTAACGTCATTTTTATGAGTGAACAGCTGATTTTAATCAGACTATTTCAATGATATAGCCACAGGGTGACGATTAATTACGTAAATATTTTATGAAACTTAATATAACTACATTGTTGTAACGAGAATGTTCAGAAACATTTATTCTACAGATAGTAAAACTATCTGACGTGTGTAACGGTTAATTTAACTTGGTTGTTTATTTTAATGATAATATGGATTATTTTTCTTATTTGTAATGTGTTTGGAAATAAATCCCAGGCACTAGTTTTTGTTGGCCTGTTCGTTTTTTATAAATTTGATCATCATTTCATTCTTGCAATCGACATGCGATAATACTGCGAATTAGTTACTAAAATTCATGTTAGTCTCAACTTTCACCGTTCACACCCGAGATCCGAGATTCTCGTCCTAGCAATTTGTGTTTAGGATAGTTTATTTTCTTTGAAAATGTGTAACTAATCGGTAGTTTTGTTGCATGGCCGGTATGCATCGAGGGTTCCCTAGTCATTATCCTATGAAAATCATTATCTAGTATTATAATAAGACAATATATCTTATACAGTATAATTGAAAATTGAACTTTCTTACCCAGCTGAATGTGAAGCCTCCTATATGCCTGGCGGTACTTTAAAGTACCGGGCCCCCAAAATATGCCAGAAATAAATATAAGATTTTGAAATAGTTAACATGTATTTTTTATTTTTTTCACTACTCAGGAAACTAAGGATTAAGGTAGGTATCGAACCTACCTCTTATCAGTTTTGCCTCACAAGGCTGAGTGTACTCCGTTCCAGCCTTCAGAAGAGAATTAAATTTCTTGGTAGAGCCGGAATATCCAACCTGGAGCTCAGGGGCAACAGCCGAGAATGCTAGATATTACAGCAGGAGCACCTCCTAGGAACAAGTGTTCAGAGTACAGAAAGTGTGCGCTGTGAGACCCGTGGCAATAAGACATGTTTTCTTGTTTTGAAGGATACTTTTATTTTAACATCCTGTATAGATGCCACGATGTGAAACTTTTTCTAACCCTTGAAGGAGAGAGACCGAAGAAGAGAAGGAACATACGGTATGACTAGCGAAAATAAACCATAACATGTCCATGAAATGCCCATAGTGCAAGGTGCATAAACGTAGTTACCAGTTTACATTACTGTCACTGTGATTTGCGAAGGCACTTACAAACACCTTTATTTTGTGTCCTTCATGAGGGACGTGTCTAATAAATATCGGCTTTACGGCTTCAAAACGATATTCACGGTATGCTTTCGTACATTCGTACCTGACAGTTAAATTAATATTTCAGGGGTTATTGCTTAACATGACACCAATAATTTATTTCTGGAAACATTTTACTGAGGACCAGTTCGAACATGTCGATGTGTATAGAGTTGTTAATTCATTTTAGGGAGCTGGGACATCTTTGGTCATCAGACTCGTGCACTTGGGTGTGAGTTGAACTTGTTGTTGTTGATTCATTTAAGGGCTTAGCGACATCGTGGCCATGTAGCTTCATGTGTGGAGTTTGTCAGATAACGTGTGTTGTAGTGATGGGTGTATTAGTGCGTGTATTTGTAACTCACATGAGGATTAGGAAGGTGGCGGTCGTGGCCTTAATTTAGGAACCATCCCTGCATTCACCTAGAGTAAAAGTGGGAAACAACGGAAAACCACTTCCAGGATGCCTGAGGTGTGAATCGAACCCACCTCTTCTCAGTTTTGCCTCACGTGGCTGAGTGTACCCCGCTCCAGCCCCCATACCAGAATTAACTTTCTTTGCAAAGCCGGGAATCGAACCCGGGCCTCCGCGGTGACTGCCAAGAGGCGGATAAGAGTTGAACTAGTCGGAAAACCTATGTATCTGTAGTAGTGTGTGCATAGAAAGGCAGACTGAATGCTAAACCATCATTAACTTCACTCACTTCTGAGCCAAGAAAGGAAAAAATTCTCATCTCTGTAATCCTAATAACACAGGGGACGTTTTCTAGTGTAATAATAATAATAATAATAATAATAAAAATAATAATTATAATAATTATAATAATGTTATTGTTTTACGTCTATTTTAACTGCTGCGGCCTTTTGAGATGCCGGGGTACTGGAATTTTGTCCTGAAGAGGATCTTTAACGTTCCAGTAAATCTACTGACACGGTTCCATATCTCTTGAGTTCCCGGTTGTGAGAATACTGATGTGAGTGAGTTTCCCGAGCGGTTAAACTGTGATGACGCGTGTGAAGTGAGCGAATCTGTAATCAACGAAAGAACAGTGTGAACGAAACAGCTCAGGAGTGCAGTGACGAGGACTTAAGTACAGAGGATGTACCAGTGATGACTCACACTGACGGGTTAGCAGCTCTATGTTACGTCGAGCAGCAAGCCGAGGCGACGCGACAGTGACTGACACAATGTTTATTGCAGCTCAAAAACGGGGCTCTATTTTGAAGCAGAAAACTCTATACAGTTATTTTTAGTTTGAGTTCATGTAATGTGTAGGCTCAACTAAACCTCTTTCAAGGTATGTACAATTTGTTTATTGTAAATTAAAACTTTTTTAAAACTATTAATATATATTTTGTCCATTTTCCCATGTTATCCGAGTTTTTATAGTTAGAGGCACAGCGGGCCCAAATTAACTCGAATTATTGGGACCCCACTGTATAACACCTTCTATAGTAACTGTTGATTGATTGTTAGGCTAATTGTACTGAAATCAAACGTGTACTGCCGATCAAAGTATTATGTGCACTCGAGTTTGAAGGTTGTTTGTGAAGTAACTAATAGGCCTACATTGAATTCAATAACAACATTTTCGTCGTTCTACTTTAAGTTAGGTTATGTAGGTTTGGTATTTTTAATGTATATGTTAATATTTTTTTTATCGCAGTTGGAACACAAAAAGTGCCCGCTTTTAAGCGCCTTTCAACCATGCGTCACATTTAAGAATTATTGTCTCAAAAACCCGTAATTAGATCAAATCCAAATTTTATCACAATATACATTGGAATGTTTTATAACTGGTATATTAATTTCAAAATTTTGTTTGTCCAAGAAACAAAGTTGTTATCATTTTTGTAAGGTAACCTTTTCCCGGCTCGGGGTGGTTGGAAAATGTAGTTTTTGGTCGCGTTGTAATCCTTATACAACAAAAGGTTATGCTGTATGACTGTGAAATGAAAATACACAGAAAATCCACAGCCTGCTTCCAGTCTCCGAGCGGGTCAGGAATGGAATGAATGAAGCCCCCATCTAGCGGCGAGGATATGGACTGTGCCGGCTGCCGGGGCCTGACGCACTCCTCTGGGGCAATGATTAAATGAATGACAGAGGAAATGAAATGATAGTGGATAGTGTTGCTGGAAGGAAATTTTGACAGGGAAAACCGGAGTACCTGGAGAAAAACCTCTCTGCCTCCGTTTTGTCCAGCACAGATCTCACATGGAGTGACCGGGATTTGAACCACGGACCCAGCGGTGAGAGGCCGGCGTGCTGCCGCCTAAACCACGGAGGCTTAGTATGACTGTGAAATACGTACATTAATTCACTTATTTTATATCGGTTTGTATTTGTACGGGAAAATAAGACATGGTTCCGCAGGTAGTCGATACGGAGAAAGCTGTACAGCGTTGCCGACATGGAGCTCATCAGTTCCGAGTGAGGCGCGCCATTACGCGTGATGGGCTCCATCTCGGCAACGCTGTACAGCTTTCTCCGTATCGGCTAGCGGCGGTACTGTACCAGTATTTTGGCTAGCAATAGAACACTTGTATTTATAAAAAAAACAATACTGCACTTTTATGAGAAGATTCCAACTTGCAGGGGAGAGTTACAGCAAGTTAGGCGCGAGGTTAGGGAAACTGAATAGGCAACCCTCCTACGCAGCAAAGAGGACGTATCAGCCAGTCCTTGGTGCAGCAAAGAACATATGTTTTGGAAGGTACAGTTAGATCACAAGATGGCTACCCTACAAGCGCGACATGGAAACATACAATTATTAACAATTACAGAGATCGCAGAGGGGATCGACGACATGGAAATATAATGACATATAAGAAGGAATAATTTAAAGACATTTAAGAAGTTACTAATGCTTTTATAACGCTAACAGATGTTTATCGCAGTTATCAGTGGTTTAGTTGGACCGGAACGGGCCGGAACGCCGTTCCGGAAAATATCTTCCCGCTTTAGAATGACGTAACAATTTTACATTCAGTAAGAAAATCGTTTATAATCTATACATAGCGCTGAAACGTCACGGGTGTACTCTAGCGGACTAATATCGAACCTTACGGTTTTATGTTCATAAAATACGATCGCTTTTACACTCCTGGGTGTTTTTCTGGTCCTCTAAGGTTGGCTACACTGCTATTGGATACGGAGAGCGGGAAGTGAGCACAACAACTTTCTTCCGCTCGTTATGTTTGTGTGAATCCAAGTTTTATTTTATGTTTTGCTCGATGTGTTGCTGTGAAACAGATATTACGGAATCTCTCTGCAGTTAATGAACATCAGTAGTCCCGTAGTACCTTTCAAGTTTTCCAGTGACTGTGAAAGTGAGTTGTGAGTCACAACTTGTGACAATGAGTTTACTTAAGTGGCTGGGTTCAAAAAAACGTGCTGGGGATGAAGATGAAGAATCAAAGAATACTAAAAAGGTGTGTGATGGCTCAAGTAAAAACGAAACTGAATGGAGTTCCGAGAACATTAGTTTCATTAAAGACGTGAGTATAGAGATAGACCCTGGGTTAAATGTTGCTGAAACGTGTGATGCAGATTCAAGGGAGAATTTAGGTTACGGTTCTACACCTTCTACCATCGACTGTGAAATTCAAGGACCCACCTACCGAAAACAAGATTTTCCAGACTGTTGGAACGAGTCTCAGTACCGTTATTTTTTTTGTCAGAGAACGAGTGGTTATTTGCAGGAAATAAAAATTTAGGCTGCAATATATGTAAAGAGGAAAGTAAATTAGGATTAGGAGTTTCTAAAGGGGCAGGACTGAAGCTAATGAAAGTATGGGTAGAATGCAAGGTTCATCCCAACGGGAATAATATTAATCAACAACAAACAAGCCTTAGGAAAAAAATATTTGAGCACAAAAATTCAGAATCTCACAAAAAAGCTATGTTACAAAAATCAGAATCCAATAAAAAGATATTTGAAAGTTGCTTGGACACTATGAATGTCAAACACCTAGAAACCACCGTTCGAGTATTTCGAACAGCATACTCAATTGCGAAAAGAAATAGACCCTTCGTAGACCTACAGGCTTATGTTGAACTTCAACAATTAAATGGTTTAGATGTGGGACGAGTTCTTCATACAAATTTTAGTTGTGCTAATATTATTGAACACATTTCACAGGAAATGAGAAATAAAATAGCAAAATCTATAACAGAAAATCAGAGGAAAATCAGTATTATGATTGACGAATCAACAACAGTTAGTGTAAAATCTGTGTTAGTATTATGTTTGAGATGTGCTCTTTCAGATAACTCTGAGGTTGCTTCCTTTTTCTGGGACTTGATAGAACTTGAATCAACTACAGCAGATGTTATTACTCGAGAGATATTGAAGAATCTTTCTTCATATGGGATGAATGAAAACTTTCTGTCAGAACATTTAGTTGGTCTAGCATGTGATGGGGCCTCTGTAATGCTAGGTAGAAAAAATGGAGTTGGAGCACAGTTTTTAAAGTTATTTCCAGATATAGTAATCTGGCACTGTTTAAACCATCGCTTGGAATTGGCCGTTTCTGATACAAGGAATGAAGTTACAAGTGATAACCATTTCCATTCTTTCTTTGACAAATTGTATTCTTTATACAGCATGTCTCCCAAAAATCAAAGGGAACTCAACATTTGTGCTACTTCACTGGAACAAAGAGTTAAGAAGATTGGGAAAATATTTACAATAAGATGGGTAGTTTCAAGCCAGGGAACTGTAAAAGCTGTCAGGGAAAACTACAGTGCTCTAGTAAAACATTTTAGTGAGGCCAAAAATGACCACCATAGAGACTCCAAAGAAAGGGCAAAATTCCAAGGTCTAGAAAATATGTTAACTTGTGTAGAATTTCTAGAAAATATTGCAATTATGTATGATGCTCTTGTTGAGTTAGCTGATTTGTCATTAGAGTTGCAGAAAAGAGAGACAAGTCTGGCAGAGGCTCAAAATGCAATCAAGCGCACTATAAAAGTGTTTGAATCTATGTGTAACTCAGCTTCTGGAGAATACTACAGAACAGTTCTTAAAGCAGCAGAAAACAGAAAGTTTAGAAACATAGGATTACATGATTCTAAAAAAGTTGTAAAAATTGACAGAAAGCAGTTTTTCAGAAGTCTTGTGAACAATTTAAATAACAGGCTTATGGAAAATGTGTCCACATCATCTCATCTTGGTTCCAGCTCTAGTCAGCAGAGACATGAGAGAATGACAAAAGTTATCAGTGATTCAAAGGTACTATACAAAAATAATTGGCCCTCCACTTCTACTTTGGGTATCTGCTATGGTGATGAGAGTGTCGGCAACCTTTGTGACTTTTTCCACATGTCAGACAAGAGGAGGTACATTAATGCTTTTAGAAATTATGTCGAGACCAAGGAAATTCCAGTGGAGCTGATGCCTTTAATTAAGACTGTACAGACCATTCCCATCTCTTCAGCAGAAGCTGAAAGAGCTTTCAGTACCATGAATGAGATCCACACCGAAAAGAGAAATAGGCTGCTGGTTGAAAGATCAAGCGGACTTATTTTCATAAGCAGCGTAGGACCTCCTGTGCATTTATTTAACCCACAACCATATGTCAAGACATGGCTACGAAAGGGGAGATGTTCAGCTGATGAAACAACTTGTCGGAAACACGAGGCCGCTGATTTTGACACCCAATACGAGTCCATTTGGAAATTGCTGAATTAAAAAGGTGAGTTCCTGTAAATATTTTTTTCCAACTAAATCACTGGCAGTTATGGTACACCAACTTTGATACATCGACCAGACAGATGGATCACGGGTAGAATCTAGTCCAGCTGAGAGGAGCTCGGTGTGGAGACAGACACTCGCTTTTTGGTTCGGTCAGAACAACAATCTCAAATAACATTGAAATATTTGTGCGCTTTGTGAAAGTACGGTACGGGAAAAGTGCTACTCTGCTTTCAGACAGGCACGGCCGAGAAACAGGGGACGACCGCATATCCTTGTGTGAACACAGTTCGGTATAGGAGTCGCGATTGAACTTAGTGCTTCATATAGACTGTTCGTTAGCTCATTCACTATTTCGAAGGAAATTATAACATTATCCAGTAATCATTATACAATACTACAATGGATTACAGTACTGAAGTGAGGGGATGGTGAACCAGTACTATATAAGAGTAGCAATGACTTGCTAAGGCACTGGCAAGGAATGCAGCACTTAAGCAGAATTGAACTTCTAAGAATGACCAATGCTTGATAGTGGAATTTATAAGCAGAAGGCTATATAAGAAGAGATTAAAGGCACTACATAAAATGATACTGAGATAATTACTACTACAATAATGGATCTCCAAACAAGAGTAGAAGTGACATCAATATCTCCGCTACTAACGCAATCCAGGCAGTCAACGCGAGATGGATATTGTGTTACGGACAGCTGTTTCGGACTGAGAGGAGACGGGTTCGAACACCTGAATCACCGACTAATACTTCTACTTCTCAACGCCGAGGATGACGGTTCGGTCGCAACAGTGATGTATGTCCTTACATACACTTAGTCACATCAAGACATCTAAGGTAGCTGGAGATCTTTTTATTTGTAGACGGTATGAATCATGTCATATCTATAGAATGCCCTTTTTCACCATTTTTGTTTAGTAGTTTGGAAATGGACTTGAGAATTAGACTTGACGTTTCTGTCATTTCTGTTCGATGGTCTATTTTAAGTTTTGATCCAACTATGGATGCACTTATATAGTCATTTTTGAGTAGATAATCTCTTTTATAGTGTTATTTTGGCAACATTACTACACTGACCGGCAAAAAAAGTGGAACAGTTATAAAAAGTAATATAAATAGAATAAATCTAGCCTTGAAAAAGATTTAATCACATTTTAAAAGCTTTTCATGCATTAGAAAAAACATCTGAAACATCCGTGAATAGAAATTGATAATATGACATTTCTTAGGGTGGTTTATTACCACCAATTACCCCCAATCCTCGATGAGCCTATCTTAATGGTTTTATGGCGGGAAGCGGACTGGAAGCGTTTAAGGTTTATGAGTGTTGCCGCTCGCTTATTGTTGTTCTAGGGATAACAACTGGCACTTGTTGAACACGTGTGAACCATTGTCACACATTTTAGCAAGTTATCCATTTGCAGTTCACACTAAAACATGCCTCTTAGCCGTGAAGAAGCTGCACAAGCAGTTGCATTGGTGGAGGATGGCCGCAGCTTCCGTTATGTTGCTGAGGTCATTGGATCATCTCTCGGTAGCATACATCGTGCAGTGCAACGTTACAGAGAGCTCCGAACATACGACAGGAGACGAGGGTCAGGCCGTAGAAGAAGCACAAGTGCCAGGGATGACAGATTTCTCACCCTCCAAGTTCTGCGTGATCAGCATACCACAGCAGTTCAGGCACGAAATCAACTAGAAAATGTCAGTAATGTGAGAGTGAGTGATCGAACAGTAAGAAGAAGGTTTGAAGAAGCTCATCTTTCGTCCAGGAGACCTGCACGTGGACCCGCACTCGAACGGCATCACAGAGAGGCGCGTCTTCGCTTCGCAAGGCAGCATCTGGGATGGACCCACGAGCAGTGGGCCTCTGTTCTCTTCACTGACGAGAGTCGCTTTAACCTTAGATCTCCTGATGGAAGAGAAAGAGTGTGGAGAAGGCGCGGGGAGAGGTACAGCCCTGTTGCTTTCTCCTCCAGGACTCCATTTGGAGGTGGCTCGGTTATGGTGTGGGGTGGCATCAACGTTATGGCCCGCACTGAGTTGGTGTGCATCGATCACGGGACGCTCAATTCCCAAAGGTACATCGAAGAGATCCTGATGAACCATGTGATGCCCTGTGCGCCTTTCATTGGTCAGAATTTCATGCTGATGCAGGATAATGCCCGCCCTCATACTGCTCGCTGTGTTGTACAATATCTGCAGGAAGTGGAGATTCAAACCCTGGACTGGCCAGCTCGTAGTCCTGACTTGAACCCCATCGAACATGTATGGGATACGCTTGGAAGGAACGTCAGACAGCATGACCACACCACCTTGGCACAACTGAGAACATCTCTGCTGGAGGAATGGCATCGCATCCCGGCAGATTCCATTCGACGAGTATGCCTGAGCGTTTACAAGCTGTCATAGACGCTAAAGGTGGAAACACCCGTTTTTAGTGACCAGTGTTCTCTTGCAGTGCAGTGCAAACATTAATACTGTTATGTTTGGCAATACGTTTGATAAACACCAGCCCAAAAGAGCATTACTAAAAAATAGAAAATTGTAAGATTTGCAAAATGTAACGAAATTTGTGAGTTAAAGCGTGTTGTAAAACATGATTCGGTATTTTCTGTTGCCAACCATCTAAATTTACATGAATAATGCAAATATTGGAAAACCGATACATTTTAGTGGAATAAATTAAGAAATTACAAAAAAAAATTAAAGTGTTCCACTTTTTTTTTGCCGGTCAGTGTATTTAAAATTTTGGTAATAAATTACGACTATTATATTTAGTTGAGAAGAAACATATATTTTGTTTTTGAATCAAGTTTTGAGTAGAGATATTTTGTTGAGATACAATAGATTCAGTTTTAGGAAGAAGACTACGAT
The DNA here is from genome assembly GCA_946902985.2 of Meconema thalassinum. NCBI lineage: Eukaryota > Metazoa > Arthropoda > Insecta > Orthoptera > Tettigoniidae > Meconema > Meconema thalassinum. The sequence continues at coordinate 689,738,346 of OX336389.2, read as the reverse complement.
ATCTTTATATAAGAATAGGAATTAGGAAGCTGATGATGACCTACTACGATAATATGAACATTTTTCAACATTAATTCTGTTTACTAGTGAGCATCGAAACTGAATTTCTTCGACAGTTCATACAGCATTGCATTTTAAATGACTGTATAATTGTTCGTGAAATTAGATATAGGCATTGAAGTCTAGCAACATTATTAAAGTGAACAATTGCTGTATTTTTGGGTTAGGCAATTATCGCCAGTTTTTGAATCAAGTTTTGAGTAGAGATATTTTGTTGAGATACAGTAGATTCAGTTTTCGACTTTTATAGTTCATTTTTGGTTTTACTCCTGTTCTGATTTCGTATGATTCTAATGGTCTATATTGTATTCTACTCATACTAGCCATTTTTCCATGGTGTAGAGTTATACGATTGTCTTAAGAGGAAGTCCCATTTTTGAATTTGTTTTTGCGAATCTGAATTAAATCTCAATTTCTAGTAAGTTATAATATCTTGGAAGATATTTTTGTGAGTATGGAAATCCATAATAAAATGAAGTATAATTGAGAGATAAAGCTCAATATTATGTAAAATATATTCCGTCATGAATAAGTATGACATTTTTGGAATTTGAAGATGTAATGAATTGATCATATAATTATGCAATAATTATGACAGTTTTTACGAAAATGGATTAACACTTTGATAGTCGTGTTAATTGTGAAACATGACATATCTAGGTGATTATTTGAAACTTACATAAATATTATATAGGTGTGGAAAAATTATTCACAGCCATTATGTGTTACTTACCGTATTGAATGAAGCAATACAGGTGTTAATGAAATTTTTGAAATACATTTCGACATCAGTGGATGGTCAGAAATAGTATGAAGTTTATATTAGGAATCTCGAATGTGGAGAGATTGCCGTTTATGTAACGAATTTTGTGAATTGTGCGAGCTAATGAGCAATCGCTAAAGTATATAATGATGAAGTATAATTATTCGTGAGATGAACACGAACATTGAAGCCACAACGCTAGTATTTAAATAAAACCCACCATTTAAATGTTGATTAAACAGATAATAATTCATCATGATTTAGATTGTTAATAATAACAATGCCAATGGATGATGATAGTATATCATAGCGAAATTTGGTGAACGAATTAAAATGTAAATTCATATATATAATCTATAATGAACAATTTCTAGTGCATTTGTGTATAATAATCAACGGTATAATTTATCGTATATCAAAGCTTTCATGGATTTAAAACATAGCTTGTAAATCCAATTCCATGGTATATTTTCGTCAGGATTAAGACGATCCATTTATATATATATATATATATATATATATATATATATATATATATATTTGACATGCTACAGTAGATACTGATCTACAATATGCTTCGTATACTCCGATCTACAATTTCACGTTTTCAGTAAATAAACTGAATAATTTATTTTAATTACAGAATGATTTAGTGATTTATATTAGAAACAGGATGTGCTAGGAGAACTAGTGGGGTAATATTTCCAACGTTCAGTCATATGCCCGAGATTAATTTAAGACTTTTCGAGCTCAATTTGAGCTAGTTTTTATTTGTTCTTTTACCACTGGCACTTTCTTAACACATTCTATTATATTGATGTGTCCTTATCTCAGGTTGATCCATGTTGGTAGAATTTTTGGGGGTTTATTTCAGCCGGGTACTTCCAGATTCTACGATCCAGTTCTGCCATTGGATATCAACAGGTAAGACCATGTGGATACGGGTACAGTGCCAAGTCTTATTTTTCCATTCAAATGCAAACCGATATAAAATAAGTGAATTAATTTACGTATTTCACACTCATACAGAATAACATTTTGATGTATAAGGATTACAACGCGACCAAGAACTACATTTTCCAACCACCCCGAGCCGAGAAAAAGTTATCTTACAAAAATGATAACAACTTTGTTTCTTATACAGAACATTTGGAATTAATAAACCCGTTATAAAACATTCCAATGTATATTGTGTTAAAATTTGGATTCGATCTGAGGACGGGTTTTTGAGAGAATAATTCTTAAATGTGGCGCATGGTTGAAACACGCTTAAAAATGGGCACCATTGTGTTCTAACTGCGATAAAAAATATTAAAATATACATTTAAAATTCCAAACCTACATGAACTAACGTACAAGAACGAAAATGATGATGTTATTGGATTTTATGTACGTCTATTGTTTACTTCACAAACAACCTTCAAACTCGAGTGCAAATAATATTTTGGTCGACAGTAGTCTCTGTTACTGAATTCAGTATTAGTGGTAATCATATGGATCTGAGACTGAATCAGGTGTCAATCAATACACATACAAAGAAACTTCTCTTATGATGGCCGCGATTCAAACCCAGTATCTCTGTGTGTGTGCAGCTGTTTATCCCTCAGCTTAATGCCTTTCATAAATATGATAAGTAATGTGAGGGTTTGATTATAACAAATTACTTGAAACATCGGCCAGGCATTAAATAATGTTAATTGATTTGATAATTATTAAATCATTTTTATTGAAATTTGTGTTTTGCCTTGATTCAAACTAAGGTTCGAGATGTACAAAAGAATTTGGAATGAAGAAATCATGCATCAAAGTTGGTAACGCTCTCACCAGGGTTGTGGAGTAGCTCGTCACTAGTACCAGTTACTTTTAATGGTAACGAAGTAACGAAACTACGAGGGCTATTCCAAAACTAAGGTCCGGTAAAAAAAACATCCAAAATCAAAATTGTTTCCAAAACAATTGTTTTATTGACATTCCTTACGTCTTTCTCTATTTTTCTACATAATTTCCATACTTATTTACACATTTGTCACTTCGTTCCACAAGCTTTTGAATGCCTAAGTCGTAGAACTCAGCCGCCTGCGAAGCTAACCAGTCTTTAACAGCTTCCTTCACTTCATCATCTGTGTCGAAGCGCTTGCCGCCAAGAAACTCCTTTAGGTAGCGGAACAGGTGGAAATCACTTGGCGCCGAGTCCGGACTGTACGGTGGGTGGTCCATCTGTTCCCATCCAAATTTCTTGATTAGAGTTTGCGTGTCATTCGCAGTATGGGGTCTGGCATTGTCATGCAACAACAACACTCCAGACGACAAAAGACCACGTCGCTTATTCTGGATTGCACGTCGAAGTTTAGTCAGGGTAGCGCAGTAGGCGGCTTTATTGATCGTTGTCCCTGAAATAAAGAATCGTCGATCTTCACGAAATTTGCCGTCAACCGCATGAACCAACTCGCCTGAAATCACAGATGGTCTGCCAGAGCCGGGTTCATCGTGCACATTTTCCCGTCCTTCATTAAAGGCTCGCACCCACTTGCGCACTTTACTGTCACTCATTATGTTAGGTCCGTACACTTCAGTAATCTGCCGATGAATTTCTGCCGCAGAAATGTTTCTTGCAGACAGAAACCGTATCACTGCCCTTACTTCACAATCGGCGGGCTGATGAATTGTCTTAAACATTGTGAACTGACACTATCAACATCACACAGCAACAGTAACAACGCAAACTGGCGGCTTTTGCCGCGCAAGGCATGCCAGGAGTCGGCGCGCAGCGAGTTTTGCCCTTGGCGCCGCTTTCAAATATTTACGGCGAATCGGACCTTACTTTTGGAATTACCCTCATACTTGTTACTTTTTCAAGATGGAGCTATCAGTTGTCAATAACACGTGGGAATGGAACCATCTCTATATTCAACATAAACAATCACCACAATCGAACCCTGAATGTATGATGGATTTGAAAGGTTCGAATACCTGCACCTATCTCTTTCCTTTACGTACACCCACCCTGGTGCAATAAACGTTCCAAATGCTCTTTGAGTCGCAATAATTCTGACATGTCTCTGTGTACACCATTTATATGCTGGCCTGTTTAGAAAACCTCTCAAAATCTTCTGTGATGCACATCCGGCCCATCTAAAGAGAGATTAAGCCCGACTCTCAATCAAAGTTTATGAACCATTCTCAGTATGAAACGCGTGCCAAATAGCTCTTTTTCTACTAGAGAGCCTGAGAACACAATGCGACATTTTATTTCTTACTTCCGACCTGTTTAAAAGGTTTGGGGAGGGAGAGGAGCTGGAACCAAACCTCTGTCATATTGTATGATGTACGCCAAATATTCTGTTAAAATTATCTCTGTGAGGTTACAGTTAAAGCGTGTTTGTGTTTAGAGTTGTGTCATTGTTATGGAGCTGGTATTAATTTCATGAAATCTGATGGGAAGAAATACATTTAAAATGTATTAAGTAATTATTTAATATATTCATTACAGCCAATGGCCATAATACATACCCACTACAGAATTTAGACAAAGACGATTGTCTCTGTTTATAGCTTACCACATGAAATGATATCGGTCACATTCCCTTCCACATAACCTACAGACACATTGTGAATCCGGCTGGTGGAAGGAAGCACTTCTTCTGGCAGACTTCGCGGTGAAAGCCATGTACTGAAAATCTTGTCACTATATGTCTTAGCTCGTACGATCCCCGTGTCCAGTCCCGTGACATCATAGTAGTTGGTAGCATGCTGAACTGTAGTGCCCAAGATAGCGGGTTCAAACCCGGCCAAAGTCATCGGATTTTTAAGAGCGTTAAAATCCTTCAGTATGCCTTACTTTGGAGGGGAAGCAAAGCCGGCGGTCCCATGTCATAGATTTATGGCATGTAAAAGATCCTTCCACAGAATAAACTTGTGTGAAGCTAAATTGTTAGGTTAGATTTCATCAGAACGCTATAGCAAAGTTCCAACGTTCACCAATAGGTATCATTGATATCTGGTAGCTAAAGTTGGAACTACTTGAAATTGAACGGAACTTGTAGCTCACCCTAAGGGTGTCCGCTGGAAGCAGTTACAGACTCGGGCGAGCCGAGCATGTCCTCGGACACTCCCGGCACTAAAAGCCATACGATAAATAAATAAATAAATAAATAAATAAATAAATAAATAAATAACGTCGGTGGCGTAGAAATCAATCCATACTTCTTCTCTCTTGTTAAGTGTACACAGGTGGGGGAAAAAACAGAGCAGTGGCGGTTCCGCAGCCTGTGCAGGTAAAGACATCATAGCTTGATATTATTACTATTATTTTATTTTTATTATGGGTCTGCTAGCCCCATAGATTAGTTTGGTTTTAATACCTTGCTCACACATAAACTTGCATTCTTATTAACATCTTGCACCATTCCTTAGTTTGTACGTAAGTGAAATGACAATCTGAACAGCCCAATAAGAACATCTCGACCCTGTCAGAAATCAGCTGATGTCACATTTGGGGCTCTTAGACCCAGCACTGCAACTCATTGCTACAGCTGCCCAACTTAACTACTCGTGGGCAAAAACGAGGATATAAATGGTTCCTCATTTTAATTCTAAACTGTACCCAACAACAGTGGCGTGTTCATAAATATGTTTGGGGGTGTCATTTTGGGAGAAAATTCCTATGCTCTCCTCTCCCTACAGCCACTGCTAAACTGCTTTATTCCTTTTATCCAGTGCTATTTTTCCTTTAAAAAATAAGAGGTACTCTCAGTTGTAGTCGATAAAACATCACGATCTTGCAATTTTCAACAATTTGCAAAGTCCGGTCATTGTTTATGTTCGAATCATTAACTTTCATCTATTTCGATGCCTGGGTGGATGTTAAACAGTTTGTTATTTTCTTCATCCGTCAAAACTAACCACACGCATAAAATAACAACCTACCCCGCCTCCAAATACTATAAGAACGGAGTGCCGAGTTGCCGACCAAAAGAAACTGATTCGATAGATCGATTTTAATCGAGGATTACTGGAAATCTCCTCCAGCTGTTGTGAACAGCGCGTTGATGCCAGCTGATCGATGAACTTTCAAGTCGGAAGTTATATTTGCCGGACTAGATACCAATGTATCAATATTTTTTAAACAGTTTTCAAGTATTTAAGTATTTAAGTATTTTCCCGCGAAAAAAAAGCACTGCTTATACCACAAAATAATGAAAGATTACCAAATAATTATGCGGAAATTACAGATAATTTAGCGATTCTTGGGGGACACCTTTCCCCAATCGGGGAAATGCAGTAATATAGGTTGTGAAATACTGGAACATTACAGAAGATACTAGCAGTACCTATACTAATTCACTGAAATACCGTGTGGATTTTCATTTTTTGTTTTATATTGTTTTAGTTTTATATTGCAGATATTGTGTTGTTTGTATTTATTTGGAGTCTCATTTCGATTGTAATATGATATTTATATCATTCTCCTGTACATTTGTCATTTATGAATAAATACATAGCTTTCAAAACTACAATTAGTCGCAATTAGTTAGGGGACATTAGCATGGCGTCATGAGCCCCAATGCGACTAACGACGTTCTAAAATACTGCACGCCCAATGGAGGGTAAACTCCATACCCAAGTTTGTATGAAATGTAATATTTTTAAGCCATGAGGTGTGCTACCAGAGCCAGGTTGTTGTAGTGAATGTTCATTTTGTTCTTCAATATTCCTGGAATCCACTATTCCGTTCAGAACAACTAAATTGTTGTAGTGGGGAAAATGATATTAAGTAAGCAACTAGGCCTATATTATTTTACAAACGTAACGAAAAAGTAACGATTCTTTTCCTCGCAATAACTGTACCGTCGTTACTACGTTTGTTAATGATCGGTAGCCGTAAGAGAGTTACTTTTGAGAAGCACCTTACCCAACCATTGCTCTCACCTACTGTTCCCAAGGTTGCGAATCGAATTTTAGGATGATAGAACGTGAGAGATCCATGTTATTTAATTTACTTGAACGTCAAGCAATGGCTAAATGCAACAGTGGCTTTAATACGACACAGGTAACACCACGACACGTACAACATACTGTACACCTAGGTCTCCAGGTTGGTTCTTTGCCATATTGGTAATATTATGTTGTTGTTGATTCTCTAGGAGCTTAGCGATATCGTGGTCATGTACTTGGGTGTGTGTTGAATTTGTTTGATAACCTGTATCACTCTGATGCCTGAAATAGAGTGTGTAGGCTATTTGTAATTGAGGTAGGATTTGGGTAGGAAGCGGCCGTGGCCTAAAGTTAAATTACATCCTGGCATTTGCCCGGAATATAAGCAATAAACCACGGAAAACACCTTCCAGGATGGCTGAGGAAGGAATCCAACATCCTACTGCCCCCGAAAATTGAATTATTTTGGGACAAAATGAGAATTTTTTCCGTCCCCATGATAACATTTAACCAGCAAATATAAATTCTGGAAGTGTGACACAGGAGGGTAGTGTTACAAGCTCGAGGCCGTGGGAGAGCCCGATCACGTGACATATTGCACAATAGACGCTTCTAGAAGGCTGAAATTGGCATAGCAGCAGCGAGTTTGGAAATTTATATTATAAATATTGTTATAAATTATGCTATTGGATCCCAGCCCAGAGCCAATGAGAAGAGGTCTTATTGAAGACGGGATCAACTTCAACTACATAATTTGGTGAAATTATGCATTTAGGCCCTTAGAAGAAGATTTTCTTATTTGGTAATGAAGAGAATATTAAAAGAAAATATGTCTGATACTTTAAAACCACAGATCGGTTAATCTACGCAATAATAAGCATTAGTAATCTACGCGCTAAAATTATGGTGGGAGATTGATATGGCCGCCAAACTTTCGACTTGGAGGGGGAGATCCAAGGATCGAGGTTCTTATTCCAGCAGTGTTTGAAGAGTGAGGAAGTGTTTTTATTGGGTTAACGGAGATCCCAAAGCTTTGTCCGAGTGCGACGACTGTCGACTTGTGGAGACGCTAGGATAGCTAGGTAGAATGTTGGAGATTACCGCACTTCCATTTTAAGTGAAGTTGTGAGGAACATTGAAATTAGTATATCTCTTATATAATTGAGATTCAAGTTCAACTAAGTGAATATAAATAAAGAACAGGTTGAATACTACATTCTGATGAAAGTCGAGCGTTCTCAAATTTACCGTTTGGACAATATAAGCCTGTTAAGACAGATTTTCAAATGTGTTGGAAATAAAGCTGAATATCATTTTAGATTGCAACGTGAAGTTGGCGAACGCAGTTCAAGTGAACAGTAGCGAAGAACTTTTAACATTGGCGCAGCAAATAAACATTATTATAATGACTATCATTATTCTTCAAGTGGTTTCATTCAACATAATTAACACTGTTGATATGACGAACTAAATAGTCATGCGCCAGAGACATATTCGATAACAGAAGTTAAGATACAACGATGGAACTTCATTAGACGACGTATTCTTGAATACAGACGTAGTGTGCGGTCCATCTTGTACATTTTCGTCAGTCTACGAACACTAATGAAACATCAATTAGCAATAGAAATATTTCATTCACCATCCATATGAATATTTCTATAAATTATTTTCCAATGATGAGGCTGATACATATTTGCGACGGAGAATGAAGATTCTACAGAAGAGATTTGTCAAGATGCTAGGGGAAGCCCAGCAACAAAAGAAGAATTTGCCAGAAGGATGTCGTTCGAGCCCAGGCGAATGTTGGTGAATTCTGGAGAGGGAATGTGTTTCCTATCTCTGAGGTCGCAGATCCGAGGTTCGAATGCAGATCCATCTCAGTATCTTGAACTGAGGAAACATCTAAAGTATTGTGTGAATACTTACATAGGTCTTCAAGTTTTCGCCCAAATAAGGTAGCTGTGTCTCTTATTTTAGTATAGAGCTTGATTAGTGACATCCTGAGCCAACGATCTTACTCCATATTTTCACATTTCATGTATTTGAGTGTTCTCATGTATTTTACACTTCAGATTTGTGCTAAGATTCTTATGCTTCAAGATTATTTAGGAGATGATTGCCTTTCATCTATTTTTCAATTTTATTCTACGGATCAGTTGTTGAACCGACATTAAAATTCTTGTTCGAGGAATCAGATTGCCTCATAGAAGACTAGTCGTTTCGACAATCGAATTATAATAATTTGATTTAAACCAAATATTCTGATATTGTGTCATTGCTTCAAATTAAATTATTTTTAAATTTAATTTGAGCACTTTAATGTATCAACATCAAACTTGAAGAGCAGAAGAAACATCGAATGATATTGTTATACCATTATTGTACATAAACATTCGACGATCTAGGAAATGCTAGTCGTTTGATAAGACCGAAGTCTTAATCCCTATAAAACATTCTTTGTGTAGAGTGGAAAAACATTACCACATTGACAAACCTTTTTATTATTTGTAAAGCTGAGACCTTTGTTCAGTTAATATGTTAGAGGAAATCTCTTTTGATAGAAGATTATTCAAATCTTTGGCTAGGAATTCAAAGCTAGATTATCCCGGTCAAAATTGAATTCTATTTGACACTATAAATAACATGTGTGTTATTTTACACTATTTGTGTAATATCACGTCATTATGTAGACCGGATATTACAACGATATACAATTTAAAGCTTGATGAGTGAGGTGAGACAGAAGTATTATTTTTATTACATCTATTTGCGACATGCGAGTTAACAGTTAATTTTATTTTTGTTTAGTAAACTTTAGGAGGTCAATCACGACAGTCTAATATCGTTCATTACGATTGGAAATTTCGTTTGAAGAACTTAAGTATGTATAATTTTAGATCAGTAGTCATGTGAAACGATACTGAGGGTCATGTCTTTATATGAGGAAAGTTCCTACAGAAGAAATGTTAATAACAATTAATCCGTTTTGGTTATTGTTTAACATAGTGGATTATAATTGTTTATGCCATATATATTGTTATATGAGGATTTGTAGAGCTATGAAGAGTTCGTGCGAAGGAAGTTCCGCCTTTTAAAGGAAGTCAAAGTATTATTGTTCTTTGATAAGAAAGGCATGGATCATGATAAGAGTCATTGTATACAAGTAGTCCAGTTCATGTGAAGTAAAGTTTTAGCTGTCGTTGACAGAAGGATTTTAGCGGAAATACAACTAGAGAACGATTGTCTACTCATGTCAATGATACCATTATTATATTTTATTAAACCTGAAGTTATGTAATTACGTACAGTTAACCTTGATCAGTCGACTGTATTAGACCGGCAATGTAAGGAAACCTATATAAGACGATGTGTGAGCAGTATATGAAAACTACGGAGTGTTAGAAAATGATTATGTGGAAAAACAGTGTATATAATTAATTGAGAGTTGTATTGTAACCGAGAATCCAGAATCTCGAAAGTAACGTGTTAGCAACGTTAAATAGTGCCTATTATTATGAACAAATTACATGTAAATATTTTTCGGAAATGATTTAATTAGTTAAATAATTTTGGTAGGATTTATTAATCGAATGTTTTGGAATAGCGTGTGTTTTGTGAGCGGATGGTTTTGTATGAATGATTGCCCACTGTTAAGAGTAATTGTTGAACCAAATTGGTCCAGAACAATTTCGGGGTGCGAATGAAAGATTGTATGAAAATTCCAGAATTATTGATAAAGGAACATACAAGTTATGATCATTTTTGTAAGAACTGAATGTTAATTCTACGTGTATTTTAAACGCACACAAGGCAGTCTCAATGCAGGCTAGACAGAATGATTCACCGTTAGGAATGGAGGGCTTGGTGTGACATAATGTGAACAGTTGGCGATTCACAGCCTTGTATAAATTGTATATAGTTCCGAGCGCAACACTGTGCTATCGCTCATTCATAAAGCAAGCCAGTGCACGTGCGTTTTCGGACGCGTGCCAATGAAGGTAACCTGTTCCCAGGAATGCCACGAATGTAAGAGCATCCCTTAAACGTTTTTCTTTTTACGTAGTGTAGGCCTAGGCCTAAATCTGCCAAGGCTGTTATGCTGTTATTTTGCACAGCATTGCAATAAGATGTGTTGTAGAAAGGAAGTGTGAATGATTGTATGGTTTTGTTTCTTTTTGTTGTTAGGTTAGTTTATTGTTATTTTGTTTATATTAGGTTAGTTTACTATTGTTAATACATTTATTCAGTTCGTTATCTGTCGGTGTTGACGAGTGATTCATTTTAAATATAAGGATTAGAGTATTGTGGATGTATTGTAGGCGAAGCTGAGTTCCCAGTCCCCGAGAACGTAAGTAAAGGTTAGTGTGCCCCGTGAGTTTGTTGTTCATCCACAATATTCTTGTAACTGCTGTATGTAAATCCCTATAGACCATTTTGGAGCGATTTCTAATGTAGTAATTGGCCGGTGCTGTTAGAAATAGGCGATCCAGCTGGGGAAATGGATATTCCAACAGGCAACTTTCCGGATATACGGGTACACTACCTCTTATCAGTTTTGGCTCACGACGATAAGTGTACCCTGTACCCCGTTCCAACCCTCATCCAGAATCGAATTTCTTAATGAACCTGGGCCTCTGCGGTGACAGCCAGAAATGCTAACCACTATGCAATGAAGTGGACTTGTATTGGTAATAGCGAGCGCAAACTCATTCTCCTCACTCCTTTCTCTACACGAACAAACAAAAATATCTGAGTTTCTGAGCGAAGAACGTATATTTAAACCACTGATTGCAAATTATATTGGCCGTCTGCTAGGGGGGTAGGACGTCTCTCTATAACATTATCAGCCAGCAATGAACTAACCTATCAGTGCAATTAGCGGTGATAAAAGATAAACAGACAGACAGATGGACAGAACATGTCACAAATGTTGAGGTTCTCCAAAAAATGAGAAAAACCAAGGAAGTATTAACCACCGTGAAAATAAGGAAAATCCAATACCTAGGACACATCATGCGGAATACCGACATGTACCATCAACTGCAGTCTATTCTTCAAGGAAAATATCAGGGAAGAGAAGTGTTGGACGTAGAAGAATATCCTGGTTAAAAAATCTCACAGCCTGTACCTCCAAAACGTCCACTGAGTAATTCCGAGCTGCAAGTGACATGAACTGCACAGTCAAGAGGGTTGCCAACATCCGGAACGGATAGGAACCAGAAGAAGAAGAAGAAGAAGAAGAAGAAGAAGAAGAAAAGATAAACCATTATTTTCCTTGATTTTAGTTCGTACAATACAAACGCTTCAAAACATTGACACATGAGCGCAGTTAACACCTGAAGTTTGCGTTTCGATCTGAGTTTCTCCTGTCCTCACAAGCAAAGGATATGCTAGTTGTTGTTTCAATTATGGATTGGACGTCATGGTAACTTACTTGGGTATGCGTGAAATTTTGTCTGATAATCTGTGTATTTGTGATGTCTGTAGTCATGTGTTATAGAAACTTGGATTGGCAGGAGGCGGCCATGGCCTGAAGTTAGGCACCATCTGGGCCTTTTCTTGGAGTAGAAGTGGAAACCAAGGAGAACCTCTAAAATAGCTAGAGAGGGAATCAAACTCACACTCTGCTCAATTTTTTCCAGTCCTCAGAGCAGAATTAAATGTTTTGCCAGAGCCGGGAATTGAACCCGAGTCTCGGGGATGGCTGCGAACAACCAGTATTCCATGAGCAGGGGTAAGGAAAGACTGTACGAAAGGCGAGTGTAACAGTGACTTGGGAAACCCCCTGTCTATATCAATCACACAAAAAGGCCACCCATCCTCAGATAAAAAGAACATTTGTAATAACTTTAAAATAGGGTGTATGGCAGGCACGGTGGTATAAGCTGTCAGGGGCAGACGCCACTCTGTCAAAGGGGAGGGTGCTCGGATTGAGCCATGCAAAACTGTTCGCCAGCTATCAATAGGCTGCCTGCCTGCTTCTCCTTCTCCTCTCTTTTATTATCCCGTCACCACAGTCGAGCTTTTCTTGTTTCCTTTATACGAGCCGAGAGGAGAAAAGAAATTCTTTTCTTATAGAACACGTGAAGAAACTCAGTGTCTGTAAGGAACAGCACATACAGTACTTCTTATCTGAGTGAGGAGCAATATCCACGTCACAAGTTGCTTTCTATTCAGAGGCTAGGGACATCTCAGTCGTCAGCCTCGTGTACTTGTGTATGCGTCTGGTAACATTGATCACAAGTTGCTTTCAATTCAGAGGCTAGGGACTTCTCAGTCATCAGTCTCGTGTACTTGTGTATGCGTCTGATAACATTGATCACAAGTTGCTTTCTATTCAGAGGCTAGGGACATCTCAGTCATCAGCCTCGTGTACTTGTGTATGCGTCTGATACCATTGATCACATTTTGCTTTCTATTCAGAGGCTAGAGACATCTCTGTAATCAGCCTCGTGTACTTGTGTATGCGTCTAATAATATTAAACACAAGTTGCTTTCTATTAAGAGGCTAGGGACATCTCAGTCATCAGCCTCGTGTACTTGTATATGCGTCTGGTAACATTGATCACAAGTTGCATTCTATTTAGAGGCTGGGGATATATCAATTATCAGCTCGGTGTTCTTGTGTATGAGTTAGTTAGTCATTGCTGATCTAAGGGGTGGAACAGTTTGGTCATTTTCCCCTCTTGTGTATGTGCCTGATAACATTGATCACAAGTTGGTTTCTTCATTCAGAGGCTAGGGATATTCCAATCATCAGCTCCGTGTACTTGTGTGTGTGCCTGTTAACACTGATCCTAAAGCAACGATCACCAAAGAAGAGCTCTCAGCTATTAGGTCGTGTATTTTACAAATAGCACCGACCAGAGGTCGGACCTTAAATCTCCTCAAGAGCCGGAATTCAAACCCGGGTTCTTCTACATTAAAGACACGCATGCTATCGCTACACCACAGGGACGGTATTAAGTTTTTAATCCACCGCTTTAATTAGCAAGATGAACTAGCATGGTGAAGGGCGCAGATATGAAGTTATCGACATCTTGAGTTGACAGGTTAGTGTGCGCCAACGCATTGCTGCTGTGATTGAGCGCAATGACGCCCACACATTTGTATGCAAACGCTAGTCAAGGGATGGCTCCAATTTGCATACGAAAGGTGTGGTCTTCCCCTTTCTGCTGTTAGTCATTTGAACTCAAAGTCTTGAGCTAACGGGGGAGGAGTGGAGAACTATAAGGCTAAACAAGGTTTGATTTACAACTGACCGCATTGTAAATTTCAATTAAAAATAATTAAACCATTGTTCGTCCTACTGTGTTACTGATGAAGAATTATCGTGAAGAGTTCTAATCATTAAATGGACTGGAAGCTTTATTTGAAGTCTCTCTATCAACATCTGAGTAGGGCTCGTAGAATTCCTCCCCGTCCCGTATAGTGCAGGATTACTGGAGCGTGATTAAATTGCCGGAAGGGTTACAACGTATTATCCAACGGGATTCGAAGCGACATACTCACACAAAAGGCTTACTGAGTTACAAGCGATTTTGAAGATAGCAGTGGTAGGTTTCCTCCCGACAGAATGAGTCGGCCTATGGTTTCCTCTCCATTCTACTGTATGTATGAATCAGTCATTGAATTTCAATGTCGTATCGGATGAGACATCTCTTAAATTTAGCCTATTTCATCGTATAAACTATAGACTAATGAAACATATAATTATCCTTGTGTAACTTATGTCTCTTCCTCCTGAATAACTTCTGATCCATTGGTAGGATATGACAAACATGTGAGTAAATCAGTACTACTTCCTATAACCCGCACAACCTCTTTGCATCTTCATAATCGTTTTACAACGTGGCGGTACAATAAATGGTACAGCCAATATGCCATATCTCAGAAAGCATTAAATTAATCTACATAAAAATTGGCACAGTGATAGAGTATTATAAAATATGTTAATTTTGAAATCGCAAAAAAGCACGAAAACAACTTGACATCCACGCAAATTTCAAACATTTCATTGTGATTTCTGACGCACTGAACTTGTACGACTGGAAGTGAATATTACGGTAGGTCCATGTGCAGTGTATTGGATCATCTTAGGGCTAATCAACTGACTGCTAGCTAGTTCTTTTGTTAGATCAGTAAGAGTGGACGAGATAGTTGTGAATAACTGATTCAAGTAGGTGTTGGTTCGAATCCTCACCGGGTCTGTTTTCAGCGATTCATTTCCATCTCCCCTTATAGGGTGGGGATGTTTTCAGACATTAGTTTTCAGTGATTGGATGTTTTTATGGGCCAGAAAAGGGGCGTTTGATACGCAAAGATGGTTCGAAAAGACAGAGTGATCACCTGGTGAATATCAGTTTGCTTGCGAAGTACATGCTCAAACATATTGCCCTCTTTATACATGTACTTAATGTACTGAGCGTACCGGCCGCGGTGGCCGAGAGCGCACTGTCTCGTGTCTCGCTGGCATCGGGAGAGCGTGGGTTCGAATCCCACCTTGGCCGTCCTGAAAATTGTTTTCGTGGTTTCCCATTTTCACTACCAGGCAAATGCCGGGACAGTTCCTTTCAATAGGTCCACGGCCGATTTCCTTTCATAATCCCTTCCCTGACCCGTCCTAAAAAGAAAAAGAAAATAATAAAATTTAAAGAAAATATACTGAGCATTCCTATAAATAGAAATCGAATCGCGGACCTTAGCACGCTGACCACTAAGCAACGGAGGCGACAAAGGTTATTATGAGTAGATTATATTAAAATTTTACTGCTCCTCGCATTTGGGTTCCCATCTACCGGCCCATCGACTGTAAATTCAATGTTTACATGGAACTGTCAAAATATGCTAAATAAACCTTAAATTTCTCAACTGTGCAGAAGATGGTATGCAAAGATGTGTCAGAATTTCTTAAATTTGGCTATTATATAAAAGCATGCATTTACAAGAGCTTCCTAGGACTACAGTAGTCGTGAATGATGACAAGGCCTGTTCCTAGAACAGATGTTGTTATTATTATTATTACCAGAAGACCCGTACTCCTCTGCAGCATTCATTTCAACAATCCTATAGCACATATTTCCATATGACATTTTCTCCTAGCATGATTTTTTGCTAATGGCCTGTACAGACTGTTCCCGTCGCCTTAAAATTTTGTAACATGTGTAATTGTCGACGTGTAGTTTCTCCCTCTTCTGGTTATATGTAGCAAATACTTTTTTATTCACATGCATTTTTTTTCAGGATGGTTTCGCATATCCCAGTAATTGGGAATACATTGTGTTGACCGACTGAAAAGTAGCAATATCAATCTGCAATATTGAAGTTTGCCTCCAAGTCGTCATATGGGAGCACACACAACCTCTAAGAGCGAATGCTGAAACAAAATACAGTCTGCGCTTGCATGTTGCAATGGGGCAGGCCAACTGGTTCTAGGGCGCATGCGTGAAATAGAACACTTGGCTCGCTCCTCCCCTCACCACGGCTGGCTCACAGCTTGGTCAGAAGAATGGTCTAGGTGAAATATATAATTACAATTGAAGATCCCACGGAAAGAAAGGGGTAAGTCCATTTTTTCAGAAATGAGTTTATGGCGCATTCTCGTGGCCAGCCATCGTAACTACAGAACAGTTGAAATTGATTTCAAATAAAGCGAAAAGTAACCGAGATACGGAGGTTTTATTTTTAGTAGAAACGGAAAGACCGTCCCAGATCCTCTCACTTTTTCATAATTTAACTTTAGTTGTTAGAGTACCCGCAAGAAGAGCTTGCCGAAACTCAACGATGCACGGAGACCAATATCAATCGACGAATTTTAATGCTCATTGCGGGGCTCCTGTGTATCCCCCGAATGCTGATTACCGGGCTCATTGCTCACTCCATTCTACAACCCCAAGGAGCATATAATAACAGAGTAGGGACTCTCTGGTTTATCTGCGATCCGTTAAATTCAGGCTGATTGCGTCATAGTTTTGGCTCCAACTCAATCGCACATGCTGCGCAAAGCTACTAAGAAACCTTGAATGGTGCGCACAGCATGGTGATTTCCAACGCCACTGAGATACCTACAAAAAAACTGGCCGTATATTGTAGCGATAAATATAAGTGACCGAAGGATCTAGTTGCTTTCGCCGAGTACGTTAGCCAACTTACGAAACTTACGAAATCGAATCATCTGGATGTGCATCGTTATTGTTGCTTTAAAGCAACTATGTTTTCTTATTGAACGACAATATATTGCTTAGATTGAATATTAAGAGGCAACGGACACCCAAAAATTAAATTTTGTACGTACATTTTGTTCTATAACGTTGGTATAGCTTTTAGAAAAAAAATGACTGTCGATTATTTATTTCCTACTTTTTAGTTGTTTAGCCCTTTTAGTACGTATAAGTACTAGTGATTGGTCTTTTTGAAGTTACTACATTAAAAAGAAATAAATTATCAAGTTTCATGCAAGTTTACAATATTATGGTATCATAACCTCAAAATAACCGTACACCTATTCCGACCCAGTACGCCACTATGGCTGATTTCTTGTCAGATATATCTCCTTCTCTAAATAAATTGTATATGCCCAAGAAATGTAATTTTAATTGCAATTTACTTGCCCTCAATGGTTAAATGATTTTCAACTGTATCTACAGAAAAACTATAGGCAGGGTAGAGGATTGTCAAGGAAATGAGAAAGCTAATTTTACAGGCAGTTTCAATGGATGTATTAATGTATAAGGTGCGTTCAAAAAGTAACGAGCCGGAGGCTGTAATGCGCAAATCGGTGACGACATTGGCTAATCGTGGCGTGTGTAACGAGGTGTGGTTCCGACCAGAGCGTGGAAGGTCACAGCCCGTCGCTAGAGGGCACGCGTGCACGTCACGTGACGATACAAAGTGAGCAGCAGCATTCATCAATCGTCCAACCAAGACCAATACATTAGGCCATTCGACATGCTTTCTGGTGTGGTTGAAGACTGTGGGGCACCCATTGGGCACACACTTTCCGAAAATGCAGTCGTTCCTTCATGATGGTGTGCACACTTCCGACGCTCAATCCGACTACGGCGGCTATGGCGTTCACTGTTACTCGGCGGTCCTAGGTAATGAGCGCATCAACCAGCTGGACGTTGTCATCGGTAATGCATGGGGGTGCCCCAGACCGGGCATCATCGGCTAATGACTCCCGTCCTTCCCTGAAGCGCTTGTGCCACGCCTTGGCCCTTACAAGGGACATGCAGTGATCGCCGTACACTTGTGGCATTCGGCGATGAATGTCCGTTCCCCCTACTCCTTTCGCTGTCAGAAACCGAACAACACCTCTTTGCTCTGCGTTTGACGCCTCCATGTCACTGTTTGCAATGCGACTGGCAGCGTTGGACGATTGATGCATACTGCTGCTCGCTTTGTATCGTCACGTGACGTGCACGCGTGCCCTCTTGTGACGGGCTGTGACCTTCCACGCTATCGTCGGAACCACACCTCGTTGTATTCGCCACGATTAGCCGATGTCGTTACCAGTTTGCGCATTACAGCCTCTGGCTCGTTACTTTTTGAACACATCTTATATGTTCAGTTATGGTACACATTGTACATTCCTTCACATGTGAATCATAACTTCTGATGTGTGAACGTCAATGGCTTAGTCGACTGGAGACAGGATTGAAGAAGACCATGCCCAGCTGCACTCAGATGATCGGCTACGCTGCAAGACGGTGGAAAACAACTGATCACCCACAGCCAAGTACACTCCAACTCAGGAAAACCTCTTGGCTGGCTCCGATCAATCCTCAGGCTGAAGAAGCTGTAAACTCAAACAGGATTATTTTTGGTGAACATGAATTTTCAACCTGTAAAGCAACACAATTCCAGTTAACGCAGCATTTCTTTCAAGAAATAAGTGGGAGGGAACATGTGGAAGATGTGGTTGAACGTAATGGCGCAACACATTACCAATTACATTCAATACCCACCACCTCAGTTTAATGGCAATTAAAACCTCCTGTTTTGAGCATGTTAAAAGGACCCCTGCAGGCCAAATGTACGGAGCCACATCATATTACTGATAAATACACAGCAAAAAAATCTGCATCACAGGAATTGTGCCCATTGTAATAAAAGAGAGAGGGGAAAGAGTGTGTCCTACAGACAAGTTGTCAATATTCTTGAAAATATTCTATGCCCTTTAAATATAAATTTACATTGGTCTTTAAGCTCACCCATTATCTCACAACATGTATGTTTTGAAATGTGCACATTAAATGCTAAAATCTATCGTATTAAAGTTTGGCAATGATGACATTGTTGCTTTGTTGAAGAAGGACTGGTGAAGTTCAAAACATGTGCATGTATACCTACCCCCTTTTATCTTTTTTGTCGTGTGACCTCCTGAGAGGCCGAGTGGAGGTCTTTCTAGTCAACGCCCGTGGGCGACTTGCGCACCGGAATGAGAGATGATTTAATGAAACTGGGCAGGATGTGGAAGGAAGTGGCCGTGGCCTGTCGGAAGGTACCGTCCCTGCATTTGCCTAGAGTTGAAAATGGGGAACCACGGAAAACCATTTCAAGGATGGCCGTTGGTGAGGCTCAAACCCACGTCTACCGAGTCAGCAGAGAGCTTGGCCCCATGGCTTAGCACTGCACTTATATGAATGCAGCTACCAAATATGTATTTATTTATTTATTTATTTATTAATAGGTACTGTTTCAGTTAGGCAAAACCTGGTGGTAACAAGATATTTACATGCTGCCTATATCTTAATTTCTCTCCATAATGTCTCTGGGTTCCCTGAATGCAACATTTAATTTCTTATTGAAAACTTTTAAACTGTTAGGAAAAGGTCCTAGGACATTTTCAGGTAACTCATTCCATGTTTGAATACCCCTGTTTATAAAAGAATACTTAGCTAAGTTTGTTTTTTGAATGATGGGCTTAAAATTGTATTCGTGATCTCTCCTACCCATATAATCTGGATCATGCATTCTGTTTCGCAACTCATTCCAGGCCGGCTCCCCTGTGTATGCTTTGTATATCTCCTGGAGTCTTCTTTCATGTCTTCTGCTTTACATTAAACTATACACAGTATACACACATGTACTAAAGTGCAATGTAAAAAAAATTGTATCTCCTTTAGAAATTACTACAACGTTAACATACTGTTACACCAGTTTATATATATTTCCAGAATACCTTCACAGCACGTGTGTGCCAACTGTCCATCCCTCCCACCCATAGGGGGGGGGGGGGGGGGGCACAATTCATAAGACAAGTAGGAAGCCTCAAAGAATAGCCAAGGTCGCTCCTTTTAGTCGCCTCGTACGATAGGCGGAGGATACCATGGGTGTAGTTTAAACCCCCACCCACAGGGGGCTACAGTGTTGAAGCCACCCAAAGAAATTATATTGTGTTGTTGATTCATTTCGGGGCTTTGCGACATAGTGGTCAAGTGGCTCCGTGTACATAGGTGTGTGTGGAATTTGTCTGATAACCTGTCTTATTGTGAAGGATGTATTAGTGTGTGTAGTTGTAACTCAGATGAGGATTAGGAAGGAGGCGGCTGTGGTCTTAATTAAGCATTCGCCTGGAATAGAAGTGGGGAAACCACAGAAAGCCACTTCCAGGATGGCTGAGGTGGGATTGGAACTCACCTCTTCTCAGGTTTTGATTCATGAGGCTGAGTGTATCCTGTTCCAGCCCAACCCTCAGGCCAGAATTAAACTTCTTGGCAGAGCTGGGAATCGAACCCGGGACTCCGCGGTGACAGCCAAGAGTACTAGCCACTACACAATGAGGCAGACAAGAAGTATAAGGTCAGTCACTGTGCACAGTTGATGCGCGCGACAAGTGCCAGTATACCTGATGTGGCAATTGGTATCCGGTTTACAATAGCAGTGGCATCCACAATCATAATTGTTCCAATTAAGAATTTTCTACCTGTGAAGGGACAAAGCTCCAGAGGTATTTCGTAATAGTAGCAAGTCTATGAATTCATCGCTACAAGTCCAGATATTACAACCCACCGAACAGCAAGCCATTTGGGAGAAGGGAGTTAAGTACACGATTATCCGGGCCCTGCTTATAACTTATCACTAGGGCTCGGATTTTTAGGTAAATAAATATTTTAAATGTACATATTTTTAGCATTTTTCTATAAATACATAAATTACTGCTTTTCACTGATGAGCACATAAAAAGACATAATAATTACATTTTTAAATCAGTATGCTAGATCTTTCAATTGGATATTTGTTCTGTGTTACTTCAACGGGGAAGAACCTGTGAGATATATAATTTTCATGTAGAGCGTATGTCAGCTTGCAACTGTGTTATTCTTAACTTGTCGCCCCGTGCCACTCACTGTGGAAGTCGGGGATTTCCTTGTCCATAGCCATATTGCACCACGTGCTAGATCTCCCCATACCCTCCAGCTACCTGGAACCAGTGTCACTCACATGCAGTTCATTTCTGGCACTGTAAAGTGTAAGGCAGTTCTACGATGCCTAAAGTAAAAACAACTACAAGTTATCGTCTGTTGCAGAATTTAAAGATATTTGTACTTCTGATGGGGGCGTTCTGTTCTGCCAACCATATGGGAAAGCAATCAAAGCTGAACAGCGATCTCAAGTTACACAACACCTCAAGGGCAAGAAACATATTGCCGCAGTTTCTAGCCTTCAGAATAAGTGTTTCGCGATAATCGTCGGCTATTTGTTATGGACAACCTGAAGATGTATCTCGTTATGTATTGTAATGATTCAGCAGTCAGTGAGACATAGCATAAATTGCATCCATGAGAACTGCATATTGTTTATGTTCACATTAAAAAACTAAATTATAACAAAATATTTGTATTTTGTCAAATATTTCAGGTAGTCTAATTTTAATACATAACAAATACATATTTTTCCGATCTTTAGCACCTAAAAGTCCGAGCCCTACTTATCACACTCCAAACAGTCACAAGCCTAATGTTTTGGCTCTAGGTTAACCGTGGAAACTCGCAATTACATACAGTGTGCCCATATTACATGGATAATGCTCGATCACGACCTGGCTTGCTACTGCGGCTTTCGAGGTATGTTACGTCCAGCCCACAACATGATCTCACATTCAGATATGGAAGCACTTTAGGATCTACAAGACTACATTGAAAACTAAACATGTTACAATTTAATATGAGTTTATTTATTAAAACTCCCAGGAACAAATACAAATTACATCCACATCAATATTTTTGGAAAATCCAAAAGTCATCTTACTCCAAAATCCACAAATTCAAATAAAAATCATATGACTCTATGTTACAGCTTTATCTTGCTTAGCTGATATCTATATTTGAATATCAATACAAAATTCCCTTTCTTACAACATTTCATTAAGACATAGAGCATGCCTAAATTCATAAAAAGCATACACGCTAAGGCTTCACGGACATTTGCCGGATCACTATAATCCCTTCTGGGTTTTCATTTACCTTTATTTTACTTTGAATCACTTTAAAGATATATTAACTCTTCCAGTTAAGCCTTAGGTTTAAACAAATCAACAAGTTTTAAACCATGCCATGGTCTCGAACTCACGTCCTTCTAGCTTATTTCTTTCATGCTTTAGGGTGGTCTATTAATGATGTATCATGTGCTATCATTTTTATTACATAGTTTGCTTACAAACTCAATTATTAGTTTACCCGTACTGTTTAATACATTTTTCTTTAGGCAGGAATCGAATATTTATTAACCAACTTATTTCTTGACTACTAAGGTCAAATATTATAGAATTTCTTCAAACTTAATGTGGGGACGATTGTCAAAGACCCATCAACTCATTTACTTACTTTATAACCCTGTGGCACCTTTAATTAACAAATTTGCATGTTCCGTTATCATTTACTAATATCCATTCAGCTCTTACTACTTCCGTACACAAAGTGCCTATTGTATTCGCTCACCCCTCGCGGTCTAAAAGGTCTGCTCGGTAGTGAGACTCTCCCCTCACTTTTACTTAGCTGTGATCTATGACTCTCTGCCCCATTCATTCTCCTCGCGACTTTTCAACTGTTTACTTCCTTCTTTAAAACACGCATGATCATCCAAGTTAACACATTATTTCAACTCTTTATTCCCTACCTTACTCATCACTCCTTTCATTTCACTATAACCAATGCCATAATTAGAGATTGCGACGCATTACATATTTATTAGATAGGCAACAAGAGATCTCAATCATACCTTGTTCCATCCTTTTATAGGTAGAAAACGAGGGATCCTTATCACACCTCGCTTCAGTCCTATTAATTCATTCATTTCACATACTTTTATTTGGTCGGATTCAACAACGATGCTGGCAAAGGATGGGTTATATGACACTAGGCTCGGAACTCCTTTGCGTTTCCCCAGTTGTACCATATCTCGTAGAAACCACTTATACCTTCCAGATTAATATACACACATTTAGCGAAGCCTCAACAGGTCTTACACCGCAACATACTAGCTTGGGCGGAATCTATTGTCCCCCAAGTGGGTCATACCCTCGTAAACAACAATAATACCGACGATTTCCGACAATTAATACCTTTATTTTTGATCTCTCAAATTATGCATGTTATAGGATATATACATTTGCTAGCTTGATATTACATCTTCTTCATTACTTGTAGGCCCAATTTTTTGGCAACACAACTTTAAATAACTTGGACTTTCATTGCATCCTACAAAACATCTTCGACAACTCAACTTCACTTGCATCGCGGCATTTACTTTTACTGGTCTGTACTTCGACATTTTACTTTCAACACAGCCTATGGCTCACAACTTCACAATACATTTCCAAGGTGTTCGATTTTCACCAATTACTTTAACTTATTACGTTTATTAGCTGAATAGCATTATTACTTAATTTATTTAAGGTATCTCAAAGATCCTTCAATTATACAATCACTTCAATGACTTCAATTATTTCAATTGTTTTAATTATTTCAATTCGAGTTTATTATTATCATTCTCATTCAAACGTATCGTTTCATTATTTACTTACGGAATGCCATTATTCAATTCAATACTTATTTTCGGAGTATAAAGACTCAAAACTTATTATTTTCGGAGCATAAAAACTCAAACTTATTATTTTCGGAGTATAAACACTCAAACTTATCATTATTATTATTATTATTATTATTATTATTATTATGGTGCTCTTTTCATTTACTTTACTTTTCACTTATCTGGCGTAATTTACTTGCCATTAACATTACAGTATTATATTCGATTCCTCCTCTCAAAATTTGACTTTTCATTATTAATTATTCATTTTACGGGTTTTCATTATTATTAGTAGTAACATTTTTGCACTTCAATAATTATCCATCACATTTTTGCAAACAATCTTTGCGGTTTTTCCTTTACATTTTAACAATATTTGTTCATTCATTAGTGCATACATTTTATACATTTTTAAAATTCACTGATTACACATGACACAATCATTTAATATAATAAACATGTTTTCACTCACCCTTTCTGCTGTTCGGCTCATGACCTGGCTTCTGGATGCCTTCACTCATTTTCATTTCTTAGCAACACATTTCTACACTAAAATAGACCTCTTCCATTTTGTGGTCTTTACATTTACACACGTATATATCTTGGCACATCATTTCTATGCTTTTTCTTAACACTTATTATAATACAAACATTCACTTAACTAGTATTTACACTTGCACACGAACCCAAATCTCAGCGTACTGTGGTGAAAAACATCACGGCGCTGGTGATCCTGAGATAATCTCCCTATCCTGCATTGGACGTGTGATTGCTCCTATAGATCTCCTACTTCTAGGTAAGTCTTTCTTTCTTCTATTCTTCCTAATATAGTGTCTATATCTTTTGTTTAAATGTCTTTCTAATAGAGCTTCTCACTTGTTAATTGAATGTTTATTGGTTTATGATTTGTGTTCTTTCAAAATGTTCCGTCTGTTCGAACCTATGTCGTCTGACGTTCAAACTCGTTAACTTTTTACTGCAATGACTTGTTTTGAAGCTCCCCTCTGGGACCTCTAGTTATATTGTCTCTGTTCTGTGCGGCGTAACTTTCTATTGCTCACAAACTATTTGTTTTGGTTTCGAACCTATATGTTCTTGGATATGAGTCCATCCAATATTTCAATGTCTCTTTACTTCCGCACTCTGCTTCCTTTAAAGTCTTTAACGTGCTTTTCGTACTGTAGCCTAACGTATTTTAACGCGGCTTGGTCTCGAACCAATGTGACTTTGCCAAAGTACACAACTTCACTCGAACTTAATAACTTGTCTATCGCGACTTGTATTATACTGTGCCTCTTCCGAGGTTCGAATTCTAAGGTCTTTGAACGTTACTTCCTCCACTGAGGTTGTGATGATATTGCTTACTAGCCTAACCTCTTCTAAAGCTCGGATCTAACTGATCGTACAGATGAACTTCTGTATAATGTCCCACCTCCACCGAGGCTTGACTCTGACTGATCAACTTGGTGTAGCGTACCTTCTCTATCAAGGCTTGGATCTAACTGACGAACTTCGTGCTTTGGCCTGAGCTTAAGGCCTTATTTATTCGTTTTGGGACAGAAATTAGTCCCTGACAACGTCGGTAGTTCAACTTCTGACTCCTGGCTTTACCTAGTCTATATTTAATTTCCAAGTGTAATTTGTAATGACTTTACAATTGCCTACTGGCGGAACGGAATTTGTTCACAGGTTGATTTTTAATTAATTAAAATAGTTCTTATTCACTCTTCGGGGCCGGCCTTATTTCTCCTGCCTCCACTTGTATTATTCCGCTTTACATTCCAATGACGTATTTCTTAGCTTGCATTTTCTGAAGTGCCTTATTTCAGGTTTACCAACCTTCCGATTTATTCTGTCCCTAATTCTGTTTCGACTTTAGATTTAATTAACGTGGGGAGTTTATTTTGTTAAGTTTAATATGTTTGAATTCTCGCTGGCTCATCGTTTTCTGGGGCCTCGTTTCAAGTAGGCTCTTGAGAAAATAGTTTTCTCATTAACGTCACACTCGAAAAGTGATAATTCCTTGCTGGACCGCTTACTCGTTGGAATGTCGAGTGTTAGTTATTGCCCTTCCACTCTGCATTTCTCAGCTCTTTTAATGGCTTCTATAAAGACTCTTTTTACTTAAGCTGTCAGGCCTAATGTCACTTTATGTGTGTAATAAGCCACATGCGTATCCTGCAGTGTTTCTGTAGCTTCTTCCCCAACGAAATCTCTCTCTGACTTCTTACAGTCTTCATAAAACTCCACCATATTTTCCTATAAATGGTCCAGAGTTCGCCTGTGACAATACCCAAATGGGCACAGTAGGTATAATTCTTTCAAGGTGTCAATATAGATATAATGATCATGATTTGTCAAACCGGAAACACATCTTCCTCATGGAAAACATTTGGGTGAAGCTTACGCTATTTACTGATAGGGGCAGATGAACTCGTAGTTCTGCCCCTTAAAACCTCAATAACTAACTACCTACCTGACTGATAATAGCTTAACTACAGGGATGAACAGACACAAATCTACATCACAGATAAAGGTGACTAAAATGGACAATACTGTACCTGGTTTATACAAAGGATTTGTATAGAAATACTACCATACGGTAATCCAAGGGAAATATACACAGGTGCCAATGCTGGTTTGTCGCCATCACAATTCACAGCTGTAAGTTACACGATCTTTTTGCCAGCATGGTAATATGAAATAAAGTGACAGACTATCCATCATGAACAACAAGTGAAACAAAAGATTGAGAAATTATGAGAATGTAGGCTACATGTAGAGAATAAAGAGGATGTTCATCCTTCCCCTAAATATAATGCACACCATTAATCCCAATAGAAAAATAGTCTAGGCCTACTGGTATGTGTTAACACATTTTCAAGATATATAAGAATTTCTCATTCATACGCGGGCTGATTTTCTAAACTTCTAGCCGATGGCTGGATTACGAAAAACACATATCACATCCATCATTACTTCTCAAATATTGAAGAGCTTAAGGTCAATTAACCTATACAGGATCTCTTTAAGTCTCTATTATTATAAACTTAGCACGACCAAAAACAGAACTTAATTCACACACAATCAACCAACAATATACTGCCATTTTATCGACTGAAACTACCATTACCTTTCTGTTAATCACCAAATGTCGAGACGTAATAATTACATTGATTTGCGAACTCCTCATCACATGTATCCATCATCGTCCATGATCACGTTGCCATGGAAATATAATTTTCCCAAGGACCAACAAAATAAACGGAAAGCCCCTAAAATCTAGTGACAAACATGGTTGGTAACAAAAGTTACCGAGTTCGGGTCCAAACACAAGAATAATTATTTAACGGACGGAGAAAGTGCATTTGAGCTTCTTAGGCCTGCTTCAAACCTGCGGGCTCGCTGAGAGACACGGTCTACAGCTGTAAATGAAGTCCCCGGCCGAATTAATAGACTCAGCACAAATTTTCTACATACTTTTCTTTATTTGCTAATTTTATTAGATTATCATTACATTTATTGCACTAAATGAAGGGATGCATGTTTCTAAACTTTGTAGCAACAAAATTACCTGGGTAGTTAGGAAGTTTCAGAAATAATGTCAATTTTCCTTGGGTTTGTGCTATTTCGGTATTTTGTGCTACCACTCTTTGCATCTATTACTGCCTTTACCCTCCTGGGCATACTTTCAATGCACCTCTGGACAGTTTGTTGTATGCAAGGATTATTTTATCACACTTCATGCAGCTTCTCTATGAGTCTCCCTTTTGTAGTTATGATTTCTTTTGCTATTTCTCGCTTTACCAACTCCCACACATTTTCGATCGGATTCATGTCAGGGGAATTTCCCAGCCATGACAATAACGGTATGTTGTGACGTCGCAGAAACTCTTTGACCGACTTAGCCGTGAGGCAAGGCGCTCCATTGTGCATAAAGTCATATTTCTCCCATTGGGAAATCATTCCTGTATTTGAGGCAGCAGCTCTGTACTCAGATTTTTTTATACTGGTCCTGGCGCATTATGCCATCCACTATATGAAGACGTCCCGTTCCTTCACCACTGATTACTGACCAGACCATTACTTTATCAGGATGCTTCACCGTCCGAGAAACACAATCTGGGTGATATTTTTCATCTGACCTGCGACGAACAAACTGAGCCTTCTGCGCAAGTACTTCAAAGGTTGACTCGTCACTGAAGCAAACGTAAAAATTAACAGAGCACAACATTAACTCGTTACATAATCTCTAAACTCCAACCAAAACCCACCATAAACATTGTAGGTGAGCACTTACTGACTTCTAGTAGTTAATATCATGATCCTTGTGTCCATTGGCCCACTTTAATCGCTTAGCCATCATAGCAGGTGTAAGCCTTGTTTTTTTGGAAGGTCTGTGGGCTTCCAGGTCTAAATCTTTCAGTTTTCGGCGTGTTGTTCGTTCATAAACATGGACTCCTCTTGCTTCCAGTTCAGTCTTTAACATTTTCACCGCTGAAGAGCAGTTTTGTTTACAAACTTTGGTGAGGCATCGCTCACCACGCTGTGAAAAAAGTGGTTTTCTGTGACAGTGTCCTTTCCTTTTTACTCCAATATCCTCACCAAAGGTCAGTTTCTTACTAGTACGTTTCACTGTACTTTGCGAGACACCCAGTTTATTACCAATTTCACGCTGGGAATACATTCCTGTTTCAATTAGAACTTTTATTTGCGCCCTTTCCGAGGTTTTACTTCACCAGACAACCTAACCTAAAAAAGAAACATTTATATCTCTAATATCACCAGAATTCAAAGTAAATTGCATTACAAAGTCATCAAATACTGTTTAGGAAAAGAAATGCCACGAGTATTGCAACTTACCTTCGAGTTACAGTGTCAAGCAAACAATAAACAAACGCTCCTTGCAATGGATTAGTTTGGCGCCAAATATCAGCCAGCTGTTAACAATTGCATATAGACAACAGTTGAAACAACTGAGTAACACTACGCAATTGTACCAACTGTAAATACTAAACAATTGAATACGGCACCATTTTATGCACTTAAAACCACTTTTAAAAGACTTCAAACTCTAGAATTTGAAGAATATCTTACTGAGTCTATTAATTTGGCCGGGGAATGTAGAGTGCAGGAAGCAGCAAACGTGTGTGTATTATTACTAATTTATGTATATAAGAAACATTTATTGCAACCAATGGCCATATCAAATAAATTAATACACAATACGTATAATAATGACGAAATGCTCACCGTAGCCAGATTACATTAATAATGAGAATCTCGCGCAATGTGCATTAATTGGTACCGAATTGCGTTACAGACATCTTGCGTTCAATATGTGGAAATAATACATATTGATACGTGCCACCCCCTAGTGGCACTTTTGATAACTGGATTACG
This sequence comes from Meconema thalassinum, assembly GCA_946902985.2. NCBI lineage: Eukaryota > Metazoa > Arthropoda > Insecta > Orthoptera > Tettigoniidae > Meconema > Meconema thalassinum. Next base: position 689,709,152 of record OX336389.2, on the reverse strand, counting down.
GTGGGTAGAAAACACAACACCGATTGTTCCTTTAAAGAAATAATTAATTTTATTGCGGCCAGAAAGATACGGTACACTACTCATCAGCAAATACAAGCAATTAGAACCTTACTCCAGTTTCCTCAAGTGTCTTGCTTATGGAGAGCTCTAGCCCTCTTTCACTTGTCAACAGTTAATCTTCTCGCTAATGAGTCTGGTGGCCTTGACAGAACTACATGCAACTCTTCCCTATGTACACAAATTAAAGTTACTTACGATGACCTGCTACTCGCTGCCTCGCTGTTCACGAGCTGGGAAACAATGTCACTGGGTTTCGTAACTCGCACGGCACTTCACTCAAAACACAGGCAGTCCCCTGTATGCTTCTCACTTCCTCGCTGTCAAGAGAAACGGCTTTACTATGGGTTTCGCAAGTCACCACACTTCTGTCGCTCAGGATAAACGCTCGCACTAGCTCGTAAAACACAACGCTCAATGCTTGACTGGTCGCTCTTATATAGCAGGCCGGTGACTCAATAAATGCTTCTAGACCCATCCAGGGTTCGCGGCTTCTAGAGGCTTCCATCGCTGGCTGGGTCACGAATATTCTGGACCATCCCTTTGTCCTAGTAGTCCTGTTGCATAAGGCACACGCAATACACTGAGGCAGAGCAGCCCAGCCCGGGGGCAGTTGTGACTCATGCGGCGAGCGATGAAACAAACTCACAGCCGTAACACCACCCCCATCCTAAAAGGATGATCGTCCCGATCAATCATTGGTCCGTCTGTGTCCCTTCGTAGGCTGCCAGGCGATCTCGATGTACGATCTTCATCTTCGCCCTCGGGCTCCGCTGGATCCTGTAGACGACATCGTTGATCCGTTTCACGACTCGGTACGGGCCCTACCAGGACTTCTGCAGTTTGGGTGACAGGCCTTTCTTCCGTAATGGGTTGAACAGCCAGACCAGGTCGTCTTCGTGGAATCCGCCTGCATCCGTCTGTTGGTCGTATCGGGTCTTCATTCGGTCGGTCTTGATCCGCAGTTTCCTCCTCGCGAACGCGTGCACGTCCTCCAGTTGGTCGACCAGTTCCTGACAATATTGGCTTACCGGGACCGGATCATTCCCAGGTCGGCCGAAGGCAAGATCGACAGGTAGACGGAGCTCCCTCCCTAACATGGCACGGGCTGGTGTGCACCCGGTGGCTTCATGCACGGCGGCACGGTAGGCCAGGAGAAATAGTGAAAGACGTTTGTCCCAATCCCTCTGGTGCTCGCTGACGACTATTCGGAGATGGTTCTCGATGGTGCGATTGAATCGCTCTACCATCCCGTCGGACTGAGGGTGTAGAGGTGTTGTCCATGTCTTCCGGATTCCCAGCAGCTGGCATAGGTTCTGGAACACCTGCGACTCGAAGTCCCTCCCTTGGTCGGAGTGCAGCTCCAGGGGTACTCCGTACCGGCTGACGAATTCCTTCACCAGGGTCTCTGCGATCGTCGCGGCTTCTTGGTTAGGGAGCGCATACGCCTCCGGCCATTTGGTGAAGTAGTCGCTGACGACCAATATGTAGCGGTTCCCTGCCGGCTCGCTTAACGGGAATGGCCCAGCAACATCGATGGCCACTCTCTCCATGGGGCCGCCCACGTTGTAGGTCTTCAGTGGAACCCGTCGTCTTCGGCCTGGGCCCTTGCTGGCTGCGCAATCGTGGCACCTCGTGCAGTGGTTCTCCACGTCTGTTCGGCATCCAATCCAGTAGAACCGCTCTCTCAGCTTCTCCAGGGTCTTCTTTATCCCTAGGTGTCCACCAGATGATCCTCCATGGACTTCCTTCAGGACTTCCTCCGTCATAGCCTTTGGAACGACGACTTGTTCCCGAGATGTCTTCCCGTTGGTGCTCTCCCAGGTACGGCAGATGAGGCCATCCCTCACAACCAGCGAGTCCCACTGCGCCCAGTAGGACTTAAACTTTGGGCTGCAGTCACTCACAATGTTCCACCCGGGTCTGGGGACATTGACCCTCTTCCATTCGGCTATCAGTCCCAGGTCATCATCTTCTGCTTGTGCCCGCGTGAAAGATTGGCGGCTCCAGCTCCCTTGAAGTTCCACGGTAGTCCTTCGGCACTGTATCCCGGTGTTCTCCTCCCTTCGGGCACAGAAGGTGCAGTCTTCGGGGCACGGTCTTCGTGACAGGGCGTCGGCGTTAGAATGCAGTTGGCCTTTCCTGTGCTGGATCTCAAAGTTGTACTGTTGAAGCCTCTCTAACCACCGCGCGAGTTGACCCTCGGGCTGCTTGAAGTTCAGGAGCCACCGCAGGGATGCATGGTCAGTCCTGATGAGAAATTCCTGCCCGTACAGGTATTTGTGGAAGTGTTCAATGGTCTTCACGATGGCAAGCAGCTCCTTCCTGGTGACGCAGTAGTTCCTTTCGGGCTTTAACAAGGCTTTGCTGAAGTAGGCCACTACTCTCTCCTCGCCGTCCACTACTTGCGACAGGATCCCCCCTATACCAAAGTCGCTGGCATCGGTATCGACGATGAACCTTGTTCCAGGTCTGGGGTAGGCCAGAGTAGGTGCGGTGCACAGAGCCTGCATGAGTTGTTCGAAGGCACCGTGGCATTCTGCTGTCCACGTGAAGAGTTGGTCCTTCTCAGTCAGTCGATGAAGTGGTTTAGCGATGTCGGCAAATCCTCTCACGAAGCGACGGTAATAGGTGCAGAGTCCCAGGAAGCTTCGTAGTTGGGATCTGTCCTTCGGAACTGGCCACTCCCTCACAGCTGCGGTCTTCTCTGGGTCGGTGCGCACCCCCTCCTCGGAGACGATATGCCCAAGGTACTAGACCTGCTTCTGGAAGAGCTGACACTTCTTGGGGCTCAACTTCAGCTGGGCAGCCCATAGCTTCATCAAGATTTCCTTCAGGTTGCTGTAGTGCTCCTCGAAGCTTCTCCCCAGAACGATGACGTCGTATAGGTAGACCAGGCAGGTCTCCCAGTGTATTCCCCTCAGAATGGACTCCATTAGCCTTTCGAAGGTCGCAGGGGCGTTGCACAGACCGAATGGCATGACGGTGAACTGCCAGAGCCCGCTGCCCACAGAGAACGCCGTTTTCTCGCGGTCCTTAGGGTGGACCTCCACCTGCCAGTAGCCACTCTTCAAATCCAACGTGGAGAACCATCTTGATCCTGATATTGTGTCTAGCGTGTCGTCGATCCGGGGTAGAGGGTAGCTGTCCTTCTTCGTGACGTCGTTCACCCGCCTGTAGTCCACGCAGAACCTGGTGGAACCGTCCTTCTTCTTCACAAGCACGACCGGAGAACTCCAAGGACTATGTGATGGCTCGATCACCCCTTGCTCCTTCATCTCTTCTACCATCCGGTCGACTTCGGCTTGCTTGGCGAGCGGGACACGTCGGAATGGGGCCCTAATCGGTGCGCTGTCCCCAACGTCGATTCTGTGCTGGACCAAGCTTGTTCTGCCGACGTCTTTGCTCCCCACGGAGAAGACGTCCTGAAATTCGCGTAGCAGGTCCTGAAGTTGGCGTGATTGTTCCTCGTCTAAATGGTCCTGGGACCCTTGGTACAGCTTCTGTAGTTCTTCTGGCAGTGCGCGTCTTCTTCGGTTGTCCGTCTGCAGGTGCCCGTCCGTCGTATCTGTGATGCGGGCAATCCAGGTAACGGGCTCGCAGACTCCTAGGTTGGTGTCCCGGTGAACCGTAATGTCGTAGTCGTTCAGGTAGGACAGGCGGACGTACGTCCGAGACGTCGTGTTGATGAGGGTCTTGGCAACTAGCAATCCTTTTGTCTGGATGTCCTCATATTTTGGCTCGATGACAGCCGCAACTCCCTCAGCGGTTCCGTCGACAATTACGGCAGCGCTGACCTCCGTCCTGGCGGGAACGATGACGTCCTCTCTCAGTCTTACTCGTCGTGTGGTGACGGCCTCGTGTGCTGGTTGCAAAGCAAGTTCCTCACCTCCGAAGTGCAGAGTGTTGGTACTCAGGTCCAAGATTATGTTGTTCTGGTCCAGGAAGTCCAGTCCGATGATCACTTCGTTTGATACGTCAGCCACAAGCACTGGATGCTTCACCGCCCGTCGACCAATAACGAGCTCCAGTGATGCTTCGCCATGTACCGGTGCGGTCTCTCCGGCCGCGGTTATTAGCTGGAGGTTCCTTTGTGTGGGTTGCACTCTCCACTTCGGGATCACGTTGGGATTGACGATGGTCCTCAACGCTCCCGTGTCGATCAGCATGGGCCAGCTCACTCCGTTGACGACTCCGTCGACCATCAGGCTGTTATTGTCCCTCCGTAACTTCGTCACACGCACTTGGACTGCCGGGGCTTGACGACTGTCACAAGCCAACCTTTGCCCCCCAAGGCTGGATAATACTCGTTTCCCTGGGCCGCGCGGTTTTCAGACGACTGATTTCCCGTCGGATACCCTCGGCGGCGGCGATCACCGCAGTCCTTGCTCAGGTGGCCTTTCTTACCGCAGGCCCAGCAGGTAGGTAGTCCTCTTCCGAGCCGCCTCTCCGGTTGTCTCCCGGCTGTGTCGTTGCTGGTAGTGCCGCGACTATCGAATAAACGGCTTAGCGCCTCCATCAATTCGTCGGCCAGGGGCTTGGTCTCGTTGGTTTTTGCTGGTTCGTCGACGTCCACTTGACGCACCCGCGCGTGCATTCTAGATGCCTGTTTTGCCGTCTTGAACTCAAGTGCGTGGCTCAGCGCATCTGCCAGGGTCTTATTGCGCGCGAGTCGCAGCGCCTGTTGAGTGTCCGAGTCCCGTAGCCCGTCGGTGAAGGTCTGCGTCGCAATCTGTTCCAGAAAGTCGGCCGGCACTGTTGGGTAGGCGAGCCTTACGACGCGTGCGATGTCCATCTCGAACTCCTGCAGGGTTTCCGCGTTCTTTTGTACCAAGGTCCGGAGCTGCATCTGGTAGGCCTGCTGAAGATGGCTATCCCCATATCGGGACTCCATATGGGCGATTAGTGAAGCGTAGTCCTGGGATCCAGTCGGGATGGCCTGAAGGACGTTAAGGGCTTCCCCTCTCAGCGCTACAATGAGAGCTGTAGCCTTTTCCGTGCTGTTCCAGTTGTTTATGGAACAGGCTGCCTCGAACTGACGTAAATAAGTGCTCCACGGGACCTTTCCTTTGAAGGTTGGGGGCGTCACTCTGCTCTGTCCCGTTCCTGAAGTCCCCGGTGTACCTGTGGGCGGGCGTCGGCGCAGCTCGGCAACTTCCTCTTGAAGAGCGTTGAATTTCTCTTCCAACCCCGTGAGTGGGCGTTGGCACAGTTCGGCAACTTCCTCTTATAGAGCTTTGACTCTCTCATCCACCCCGGTCGGCGGGCGTCGGCGCAGCTCGGCGACTTCCTCTTGTAGGGCTTTGAATCTATCTTCCATCCCTGTCGGTGTGTGTGGGCGCAGCTCAGCAAATTCCTTTTGTAGAGCGTTGAATCTCTCTTCCACCCCCGTCAGCGGGCGTCGGCGTAGCTCGGCAACTTCTTATTTTAAGGCGTCGAACTTCTTTTCCACTGCCGTGACTTCCTCACGCAGACCCATTTCTAATTTCTTCAGGTTCTGTGCTAACGTATTCTGCCCGTCTTCCATCTTCTTCTGGCCGTCTCTATCTTCTTGGTTAAATTCTTCTGGCCATCTTCTAATTTAGCAGTTAGGTCCTCGGCTAACTTCTTCTGGCCGTCCTCCATCTTCTTCTTGCCGTCCTCCATCTTCTTCAGGTCATCCTTCAGGTCCTTGTCTAATTTCTTCTGGCCGTCTTCCACCTTCTTCTGGCAGTCTTCCATCTTGGTTTCCATGCCACTTAACTTTTCTAGCAATGCTGCCAATTGCGCCTCCATTTTAGTTGTTTGTCTTGTAAAGGGCATGCACTCACAGGAAAATTAGAGAAAATGACCTGCTCGGGTTTTGAAACCAGGACCGTCAGGTGTTGTGCTTGTGCTTGAGTTCGTAATCCCACTTCTGACACCAGTTGTTACGTGCCACCCCCTAGTGGCACTTTTGTTAACTGGATTACGGTGGGTAGAAAACACAACACCGATTGTTCCTTTAAAGAAATAATTAATTTTATTTCGGCCAGAAAGATACGGTACACTACTCATCAGCAAATACAAGCAATTAGAACCTTACTCCAGTTTCCTCAAGTCTCTTGCTTATGGAGAGCTCTAGCCCTCTTTCACTTGTCAACTGTTAATCTTCTCGCTAATGAGTCTGGTGGCCTTGACAGAACTACATGCAACTCCTCCCTATGTACACAAATTACAGTTACTTACGATGACCTGCTACACGCTGCCTCACTGTTCACGAGCTGGGAAACAATGTCACTGGGTTTCGTAACTCGCACGGCACTTCACTCAAAACACAGGCAGTCCCCTGTATGCTTCTCACTTCCTCGCTGTCAAGAGAAACGGCTTTACTAGGGGTTTCGTAAGTCACCACACTTCTGTCGCTCAGGATAAACGCTCGCACTAGCTCGTAAAACACAACGCTCACTGCTTGACAGGTCGCTCTTATATAGCAGGCCGGTGACTCAATAAATGCTTCTAGACCCATCCAGGGTTCGCGGCTTCTCGAGGCTTCCATCGCTGGCTGGTTCACGAATATTCTGGACCATCCCTTTGTCCTAGTAGTCCTGTTGCATAAGGCACTCGCAATACACTGAGGCAGAGCAGCCCAGCCCGGGGGCAGTTGTGACTTATGCGGCGAGCGATGAAACAAACTCACAGCCGTAACAATACGCAATGAACACATTTGCATCGCAAGGTTAGAGAGGTAAACCCAGCGGTGGAATAACGTGCCTAGTAAATCTTAAACTTGCTCCAACTAGAACGGTATATAGCAGCCCTAACATAATAATGGTTGACAGGAAATACTTAGAACTGATAGGTGCTTATTTCCAACCAGAATTTGAACAAGAGGACATAATAGCGGAACCACACTTCGTGCTATAGAAAGCAAATAGAATGAGCATTGTAGCAGGGGATTTTAATTGTCGGATAGACCAACTTACTATTTTGTGTATAATACGTAGCTGAAAGTGCGTTTGTTATACCTAAAGCCTTGAAAATTGTGTGTAATATTCAGTGTATTTCGCAATGCCACAATTTCGCTATAAATTAGGGACTGCCAAAACTTTACACAGTCACACTAGGGAAGTTATTCATAATGTGTATAAACTCATGAAAAACGAAACACATTCCGCTGGGAACATATGCGCAATTCAAAAGAAAGTGACTGAAGCAACAGGTGTGTCGGAAAGGTCAGTGCGGAATATAATACAAGGCGCTAAAGAATTGAAAGTGGTGAGGTGAATTCATTTTCAACGCCTAGAAAGAGAAGAACAAAATCGTTAAGAAGTGTGAATTAGACTATTTTAATAAATGCGTGGCCAGGCGTAAGATTCATAATTTTCACGATACCAAAGGCGAGAGGCCAATGCTTGAAAAGATCCGTAGGAAACTGGTTGAGGATATAAATTTTAAAGGTGGTGTACGAACATTAAGGAAGATAGTTCGAGACCTAGGTTTTAGATGGAGGAAGACATGCGTGGAATTCTTATGGAGAAGCCTGACATAAGGCTCCTACGTATGCAGTACTTACAGAGCATAAGGCGGTACCGACAACAGGGTAGGCCTGATGAGTAGAGCTGTTGCACTCGTTAGCGAGTGAAACACCAAACCGGAGATCTCCGGTACCACCGCCGGAGGGGAACATGCTGCTGATTGAAATTTGTCGTAGTTTCATGAATATTTAGACTAATAATAATAATAATAATAATAATAATAATAATAATAATAATAATAATAATAATAATATTGTATGGCCTCGAATGCCGGGTGCATGCTTTGTAATTTGATACCCAGAGGGTAGCTTGCATGTCAAATTTCGTTGTTCCTTGAAGGTTAGATATCTAAGCTTCTTGAACACTATAGCGCTTTCTAGTAGAGAAATGAGGAACTTTGTGCTGGCGGAAACTCCCGAGATTAATTTTGGCATTATGAACACGGCCTACTGAATTCAAATGGGTTCTTTGACATGCCAACATCGTATGACATGCGTGTCGTATTTTTTCCGCCTTTCAAAAAATCACTTACAGTACCACGGCCAGGAGCGAACCTGCAATCTTTGGGTTAGTAGACCGACACGCTATCCACTCACCGACCATGGCAAGCTTAGACTCTAATTATATTCATTCAAAACGTTACAAACTATCCAGCATATTTAATCAATTACAGACGCTTTTAGAAGTGGGGAACTCAACCTAGGTACTATTGTTGTATGAGTCTTCAGTCTTCTGACTGGCTTGATGCAGATCTCCATGCCTCCCTGTCCTGAGCTAAACGTTTCATCTCTACATAGCTACCACACCCTACATCCGAGGCAATCTGTTTAACATATTCTAACCTTGGTCTACCCCTACAGTTCTTGTCCTCGACCGTTCCTTCCATAACTAACCTTGCTATTCCTAGGTGTCTTAGTGTGTGACCTACCAACGTATCTCTTATCTTCATTAGCAGTCGCCGGAAACATCTCTCCTCTCCCACTCGTCTTAATACCCCTTCGTTTGTAACCCTATCTACCCATCTGATCTTCATCATTCTCCTGTAACACCACATTTCAAACGCTAGAATTCTCCTCTTTTCTGCTGCACAAATAGTCCAACTTTCACTTCAATAGAGTGCCACGCTCCAGACAAAGGCATTCAAAAATGATTTCCTAATAACTACATCTATATTAGATGTCAACAGATTCCTTTTTTGTAGAAATGCTTTCCTTGGCTGAGCCAACCTACTTTTATATCCTATTTGCTTCGTCCATCACTGGTTAATTTGCTTCCTATGTAACAGAAGTCTCCTACTTCCTTTAGCTTTTCACATGCGAATTTGATGTCCATAGAGGTTTCTGATTTATTTTTGGCTGCATTCCAATATTTTTGTTTAACATTAATTAATTTTCATCATGAATTCTTTCCTCAAGACGGAGTCCATACCATTCAAAATCTCATTCAAATCTTCAGGCCTGTTGGCCAAGATGACGATGTCATCAGCAAATCTCAGAATTTAAATTATTTCTCCTTGAATCTTCACTTCCACTTTAACTTTTTCTCCAATTTCCTTCATTGCCTGTTCAAAGTAAAGATTGAAAAGTATGGGTGATACGTTGCAGCCTTGCCTCACACCTTTCTGAATACCAACTTCTCTCTCCTGTCCTGCAGTTCGAATGACTGATGTCTGGTTTCTGCATGGATTGTAGATCACTCTCCTATCCCTGTACTGTATTCCAATCGTTTTCAAAATGTCAAACAATTTAGCCAAATCAACGTTATCAAAAGCCTTTTCTAAGTCTACAAATGCCATGAACGTTCTCTTATCTTTCCTTATTCTACCTTCCAAAATCAGCCTAAGACTTAGTACAGCTTCCCTTGTTCCTAAATTTCTCCTGAAACCAAACTGGTCTTCACCCAACTCCGTTTCTATCTGGCTGCCAATCCTCTTGTAAATTATTCTAGACAGGATCTTTGAAGCATGAGTAATCAAGCTGATTGTACGGTAATCATCACATCTGTCAGATCTACTTTCTTCGGTATAGGGATGATACCATTCTTCTTGAAATCAGAGGTACTTCACCTGTCTCATAAATCCTACACACTAAGTGAAATAACCAGATCAGACCATCTTAACCTATGCAGCGTTGCAACTCAATCGGTATATCATATATGCCTGGCGCTTTGTTCCTACTTAAGTCTTCGAATGCTCTGTTAAATTCTGATCTCAATATTAAATCTCCTTTCGCATCCTCATCACTTTCCTCTTCCCTTTCCATTACATGATTCTCAATCTCCTTACCCTTATACAAACACTCTATGTAAGCTTTCCATCTCTCAACCTTTTCTTCCCTATCTGTTAGGGGCTTTCCATCTGTGTCCTTAATATTACAGCACTTAGTCTTCTTTTCCCCAGATGTATTCTTAATCCTTCGATAAGCTGTGTCTACTTTTCCTAATTTCAGACAATTTTCTATAACTGCACATTTCTCTTTCAACCATTCCTCTTTCGCTTCCTTGCACTTCTTGTTAACTTCATTTCTCAGACGTCTGTATTCTGCATTCCCCTTTCATCTCTTACATTCTTGTGTTTCCGCCTTTCAGCCATTAAATCTAGTATGTCCTGAGTGATCCACGGTTTTCTACCTGTCGAATACATAGAATACGATGTGGTGGACTGTATAAAGAAATATATTTTACACTGTATGTACATGATTAAACACTGAACAAGTACAGTAGATATTACATGCGTGCTATGACACCATGTCCGGTAGCCACTGCTACCTACTTGCAAGTGAATCCTGCTTGACGCAGGTAAGAAAACGACCCTTCCTCTTAATGGGTCAACAACCCTCCAGCAGGGGGACCAACTGTCATTAGAGTATGTACAGTGCCAGAGTTGCCAACATACTCCCCCCCTTGAAATAGCAAATATTTCAAACAACAATTAAATACTGTCACTTTGTTCTATTAACTGGAATGAGAGTTGAAATAAACACTATGTACACAAACATTTAAACAATTCACTTCTCTTCACTCAACAATGGGCAAAGTCTTGACACTGCTCTTTTCAAAAGAGCTCCGCTGGGTGTTTTGATGGTAACAACCCTCGTAACTCCGTCGGTTCCTGGATGCACTGCTGCGACACGGCCCAGTTTCCAATGAAGTGGAGGCACGCCCTCTTCCTTCAGAACAACCAGAGTGTCGATTTGTGGGGATTGTCCGGGCGACCGCCATTTAGAACGCTGTTGGAGTTGTCCGAGATATTCCTTGGACCATCGACGCCAAAATTGCTGGAACATAGCCTGAAGCAGTTGCCAGCGCTTCAGTCTATTCAAGGGAGTCTGAGACACATCTTCTTCCACAGGAAGATGAAATGAGCCACCGATCAGGAAGTGGGATGGGGTTAATACTTCCGGATCATTGGGATCAGAGGATAGTGGGCAGAGGGGGCGCGAATTCAAAACTGCCTCTATCTGTACAAGCACTGTAGTCATTTCTTCAAACGACAATGCAGCATTTCCTACTATTCTCTTAAGGTGATACTTAGCTGATTTAACTGCAGCCTCCCACAACCCTCCGAAGTGAGGTGAACCAGGAGGACTAAAATGCCACTGAATCCCCTTCTCAGTAGCAAAGCTTATGAGTGACTGCTTGGTATTCATATCATTAAAGAATTTCTTTAGCTCACGTGATGCACCTACGAAATTAGTTGCGTTGTCAGTGAATATGTGGGTGCAAGTTCCTCGTCTAGCCATGAATCTTTTCAGTGATGCTAAAAAAGCAGCTGTAGACAGATCGCTTACAAGTTCAATATGTACAGCCTTTGTGGCAAAACAAACAAACATAGCTATATATGCCTTAATCCGAGCGCCCTTCCTGGAGGAAGGCCGTAAATATACTGGGCCACAGAAATCTATTCCTGAAGATGCAAATGGTCGACTGGGAACTACTCTCCTTTCAGGTAGCGATCCCATTATCGGTTGATACGGCCGAGACGAGAATTGAAAACACGTCTTACATCGATACACTGCCTTTCGAGCACCGTTCCTCCCACATAGAGGCCAGTATTGCTGTCGCATCATTGTCAATAAAGTCTGAGCTCCAGCATGAAGAAAAACAAAATGAAAATGATCAAATAACATTATTGTAATGCGATGATTGCCAGGTAATAAAATAGGATGTCTTCTGTTGACCGATAGTTTAGTATTTTGCAGACGGCCTCCTACCCGTAACAGACCCTGCTCATCCAAATACGGTGCTAATCCATGTAATTTGCTTCCCTTGGGTAGTGGCAAATTTTGTTTGAGAGCCTTTATGTCTTGTGAAAATTCAGAACCTTGCGCAATTTTACACCATAAATACTTAGCCTGCTCTAGTTCTACCGGATTAAGAGCACCTGTTTGTCTGTCTGTTTTAGTTTTAAGATTTTTGATAAATCTGAGCACGAGAGCTGTTATTCTAATCAGCTTGCTCCAGGAAGAGTATCTGTTAATCAGATTCGATCCAAGGGATTCTGTAGATGACACTAGAACGATTTTAGTTTTCCTAACTTCAGGTAATTCTTGAGAGCTATGCCTCTGCTGTGAAGGCCATTCGTCTTTATTATCTGAAAGCCAAGATGGTCCCGATAACCAAAATGATGAATTTAACAGCTTCTCCGCGGTAACTCCTCTCGAGATCATATCTGCTGGGTTATGATGAGTAGAGACGTGCTGCCAACAATCAATATTTGTCAACTGTTGAATCTGCGACACTCGATTAGCGACGTATGTTTTCCACTGGTGTGGATGGCCCGAAATCCATGCTAATGCTATTGTGGAGTCAGTCCAACAAAAACACTTGTCCTTAGTTACGTTTATGGATCTCATGACTCTTTCGACCAACTGAGCAAGTAATACAGCACTGCATAGTTCTAATCTTGGTAAAGTTACTGAGCCTAATGACGCAACGCGAGACTTGGAACACAATAAGTGAACTATTATTTTACCATCTCCTGTCTGAGATCTTACATAAACACAAGCGCCGTAAGCAATCTGAGACGCGTCACAAAATCCATGAATTTCATACTCCACAAATTCTACTGCCCTAACATGACGAGGCACTTTGAACTCCTTCAATTTAGCAATATCCTGCATATAACGAATCCATTTAATTTGAAGTTCTATTGTGAGAACGTCGTCCCAATTTAAGTTCATTTGCCACAGTTGCTGGACGAAAATCTTACCCTTAATCAATACTGGAGCCAAAAGCCCTAAGGGGTCAAATATTTTAGCCAGGTCTGATAGAATTATTCTTTTGTTTATCTGTGTCGAACTGAAATCACTTCTCAACTCAAACTGAAAAGTGTCTGTGATGGGTTTCCAAGATAGCCCCAACAACTTCAAGTCTTCAGCTTCATCTACCTTAATAATGTACTTGGGATCTGTTTCGTGGTTAGAAATGCTCGATAGTACATTGGGCTCATTCGAACACCATTTTCTTAAGGTAAAACCCGCACTGGATAAAATATCTGAAACACACTTGTGAGTGGTTCTTAAGCCGTCAGTTGATTCACAACCTGTCATTAAATCGTCAACATAAAAATCCCGCCGTATTACATTCGAAGCTTCAGGAAATTCCTCCTTAGTGTCATTTGCCAATTGAGAGAGGCATCTTGTGGCCAGGAAGGGTGCACATGACGTGCCATATGTGACTGTTTTGAGACGATAATGTTTAAGCTCGTCCTTAGGGGACTCCCTCCACACGATACGCTGAAAGTCAGTATGTGCAGGTTCTATGAGGACCTGCCGATACATTTTTTCTATGTCAGCGGTCAATACATAGCGATGCATGCGAAATCTAGCCAATATTGAAAATAAATCATCTTGAACGATCGGTCCTACTAATAACAAATCATTGAGGGATAATACAGAATCGCCCTTCGAGCTGCCATCAAATACCACGCGAGTGCGCGTAGTCAATGAATTACCCTTAAATACACAATGATGCGGAAGGTAGTACTGTAATGGTTTGTTTATCTCATTACTGGGAATTTCCTCCATATGATCCAGGTCAGTGTACTCTCTCATAAACTGTACGTACTCCGACTTGACTTGGGGCTGCCTTTCAAAACGCTTCTCTAGGCTGTGAAACCGTCTAATTGCCTCATTAACATTGCTACCTAGCTGACTCGGGTCCTCTTTAAGGAGTAGTGGGACTATGAACCTACCCTGTGGATTCCTTCTGTGACCGTCAGTAAATAGCCTCTCACTAATCTCTTGCTCAGAATGTCCTTGGCCAAGCAGTGCTTTCCCCGGCTCATTGAATATCTTACCTGACACAAAGAGGCAGGAAGAACTGTTATCTGCGTGCCTTTCAGACAAACCAACACTACCTGCTGCTACCCAGCCAAGAGCCGTGTTGCGAAACAACGGTAGTTTGTTTGAGAAACTATCGAGCTGAAATTGTTCTGCGCCGATAAGATCGTAAAAGAATTCTGCTCCAATGAGAATGTCTATGGATGATGACACATTAAATTGAGGATCCGCAAGGTTTTCTAATATAAACTCTGGAATACTCCAATCTGTGATGTTGATATTTTTAGTGGGTAAGCACTGACCAGTAATTGAAGGTATTACGTGAAATGTCATGATTCGTTCAAAGGAACCGAACCGCGAAGAAATCTTTGTTCTTACCACCGACCCCACCTTGATGGTAGTGTTATGCAACCCATGTATCGGAATATTAGTCATTGTCTTTAACAATCGTAATTGATGAGCTAATTCCCTGGTTATGAAGTTGAGTTGCGAGCCGCTGTCTAACACAACCCGAGCATGACGGGTTTTTCCCTCTGAATTGTTGACATTCACTACTGCTGTCGACAACAATACATGAGAGGAAACATCATTGTTGTGATTGTGCAATGAAACAGCATTACTACTATGTTGCTCATTAAGGGGAGACAATGAAGTATTATTGGACACAATACTCTTGTTTGAAGTTTGACTATTATTGTGGTTCGGTGACCCTTGGTCCCTATGAAGCAAGGTGTTGTGTTTATCCTTGCACAGCTTACAACATGAACGAGTGCACTCGTTAGCGAAGTGATTTCCAGACAGGCAATTAACACAGAGCTTATGCTTCTTGATCTCCCGCCATCTGTCATAAACACCCATAGAAGTGAAGGTTCTGCATCTAAATATGGGATGCTCCTCCGTGCAAAGCGGGCATTTCTGATTTTTCTGTGAAAGGAAACAATTTTTTCCTGGGTTCGTGAATGGCCTCGGTTTGAAACCAGATGCATTCGTTTTAGATGAAACGCCTACCTGCTTCAGCTGTTTTGTGCGATCACAATTCTTAGTTTCGATCGATTCCAATGCATTACATGTTTCGAGCAGAAATTTGTCCAGTGTCTGATACGATGGAAGATCAAAGGTTGGTAACGAGGTCTCCCATTTTTTTAATGTTTCAGCGTCAAATCTGTTTGTTATTAAATGTATCAAAATGGCATCTAATTGTTCTTCACAAGACAGACCAAGCGCTGATAGCGACTGTATGTGCCTTCTGAAGCCGTCATACAAGTCTCTTAATGCCTTGGAAGATTCTACTTCTATTTTGTTAATCTGAAGGACCGAATTAATGTGGGAGGAAACAATTGCTCGCCGGTTATTGAACCTTTCATTTAACAGGTTCCACGCTATGTCGTAATTCGCTGCAGATATTTCTAGAGACTGTAACACGTCTGCCGCCCTGCCTGATACCACTGATTTTAGGTAATGAAATTTCTGTATTTTTGACAAATTTGCATCTTCATGAATGAGATTCTTAAAAGTATCGGCAAAATTGGGCCATTCTAAATAATCACCTGCGAATGTAGGTAAACTTATTTGAGGCAGTTTAACTGAACGTGTTTGCGAACTGGAAGTTGATTCACCAATAGAATCACTTAGCGAAGTTGCTGACTTGGAAATTGCACTGTTTATGGATCTTATAAGACCAGATGTTTTGAAGTATTGCTCCTCAAAGTCGGAGCGATAAGATTCTTGTTCTGCTTGAAATGATTCATCCTCTTTCAAATCCTCTATTTGTGATTGAACTGTTTCATATTCTTCCCAGATTTTTGATAAGTGAGCCCGTCGATCTTCCAACTGATCTACGTCCTTAGATTGAGAATCTAATTTCTCTACGAAGCCTTGTATGCGAGATAAGCTAGCCTTTAACCTACCCCTTTTGCTACACAGTGATTTTATCTTTTGTTCCATTTTTCACTAGCAATTCCCAATAAACTGCTGAATGATATAAAATCACAATAGACCAAATGCCTATACGTAAAAGAATGACAAAACGAAAAGACAAATACCTAACATATTTACATAATACAAAGATGAACTCCTGGTTTTGTTTCAAAGAGTTGCGGGAAAACTGCGTACAAATAACATACAGTTTTACGGGCGAAATCATGTGTGATCACTAGCAATACCAATACATTGCAAGTACAAACGAACAGTTTTGAATGAAGAAAGAAAGGAATGCATATTAGTCACAAGGAATAATTAAGGATGATCGGTGACTTACCAGGATGATGAATTCTGTTGTCCAGTAGTCGCCATGCTGGTAACCACCCACGCCATTTGTGAGAAACCATGCTGTCTTTGGATCACACGAGTTCAATTTTCACTGTTTTTCTTGCCATATAATCATGCCCGGAGGACCAAAACTTATGTCGAATACATAGAATACGATGTGGTGGACTGTATAAAGAAATATATTTTACACTGTATGTACATGATTAAACACTGAACAAGTACAGTAGATATTACATGCGTGCTATGACACCATGTCCGGTAGCCACTGCTACCTACTTGCAAGTGAATCCTGCTTGACGCAGGTAAGAAAACGACCCTTCCTCTTAATGGGTCAACAACCCTCCAGCAGGGGGACCAACTGTCATTAGAGTATGTACAGTGCCAGAGTTGCCAACACTACCTATTCTTTCTATCCTACCAATATTTTCTTCTGTGGATTTTGATATTTCATTCTTCAAAAGTGCCCATTCGTCTGCAATTGAAGTTTGCTTAGGATTTTTCATTAGTCCTTCCTTTATAATCTTCTTGAATCTTTCCAATTTTTTCCAGTGGCGATTATCTTTGAAAGCTTTCGCTTTTGGCCGATGTCTCTGAAAGCGACCGTTTAGTACGAGACCAAGTCTCAGATTTATCCCAAAGACAGCGGACTCTTAATTTCATTTCCGGACAAATTAATGACCATGTTTAAAATCAGAATGTAAAAGACGATTTGGATTTCGTCTTTTACGGACTTAAACATATTACGTTCTATAGATGGTATTTACAGTCTACACTGGAAGATATACATGACCTGGTCAAAGCATATTTCGTTTTTACTGGAACGCCCATCGTGGCCACCAATGGACGAATACGTTGGTGAAATGTTAAACGATAAAGTGTATTTTATTGACATACAGAACTTCTAAAATTTATAGCGCTACTGTGGATCGAACCGGGTCCAACACGAATAGGAACCCAACGTCTTATATTTTTTTTACTCTCTTGTATTACTTGTTTCTGTTTATTATATT
Source organism: Meconema thalassinum (assembly GCA_946902985.2). Lineage (NCBI taxonomy): Eukaryota > Metazoa > Arthropoda > Insecta > Orthoptera > Tettigoniidae > Meconema > Meconema thalassinum. The sequence goes on along the minus strand of OX336389.2, from coordinate 689,692,040 downwards.
TGTTTCCAGTGTTTGGTTTCTTTTTGTACATGATGACGTCACAAACACCCAGTCACCGAGCCAGAGGAATTAACCGCAGGAGAATCAACTCCCCATGGCCCAGCCGGGAATCAAACCCAGGATACATCGGGCTCTCTAACCTATTAGCCACGGAGCCAGACACTGATTCAGCCACTGTGTCACGCTAGGTAAGTCCGCTAAGCTGGAACTAAGACAAAAGAAAACAAGTAGTTCCGTGAAGAACTAAACAGCCTATTTTCATACATCCTACTTATGGTAATTGCCTCTATCAACATCCAAAACTTCAGTTTGATCGCTGTAATAGATTCGTAGATATTGAGAATCTTCAAAATATTTCGGATGGTCGCCGTGTTGGATTTTTATATATATCCCTTAGAGTTATGTACTATTACCTGAAGATTATTGTGTAGGTGTTTTATTACAACTTCAATCGAATGATTAGGACACAATAAATAAAAACGAGATTTTAAATAGTGATACGAGACAAAGCTCATTTTCAGCCCCTCGTTGTCGGAAACAAAACTCGGGATCCCTAAAGGGTCCCCGAATACTACATTTTGAGGATCTAAACCAACAGTTTCTGAGATAATCCCAGAAAACTAATTTTATTTAATAAACTAATTAAAGAATGCAAGCCGGTAACCATGACAACAGTATCTCAAGAGGTGCCATCCAACTTTCCATCTCTTTCTGTAAGAAGCAATGCCACTCCATTTATTACATTTCTGTGAAAGTTTGCAAATGGCTATAAGGTTATCACGAAACCAACTAAGACTGTAAAATTCATTCATCAATGCGCTTAAGGGGGTTGAGGGGTATCGTGGATATGTCGTACAGACGGTCTATTATTATATCTCCAAACAGCAACATTATTTTCAAAAATTCCTAAATTGAAATAGTATTCTTGTGGCTTTTAGGAAGTTGGGCCATTAGAGGCTAAAAAAAACTGAATTTTCGTGCACTACAAGCCTTTATAAATCTATTAATGGGGTCTTCTTGTGGACTTTTGCTCAGTGGAGTGATGTGGACACCACAGCAGCGCATATAGTGATAGTTACAGTATGTGTCGACCTACACACTGTCGCAGGGGATGGTCCAATCGGAGAGGGTCATCACCACTAGCCTTACGGAGCGGTCCAACAGGCCTAAGGCTCACTACACCCGGTACCCAGCGACGACGCACCTCCAGAGTGCTCTACAAGCCTTTTGGGTCCAATACAACCCAAAGGAGGAAGATCCGGAACAGAATGGTGAGGGTCAGTTTTTATGTGACGTGTATTGTGTCTATAAGGTTTTCAATTTTATTTTCACGTCAGGAAGTACAAGTTAGATGAATTTAGTTTAAGAGCACATTTTAACTAATAAGTTTTTTTTTGTTGACAAATGGGTTATTCGTGAGGATGATTTTGTTTGAGTTAGTTGTTGTTTTAAAGGGCGGAACTACGAGGTCATCTGCCCTTTGACTTTGTTTGATACTGAGTGGTTGATATATCCATATTTGGACATCTGGGTGATATGTTGTAGTCAATAGAGTTAGCTTGCCTCGTGACCACTAGGTGCCTTTACTCTCGCATATATATATACTAAATACACCTATCTTTAAATATATGATTGTTTATTCAATTTTCAATTTTGTTTCTTTTACGCGTTTCGGTATGCTTTTTGATGGATGCAAACAAAAAGTGGATTTGTCTGCCTGTCGTTCTGTGTATCTTTATGTACGCCTATAACTCGCATTCGGATGCTTGGAGCATCGTAAAATTAGGTATGGTATCCATGAGAGTCAATACACCAATCATTTATAAAACTCTTCACAGTACTTCTCATAGAAGAGTGGAATTAGGGAAAAACTTTTCAAAATACATGCTAAAATAGGTGAAATATAATAATTATCCTAGAAGGACGACTAAAACATATGTTGCGCTTCTCAATGTGAGACACAAAAATTCGGGAGTCTATAAAGGGTCTCCGAAAACCACATTTTAAGGCCCTTAAATTAACAGTGTCTGTGATATGCCCAGAAAACTAACTTCGCTCTGATAAACTTATGAAGAAATTACATGCCCCTAACCTTTGCAGCAGTAGCTCAATTGATAACGTCTGGTTATTCATACTAAAGACCGTTCGAAGAACGGGTACTTCTGCTACTAAGAAATAAATTTGGGAAAATAACTATATTGCTTACAATCAATTGGGGTGTTTAAAGTATTTATTTTTAGTGTTGAAAGTTTAAATTTGCTCTCCTGAAAAATTTATATAATGTGACTTACCCTGTTTTTCCCGTGGAGTCTTCAATTATATAATAAACGGAAGACAGAATGAAATAGGTTAGCGCTCATGCCCTCGGGTACTATACCGTCTCAAGCCAACAACCGTCGTTGTAGCACAATTACGTATCAAGATATTTCAAGTTTAAAAAGAGAGAAGCTTGTAGTTTTCACGTGACCATTAATCTCGCGATCATAAGCCACGGGATCTCTATTTTTACGTGAAATCCAAACTAAGGGACGTAATATTTTACTTCAAAATTCTCACATGCCTTAACCGGGAATCGAGCCCTGTGTGCCATTGTGAGGAGCAAGTAGCTTGAACACAGCACTGTCATGCTCCCCACCCCATTTCAGTAACAATGAAAGGTGAACTTGGTAGAATAACATATTCGCAATTATGTTACTACACAGATAACAGAATCAAGTAAGTGCTGATAATGTTTAACGTGCATAATGTCTCAAGTCAATAATCGTCATCGTCGTAGCATAATTACTTGTCACGATATTTCAATTTTAGTAAAAGATAAAAGTTCGTACCGGCTAGTTTAATATACAGGTTGATCGGCAAGAACGTCAACTGGGTATATGAGCGTTAGAGTGTTGGTTGAACTGGTAAATAATTTGAAAAAATAAGTTGATATCTCACACCGGTGTTACTTAATCAGCTGCTGAATTCAGCCAAAAAGATCGTTTCGCAGGCGGAGATCCGGTTGGCGTTCTCAATCCGGTCTCGAACCACGGGCAGAGCTGACAACATCGCACCGAGAAGCCCAATTGAATTCCCACTCAAAGCGATCTGATTGACCAACTTCAGCAGCTGATAAAATGACTCCGGCGTGAGATATCGACTCATTAAAAAAAAACATCAGTATGACCAATCCTCTAACACTCATATACCCAGTTCACGTTGTTTCCGATCACCCTGCATAAGATAAGGCCATTTGACAGCTGGTTCGCATTAGGTGGGCAATGGTAAAACTTCTACGGAGCTGAAGTGTCAATGTCCAAGTCTCCAACTCAAACAACAGTTCCCTGTAGTGAACAAGAAAATTGGTAAACTTATGATTCATAATGTAAAGACGTGTACAGAAATGTTTATATTATAATTAGAAGGACTGGCCACGGTGGTTGAGAGCGCTAACGCGCTACCTCGTACCTCGATGGTATCGGGAGAGCGTGGGTTCGAGTCCCACATCGGCCGTCCTGAAAATGGTTTTTGTGCTTTCCAATCCCCCCCCTCTTTCAAATTGCAGGACGGTTCATTTCAACAGGTGCACGGCAGATTTCCTTCGAAAATCCCTCCCCTGACCCTTCCTTCATTAGACCCAAGTTAGCGTTCACCTGGATGATTGGCTTGTCACCATCCCCAGTTGTACTCGCTGACAAAGTGTGTCCAGCACCAAAGCACTGGCCTTGTGGCGGTAGAGGAATTATCCCTCAAAGTGTCCGTGGGTGAAGCCGAGCTTGGAGGATAAGCGATTTAAAAAAATAGGATGTAATGGAATACCAAGCATAAAAATGAAAAAAATGCCAGTCAAAAACAATCTGCTTCGGCGGGATTCGAACCACCTTAAATTGCTTAAATACATGATGGTCAAGTATGCTATCCACATGACAGCCAACCATTGACTTGTAGCATCTATGCAACCTAGCTACATAACATGGATAAGCTTCAAATATGGTTGCGAGCATTTGCCTTCGATAATTGTGTACGTAATTCAGTAGTAATAGCTGTGCTGCTATTAATATTATTCACTCTTAGGTTTATTTATGATTAGTTGGCTGCAATCAGGAAGTGGTCATCCATTCCATCATTGGGGCGCTGGGTACTGCCTGGTGTTGAAAGTGGAACTTCGCTAACTTTCATTACTTTAGCTTGCCCAGATTAATGGCTTTGATGAAAAGAATATTCACAATTATCTTAATACACGGATGACAGAATCAGGTAAATAAGTATCCACGGATAATGCGTAACGTGTATAATATCTGAAGCCAACAAACGTCGTCGTAACACTATTACTTGTCAATATATTTCAAAATTAGTAAATGGTGAATTGTGACTCTGGTTCAATGATATATTCGCAATTATATTAATACACATACTACAGAATCAAGTAAGTTGGGGCTCAATGGATAATGCGTAATGTGCACAGTGTCTCAAGACAACAAACGACCACGTAACTTAATTACTTGTTGAGATATTTCAGTCTTAATAAAAGGTGAAGTTTCTTCGCAATTGTTTTAACATATAAGATTATTATTATTATTATTATTATTATTGCCCTCCTAGTCACATCGGGATCCACCTCTATGCTCAGCTGGCTGATTGGCTCCTTCACTTGAACGATAATTACGCACACTTCACATCACGTTATTATTATTTCTCTGCAGTGCCGCGGAGGCTTTCTTCTATCTCCTTATGAAAATTGCTCTGTCTTTCCATAACGACAAAACATCGCGACACCAATTACATGGCACGCTTCTTTATAACTCGGGGACACTAATTCTGGCCTCCCTTCCCTCCACATTAAGCGAGGCTACATTCTAAGCCAATGGCCTGAAATCTGAAACATCCCGCATATAAAAATGGAGCAATTTAAGATAAAAAATAACGACGGATTTTAATTCCCATGTTTCTTTATTATTTCTTTTCTTTATTCCTTACTGCTAAAAAAAAAGTTACTCTTCAAATTAAGTACAGGGGGGCTCCTTGTTTAAGCGGACACCCAATTGTGTCTGTCGGCTTACATGAATAAAATATGTAATGCACGCCTTTGAATAAGAACTAGTGATGTTTGCATTTGCAATAAAAGGTTCTGCTGAGACAAAATGCTAATAAATGCCATTTGTTTTTATTAGCATTGTCTTAAGTGGTCTTTAAAATGTAAGGTCGTAAAGTGCGAAGGGTAGCAAGTAGCTGGGCACATTGTATGAGTTATTGTAGACCAGATGACTACCGACCCGTAAATCAGAGGAGTCAGCTGCACGATGGCCACGGCCTGTAAATCACTTGAAGGCGAATGAACGAAAAATGAATAATCCTTACTGTTGGTGCCAGACCACCAGTCCGGAACACAAAGAACTATTGTAAACCAAGAAACTATAAAGATAACGTGCATTAACACAGACATCGTGGTCTCTGCATTCGAGCATTGAATGTGTGATCTGGGAGATTAAGCAGCTGAGGGGTACAGTTTATTTATTTATTGATTTATTTATCTGTTGATGGTACATAACAAGGCTCAGTGTGCGCCCCAATAACAGTGCACCTACACAGTAAAGTTCAGTTTTATATATTTCTGCATTATTAAGTAGTAATATCTAAGTGCAATTCTTATCGCTAGGAAGTTCACACAGATGTCCAAATGCATCGTAGTAGAAAACAATAAGTAAATCCAAATATAATATAAAAGGTAAATCTAAATTTGTTCTAATATAAAAATAAACACATGTTTCGAAATGAATTATTGCATAGAAAACTAAAAATGCCTAAGTGCAACTTTAATAACTAGGGAACAGGCCCATCTACATAGGCTATATACATTATTGGTTCTGTTTTTTTGTGATATATATATATATATATATAAATATATATATTATATTATATATATATATATATATATATATATATATATATATATTATATTATATTATATATAATTTTATTTCAAATATTATTTCAGCGACTGGATTGTAATTTCCGAAAACGTTGTAATTGATAGACAGAAATAGTTCCCAGTTTCCACAAACTACATAGTTGTAAATACTGCAAAGCCTCCATTCAGGTGATTATTTTATTATGTCATGTAGTTTTTATTAAATCATTTTTGAATGTTATGGTTGATCTAGGGAACCTAACCACTTTGGTGATGCTTCGACAGGTTCTACTTTTAGCAAAACGTCCTGTCGTACAAAGTGATATATCAGACGCTTAATGTAGGCCTAATGTTTTCGTCAGTCACACTGCACAGATTTTTCCATACTTTTTAACTGAAATATTTGTGGTTAGATGAAAGTGATATATTGGAAATAGAAACATTCAATTATCAACAGTTTGAAATTGAGCAATTGAACAGCAACCAGTACGAACGCGTGATACAAATTCAGCCATGTTGAAAGCTGTATTAACTTTGGGTAATGGGGCCTAAAGTATTGGTGACTATCCGTGAAACACTCTTCACAAGAACGTGTGATGTAGTGGTGAAATAGGAACTTGAGGGAGCCGCATCAAACGAACCCAGATCAAATAGGCCTCAGAAAATGACAGTTTGAGTGTCATAAACCATGGCCAGGTAAGATTTACTTACTGGACTGTTTTGAAGTTCGGACGCGGTTAAGTGGTGTGATTTTGGTCTAAGCGTCTAAGGTATCTCGTGCCCAAGTCCATGAATCAAGGACTAAGATGATTTTCTTGACTGTGTGGCAACACATTTCAATTGACTCATCACATTTTTGAGCAACAGTAGCTCAACCGGTAAAGGCTTTAGCATACCAACTGGAAAAACTGGTATACATTTCCGGTAGTGGCAGGGATTTTTGAACCGTCCCGACCTTCCAGGTGGCTTCTGGCTAACTCAGCACCGTTGGGATTTCTTCCATAGGTGGATTTCCTCTCGGGATAAACAATGTTTGATGCGCTGTGATGACATCACTGCTTCCATCTCCCGTACCAAGGAATACATAGCCTAATATTCCCCACTTCCCTCAATGGCCAAGAGGTTTTCTTACTTACATTTCATTTCCAGCAAGAAAATACCCCCCCCCCCCTCCCCCATAAAACAAAGGCTATAGCCGAGTAATTTGAGGACCTCGAATGAGAACTCTAGAAATTAACTGGTGCAAGACAAACTTTTTTAAAATTATGTTTATTATTTAATTTATTATTACTGTATTTATCATGGAACTTCTATAGCAGAGTGGACCCTGATCTTCACGATGAACATTCAATTGACACTATCCAAGTATATTATTTTAATTTTCGTACATAAGTAAAAGATTAAGTACCTTAGGGGATTCGTCATCTTTTGTTCACTTGATATAGTCACAACGCGTAACAATGTCTCCATCACTTACGTCGTTATGAGAACGTGTTCGTAAGGCTTGAACTTGTGTGAAACGGGTGCTGAAGAAAAGGAATGCAGCCTACAGTCGTAAAATATAACTTGCTGCAAATCTTCCGAGCAGTCAAGTTTTGAACCTCTGACCACCATGACCTATGGCTCCATGCTTATGAATCATAGAATATGCGAGCCCAAATATATCAGCATATCACCCAACAAGCTGAAGAAGAACGCACGCATCGGCATTCCCTTTACGCACGATTTCCCCCCCCCCCCCCTTTAAATCCCTTATGATATTTTCTTGAAGCTAAACGTGCCTTATTAGTCGTAATTAATTGTATAGGGAGAGAAGGCACAAATTAGGGGCGGGGTGTAAGATGGCCTCTTTGTCTCTGGCAGGGTTGTTAGCCGGTCTCTCCACGCTCACTGTCTTGGGAATGTGATTATTATTGTGTCGGCTTCACATGGATCTTGGTGTTAAGGGGTGAAAGACTGGATGCCGCCTGATGTGACAACTGCTTCTTGATGCGAGTCCAATTAGGCTCAGCTACACTCTAGACAAAGAACTTGTTATTTACGCCAATTGGGAAGCTAGCGTTTAAGGATTTTGTTCTTTCTCTTTCTTTTCAGTTATGAATCTTTTGTCTGCAAACTGTCGAGTCTACATTGTCTTGACATCCCGTGTGAAAGTCATAACGCTATTCTCTCCGCTAGAGCACTATGTTACTCAAACAGGCCGACTGGACATCTTGTATCCAAGACGTCTCTGCGCATTGCAGCCAAGAAAAGCTCGTCGTATTCGCCTCTTGACACATTGGCTAACATTCTTGGCTGTCATTCCTGAGGCGCGAGTTCGATTCCCGTCACTGCCAAAAAATTAAATTCTTGTGTGAGGGCTGAAACGAGGTACACTCCGAGTCGTGAGGCAGAATGGAAAAGAGGTGTGTTGATTCCCACCTCAGCCATTCTGGAAGTGTTTTTCCGCGATTTCCCCACTTCTACTCCAGTCAAATGCCTGGATTGTTCCTAGTTTAAGGCCCCTGTTGCCTCCTTCCCAATCTTCGCCTGAATTACAAATACACTCGCTACAAGAAACCCGCAATAAGACAGGTCATCAGACAAATTCTACACACACCCATGTACATGGAGCTAAATGTGAAAACCCCTCAAATAGAACCACAACAACAACAAACCATCGTTAATGATTACTGTACCAAAACTTCCATACGTCCCATAATCACTGGCGAATTGCAGTTATCATTCTCTATAATGAACCTCCCCCAGGAGGTCACATCTAGTGAGACGTGGATTGGCGACCACGGGACCCCAGCTGAGTCCGGCATTGCTTTCACTTACTTGTGCCGGACTCCTCTCTGTCTTCTTTCCTGTCGACCTCTCTTGGTCAACTCTTGTTCTCTTCCGACCCCGACGGTATTAGGTTATCTGAGGCCTCGGGATTCTTTTCCTTTCCCGCCTTCATTGGCCCTTCTCTCATCTTTCTTCGTGGGATCAGCCTTCTTTTCATTATAGTTCCTTTTCTCTTTAAGATTCCCGCCCTGTTTTTATGAATTGGCTCCCGGTGTGTCTAAATTACATTTTGTGAGTTTTTTTTAAACTCAACCACATTTTGTAAGTATTTTCAATCTACTTTGTAAGTATTTTCGATCTAAACTCCATTTTGTAAGTATTTTAAATCTCAATTGCATTTTGTAAGTATTTTCATTTTTAATTGCATTTTGTAAATATTTTGAATTTCAATTGCATTTTGTCGAGTATTTCGAATCTACATTGCATTTTGTAGGTAATTTGAACCTAAACTGCATTTTGTGCGTATTTTTCAATCTAAATTCCTTTTATGAGTATTTTCCTTCTAAATTACCTTTACCTTTGATAAGTATTACCATTCTTCATTTTGTGAGCCATTTCAATCTGAGTTCCATTTTGTAAGTATTTACAGTCCAGCTTGATTTTCGTTATGGTTTCCATTTCATTGTCATTTTCGCTATCACCCAGACCATTAGGGGCCGATAACCTAGATGTTAGGCCCCTTAAAACATCAATTATCATCATCATCATAAATAATGAACCACATGCTACTGCTCCATTCGTCAGCAGTGATCTACTTTGGTGAAACGTTGAGACCACGGCCTACAATTTGTACATATAATTTCTCCATGTCCGCTGAAGTAATTTCTATATGCTGCAAAATCACGGTTCTCCAATGCCTCAAGAGACTTGTCGCTAGAAATTTAGACCTAAGTGTTCATAAGCATCGTGTAAATTGGTTGTGTAGTTCTCGATAAATTAATTTCAAAAGTCACTGATATGTGCTCATTTACTATTGCAATATGAATCAACATTACTTCCTTCATTACAGTGAAATAATCGCAATTCTTCGTGAGATATAGCAGTTACGAGTAGTAGGCTATTGGTTACGGTAGGACTGTCTCATGGATACAAGATCGTCAGTTAGCATGCCCAGGTAATTCAGAGTTTAACCCTGAGCCATATCTAGAACCCGGGTGCTATTTAATGTTTTACCCGTTTAGCATAGAAACCTTCTAGGATAGGACGTTTCCTAGGGTCGCGTTCAATCCGCTTCTTAACATTTAAAACTCTCCTAGGCATTTATTATCTGAGATCATAGGGGCTGACTACAAGCAATACACATGGTTATCTTTAACAAAAAGTATATTCACTAATGCAATACAAAAAAATATAAGGAAGGAATAAAAATAACCCTTTAACTTAGGATTGGACAAAAAGTCCAACAGACATCGATCTCAAAAGATAAGAATAAAATTGACCTGAAGTCACTGTAAAAACAAACTTCAAATTGCCCATCCAAACAAAAAATGTAATGGCAATGAATTGAAATCACAACACAACTCCACAGCTGATCAAAACTATCACTGTTCATTTTTTTTCTGGCTGCAATCCGTCCAACCTTAGTTAATTTTGGTTTGGTATTGAAGCAGAATTGAGATACCGTTTGCCAGGTCCATTTCCAGCCAGCACAGATGCCTGGAACCTGAACACGGTGACACACATTAAGTCTCTGCTACTTCTAACTATTATATCTCCGCTAAAATTCATCATCGCCGAACTTCGAACGAACCCGCATTCCTGGGAGATATCCGAGGAATCTATCTACAGCCGGCATGACATGACATACTGTACTTCAAGACAACAACGGACAGCAAGCGCATTGTCTAAAAACAAGTTTCTCTGCTACTTTCAATTGGGCACTTAAATTCCAATTTTGCTAGTAAATTCAATTTAGCCTATTTTCATTTATGAAAAAAATAGGCTTATGAGATCGCCTTTTGCCCGTGTGTGTGTTTGTGTGTGTGTATGTGTGTCCCTCCCTAATAACCTCCAAACGGCTGGAGCGATTTCAATGAAAGTCGGTAACTTCATAGTACTAATTCGGCCGACCCCGTCCGTACCCTTCAAATTTTATAACGTCTCACCAGTCCAACATGGCGGCTGTGCGAAATATTTCACCGGCATTCTATATCTCCGAAACTGTTACTTATACCTGCCTGAAATTTAGTACGGTGATAAAGGGCACTACTAGACGTTCACCTATGTGACTTTCAAAAACCTGTTAACTACAAAACGAACATGGTGGCCAAGCGAATTTGAAACATTTAAATAGACTTTTCTCGCAATTTAACCATTCGAACGCAGTGAAACTTAGTACAGTAAATAACTAAATGAATTGAAATGCACTGACATCTACTTTAGTTCAATTGTTTACATAACCTCAATATGGCTGCTGTGCGAAATTTTAGAATTAAGTTTTGATTTCTTGTTTTCTAACCATGCAATCGAGATCAACGTTTAAATAATGAACATACACAATAATCCTCACCTAATAGTACATAACTCTATGGCTTTATATTGAAATCCAACATGGTGACCATCCGAAATATTTAGACGGTTCTCAATATCTATTAATATATAACAGCAATCAAACTGAAATTTTGGATGTGTATAGAGGCTATAATCATAAGTTCACCTACGTGACGTTCAACAACCTGGTGAGCAAAAATCCAACACGGCGGTGACGCGAAATTTAAATATTCAAATGGACATTTCTCGCGATTTAACCATCCGAGCGCAGTGAAACTTGGCATGGTATATGCTTATATAAATTTTAATCCACTGGCATCTAATTCATTTAAATTATTTTTATAACCACAAGATGGGGGCTGAGTGAAATATAAAAATCTCGTTTTTATATCTTGTGTACTAATCATGAGATTGAAGTTCTAATAAAACACCTACACAATAACCTTCATGTAATAGTAAGTTACATGTAATTGTAAGGCCTATATACTGTATAAACATCCAACATAATGACCATCCGGAACATGTAGACGATTCTCAATATCTACGAATCTATTACAGCAATCAAACTGAAAATTTGTATGTTGATAGAGACAATTAATATAAGTAGGATATATGAAAATAGTCTATTTAGTATTTCACGGAACTACTTGTTTTAATTTTAAACCTTCATTCTGCATTTTGCCAGACGTAAATTTATTCCTTTTATTTATTTATTTAACGTAATTCTTTGCTGCTTTTTTGTTAATAAATTGTTGTTGCTTTCATGGTAGATCTTTCTTTTCTAGTAGTTAGATTTACGTATAAGGCTTCCCATTCTTCCCGATCGATTGCAAATTGGTCGGTGACTCAGTCACGCTTCTATCTGAGAGATAGAGTTCTTCGCTGCTCTGTTAATTCTGATTATTATTATTATTACCGGGTGAGTTAGCCGAGGTCGTTGCGGCATGACTGTTGGCAGTCGCTCACATCCGGGAGGCGAGGAGGTTCGAATCCCCCCGCCGGCAACCTTGAAGATGGTCTTCTGTGGTTTCCCATCTTTCTTCCAGGCAAATGCCGGGGTTGGTCCCTAACTATAGGCCACAGCCGCTACCTTCCAACTCCTCGACCCTCCCATCCAACATTCCTCCCCAACGGTACTTGTAGCTCACCCATTGGGTGTCCGTCTCGAAGCAGCTACAAAACTGGCGAGCCGAACATGTCCTCGGACACTCCCGGCACTAAAAGCCATACGCTAAAAAAAATATATTATTTTCTAGCTCTAATTTGGTTCGTCGAATTCAAGTTCACGACCTGGCACCCACTCAAGATTTTATTATTATTATTATTATTATTATTATTATTATTGTTTATTCAATTCACCATTACAAACATGGGTTACTCTAAAGCACGGGTTAAACCAAGTGCTTTACAACAATACATACAAACTATAATACAAACTATAATACATATCATGTATATACAAAATATAAGAGTTCATTGTCACTCATTCATTAGCAAGGAAGGATCGCACAATATTGCATGTGGACAATAGGACCGAATGCTGCATACTCTTGTAGATGGTCGGCGGAAGATCCAATTCTTTCAGACTCTTGTGGAGTGTGTGAGGTATGAGGCCGTTGACTGACAAGATTACAGCCACTATCCGGACGCAGTTCATCTTCCATATCCTCTTGATTTCTTCTGCAAGCTGTCTATACTTGGAGATTTTTTCATTGTGTTTACGTTCGATGTTGGTGTCGTTGGGGACTGCTATGTCTATTATAAATGTAGTGCCATCAGCCTTATTTACTACTATGATGTCTGGTCGATTGTGATCTATTGTTTTATCTGTCACAATACCAGTGTCCCAGTATATTTTACACAGTTCATTTTCGAGGAGGGATGGTGGATGATACTTGTAGTAAGGGATATACTCCTCAGTTAATTTATATTTCTGTGCGAGTGCTTGATGAATGATGCCTGCAACCTGATTGTGCCGCTTTGTATATTCAACTGATGCTAGTATTGGGCAACCTGCAGTGACATGGTCAATGGTCTCGAGATTAATGGCGCATTATTATTATTATTATTATTATTATTATTATTATTATTATTATTATTATTATCAAACAGGTAACAGGTGAGTGTTTGTTTTTGTGTTATCAATACTATTACATTTTGTCGCCACAAGGTGGGTCAAAAACATTACATTAGTCACCTCAATGTGGAGTACAAAATAACCAACCAATTACAATCCAGGAAGTAGTTTACCGTCGAGTGTCCACATTTACTCTGGGCACGTAGCTCAATAATCAGTCATGTCCACCTTCTTCCCAATTCCTACCTGAATTACAAGTACACACACTACTTTGCACACCACAATAACACAGGCTATCAGACAAACTCTACACACACCCAAGTACACGGGCCTAAATGACCACGTTGTGAAATCCCCTCAAATGAAACGACACAACTACGTTGCTTTGGAATGACAGGTGTGAGTGAGACTTTTCAGGGGGCAATTTGGTTCAGTAATATTTGAGGATAGAATAAAAATAATATTATGCTACACTGCGCTCTGTCTGGAATAACGTGCAGAGCTTGCAATACAGAATGTCTTTATTTGCATGTAGATAGCCATTTTGAATAGGTATAACACTCAGTTTATGCAAATGAGTTCATATTGTCTGAGGTTAGCCAATATTTCGTTATTTATTACTTGCTGAATTCCATCAACACTAATGACTCCAACCGATGTTGCGAATACTCGGTTGAAAACACAGCATTGTAACAGCTGACCAGGCCTACTGCACTCGGCTGTGACGGACCCCTTCCATATCTAACACTTTGATATACTATGCTGACAATTGAAAATGTCTATTCTTCACAATATCTCTTTTATCACGCGGACCACCTCGTGGTGTAGCGACTAGCGATAGGCTACTTCATTACAAATCTCAATTCGAAAATAAAGTAGACCGTAAACCTACCGTATTATTGGAAAATACCATACATATAACGTTGCACAGAGGTACGTACGATCAAATATATGAAATATAACGACATATCAGCTGACTTGCATTCTAGAGTTCAATGGTATGACAGTTTTTGGTGCGACTGGTTACGCCTGGTAGTGCACGTCAAGGAGGCGATGACCAGGAAGCAGAGTATATGGATACGTCTTACATCAAATTTTGACATAATAGGCCTAAATAGCATATGACAAATACACGTTACAAATTACCATATTTTTGATCTTTATTCTTAGTCATTCCCTGTCTAACCTTATTGTTATTTTATTTTAATGAACGTACGGCTTGTATTTTTTGCCAGTAGGTCTATAGTTATTATGTATGCTGCCTTTGATCTAGGGATAAAAATGATGAACAATAAGGCTGCAATATAATATTTTATGTTGGCGTATAATCCTAGCCATTTTAAGTATCAAATTACTATGATATTTTGAAATATGTATTTCGGCATAAGTTCCGATTAGTTTACCGTTCGCCTAAATGTTCAAAAGTACCTCATTTACTTGTATCTCGTCGTACGTACATCATCCTTGCGTTCATATACGTCAAACTCTCCTCCTTGACGTGCACTACCAGGCGTAACTAGTCGCATCAAAAACCGCACTTTGCTCCCATACAGTCTGCATTCCAGTATTACCTAGAGTTCAATGGTCGTTCCAAAAGCTGTCGGTAAGTGTCTGGCGTGAAATGTGGGGAAAAGCGTTCAGTATTTTATTGTTATTTGAGATTTAGATAGTGGGATATAATAATTTACTTATTTTTTCTAATATCACCAGAAATTTAACTGATAATAGTTTAACCAAAAACGAGCGGGGACTAGCTGTGTCCCCTAGTTTGCTTGACCACGCGCCACTGCCCTCTATGGAGGGGATGAAGTACCACCGAATCACAGATATATGAACAACAAAGTTTCAGCGTAATCGGGGGATTCACGTTCACGTTGTTCCCTTGTCCCTTTCGCCAGGTCTCGACTCTAAACAGAAGAAAAAAAAGAAGCTTGTAGTTTAACGTGACCGTTAATCTGTAGATCATGAGCCACGGGACCTCCTTTTTACGTGGAATCCGAACCACACGACATGGCATTTCACTTCGAAAATCTCACATGCATTGACCGGGAATCGAACCCGGACCGCCTTGGTGAGAGGCATACAGCTAGACCGCTGAGCTCTAAACAGAAGAAAGAAGACTTTCCGGAACTTGTTTTTATCTGAAACCGCAAAAGTTATTGCTAATATGGAAAGCGCAGGTGATACATGAGTCGGGCCAGAATTTCACGCCTAATGACTTGTAGTCGTAGGTTGCGGGAAAAAGCGCCATCAGCACCAAAATACTCTCCAGCTGTAGAGGATAAGAAATGGGAGAAGAGCTAGCTGCATTTTTGTTACTTGTTGTGTGACCGTTTGTCTCCGTCAAGTCGCGAGACGTCTCCAGCTTGGTGCGTGGTCCCCAGGATGCAGGTCCTGTGAGGCTGTAGTATGGCTGATCTTCAAATCCCAAGGTAACTTTTTCGATCCCGGCTCAGTCCGATGGCATTCGACCTGTGGTATTATTATTATTATTATTATTATTATTATTATTATTCCTTCGTTACGGCCAACTAAGGACCACGTCATGTCAACTGTTTTTGCTGCATTTTAATGTTAGCCCAGTACTCCTTCATTCGCAACCGATGTTGCACCTTTCTCTCTGTCGTCCACGCCTTCCCGGTTTTTAGCTTCGGCTTAAGTTGAAAACTCCGATGTTTCTGAAGTTTATCCCTAAGTGGGCCACGCTCCTGGATATCTTCACGTGTAATCCCAGTCTCCAACATATCTTTCTCTACTTCAATGAACCAGGCCCCCTTTGTCTTTTTCTCACGGAGAAAAGCAAAAATTCTGTTGGATAGCCGTGTTGATTTCATTCGGGTTATATGTCCATAAAAAGAAATCCTCCTTTTCCTCATCACGTCCGTTATTTTCTCTACGTGAGTGTACAACTCGTGGTTGTGGCGTCTCCGGAACTCGCCGTGTTCTTTGACTGGACCCAGGATTTTCCTCAATATCTTCCTTTCCTTGGTCTCCAGTTTTTCCATTATGCCTTTTGTATTCATGTAGAGACATTCCGCTGCATACAAAGCTTCTGGCCGGATCACCGTGCAGTAGTGCTTCAGTTTTGCATTCAGGGATATAGATCTTTTGTTGTACACATTCTTAGTTAGATGGTAAGCCATTTCAATTTTATTCAAGCGTGACGCAAAAGCCTCGTTTTCGGACATTGTAGGGTCTATCCATTCCCCCAAGATTGATAATCACCCAGTTCTGTATCTAGCTGTTCTTCAGCCCTAGTTTGAAGAGCTTTTGAGAGGATTTTGTAAGTTATCAGTAGGAGGGAGATGCCTCGATAGTTGATAACATCTGCTTTATCGCCTTTCTTATGAAGGGGGTGGATTAAAGCAGAAGTCCAATCACTTGGAAGTATTTCGGTATCCCAAATTTCATGTATGATGTCCGTTAATTTATCCACTGTATTGTCACTAGCAAACTTCCACAGTTCAGCGATTATCGAGTCTTCACCTGGAGCTTTATGGTTCTTTAGAGATCGGATAATCTGTTTGACTTCCTCTTTCGTGGGTGAAGAGGAATCTGGTTGGACTTGCGCATGGTCATTAAATGTGAATATGGAACTTGGAGTCTCACAGTTAAGAAGGGACTCAAAATATTTTGCAAGCACCTGCCAATTATCTTTGTCGCTATAAACTAGTTTTCCATTGCAATCCCTGAACTGAAGACATGGAGGGCTATATTTCCTCAAGTTGCTTTTAAATGTTCTATAGAAGTTGCGAATATTATTCTTCTGGAAATCCTGTTCGATTTGATCCATCTGGTTTTTATGAAAGGCACGTTTAGCAATGCGGATGGTTTTTGCTGCACTCGTTCTCTCATTCAAGAAGTCTGTCCAGTTGACTTGATTTTGTTGCGAATTCCATTTCTGCCAGGCATGCTGTCTCTTCCTTATTACTGCATCACATTCACTGTTCCACCAAGCATGCTTCCTCGTTTTAGTTAGTAGGACGGTCTCTTTTGCTGTCTCAACTAGCGCCTCTCGCAGTTGTTCCCAGTTCTCTGCATCCACAGTTTGTAGTTTTCGTGTAAACTCATTACTGGACGCCAGTTTTTCAACATCATATCTTTCAGTCTTTTTGGCTCGGAACCTCCGTGTGTTTCTCGGGAGGAGTTTGATTTTAATTTTAGATAGATAATGATCCGAGTCCAGTTTTGCATTTCGTAGAACTTTCACATTCTGAATTTCTCTTTGAGCTTTCCGTGCAATTGCGACGTGATCAATCTGGAATTCGCCAAGACTGGGATTTGGGGATTTCCAGGTCTTTTGTTTCTTGGGCAGATGTTTGAAAGCAGTGGATTTCATTACCAGGTTGAAGGCCCTACATAACTCTATTAGCCGTTCTCCATTACGATTCGTTCTGTGATGAGCGGAGTAATTTCCAACAATGTTTCGAAATTTTCTTTCTTTGCCTACCTGGGCATTGAAATCCCCAAGTAAAATGATATTATGTTTGTCTGGAATCTTCGATAAAATGTCTTCAAGTTCTTCCCAGAATCGATCAGTTCCTTCCGGGTCTTTCTTGTTCGCTACGTTGATCGGTGCATGAACGTTCACAATAGTATACATTTTGTTTGTACTTCGAAAGGAAAGGGTCGAGACTCGACTGCTTACAGAAGTGAAATTTGTGATGGAGTCTAGAATCTTCTTGTTGACTACAAATCCAGTACCGAGTTGGGGAACCGTTTCTATAACACGTTTACCTGGCTTACCCTTGAAGATTCTGTAGCCTTCTGATTCAAAGGCATGCTCAACAGTAAATCGTGTTTCCTGAACTGCCGCAATTTGGATCTGATGTTCAGTTAGAGCAACCGTGAGTTTTTTTAATTTTCCAAACTTCCGGAGAGAATTTGTGTTAAAGGTAGCAAAGAAATTCTTGGCTCTATGCTTGATCTTTCGTGGAGTCTCCGATACCTCCAAGCATTTCGGTGCAAGCTCCCCAGATTCCGAAGGCTTGCATGCGTCACTCGAAGCGACGGTGGATTGGTTTACCACCTGGGGTAGTAGCATTTGCTGTACTTTCCTCCATGCTTTTAACAGTTGAAAGACTGTTGACTTAGGCCAGTGATGTTTCACACTGACAAGGATACTGCCAAGGTTGTGAGCCTTGGAGCCCCCAGCACTGATCGGCTCACCGACCCAGTTTCCCGCTAGGATTGGTTACCCAACCTTCCACTGGGATGCTCGGTTTAACAGGGACACCTCTTGTAGGTTATGTGCTGGAGTTGGAGTGAAAGAGGCTAGTTGGATTCTCTTGCTGAATCCAATATATTAATGTTGCAGATGACTAGCAACGACGCATTTCACTCCCATTTGCCCAGAGACACAAGGTCTCCTCTCAGGTTGATTCCTGGGACCTATTATTATTATTATTATTATTATTATTATTATTATTAGAGGGTGTGCCAGTGCCGTGGTCAAGCTGCTTGCCTCTCACCAAGGCAGATTGGCGCCGATTCCAAGTCAATGCAAGTGAGATTTTCGAAGTGAAATATCATGTCATTTGGTTCGGCTTCCACTTAAAAATGGAGGTCCCGTGGCTCATGATCGCAAGATTACCAGTCACGTCAAATTACAAGATTCCTTCATCATCTTATTCTTCTTATTCTCCTTCCTCTTCTTATTCTTATTCTTATTCTTTTTCTAATTATTATTGCCTAGTGTAATGCTTAGCATGATGTCTGCCACCTCGGAGTTTCCGATTCGATTCCCAGCTATGTCAAGGAATTCAATTCGTGTTAGAGATGCTGGAACGTTGTCGTTGACATGCAAGTCACCCAAGTGGTGTCAATTTCGAAGACTTGCGCTGGGCCATAGATCTTGATGAGTTTACTTTGACCAGCCTCGTGGCTAAGATGACATTCTGGACTTTGGCTCAAGGGGTTGTGGGTTTGACTCCCGGCCATATCGTGGGATTTTAACATTCTATGCTTAAAAGTTTCTGGCTTTGGGACTGGGTGTTTTTGACGTAATCGTCCTCATCTGGTGGTTGCCTCCAGGCGTCAATTGCTAAACGCCATTATTATTATTATTAATTATTTATTTATTTATTTATTTAGTATGTTTCGACCCATACAGGATCACATAAAGCAAGTTATGATCTGTTGCTGTTATTTTTCTTGTTCTTCCAGAATTCTTTCATCATGTCGCTATGTTTAGCTCGACGTTCATCAGTCCATTTTCCCCTAGGTCTGCTGGGCTTATCTTCTGATGCAGCTTCCCAAGTGTAGATCTTATGTCTGAAAGTTTTGCGGTCTTCGATATCTGTGGGTGTGATGTTGGCGTTATTGAGATCAGTTTGGACTTGTTTTATCCAAACCGTTGTCGTCTTTAATTTTTGTAAGTACATCAATATTTTCTTTGTTAATCGGTTGTCATCTAGCCTCATAGTGTGTCCATAAAATTTCAAGCGTCGTTTACGGAAATCGGTTTCAATATTTGAATATTTTTCTGTGATCTTGTGCGATTGTAAACGATATCCTTCATCTGTAAGTCTTGGGCCAAGAATGTTTCGGATGATTTTCCTTTCAGCTTTCTTGATGTTTTTAAGATCCCCTTTATAATTGAGGTTTAAGGTCTCACTGGCGTAGAGTGTTTCGGGTTTGTTGACCGCCGCGTAATGTCGAATTTTAGTGTTAATGCTCATGCATTTTTTGTTGTAGATGTTTGCGGTTTTCCCATATGCTTTCCGCATTTTGAGTTCACGTGTTCTTTGTTCTATTCTTTCTGTGCCTGTAGGTTCAATAATTTCACCTAAGTATTTGAAATGATTAACCTTGTTGATTGAACCGTATTTTGTTACCAAAGTTTGGGTTTCAATGTGCTTTGTAGCCATGAATTCAGTTTTTGTGAAGGAGATTTGCAACCCTACTTTCCCAGCACATTCTTTGAGGACTTCAATCTGGTGAATTGCCGTTCGTTCATCTCCGGAGAGGATTGCCAAATCATCAGCAAAAGCTAAGCATGTAACATTGATATTATCCTTCTGTCTTCCTAACACGACAGGTTTCCATATGTTGCGACTTTTTAATTATTTTTCCCATTCTTTGATGACCTTATCGAGAACGATGTTGAACAGCAATGGAGAAAGTCCATCACCCTGCCGAACACCAGTTTTAATGGGAAAAGGTTGGGAGATCTCTCCAATGAATTTGACCTTGGAAATTGTGTCGGTTAAGGTTTTTTGGATGAGTCGTCTCGTCTTCGGATCGAGATGGTTTTCTTCGAGTACATTAAAAAGAGATTTTCGATCAATGGAGTCCTAAGCCTTCTGAAAGTCGACAAATGTACAGATGGTTGGGAGATTTCGTGTGGCTCGAAGTTTCAAGGTGGATTTCAGATTGAAGACTTGTTCGACGGCTGATCTGTTTGGTCTGAAGCCAGCCTGATATTCACCGATGAGTGGCTCGAGTTGTTCTTGCGTGCGTTGTAAAAGACAGGCGGAGAGGATTTTATCAGCGATGGGTAAGAGGGAAATTCCTCTGTAGTTATTTACATCAGATTTATCTCCTTTCTTGTGGAGTGGGTGGATGAGTGCGCATTTCCATTCGTCCGGTAGTTTTTCACTTCGCCAAATGTCCTGAATGATCTGTGTGATTTCCTGTAGTGATCGTGGTCCTAGATTTTGCAATAGTTCTGCGATGATTCCGTCTTCTCCTGATGTCTTTCCGTTCTTGAGTTTTTGATGTGGTGATGGATTTCTTCTTGCGTTGGTGGTTTGGCTTCGGGTCGTATGTGTTCTGGGACTGTGTGTATAAATCGCTCAGGTGGTTCAGGACAATTGAGGAGGTCAGAAAAATAACGTGCTAGTTCTTCACAGTTTTCTTGGTTAGTGAGTGCGAGACTTCCGTCTTGTTTCTTGAAAGTCAAATTTTGCGGTGTGTAACCTTTAATTCTGTTCCCGAAGGTTTTATAAAAATCTCGACTGTTGTGATTCCTGAAGTCATCCTCGATTGACTGAAGTTGCTTAGTTATAAAATTACGTTTAGTTGTCCTGATAATTTTGGTTGCCTGTTTGCGGACGCCGAGAAAGTGTTGTAAAGTTTCTGGAGATTTGTGGCTATTGTATTTTTGGAATGCGATTCCGCGATCAATAATGACTTGATCACAGTTGGAATCCCACCAGGGGTGTTTTGGTTTCTTTTTTAGTGGAATCAGTTTTTTGGCTTTTCTGATAATTTTGCCGCAGAAGTCCGTCCAATTGTTCACTGGTTCTTTATCCCATTCTTCTGAGATTTTTGTTTCTTGAATTTTGGATATGTCAAATTTTGGGATGTAATATTTTTTTATGAATCCTCTTAGGTGAAAATTTCATTTTGATTCTTGTGAGATAATGGTCTGAATCAATGTTTGCCCCTCGTCGGACTTGAACGTCATGGATGGTTCTATAGTGTGCATGGGAGATGGCAACATGATCAATTTGGTATTCACCGAGATGTTGAATGGGAGATCGCCAAGTTTTCTGTTTGTGTGCAGGTTTCCTGAAATGCGTAGACATAACTTTGAGATTGAATTGATGACAAATGTCTACCAATCGTGTGCCATTGCTGTTTGTATTTTGGTGTGCAGAATTTTTGCCAATGATTTTTCGATAGATTTTTTCTTTGCCAAGTTGGGCATTGAAATCTCCCATCAGGATTTTCACGTCATCTTGATGAATGTTACTCATAATGTTTTCCAGTTTTTTCCAAAAATTTTCAACATTTTCAGGATTTTTCTTGTTGTCGATGTTAGTAGGTGCATGAGCATTGACAAGAGTGTATTTCTTGTTGGCGCTCTGGATGCACATGGTCATAATTCGATCATTAACGGTTGTGACTTCTTTGACAGAGTTAATGATGGATTCGTGGACAAGAAAAGCCATTCCGAAGATTGGTGCACCTTTCGCGACTCTCTGTAATGTTTTGCTCTTGAAAATTCGGTAATTTCCATAGTCCATAGTTTCGTTGTCAGTCATTCTAGTTTCTTGAAGAGCAAGAATCAGAATTTTTTGTCTGTCGATTTCTTGCGGGAGATTGTATAATTTTCCAATTTGAATTAGGGTATTAATGTTTAGTGTTCCAATGAATGTTTTCTGTTTGTAGGGAAGGTGACCAGAGATCTCCGACTCTCTCTGCTGCGCATGCCTGGACTCCACAGAATCCGAAAGTCCAGTTGCCGATTGTGGACGGGTGGATTGGGTACCACATGGGGTAGAGTTGTGATTGCTTGCACAGTTCATGTTTGCTTGTACTTGATTTGTTTGGCCTGGTGAGTGCCAGGAACACATAGGACCAGAGGTTGTTGAGGCCTTTGGAACATCGTGTTTCCAGCCGAGCTCACTGAGCTAACAGACGCTGACCATTAGCCACTGGATACCAGTACAGACACTAATGGATTTAAGTTGCATCAAAGATAGTTCTTCTACCTTCTTCGCCGTTGGGAATTATTTTCCTCTTCCGCCGTTGTAGCTGTTGACCATCTTTGCATTTCCCCCAACACTGATCGGCTCGCCGACCTAGTTTCCCGCTGGGATTGGTTACCCAACCTTCCACTAGGTTGCTCGGCTTAACAGTGGCACCTCGGGTAGGTTACATGTTGGAGTTCGAGTGACAGAGGCTAGTTGGATTCACTTGGTGAATCCAATGTATTGCGCATATCACTCCCATTATGCCACCATTATTATTATTATTATTATTATTATTATTATTATTATTATTATTATTATCATTATTATTATTATTAGGCCTATTATTGAAAATAAATTTCTCAGTATGCATATAAACGTTAACTTAATGATCTTCCATAGTACATCTTTCTAAATAGAATTATAACCAACATACCGATTTTTAACATGTAGTATTTGAGGGTGGTGTTTATTGTGTCTCGTAAGAAGGTTGGGGAGTTAGAACGGCTAATTCCTCACCACACAACATATCTTAGTGGGAGATGATTTAGGTCTGCTGTTACTGCTATGAAACTAGACGAAGTTTTAATACTCAAACCATCAACGAAGTAAGTGTACAATTATCGGTAGCCAACTCAATTGCGGTCAAGTCAAGTGGAGTGCATTTGGCAATATTCTTTTAATGATAACCATTACCCATACTTCAATAAAAGTATTCTGCCGGCATTATTGAGTCCTATTTCAATATTCATGTTAAGCCCTTGACTTGTTGGTTACTGAGACAGATTAATTTCAGCCCCCACCCCTCTTCCCGGTTGAATGGCTCACTTCTGTGGGTGGAACAGATGCGTAATTTTAAACAGCACCCGTTCGAAACACGTTTCGTGGTAAAGAACGCAATTTATGGTTTCCACTCAAGTCATAACGCGGGCTATTTAACGTGTCTCTCTCTCTTGAGGAGATCGCGCTCGAGGGAGAGCTTTTCTTTGTCAATTGCTGGAATTTGCATCTCTTTGGGAGCGGAACAGCTGGGACGCAGTGCGGCGCCTCATGAGCACGGCGACAATGACGTGAGGGGGAGGAGCGACCACTACTCTGTGTTTTTATTAATCTGCTCAACCCTACTGCTTCACCATATCATAACAATGACAGCTGTCCTCACTCAAATGTGAAGCTATTCACTATGAACAAAAGTACGATAGTTGATGCACTAATAATAGGACAGTGTGTATAAAATTAAGGTCTCAAATGTGTACTGAAATAAAAATAATAAACCTGGTTTTATGTAATGACGGTTATTTTGGCAATCCAATGATATGATACGAATAGAACCATTTTATTTAATTTTTAGAAAGCATGAGCAAACTGTGATTTAATTTACGTGGATTACGTTTGATTTCAGTGCTAATAAGTCCAAGTTTGGTGGCTAAAATCCCAGCGTTCGTAACGGATATCAGAGTGTGAGCAATACTGGATGATTTATATTACGGCACTTATAACGACCACTCTTCCATAGCTTTCCGCGCTCAAACCAAGCGAATATAGGGATAGTATCTTATCCCAAGTCCCGGGGCACCTTCCCCAATCCCAAACCCTAAAATTTGAATTACACACACCGGTAGGCATCACAGAACACTGATTAACAGGAAAGCTACTTACACACACAAGTACACGGAGCTGATCCAGATTACCCAAGTTCTAAATCAACCAGTATCAAGAAATATAAACGAAGGTGCTTGAGTAAACACTCTAAACCATCTAGTGAGTTCTCAGGAGGAGAAATAGTGGTGCAAAATGTAAATTACAATTTATTCCTCTTGCTTACTTTCTAGGTCTAGGACATGCTCAGCTACGCTCGTGGGCAGACAATGACCACAATACACGATAAGAGGAACGATTCCTTGTAGAATTGGGAATTGGGGCACAGGATAAACAATTATAAAACTGAACAAGATTCAGTGAAGAAAATTAAATGAGAACTCCCAAGAGAGAAAGGCAATTATATCCTACACGAGTGACACCTTGAGCCTTGCGTTATTGGCTACCATCCCTGGGGTCGCGTGTTCAATTCTCGACTGTGCCAATTCTGGTCTAAGGGCTGGAACGGGGTACACTCATCCTCGTGAGGAGAAATTGAGAAGAAGTGAGTTCGATTTCTACGTCAGCCATTTTCGAAGTTGGTTTTCCGTGGTTCCCACATCCTCCCAGGTAAATATCGGGATTGCACCTGACTTAAATCCACGGCCTTCTCTAACAAATCCTTCCTCCAAGTATAAATAAACATACTTTTATAGGCACAAAATAGCATAGGTAATTAGAAAGATTAAACACTCCCAAGTAGAGTGGACTAGTAAATACAATGTCACAAACTCGTACACGAAACAACAGCTACTACTACTACTACTACTACTGCAACTACGCTACGAGTGCTAAAATAATGATAATTCCATAAAATTATATAAGGGCTTGTTCTACAGTAAACTGTGAGCCGATCTATGCATGTTGGGGAGACAATCACGCACAATAGAGCAGTTCTTTTTGTCTCGGATAACATGGTCCCTGCATTGTAAGGCACACAGAGCCCTTGTACAGACTGTGTTGCTATGGGTAGCGGACAAGTGCCTTGGGATAACTTCACTTTGAAGAGGTGGTCGCGTATAGGAGCACACAAGCAGCAGCACACAATAGACGGATTTAGAGAATTCCTTTAACAACATCGAGGTAGACATGGAAAGAGACTCAGATCTTGCTGACACTTTGATATCACCAGTTCATGGGCTCGGCAGTTAATTTCAGAACAAAGGTATATTACGTTTTGTCCCTTTCTCGGGAGAAGTAGATTCTGAAAACAATTTAATTATTGGTAAGTGATCGTTTACAGAAGAAATTTTGTAAAACTGTGCTGCAATGCCAATGGTTAACGGCTTGGTGCTATTTAAATACCGGACACTATGAAGTATTTAGAGCTAAACTTCATAGGGCCTGGCCATTTAATGGAAGATTGACAACGTGATGTTGGCCGGTGGGTGAGCAACTTACCGCAAGATACCGATCCAGTAATAACTGGGCGAGCTACGCCCAGGTTGCGGATATGCCATAAACCCTCGAAGTCACTGTGTTATTATTAAAACGAGAATGAAAAATGAAAATCCACAGCCTGCTTCCATCTCCGACCGGGTCAGGAATGGAATGAATGAAGCCCCCATCTAGCGGCGAGGATATGATCTGTGCCGGCTGCCGAGGCCTGACGCAGTCC
The DNA here is from genome assembly GCA_946902985.2 of Meconema thalassinum. Lineage (NCBI taxonomy): Eukaryota > Metazoa > Arthropoda > Insecta > Orthoptera > Tettigoniidae > Meconema > Meconema thalassinum. The sequence goes on along the minus strand of OX336389.2, from coordinate 689,666,079 downwards.
TCTGGGGCAATGATGAAATGAATGACAGATGAGATGAAATGAGAGTGGTGAGTGTTGCTGGAATGAAGTTTTTACAGGGAAAACCGGAGTACCCGGAGAAAAACCTGTCTGCCTCCGTTTTGTCCAGCACAGATCTCACATGGAGTGACCGGGATTTGAACCACGGACCCAGCGGTGAGAGGCCGGCGTGCTGCCGCCTAAGCCACGGAGGCTTCTAAAACGAGAATAAAGATGAAAATACATTCGCTCTTCATGGACATCAAGTGACGTCATGTTTCTCTTGCAAGTGTGTCTTGTGGAGAAGATACTGTAGTGCATGGGTTCCCAACCTGGGAGTGCGCCCCCCTAGGGGGACCGTGGGGCTTTATCAAGGGGGGGGGGGGGCGTGAAGTGATTTCCGAATTAAGTTTTTTTAACTCGAATATTACAATTTAGTAAAATAAACATTTTTTGAATCTCTCCAAGTGATTGTCGCACCAAGTCAATCGTTCAAAAGCACTTGTAATTGCCAACTGTCGGCACAAACCTCTGCGGAGCCGGGAGTTTGGAGGTGAAATAAGGAATTTGCTGTGTTGCAAGGAGCAAAATCATGCCAATTTTATCGTCTCGTTGGCATATCTTTGTGATTTCTTCGAAGCTTTGAACAGTTTGAACTTAAATCTCCAAGGCAAAAACTTCAATAATATGCATTCCTGGAAAAAATACAGTTATAGAAACGCCGGCTTCAAATGAACAACTTCTCATCCTTTCACCGCCTTAATGAAATTTTGCCGGAAAATTAACGTGATCGTAATAAACTTAGGTGCAAATTCAGTCACATTTCGATTCCCTGGTACAAGAATTCAACTTCTACTTTCCTTATATCTCGTCGGAAGAATGGTCCTGGTTGTTAACAAGAAATTCGTTTGCCATTGACATTGAAGCACTGCCAGCCCAGCTTCAAGAAGAAGCCATAGATTTGAAGTGTGAATCAAAGCTAATAGATGATTCTAAAATATTAGGACTGGGTGACGTTTGGGTAAACTGTCTTGCAGTGTATCCTGTAATAGCCAAATTTGCATTGCGTGTCATTGTCCCATTTTCAAAGACATATTTATGCGAGTCATGATTTTCAACGCTGAGTGTCATAGAAACAAAGCAGCGCTGTCGGCTTGATGTTGCAAGTGATCTCCGCTGTGCTCTGTCAAATATCAAACCAAACATACCGAATCTTACCAAGAGAAAACAGTGTCAACCCTCTCACTGACATTTGTTGACTAATTTAAGGATTTGTTGTAAAAGTGTGTTCTGTGTATTGTGCTAAAATGAAGTTACTATGTAATAGATAGGCCTATTCCATTATGTAGTGTTATTAGGTTAGGTCTATATCCTCCGCGTCAATCGAAGAGGTTATAGAAGCAATGAGTGGAGGGGACGGAAGGGAGGGTGGGAGGGGGGAAGAGGAGGGGGGCGCGATGAACTCCCGTATCTGAAAAGGGGGGCGTCAGCTGACAAAGGTTGGGAACCACTGTAGTGTCTTTGGAGGAAGTGACTTGTGTGTATTTGTAAACAGGGCTAAGATCTGGCTAGGACGTGGCCGTGGTCACAACAATGGCACCATCCCGGCATTCGACTGGAGCAGGAGTATGTTAAACACGGCAAAGCCTCTTCTAAGACGAGTGTGACAGGAAGCGAAGCCACATCTTTTCAGTTCTGCACCACAAGGCTGAGTCAATCCTGTGCCACCCATAAGATCAGAGTTACATTTCTTGGCAGAGCCGCCAATCAAACCCGGACTTCTGCAGTGGCAGCCAAGAATGCTAGACACTATGCCACGGGTGGACACTGTAAAAGTTTTTGTAACTTTCAATATACAGTGCCATCTCAGCATTTGCCTGGAGGGAGTGTGGAAAAGATACATAATGCCCGCTCCTAGCCCCTAGATCACCATGAAGTTGCGGGGTAGTTGTGAGTGAAGGGATGAAGAGTTTCTCTTCAGCTAGTTGACGGAGGTCACAGCGAGAAGTCATTAGTGCTTGTTACAGACGTATCTTGCCAATTCTCAGTACTCCAGCTGGGTACTGTACAGTAATCATGGAGTATGGCACGCAACCCTCGTCTCGTCACATTTGCAGCAAGCTACAAAAACTCCTCAAGTCTTGAGAAATGAAAAATTGATTTTTCCAACTGAACGCTATGCTCATTAACTTGAAGGATTACGTTAGAATGATAGAAATTAACGAGAAGGTAATTTTAGCGTCAACAGTGGGTCATCATTAGCATTACATAAGGAGGCAGGTGGACGACTGTCACGATACATGAGAGGCTGGCACGAGAGATATACACTAAGTGGCATGAAGTTGTTCTTTTCTTAAGTCCTTCACCCTCAGTCCAATTCTGGAGTGCCTGAGGCTTTACCATTACACTACAGTCCACAGAAATTTACGTTAAGTGTGTTTTCATGATGTAAGAACAGGTGTGAGTATGGGTTTGATGATAGTAGCTACTCATATTACCATGTATGTCAGTTTAAACCAACTTTGAGATTGCCGTATACAGCATGGAGATAATTGGAAACGTTTACCTCAAATTCTCAGTCATTGATTTAAAATTGGAATGCTTCAAAATCCCATTAATTAAATAGAAAATATATTGGGGTAAGGAAACATACAGTAGGTATGTCATCCTATCGTGCTGTTAGCTTCCACAAGAGAGAGTCGGAGCACCGATTTCCCTCCCCAATACTCTGTGCACTGTTGAAAGATGCAATTGAGTTTCCGTCAGATGAATAGGCCATGCTTAACCACCTAGACCTGAGGACGTAAGCGTCAAGAGCCTGGAATTCACCTGGTGTCACTACTAGGCTATGGTTGAGTAAGCTGCCAAGCTTGTAAGTCGCAACTCACGGGATACGCGCTACCCCCTAGGACCTCTGACAGTGTCTGATAGTCAATTATTTACCATTCTGGGCCCAGTTTGGAGATCACGTTTAAACATATTCTTCCTCAGTATAACAGCAAAGACAGGCACAATGGATGAAGAAACAGGAGACTTGATTACTGTGAACGAAACCTAATATGACACAAGAAAGGTGCCACTGAAATACCAGAGAGACTACCATCAAATTCATTACACAGTGATTATAATATGTGAGACGTGCAGGGTCCAGGCTGCTGAGATCATGTTAAACATAATAGGCCTACCAAGAGCAAAGATGGTCCACTTTGTTAGAACACAAGATGCCATAGCATATCCCACACTCACAAGACATGACTGGATGGTGGTCAACAGTTTACTTAACATTTGAGAATTAAATACACCGTGGAAGTTCCAGAATAAGATAAAAGAAATAATTTTCTGACGAACTAAATATAGTAGCTTATTTCCATATATTCCACTGGTTATTTTCATCTCAAAACTCTTTCGTCAATTAAAAATTTATCCACGTGATGAACTAAATGTTGACCTACATTGTGATAAAGTATAAGGCAATACTTGCCATGAAATATTTAGTTCATAGAAATGGTATATCAACTTTCCCAAAGACCGCACCAATCGAACATCATTTCATTTTCAGAAATAACACAGTATAATCTATACATTACGAAACCTGCACTAGAAAGTTAGGGAAGATGATCTTAATGTTCCACCGTTTAAAACAATTACCACCACCACCACTACAATAGCAATTATCGGCTAGAATTTATAACGTTCAATGTAGGGTAATTATGTCACCTCCTGTAGAGGCGTAACGAGTCACAGGTGCTCACTTTAAGGAAAGCTATAGGCCCTATGCAAAGCGTCTATTATTTATGAAAAGTGCGCTAAATAACTCAGTGCTATTAGATAAATATTATTACGGTGGTTCAATATACGGAGCTTTACTTTGATCTCTTGAACACGGACCAGAATTGACGAGTAGTTCCGTGAACAACTAAATAGCCTATTTTTATATATACTACTTGTCTATTCTCACCGACAGTAGTGGCTACGCTGGCTAACACGCAGCATTAGGTCATGGGGCCAAGCTCTCTGCTGACTCGGTAGACGCGTGGGTTCGAGCCCCACCGTCGGCCGTCCTTGAAATGGTTTTCCGTGGTTTCCCATTTTCAACACCAGGAAAATGCTGGGACGGTACCTTCTGACAGGCCACGGCCGCTTCCTTCCACATCCTTGCCCAGTTTCATTCACCATCATTCATTTCATCTCTCATTAACTCCTCTCATGAGGTTGGTGTCAGGAAGGGCATCCGGCCGTAAAAACCATCGCCACAAAGACTTCCATTGCATCTCATCCCCGACCCCGTTGGAAAACGAGAATAATAAGGGGTAGACATACATACTACTTGTCTATTCTATTAAAAACTCCCCCGCTATTAAAATGATTTTCCATGTGATGTGTACTGAATAGCTTTGATACACGACCTATGTCTCCACCAATACCATTGCATTGAGAAAGTATGTGCTACAATATATAACTTTCAGTATAGGTGAATAAGACTCCTCCCGTGAGATAGCATCTATCCGTAACGCGTCATGGGGGTTTAATTTAAGTAATGTCAAATGCACGGCTTCTGTGATTTACGAAAATTAAGCCACAGAATGTAGTGTTATTAGATTATGATTATTATAATAACTTAACATACGAATCTTCTTTTTAATCGTTTGAATAGGGCACGTAAAATAAAAAAGAAGGTTTTGAAATGTTAAACTGATGTCATCTTGAGTTTCATAATAATTGAACATGAGATGTCTTTATACTAAGCTTGGAATAAAGTTTCGTTGTTCTTAGCATCGTTGTTCTTAAATCGCTAGAAACATTACTTGAACTATTTAAAATCACTTGGCCGCCATTTTGTATTTGTGTTTCTCAGGATATCACATATTTATGTATTTAATTAATATTCCTATATCTCCATAAAAATTCAGTTTGATTGCTTGTATAGTCTCGGAGATTTTGTGAACCGGCAAAATATAGTGTATGGACGCCAATTTGGATTGTTTCGTACACAGTATATGTTATAGAATTATATGCCAGCAAATGAATATTCTAATGATAGTTCATCCACTTAACATTGTGAGGTTTGAAGCCATTTTTCAGTGTTGCCTAAGTAAACAAAAGTTTGGTGCTTTTTAGTCGGTCAACACGAATGTACCCAAATAGAGCTGGGTTATGCCCTATTACATTCTATTACATGCCAAGACACTGGTTGTCAAGCTAATTACATTGGACAGAGCGGAAGACGAGTAGATACACGTTATAATGAACATAGGAATGCGATAAGATACGAAACACATTCAGCCGTATGCGAACATATGTGTGACACGGGGTACAGCTTTACTAAAATCGAGACTGACCTAAAAATAATTTATCACGAATCGAAAGGCAGAGCTCTCGACATAAAGGAAGCAATCGAGATTCACCTAGCCAAACAAAACAATCCCAACAATCTAAATTAACACACTTTTGTGGAGATTTCACCCCTTTTACTAAAAGCACACCCTGTCGAAAACAAGACACAACTTACCGATACAGCCAAGCTCGATTTTTTGAAAAGGGGGGCCGGGGGGGGGGGGGGAAATAGCGGTGGTTATAGGTAAATGTTATTTTGATCAGGTGTACTATGTACTTTTTTCTGCAATAAACCTAAGCCGGTATGCGCGGCAGTATTAAAGGTGCCGGGACGTCTTCAATAGACCGTGTACCGCTTAGTTGAATGGCTTTTTAGTCCACGCGTGGCGAAGATAGTTCCACGGTATTTAATAGTTGTAGATCTTCCTGTATTCAATAACATACATTCTTATCTAGATTTGGCAACGTCACACAAATAAACATGGCACCGACCTCAGAAAGAACATAGGAACAAAAGGGGGAGAAAGGGAAAAACCAGTTCCGCCCAGTTAACACCCGGGTTAGTCGACCATAACTGGTGCCAGAGTGAACACGAAACTGCTTGAAGTTCCAGTTAGGGAGACAACCGGCTAAGTATCAGCCTGTTTTATTACAGTATAACCATAGTTGATTTTGTATAACCATATAACCACCCCAAACAGACAAATTCCGGATTTTTATCACCATTTTAGAAGTTCACCTAACATTAGATATACTACATTAACATACACCGACAGTTGCATTACCAACACTGAAACTAAATAATTGTACGTATTGTATATATTTTTCACCTGTATTCTCAAACATAGATGTTATAGCCTAAGTGTAATGGATCTGATGATGATCGCTTGACGATCGAAACTGGTCATCCTAGTGTATTTATTAATCTCATGTAATTTATTTCAGGATTAGGGCATAACCCAGCTCTATTTGGGTACATTCGTGTTGACCGACTGAAAAGCACCAAACTTTTGTCTTCCACTTAAATTAGACGTCAATTTTAAGGTTTGTATGAAAATATAACGTGCCAAGTTTCACAGCCCTCAGATGAAAAGTCGCGAGAAAATTGCATTTAAATATTAAAATTTGAAAGTCACATATGTGAAATTAATTGTCCTCTTATCACCATATAACAGTTCAATTTCTCAGTGATAGTTTCGGAGATATCGAGTAGTGTTGACATATTTCGCGTGGCATTATGAATTGATTTAAATGTAACCAATAGGGCTAATTACCAGACGATAGCGACTGTTATGGTGGTTCGTTACACAAAGTTTCAGTTGTATTGCTTGATTGTGGATTCTAAATGTATTGCATTGCTTTGAAAAAATCAAAATGCAATTTTGTTAAACAAACCGCATTAATGTTTCTTGCATCCTAATCAATCGACCGTAGTAAAACGTTGTACAATGAACCCCTACTATGATATTTATCTACTATGCTGTCACGTCAAGTTGAGGATACCAACGTGAGGGACTCAACTCTATTGCCAACATTTAAAACATGGTGACCATGCAAGATATTTCATCTGTCTCAGTATCTCCAAACCCATGAGAGCAACCAAACTTAAAATTTTCATGGTGATATACAACTACTAATTCAGTATAAATATGCGACTTTTAAAAACCTTATAAACACAGAAACAACATGGGGGGCCACGCAAATATTAAATATTTATAATTTTATAATTTATTTCCCAAGAGCTTTGAATATTTTCCTACAGTGCTTTGAGGCAAAAGAAGACACTATTGCTTCCCAGTTTTATAGCAGCCACTGAGATATGTGCAGCGTCTTTTATTTCACTTATTCCTTTCTCTTGACATTTTGTCTATTCGTTGGTAAATTACTTGTGCTGGGAGTTAGTAGTCATTTCCAATTTAATTAGTATCAGCATTAGGGCCAATGACCTGGATGTTACGTTCATTATACTACTTATCATCACCACATAAAGTCTTCCTCGGCTGTGATTTTTGAAATATTTTTTCTGCGAGTTTGCAAGTGTCATGTGTAGGTTAAGAATTTGTTTTCATAATCATCCATAAACAAATAAATAAATAAATAAATAAACACTAATAAGAAATAGAAAGAAATAAAAAAATAAGGCCATGGATCTTAAGGAGACTTTGAGACTTCATGATCATTCCTCCGGGCGAAGCCGGGTACTACTGGTAGGTAAACATAACAAGGCGCGACCTCTGTCTAGTCAGCACTTCACTTTAAGTAAAACTCTGAACTGAAGGAACATTTTGAAGTCACGTTGGTGTTTTGGCGTGGTCTGTTGTCATTAGTCATGACACAGCTCCATTCACATTCATCAGCTGCTCAATTTATCGTATTGTAGAAACACTTACTGCCGGCCCCATGGTGTTGGGGTAGCGCGCTTGCCTCGCACCCGGAAGCCCCAGGTTCGATCCCCGGCTCCGTCAGGGATGTTAGAAACTGACATGGGGGCTAGAACGGGGTTCACTCAGCCTCGTGAGGACAATTTAGTAGCTGTCTGACAGTGAGGCAGCGCCCGGATCACGGAGACCAAGTTTGATGACCGAGGGGACCCGACGCGCTGACCACGCGTCACCCCATAATCTGCAGGTCGAATGGCTGGGCAGCGATCGCTGAGCAGGCCTAGGCCCTGCATGGGCTGTAGAGCCACCGGCTTTTTTTTAGTAACTCATACTGTCCACAAATTTTGGTGAAAAGAAATTCATGTTAGGTAAAGGCACCGGTGGTTGACACTTCACCGGTAGTTGACACTTTGTATTAAAATTCCCTTAAATAAGAAAATAACTTATTTGTAAGCATCATTCTTGGTGATTGCCTATCTGGAGGGTAAACCAGTAACCATCATTTCATTCTGGCTGCCATTTTGTGTTGGATGTTTGAGCTCGTAAACTCGTGTTGTGTTCTGTGCTTCTCTGCTGCTCTTGTTGTTCAAATCTTTAAGGGGATATGTTTCTTGCTAATGCAAACTTACACATTTAACATAAACATTTTTGAAGTATAATGTTTAATATGGATATAATTTATAAATAGTCAATAACAATATAGTGTAACAGTCATTTTAGGTTATGTTGTCGTCAAGCATGGGGGTGTCAAGTACAGATGCCAATTTATGTTTTAAAATTTTAGTAGTTGACAGGGAATGTCAACTACTAATACCGATTGTTTCGCTAACTGTTTATATTCTCTAACTCTCCATAAGCACAGCTTTGTTGGTGTTGTATCATTATCACTGTTAAATGCATCGATCTGGTAGTTGACACCCCATGTCAACCACTGATACGCACCATATCAACTATAGGAGCTCGGCCAACGAAAGTGTGTTTTCTTGTATTATCTAGGTCATAATGCCTCCAGTGAAGGGGAAGATGCTTAATTATCCAGAGGAAGAAATGAATCGGGCCGTATATGCTGTTCATAGGGGGATGCCTATAGCTACAGCAGCGAAACGTTTCTCAGTTCCTCGCATTACATTAATGTACAAAGCGAAAGGGAAGACGCCCCAACATCGTCGGATGGGTCCGGATCCAGTCCTTACAAATGAAGAGGAAAACATATTAGTCCAATGGATCCTTACAATGGCTCAGGCTGGATTTCCCATAACAAAAGCTCAGCTTTTGGGCAGTGTGCAACACCTGATTGAAGAACTGAAACGCAAACATCCTTTTTTGGGTAATCGTCCAGGAAAAACTTGGTACAATGCTTTCCTGAAGCGCCATCCCAATATTGGCATCAGAATGGCACAGAACCTTACAGCAAGTAGAGCAGCAGTAAAAGAGGAATTTCTAAAGAGATGGTATACAGAGTATATGAGTATATGAGTATTTAACAGAAAACAATCTAAAGACAATACTCGAACAACCTACAAGAGTTTTTAATCTCGATGAAACGGCATTCTTTCTGAACCCCAAAGGAAACAAATTGTTGGCCCTGAGAGGGGAGAAAAATGTCTATCAAAAAGTGAATGCCGATGAAAAGGAGTGTTTGACGGTGTTGGTAACTGGAAATCCTAATGGTGATTTAGCACCTCCACTGATAGTGTTCAGGTATGTTAGAATTCCCCATAAATTAACTGTGAGTGTGCCAAAGCACTGGGGTATAGGGAAATCTGAAACAGGTTGGATGACTGGCCCCTTATTCTTTGAATTCATGTCAAGTATATTTTATCCTTTCCTTGTAGAAAAGGAAAGAGAGTTGCCAGTTATTGTGTTTATTGATGGACATGCATCGCACCTCACCTTGCATACTAGCAAATTTTGCAGTGATCATGGAATTATTCTCATTGCACTTCTTCCAAATTCCACCCATCTCATTCAGCCCATGGACGTTGCTGTCTTCCGTGTGTTGAAGGAGTATTGGAAGCAGAAAGTTCATATGGAGGTTGAATCATTTGGAACAACCAGTGCTGAAGAAAATCCACTTTGCACCCTTGCTGGAAGAATCTATTACACCTTCCATCTTGCAGAATGGATTTAGGAAAACTGGACTTTTTCATGGAATCCAGAGGCTGTGGACTACTCAAAAATTCCATCAGTGAGTGATTATTTTTCACCCTCCGTTACATGTTATCAAAGTTCTAGAACACCCGAGGAGAAACGAGCAGGATTATAATTTCTTGAATATATTGAGAAAGAAAAACTTGGATGTTTCCGGGCGACTACTGGTGTGTGGGAAGGAAATGTGAATGACCACTCTTTATTTTTGGTATGGAAAAAGATGAAAGAAGATTGGGATGATTCAAATAATTTCCAGTAAAGTAAAACTAATCACACAGAAGAAAGTCAAAATAAAGAAGTGGAAGAAGAAATTGGCATGGTAGACCAAAACCAAAATAATGAAGATCATAGAACTGACGAAGTAAACAAAGTTAATGAAGAAGAAATTGTCGTATCAGGCCAAATCAAAATAATGAAGAAGGAACCAGCATGGTAAAACAAAATAATGAAAAAGAAACTGGCATGGCAAGCTAATGTGTTACACCAAAGAATGTAACTGGAAATCCTCATGTTAAGCAATATACTTCATCAGGTGGAAGTACTAACAGCATATCAAACAAATCAATACCTTCCCCATTTAAACGTGCATTATTTTGGCCAGGAAATACAGAAAAGGCAGGGAAAAGGATATCCAAAGAGAAAATTCCAAGTGTAGTTACATCCAAGGAATGGCTGGAGTACCATGAGAAGAAGATGGAAGCTAAATTATGGAAAGAGAAACTAAAAATTGAGAAAGCAGAATCACGAATACTAAAAAGAGAGCAAACTGAGATTGCTAAGAAACTTAAGATGCAAGAGAAAATAGAGAATCGCAGAAAATCAAGAGTCAACAAGAGAAGAAAGATGTTAGTTTCCTCAGACTCCGAAGATGATGAAGAATGGATTGAGTCGGGTAGTAGCATGGATGATGTCAGTTTGCTACATGATGATGATGATGAGCTCTATACATCTGATGAAGGGGAAGTAGCAAGTGCAAATAAAAATGTATCAGAAAAAGAGACAGAAACTTATGACGAAATTAAGAAAGTGTCTTATAAGAAAGGTGATTTTGCCCTAGTTTCTTTCCCTGGGAAGAAGAAAGTTTTTAAATATGTTTGCATCATTCAGGATGTATTTGAAGAAGACGAAATTAATATAATGGCACTGAAATCTTGCAATAGGAACAAGAAAGTGTTTCAGATTGATGAAAATTATATCAGTGTTATTAGTAAATCACAGATCATTGATAGGTATACTCCCTTGATAGGTATACTCCCTTCACCAAGCTCAAATAATGGTGTGAAATACGAGTTTCAGAACACTATTGACTGTGCTGTGTGAGATTCCACTTAAGTTAGTTTAAAAATAACTCTGTTTTCTTTTGTGTCAACTATTGATTACCTTGAATGTCAACTACTAAAAATTTTAAGTTTACTGTGTCAACTACTGATGCTTCTACTACTACTGTATTCTTTTTATGTATACTGTATATATATTTTACTAATCAATGATCTTTAATACGGTGGATTGCAACAAAAACCAACCTCAAAAGTCACAAAGAACCTCAAGATTAATTTACTCTGTACTCATCATTAAATTGTATTCTTAAATATAAAATATGCAGCATTTCATTTATTAATGTGTTGTTGTTGCTTCATTTGAGGTGCTTGGCCATCGTGGTCATTCAGCTCCTTGTAGTTGTAGTTGAATGTGTGTAAAACTTGTCTGATAATCCGTGTTATTCTGGTGGCTGTAGTAGCGTGTGTGTGTTTTAATTCAGGTAAGGATTGGGAAGGAGACGGCCGTGACCTGAAGAGAAGAACCATACAGGTGTTTGCATAGAGTAGAAGTGGGAAACCACGGAAAACCACTTCCAGGATGGCTGAAGTGGGAATATTCCCAGTTCTGTCTCACGAGGCTCAGTGTACCCCATTCCTGCCCTCAGACCAGAATTACATTTCGTGGCAGAGCCGGGGATCGAACCCGGGGCAACAGCTACACAAGGAGGTGGACTTAAAGTAAATTAAAAATGAAAAGAGGCCACCTCATGGTGTGGTGGCTAGCAATCTTGGCCGTCACCCGTCAGGTTCGGGTTCGATTCCTGGTTCTACTTTTAAAGAATCTGGACTAAGTGTTGGAACTCTCTGTCTCTTGAGACAAAACTGAGAAGAGGTGGGTTTGATTACCACTAGAGCTCTACATTTCCAACATCAAATTATTCGAAGAGTTACGAATATGAATATTTGATTTGAAGATACAAAGAATTTGACTATTCAAATTATTTGAATTTCCATTCTGTTCGAACATTCGAGTTTCTAAAAATGTGCACTAGGCAAATAACTTGTAGTCGCCTCCGTGGTGTAGTGGTCAGCATGATCAGCTGCCACTCAGGAGGTCCACACTTCGATTCCCGGCTCTGCCACGAAATTTGAAAGGTGGAATGAGGACTGGAACGGAGTCTACTCTTCCTCAGGTGGTCCAATTGAATAGAGGGAGTTCGTTTCTCACCTCAGCCATCCTCGAAGCCCACTTCGTCTTCGGGCAAATGCTGGGATGGTACCTATTGTAAGGCCACGGCCGCCTCCTACTCCTCTTCCTTGTCTATCCCTCCCACTCTTCCCATCCCTTCATCAGACCCCTGTTCGCTTTGCAGGGGAGGCCGCCTGGGTGACGTGCTAGTCACACTCCCCAGTTGTATCCCCGACTCAGAGTCTCAAGCTCCAGGACACTGCCCTCAGTGGCGGTAGAGGTGGGAGCCCTCGCTTAGTCCGTGGGAAAAGCCAACCCTGGAGGGTAAATGATAAAGAAAGAAAGAAAGAAAGAAAGAACTCGACTATTCGGACCATTATCGAATGATTCAACGAGCAAGTCGAATCATTCAAATGTTCGAAAAGTTATAATAAACATGGAAACAAAGAAAAAAGAAAGCATAAATGGCGAGAGAAAGAGAAAGAAAGAAAGAAAGAAAGAAAGAAATAAGAAAGATAAAAAGTTATGCTTGTTTTGAAATAAAAATCCACAGCCTGCTTCCAGTCTCCGACCGGGTGAGGAATGGAGTGAATGAAGCCTCCATCTAGCGGCGAGGATATGGACTGTGCCGGCTGCCGAGGCCTGACGCACTCCTCTGGGGCAATGATTAAATGAATGACAAATGAAATGATAGTGGAGAGTGTTGCTGGAATGAAATTTTGACAGGGAAAACCCGTCTGCCTCCGTTTTGTCCAGCACAGATCTCACATGGAGTGACCGGGATTTGAACCACGGACCCAGCGGTGAGAGGCCGGCGTGCTGCCGCCTAAGCCACGGAGGCTTCGATGCTTGTTTTGAATGCTATTTATTTCTAGGAGCTAAGGATCTATAATGCTGAATAGGGAAGGCGTTATCCCCCATTTGACCGTTTGGATTCCCCTCTACTTCGAACAACTCGTTCTTTGGGCATATTTCTTTACACAAATTGCTGTAATTGTCGGGCACTTATCCTCTTCAAATAATTCCAATATTTGAACTGTTCAGTTTATTTTAATAATCTACTGTTCGAAATAACTAACGGCTTCGGTGGCGTAGTCGGTAGCATGCTGAACTGCTGTGCCCAAGATCGTCGGATTTTTAAGAGCGTTAAAATCCTTCGTCTTCCTTCGGAGGGGATGTAAAGCTGGCGAGCCCATGTCATAGATTTATGGCATAAAAAAAGAACCTACCACTACAATTAATTGTTAGTGTGTACGTTTGTAGGTTATTTGGTAAAAAAAAAAAACGCTCTTACATGTTCCAACGTTCGCCGCTAGGTGTTAGTAACAGTGGCGTCTGGTAGCCAAAGTTTGAACTACTTGAAATTGAACTTTCATTCATCCTCGTTCATTTCATCTCTCATTCACTCCTCTCATGAGGTTGGCGTCATGAAAGGCATTCGGCCGTAGAAACCATCAGCCACGTGACATTTCATCGCATCTCTTCCCCGTCCCCGTTGAAACCGGGATAAGTAGGGGATAGACGCACAGTAGAGCCTGATCGAAATAATTGAGGAGATCAAGTGTGTGAACGATTCGAACATCTCCATTGTTTAAACATTCGAATAATTTCTTCGAATTTCAAGTTGGCAAAGATTCAAAGTAGACGAGTGTATTGTATGTCTACCACTTATTATTCCCGTTTTCCAACGGGGTCGGGGATGAGATGCGATGGGAGTCTTTGTGGCGGATGGTTTTTACGGCCGGATGCCCTTTCTGACACCAACCTCATGAGAGGAGTTAATGAGAGATTAAATGAATGGTGGTGAATGAAATTGGGCAAGGAGATGGAAGGAAGCGGCCGTGGCCTGTCAGAAGATATCGTCCCAACATTTGCCTGGAATTGAAAATGGGAAACCACGGAAAACCATTTCAAGTACGACTGACGGTGGGGCTCGAACTTACGCGTCTACCGAGTCAGCAGAGACCTAACGCTGCGCTTCAGCGAACGTAGCCACCACTGTCGGTATTCAAAGTAGTCGAATAATTAATCAAATATTCGAATCATATGTACAGACCTAATTAGCACCTCAGCCTTTCTAGAAGTGGTATCCCGCTTCTATCTCAGACGAATGCTGGGATGGAATCGTTATTTACGTAAAGCCACGACCACTTCCTTCCCAATTCTAGTCTCGATTACAAATGCACACACTTCTAAAGACACCACCATATCACCAGTTTTCATACAAATTCATGGCCATGATATCCACGCCCCTAAATGAAACAGCCTGCCACAGAGGTATCGTGTGGAGATATCTGAACTAATCCTGAGAGTTAACATGTGCAGTGAAATAGCATTCCCGCTTAGGAGTGCATTTCATCAATTTAATAGCCTATTACTGAAGGACGTCTGGAGGTCTTGCCAACACCATGGCGCAGGCGTCGTGTTCTCGTTATCGCACTATCGATTGGTCTCAGTCAGACGTACCTCCAACTTCAAAATGTGTTGTTAATTACTTCGCGTCGTAATAGTAAAATTGTGTAATCACTGCAGAGTTATTATCCTGCTATTTACTACACAGTATTCAACATATGTATACGCAGGAAATGTACAGTACTGTTGATGTGTAGGGAATTAATCAATCATTTATTTATTTATTTATTTATTATATATTTATTTAATTATTTATTTGACCGAAGGAAAATATTTTTTTCAAATCATAACAAGTACTGCATGTACTTTAACAAGATGCAGGATCGAATCCTGGCACAGTCAGTTGGCATTTAAGGGTGCTTAAATTCGAGAGAGCCGTGTCAGTAGATTTACTGGCACGTTAAAGATTCCTTTTGGGGCAAAATTCCTGTAGGCTACCCCGGCGTCTCTATAAGCCGCAGTAGTTAAAAGGGACGTTAAAAATAACGATATTTTTTATTATTACTTTAAAAAGAATTATAATATTTGATCTTCAACAAACGCTAAAACAGGGGGAGGTGGTGGACTTCTTTATTTCTTACTTTTTTTCTCCCTCACACACACAATGAGTTTTAAATATTTAAATATTTAATTCAGGTATTCCCAACGTTGTGTATCACTCTATAGGCCTAGTCACCATATCAAGGTGACACCTCATTGGCATCTTAGTGAGTGATCTGTCTATGTGGAGATCTGGCGGTTATAGATGAAACCCGCACCGAATGCTAATGTGACGTGACATCACCCAGTAGTACCCTCTGACTGGCAACACGGAGTTGAAGAACTAACATAGCCTATTTTTACACATTATTCGGGTCCTTCAAATTACAAAATTCCCCATCAATTAAATAAATTATCCATGAGACGGAATAAATAACTTTTGGTTTAGCTTACGACCTACAATGTGATACAATATGGGGTTACAATTTCAAACTCCAAACTCAGCATCAAAACATTGAAGCCATTTTACACAATGAGCATTATTTTGAGGTAGAAGAATGGGGTTATTAGTATACTAGAGTGTGCTCCGGTTTAACTCTCTACAGGTCCTTGGGATACTATCTTCACACCATGTATTTATAGAACGGTGTTAGGGAGAGAATATTCCCACCCCTTTCATTTCAAGCAGTTCCACATGCATCCACAAGCTAGATGCACAGAAATATCGAAAATCCATTAATTTGATGTATACTGTCATCAGAAACCAAAGGTGAGAAGCATATATCCCAGTGGTCTCCACAGTGCACGTGCTTGCCAGTTTGGTTGTGTTGAGTGAATGAAATGCATTGTTTTACAGAAGAAGGTGTTTTTATTAAAGATAAGAGATTTGTAAACGTTGGTATTGAACCCTTTATCCTCTGTTGGATAAATGATTCTAGGTTTTATTTCTTCAATTAATAAATATTTCCACCAACATCATGAAAGTAGCCAGACGGAGATGAGGAAATTTCAAGCATTTGTTGGAGACAGCGGGTATATGCCTGAAGCAGTTTGACAAAAGGCTAAATACTTTAGCTGTGAAAGGAAATAGCCTAGCGATGTGTCAGAAGGACAGGTGTTGGCCGCCTCAAAAATAGAAGCGACGCGCAGTGAGACATGGTTCTGGTATGTTCATTGTGAGGTTCGCGCCTATAAGAAATATGATGCAGTAACGTGAGTGGCTGATGAAGAAAATAGACACTCCTACGACGCCAAGATATGCTAAAAACCGCCAAGTGACAGAAAGTGTGGGAACCAATGAGAGAAGAATGCCTATTTAGCGCGGCAGGTCTAGCGTGGGCACGCTCGGCTAGCATTCACGCGGGAGATCGCCTAGACAAAATCTCTACGATCGATTCTAGGATTAATGGGCATATTCTTGACCTGCGCTATTTTACGAGTTCAGTGATATTTATTTCATTCCTGTATCACTATTATTTCGAGAAATTTTTATCTAAATTCCCCCTCTATCAAGACCTAGGGTCAGTTCATTTATAAGTGGTGTGAAGAGCCAAGACTTTGCTTATTATTATTGTGTGTGTCGAGGGCACAGGCTTATTATTCTGTGCGTCTACGGACGTAAGCTTATTATACGTTGTGTGTCGTGGACACAGGTAGACTATTACTTTGTGCGTCTAAGGACGTTGACAGTTAAACTTTGCGTGTCATGAAGGACACAGAAATTATTATTAAAAAGTGTTAAATTCAGTGTTAGATAGTCACAGTACTATATTTGTAGGGGCAGTATCTTCGATAATTCGCCAATAAACTGTTTTGGGGAAAGAAGTACCCGAACGGCGAATTTAGTAGTCAGACATCAAGTGTATAATAATTTAATTTTTGAATCAGCACGAGAGATGACATCATTGACCATGGAGGAAGCCTGGAAATATCAAGACTCCGTCAAGATGGTTGAGATGAGATAAGAAGAATCCAGTTGGGAAATGGCTGCAGATGTTCTTTGACGGGTGACTGGCTGAGGATGAGTACAGAATAATATTTATTATTATCTGATAAATTAACTTATGGTGTATGGGACATATTGTGTTTTGTAAATAATTTGCTTGTGTGATTAACGTAGTCTATTTAGTTTTGGTCTGACACACTTTTTGCATGGAAACAGCTCGCATATATATTTAGTCGAAGGTTCTTTTCTTGTTCGTTGTTTTAACTAACGTAGCTATGTGAACGGCCGTGTTTGCAAATGTTACGCAATGCGGTTAAAAACGTCTCTCGGAGATATGTTGTGTTTCAGAAGTAGGACTGAAGTAAAATAGTTATACAGTAGATTGGAGGTAATTAATTTCTTTTGTTTTATTATTGATCAGATTCAATGAGATTATTGCCTTTGGAGCAATGTGATTTGCGACGTAGAGCAGTCAGCTCTATCGTAGGTTTTAATATTTTTTTAATTGTCGGCGAGCATCCATTCAGCCGATCTGTGTGATAACGTATTGTCATTCCCAAATGTGTGTGTGTGAGTGTGTGTTTTTGTGTCATTACAAGCGGGAATTTCAGCGTAGACTGATTTCTGGCAGCTTGATGACAAATCCAGATTGTGACCTCGCGAGGGCAATTCTGGATATTTTGATTATGTCTGACCATATTTTGAAGTGGTTGAGTTTGTTGCTGTTGATTCCTTGAGATAACGGCACAGCTGGTCAGTTATATTTATACACACTGGAGTGGGACAATGGCAGGTGATTGAGGAAGAGGGGAGATGTTGCACAAGACGAACTGAAGGATTGCCAGCCAGGTCATTAGTGGAGAGTGCCTGTGTGGCTCAGTAATAACTTTAAATACAGAATTAAGAACTGATCAATGATAAAAATTGTTTAATAAATGGGAGTTGCCTACGAATCACGATAATCTCCGAAGCGTTAGCTTAACATGCAGTTTTGTTCATATAAAGTAATGTCAGCCAGTCAGGCTTTTGTTGTTGTTGGTTTATTCCATGTTTATATTCCATTCAGTGACCCGTGAGTCACATGCTTGCTGTATTCCCTTGTTTTTGTTGAGCAATTTGGCCCGTGTTGGCAGCTCAAAGTCAAGTGCGTCTTCGCGCTAATGAGGGTCCCGAGAGAGATTCCTGTAGATAGTAGATTTAGTGCGTGTGTCAGCATTAATTTTTAAGGGTTTATTAATGTCATATTCCATATCCATAAACGTTGATTTACGAGATGATTGTTCGTAAGCATCGTGGCTGTTAACCCGTTGTAAACGAACAGTCATCCAAAGTACTCATTCCTCGTAGTTAGTCATTACGCGCACATAAAAGGTAGTGCAAGGTAGTGGAACCAGCATCCACATTTTAAATAAAAGGGGAGATCCGTCTGACTCCTCAAATTGATAGATATTCCTGTCATGGGAAATTCAGGGAGGATTGTTTTATATTTTATTGTTGTTTATTTCTTTTTGTGCACTATTAGTCATTAAATCATGTTATTATTTTACATCTTGTCGCCTTTCTTTCTCGATTTATAGTTTATATCCTATGACCCTTACCTCAGTAGAGCATGTTGTTTGGCGAACGTAAACATCACATAGGAACTGAGCGTGACCCCTTGATTAAGATTTCTTACATTAAACACTGCTTTTCTGAAGGGTTCATAGGAGTAAACTGGCGCGGCCAAGCGTGGGGCGGTTCACTGTGGTGTAACGGCAAAGATTTTGCACATGTCAGTGTAAGCGTAGTTGGGTTTTCAAACTGACGCAACAATGAAGGTGTAATTTTATTGCTGGTTCGCTGCTGGAACACATTTAAGTGGCGTATTTGAGTAAAACTGACATGCCGCAAGTGCAGGCAGATATGACAGTATTTTAATCACCGGGAAGTGATATTTTATTAAAAGTAAGTGAGGCGAAGAGGATACCGCCAAATGTGTGTGAAATATAAAGTAAAATCAGGAGTTTGCAATGTAAAATACGGTTCACGTTTTTGTCTATTGAATTAAAGTAAAAGGTAATATATATGTGATACCGGGCACCCAATGATTAAAGTTAAAATTAGATTTGTTTAGAAAGTCAAACTCGTGAAAATGTTAGGAGGCTGTAGCCTAAAATGACAATTAATACTTTATTAATTAGTCAGTGTTAATATCAGATCAGGATAACAATTTAATGACTGAATATGCGTTTGGGTTTAAATTAAATTGAGTAAAGTTAGAACTACTCAGAGATGCAATCGACTAGTGGGATTAAATGTAAAAATAAATGAACTGAGTAGGGTAAAGAAATTAAATGTGCATTGGATTTTATGTGTGTGTCAAAGGGCATTGCTTTATGCCATTTCCCTAATGTCTCATATAAAGTGTGTAATATGGCAACGGTTGAACAGATTCAAGAAATCATTGAGAGTGCAGCTAGGAGAACACAGGCATTGTTGGACACTAAATTGGCGGAACAGAGTCAATCATTAAACAATAGTATGTTAGAACAAAGTGAAGCATTAAACGCTAAATTATCAGAACAGAGTCAATCATTGAACACGAAATTATCTGAACAAATAAACGCTAAACTATCAGAACAGAGTCAATCATTAAACACTAGTATGTTAGAACAAAGTGAAGCATTGAACGCGAAATTATCAGAACAAAGTGAAGCAATAAACAATACTATGTTAGAACAAAGTGAGTCGATAAACAAATTATCAGAACAAAGTGAATCATTGCGGACACAATTAAATAACAGTAGAATTGAACAGAATGAATATCAGGCGGAACAAGCTAGGTTGTTAAAAAGTGAAATTAATGACACTATCAATTCACAGTTAGAGACGCTAACCGCAGAGATGAAAGATCACACTAATCAACAGATGTGAGAAAAATAATGAAAAGCAATTAGACCAGATTAAGAAAATGGAAAGTATTTTCGATCAAAAACTTAGCATTTTGGATGAAACGGTGTTAGCTAAATTAGAGCAAATTGAAATAGCGTGCACTATGAATACAAGCGAGGTCAAGATAGCTCAGGAGAAGTTAGAAGGACGATTTATGGAGATGGAAAAGAGCGGCAAAGTCATTCAACAACAATTATCAGCGGTAGATGAGAATATATCCGGCATAATTAAAGATATGGACCGTCTCGAAATAAAATCAGCAGAGCAGTGGAAAAGCCTAGAAGCGGATCAGGAGCAATTAAAGAGTACCTTAGACGACACTAAAAGCCAGATTGAAGAGAAAGTAAGCACGATTAAAGAGCAGATAAGAAAAGATTGGAAAAGAATGAATATCGATTCTAAAGAGGAAAGATACACCATTCTTAAAACAGTAGGCGAAAATCACACTCGTATTCAGGCGTTAGAGCAAGAAATGAAGAGCAAGCTTAAAGAACAGACGGACAGGATCATTAAAGCCGAACTTAGGTCATTAGAGCAATCGTCGATATTTAGAACAGGAACATTGAAAGACAAGCAGGATGACTCAAATAGCCCGGAGGGTACTAGCACAGCAGGAAGTCAGACTCAGACGGAGAGCCCATTAACAACAAACACGGAAGGGTTTCGCAAGAATATCGATAGGAGCTCAACACCACAAGACGGTCATCAGCCTACACAACTTATCCAAGTAATTCGCTCAAGTGATTATAAACCACAGAAATACACGGAGAATTCAGGGGTAACACCTAAAGCTTTTATCAAAGAGATTGAAGACCATTTCAATGACACTGGGGTACCTGAAGCACGTAGATTGAGGATGATGGAGAGATTTTTGTCAGGAAATGTCCTTACATGGTTTTTAAGCTTCAAATATACATTTGGAACTATGGCAGATTTTAAATTGGCGTTTCTGCGCAAATATTGGTCGCCCGCAACACAACAGAGTCTAAGGATGGAGCTTTACTCTAGAAAGTACCAAACCACCCAGCAAACAAAATACTCAGATTTCTTTAACATGCAAATGTTAAAATTTCGCGACCTGGATTACCCTTTAAATGAAGCGGATCTGGTGATGACAATAGCGAGGCAATTGCCAGTCAACGTGCAACAAGTACTAGTCGCAGCGAACGTTAGTACGGCCATACATGCAGAGCAGATATTACGCCAGATAGATGAGACTACGTCTCATAGTCATTATAGAGGAGGAAGACAGCTGGAGTTAGTCAATGCGACAGAGGTCATAAAACCTAAGCAGGCAAACACTAAAACGCAGGGCACTAATACAAGCACTTCCACTCCTAGGCGAAACCAGGAAGAAGGAGAAAACAGACCATACCAGCGTAACGAAAATAACTACAATAATAGATCATATCAAGGCAACAATAGGTATCAACAGAGAGGATATCAACATTGGCGTGAAAATCGAAGAAATGACAGGCCTTATGGAAGATACGGTGATTACAATGCTAATCAAAGGTGGAAAGGAAGAAGAGACCAAAATCAAGGAGAGCCACGAAATTATCGAAATGACTGGGATGATAGTGCCTATCATCCCAGTCATTTCGATAATTCAAAATTACCTAGAGGAATTACACGCTAGTCAAGGTGGAGAGCTAGGAAGATGGGAAAAAGCCATTGGGAACATGAAGAATCCTGATACACATACTGAGGAAGCTGGAAGTCTACTGAGACAAGAGGGATATCAAGGACATCGGCGACAAACGGATGATGGGAGTCGCACTGGAGCTAAAAAAATGTTAAATTTGGATAAAGAAGACAGCCTACAAACGCAACAGTCGGAAGTTGAAGATGGATGGATAGTAGCGAACATACAAGAATGGATTGCTTTGCCAGAAGACTGCCTGGAGGAGACGGTGAAACCACGGAACGATGAAATTAGGCAATTACCCATTATTCACGCTAGGATTGGTGGAATTAATATAAGATGTTTATTGGATACGGGGTCACAGATCAGTCTGGTATCGGAGGCCTTGGTTCGAGAGTTGGGACGGAGTCAAAATATTCCTGTAATTCCCGTACCACAGCTCAAAGTGAGGGGTGTTATACCTGAACGCACCGTCACGTGTAAACGTCAGGCATACTTAGAGCTGAACATATTGGAACATACTTTTGGGCAAACATTCATTATCATGGCAAAGATGAATTTCAATATAATTCTTGGTGCAAATTTTATTTGTGACTATCAAGCAGTGATAGATTTGCACAAGAATACTGTCAGTTTTAGAGAGTATGATCAGCTAAAGAATGTGGGATTGCATATGGATGAAATCCCCACCGGAAGAGATGTAAATTCTTGGGCATTGGAAGCAATATCGGAAGAGACGGAAGAGGAGGTACGAAAGGCAGAAGATAACATCATTGAAGGAGCTGTTGTGGAACTAGATGAGGAGAGTGAATCCCAGGAGATATGGTCTTTATTATCGGAAGGAGACGACAGTGAGGCACAATTTGAAGAGTTACTACAGGAGCGGCTCAATGACATTCAACTTGGGGGTGAACACAGAAACAATTGGAAGAGATTTTAAGGAAACACAAAACAGTATTTGATACAGTACCTGGGAAAATATTAAATTTCAGATATTCTATGCAAGTCGAGGACTGGTCACCTTTCAAAAGCAGGTTGTATCCAATTCCTAAAAAATATCGTTGCCAAGTCAAGGTCATTATAGATGAGATGTTACAAGCTGGTGTGATAAGGAAGACACCGACACCTTATCTAAATGCGATTTTGGCAGTCACAAAACCAAATGGATCTATTAGACTTTGTTTAGATGCCAGAAATCTCAACACGAGACTCATTTTTCCTGAGTAGGACAGAGCGCCAATTATCAGAGACGTACTAAAAGGCTTTAAAAACAAAAGCATTTATTCATCAGTCGATCTGACGAGCTCGTTCCACCATATTGAATTGGATGAGAAGTCACAGCTTCTAACTGGCTTCTTATTCGATAACCAAACGTTTTGCTTCGTTCGAATGCCCTTTGGAGTCAAAACAGCGGGCTGTGCCTTAATCCAAGCCCTGGACCGGAATCTAACCGAGGAAGTTAAGGAGATGACGGTACGCTACATTGATGACATTTTGCTGGCATCCGACAACATTGAAACTCACATGGAGAACTTAGATAAAGTATTAGGCAACCCGAATGCATCGAATTTCAAAGTAAATCTGAAGAAATCGCATTTCTTCAAGAGCGAGATCTTATATTTGGGTCACATCATTGACAAGGAGGGAGTGAAGCCAAATCCCGCTAAGATCGAAGCGATAAAGAATTTCCCTACACCAACGAGAGTTAAGCACATTCGGGCTTTCTTAGGCGTAACGGGATTCTTTAAGGAAAACTGTCCAGGTTACACGGAGACTGTCGCTCCCATGCAGGAAATGTTAAAGAAAAATAATAAATGGTTATGGAATGCGGAGTGTGAGAAGGCATTCCGAGCAACAAAACAGCTATTGGAAAACTGCATTAAATTAGGATATCCAGATTTCAAGCACAAATTTATAATCCAAGCGGATGCTTCACTGGTTGGTATAGGTGCTATGCTCTACCAAGAGGATCCAGCTAACCTGCAGCATAAAACATATTTGGCATTTGTCAGCCGAAAATTGCGTAAGCACGAGCGCAATTATACTGTAACGGAACTAGAGATGTTGGCCATACTTCATGCGCTACAACAATGGAAAATAATAATTTACGGCTACCCTATTGTTGTCAGGACTGATCATAAAGCACTAACATTCTTGTTTAAGACGTCGATGGCAAGCGAACGGGTGACACGTTGGTCTATATACAGTATATTCAGCAGTTTAGCATTGAGATTGAACATTGCCCAGGGAAGATGAACGTGATTCCGGATGCACTCAGCAGGAACCCAGAGCCTGATAATGAAGAAACAGCGATGGTACAACACTTGGAGTTAACACCGAAGGACCGGGAATTCTTGGAGGAGTTACGTGAGATACAGCGAGAACAAGAAGCGGAACCATGGATGATGCTATTGATTCAATACTTCAGAAAGCAACTACCTACAGGAACACCTGCATTTCGAGAAGCAAAAGCCAAAGAAGGAAGATATGTTTATGTCAACAATTTGCTGCACAAATGGGTAGATAATGACCACACCAAGTTACGCATATTAGTACCTGCTTCGTTACAGCGAGGACTGACATGGCATACGCACGAAAGTTACGGTCACGTGGGCGTAGACAAGTGCGAAGCGACTATAGGAGAGACATTTACAT
This sequence comes from Meconema thalassinum, assembly GCA_946902985.2. Taxonomy (NCBI): domain Eukaryota; kingdom Metazoa; phylum Arthropoda; class Insecta; order Orthoptera; family Tettigoniidae; genus Meconema; species Meconema thalassinum. The sequence goes on along the minus strand of OX336389.2, from coordinate 689,641,700 downwards.
GGCCACGTATGAGAACAACAATATGTGACGTCATTAGAACTTGTGATCCGTGTCAGAGGACAAAGCCCAATAATTATTTAATGAGGCAGTATCCTAGACCATTGCTACCTCAGAAACCATGCGAGCTACTGGCACTCGACTGTTTCGGTCCAATCCTGAAGGGAAGGCGAGGTTGCCGACACTTACTAGTATGCATTGATGTATTTTCGAAGTTAGTCGTATTATGCCCCATTCAGAAAACTACTTCAAAACAGGTACTCAGTCGTATTCGAAATAGAGTTATTCCAATCCTTGGAAAACCAGAATTTATATTATCAGATCATGGCAGTTATTTCACAAGCGCCGAATTCAAGAAAGGTATGGAGGACATGGGTATAAAACACATTTTAAGCAGTATCCGACATGCTCAAGCAAATCCAAGTGAGAGAGCAATTAAGTGTGTAACTTCATATTTGAGAATCTTCATTCCAAATGAACATCACAGATGGGTGGACAAAATCAAGGATGTAGAGACATGCATGAATTCTACCAGGCACGAGTCAACAGGACAGATCCCTATGGTCCTACACAAAAACGAGTATCCAGTGAGATCGTGGAAAAGCATCATTAACTGTCCACAAGATCCAATGATAGCACCTGACTTGCGAATTGAGAGGACGAGAGCCTACATGAGGAAACAAGCAGACCGCAGATTACGGCGAGTAAGAAATAAGAGGTTTCACAGTGATCTTGAAATCAACCAGCTTGTTTTGGTGAAACGACCTGCTACATCGGACCCAGAGAAGAAGATCTTCAGTAAATTCTGCGAGAAGTTCATAGGACCCTATTCTATCGTAAGAAACCTTGGAAATAATGCTTACAGAGTGAAATAATTGAGTACAGGAACAATGTCAGTCTACAACGCTGCCAACCTAAAAAAGTATCGTAGAAGTGAACCATGGGAGCGCCGAAATAATGATGCAGTTTGAATATATGGACGTCCTACTATCAACAAAGTGCACGGGGAGCAGTTGAGTACGCCACGGGAAGGAGGGAGTAGAGTTGGTGTTGACAAACATTAACAAGGCGAGCAGAGTGTTGCCCCAGGCATCAGCGTCACGCAAGCAGTTGAGAGAGTCATTATGAGCAGGATGTGAAACGAGTAAATGCCATTCAAGACAGGAGCGACTAGACCAAGTAATAGAAAAGGGGTGATTCTGAAATAAAACAATTGGCCTACGGAAGTCTTTTAAAATTATCGACTTTCTCCCAAGTTCGAAATTTTGTGAGTGGGAGAGTTGTGAACCCTTTATCCTCTGTTGGATAAATGATTCTAGGTTTTATTTCTTCAATTAATAAATATTTCCACCAGCATCATGAAAGTAGCCAGACGGAGATGAGGAAATTTCAAGCATTTGTTGGAGACAGCGGGTACATGCCTGAAGCAGATTGACAAAAGGCTAAATACTTTAGCTGTGAAAGGAAATAGCCTAGCGATGTGTCAGAAGGTCAGGTGTTGGCCGCCTCAAAAATAGAAGCGACGCGCAGTGAGACATGGTTCTGGTATGTTCATTGTGAGGTTCGCGCCTATAAGAAATATGATTCAGTAACGTGAGTGGCTGATGAAGAAAATAGACACTCCTACGACGCCAAGATATGCTAAAAACCGCCAAGTGACAGAAAGTGTGAGAACCAATGAGAGAAGAATGCCTATTTAGCGCGGCAGGTCTAGCGTGGGCACGCTCGGCTAGCATTCACGCGGGAGATCGCCTAGACAAAATCTCTACGATCGATTCTAGGATTAATGGGCATATTCTTGACCTGCGCTATTTTACGAGTTCAGTGATATTTATTTCATTCCTGTATCACTATTATTTCGAGAAATTTTATCTAAATTCCCCCTCTATCAAGACCTAGGGTCAGTTCATTTATAAGTGGTGTGAAGAGCCAAGACTTTGCTTATTATTATTGTGTGTGTCGAGGGCACAGGCTTATTATTCTGTGCGTCTACGGACGTAAGCTTATTATACGTTGTGTGTCGTGGACACAGGTAGACTATTACTTTGTGCGTCTAAGGACGTTGACAGTTAAACTTTGCGTGTCATGAAGGACACAGAAATTATTATTAAAAAGTGTTAAATTCAGTGTTAGATAGTCACAGTACTATATTTGTAGGGGCAGTATCTTCGATAATTCGCCAATAAACTGTTTTGGGGAAAGAAGTACCCGAACGGCGAATTTAGTAGTCAGACATCAAGTGTATAATAATTTAATTTTTGAATCAGCACGAGAGATGACATCATTGACTATGGAGGAAGCCTGGAAATATCAAGACTCCGTCAAGATGGTTGAGATGAGATAAGAAGAATCCAGTTGGGAAATGGCTGCAGATGTTCTTTGACGGGTGACTGGCTGAGGATGAGTACAGAATAATATTTATTATTATCTGATAAATTAACTTATGGTGTATGGGACATATTGTGTTTTGTAAATAATTTGCTTGTGTGATTAACGTAGTCTATTTAGTTTTGGTCTGACACACTTTTTGCATGGAAACAGCTCGCATATATATTTAGTCGAAGGTTCTTTTCTTGTTCGTTGTTTTAACTAACGTAGCTATGTGAACGGCCGTGTTTGCAAATGTTACGCAATGCGGTTAAAAACGTCTCTCGGAGATATGTTGTGTTTCAGAAGTAGGACTGAAGTAAAATAGTTATACAGTAGATTGGAGGTAATTAATTTCTTTTGTTTTATTATTGATCAGATTCAATGAGATTATTGCCTTTGGAGCAATGTGATTTGCGACGTAGAGCAGTCAGCTCTATCGTAGGTTTTAATATTTTTTTAATTGTCGGCGAGCATCCATTCAGCCGATCTGTGTGATAACGTATTGTCATTCCCAAATGTGTGTGTGTGAGTGTGTGTTTTTGTGTCATTACAAGCGGGAATTTCAGCGTAGACTGATTTCTGGCAGCTTGATGACAAATCCAGATTGTGACCTCGCGAGGGCAATTCTGGATATTTTGATTATGTCTGACCATATTTTGAAGTGGTTGAGTTTGTTGCTGTTGATTCCTTGAGATAACGGCACAGCTGGTCAGTTATATTTATACACACTGGAGTGGGACAATGGCAGGTGATTGAGGAAGAGGGGAGATGTTGCACAAGACGAACTGAAGGATTGCCAGCCAGGTCATTAGTGGAGAGTGCCTGTGTGGCTCAGTAATAACTTTAAATACAGAATTAAGAACTGATCAATGATAAAAATTGTTTAATAAATGGGAGTTGCCTACGAATCACGATAATCTCCGAAGCGTTAGCTTAACATGCAGTTTTGTTCATATAAAGTAATGTCAGCCAGTCAGGCTTTTGTTGTTGTTGGTTTATTCCATGTTTATATTCCATTCAGTGACCCGTGAGTCACATGCTTGCTGTATTCCCTTGTTTTTGTTGAGCAATTTGGCCCGTGTTGGCAGCTCAAAGTCAAGTGCGTCTTCGCGCTAATGAGGGTCCCGAGAGAGATTCCTGTAGATAGTAGATTTAGTGCGTGTGTCAGCATTACTTTTTAGGGGTTTATTAATGTCATGTTCCATATCCATAAACGTTGATTTATTATTATTATTATTATTATTATTGCCTTTATTGGTGGCGCAGTTAGGGCTCTTGGCCCTCTCTTACACTTAACCACATTAATACAATACAATAAGCATATCATGGCGACAAAATTAAACAATAATAATTGACATTGATCATGACTTTCACACTCTCATTCACCCATCCAGTCTAACTTGTTGTCGGTCAGCAATGCTCAGCAGGCTACCCCAGCAGGTGGTCTTGAATTTAGATAGTGAGGTGGTACCCCTGACACTGGCTGGAAGGGTATTCCACAGCCTAGACCCCACCACATGAAAAGAGTTATTGTATATTGTGCCCTTGTATATAACAGCGTCGTATATATACGAGAATCAAACTTCGGGGGGCGTTCAGTCCGGGTATGCTTTCACTAGAGCTCAAATACCAGACGGCTGCTTACAAATACAAGGACCATATGCAAAACTACAAACAAGAAATGAGTGAAAAACAAATAAAATTACCACCATTTAATAACTGAATAAAAACAACAAAACACAAAAAAAAAAACTAAGTCCACCCTGAACTTTACTCCCACAGTACAATAATTAACACAGATCTGAGTGGCCTAGAAAGGTCCACTCCAAAGAATTAAAATTGTGGATCAAAATTCCACTTGTCTGATTAATATGTATGCACGCGTATAACTACGCCAGAGAAGAAATAAGTACTTTTGATGGAGATTTGCTCACAGATGGAACAGCCAATATGCTTGCAAACCCCCATACTGCAAACCATTATTATGGCTTTATGGGACACACTCGTAGAATAACATACCAACAATTAAAATTTTACTGACACACGCAACCATTTAAAATTTATAAACTAATTGATCTCCATCGAGATCGCAGTGAGTCAGGAAACTCCCAGCAAAACAGAAGCTTGCCCAATGGCTCAATTGCTCAACACATACATGACAACAACGTGGCCGAACATCGAGACCACCCGAGGTCAATGAACATGACAATAATTAAACAAAAAAAATAAGATGCCTAAAACCCGATGATATTTACATGAAATAAAAGCATGGATAAGCTAACACGCTGGGACTCGATCAATCAAAACGCGAACAGCACCCATTTACCGATTACAATTCTTTTATCATTAAACAGGCTTTATTTTAATATAAGATAAACATTTACGAAGAACGGAGACCTGGTCCGTGAATACTAATGAGCACAGCTTGCTCCTTATCTGATGGAGTGCGCCGCGTAGAAATACCTTCACTTACCACTCATTAGCGTCTGTGTTCAAAACCAGCCCTCCTTGTCGAAGCTTTGAGTCATGCTACTTATAACAAGAGACTACACAGTCCCGTTACGCCACCTGTTAATCGCGACATATAAATTCACACACTTCTTGTCAATTCCAAAGAATTGCAAGAACATCGTAGAAGGGGATTCCAACATTTTCCTCGCAAGGATTAAATGCTTAACCTGGCCAAAGCTTCAGACAGAAACCAGGGTTCCCGAAAACTCCTATCCCATAAAACACATATTTGCAGACTCAACAAAGCATTTAGGGCAGAACACAACACCAATCTACCACGGGCCGACACTCCAATCAAATATCATAGATTTTGTGTACCAAGACACTAAAAGGGAAACTTCATCAACAAATAAAGTCATTGGGCATATGACCCCTCACTTAACAAAAATGCAACAAACGGCAATTAACACACAAGCCTGTGTAACAATAAAAATCTATACAATAAAAAGATTTCCCCCCTATTCTATTATCTACTCTAGTTAATTCAGTTTCGCTTCTGTTATGATATCGGTTCCCAATTTGCGTCGCTTAGCCACGCATTTTACGGTAGCGATACGCACTCGAGTACGCTTGCCCCGTGTACTTGACATGAACAAAAAAAATAATCTTCATACAGATAGAATACATGCCACGTTGCTCATGAACTAAACTAAAGTGTGTCAGTACCACAAACCAACTACAATAAAACACGAAGACAAAAATAAAATAAAATATTTACACAAAATAATATGTTCCCACAAAACCATAACCAGTTTGTCAAATAATTAAATTATTTAATACTTATTCCTCTTTCTGCGTCGTCTCATCGAACATCGCCTGACATTCTCTCTCCAAAGTGTTTAGCTCATCTCAGACCACATGGAGCCGTAGAAACGTTGGTTCGATGTCTTTCTCTGGGTCTGGAGTTCCATCTTGACGTTGAATAAAAATAAAAATAAAATGTTATTTATAGTCACACGTAATTTTCTATCTAAATTTTGCCAATAGTTACTTTATTCACCATTTGTCTAGTGCAAAATTAAACGTAGACTTTCCCTAATAGTTGTAGTCGTGGGAGACTACTAAAATCTTACCGATACACAAATTTCACACTCAGCTGTGCGCACACAACTTTATTATAATGTTTTCAATAATGACCCTATCTCTGATAAATTTAACACAGTATATCTTCACGGTATGGAAAAGAATAAGTGATCACCTCACGGTGTCACCAAGAATCCACCTCCTCGTCACTCAGACGACAGTATTTATGTGAATTTGGTAAAAAGACTGAGGGAGAGGGAAATCTATCACTAACTTCTATAATAATGCGACTATTGGCATGCAACAGGTATCAAACAGTTTGAAAAATTATACAGGTCACAATGGGGCTATCGTGCTCTGGAATCGATCATAGATTTCGTTAATCCAATCTTTCCCGCTTTCAACTTCAAGCCGGCGTCAGACGCTCCCTTGGCGCTAAAATTGGTGACCCTCTCTGATTGGTAGTTCATGACGTCAATATCGCAGTTTAGAACAGAAGCCTCTGTCCTATGATTGGTTGAAAGTTCCTCTCATCTCTCTCATCCAGCAACTATCTTACTCGTAACGCTAGGGTGACAAAGAAATTACGGTCTGAAATGAGTCAGGACCCCAACACACCTTTGTCTGATAAAGTGTCTGTCAAACATTCCGATCTCGTCACTCCTTTGTTTCAGGACTGGGCACGTTCAAACGTACTGTCTCCAAATAAGCTTGACATTTCGCAATCCAGTCTGGCCTTCCTGTATGATTCTGGCAGTAAAATCAGAATATAATGAAATGAATAATTAGAATCATTAATATGCGTAGCTTATTAAGGGTTCACAACTCCCTTAGTTGGAAAAAATCGAACTTAGAGATAAAGTCGATTTTTTTTCCCTAAGTCACATGGTGCAGATACTGGGTTAGCCTCCCTTCAAAGTGCTCAGTCAGTCCGCCTCTGCTAGTTGACAAGTGTTTTCCTCGTTCCAATGTTTACATTCTCGCCCAGTCATTAGGACAGTACCAGTCTGCTGCTCACTTGCCCAGCGCTTCGCCTGGGGCTATTTGTTGCTTGAAGACTATTCCCCTCTCTGTTTCTCGTCTGTCGACATACCTGTCAACTCTGCTTGCTTCAAGATGTTAACAGGCCAGACGCTAATCACTTCCTCGATGTCGTGCTGGCTTCTGCTTGCCCCCGTTCACTTGCATGATGTTGGACGATCACGTATTTAATTCGCTGCGTTATTTCTGACTTCCCAAGGCTCTCTGGTGTGATAAATTTTTAGATTTGCACTATTATATACAGACGTGGTTCCTTTGCTTAATTCTTTGACTCGATATGCATTATTTCCAAGATTCCTCACTATGCTGAACGGCCCAACATACTTGGCACAGAACTTGTTGAAAATCTTCTTTGCTGGATCAGATACAGCGGGTCGGCGTACGAGGACAAGCTCGTCTAATTCTAGCTCACGATGGAATCTCTTGTTTCTCACGCGGCGCAGCCTCCTGTCTGCCTGGTTCCTCATATGCACTCTGGTGCGCTCAATTCTTAAATCATGAGCTATATTGTGATCTTGTGGGCAATTAATGATGGTACTCCATGATCTCTCTGGATGCTGATTCATGTGTAATACCATAGGATCTGTCCTGTCGATTCGTGCTTCGTAGAATTCATGCACGTCTCTACATCCTTGATCTTGTCCACCCACTTGTGATGGTCGTTAGGAATGAAGATTCTCAGGTACTTAGTGACGCATTTAATTGCCCTTTCCGAGGGATTAGCCTGGGCGTGGCGTATGCTGGATAAAATGTGCTTTACGTCCATATCCTCCATACCTTTTTTAAATTCGGCGCTCGTAAAGTAGCTGCCATGATCAGATAATAACTCTATTTCGTATGCGGCTAAGTACTTGTTTTGAGGTAGTTTTCTGGATTGGGCAAAGTACAACAAATTTGGAAAAAACATCCAGACAAACTAATAGGTGACGGCATCCTCGCCTTCCCTTAGGAATTGGACCGAAACAATCTAGTGCCACCATTTCACAAGGTCTCTGAGGAAGCAGTGGTTTGGGGTACTGTTTCATCAGATAATTGTTTGGCTTTGTCCTCTGACACGGGTCACATGTTTTAATAACCTCACAAATGGTCGTCCTCATGCGTGGCCAAGTAAACGTCTCCCCAATGGTCGATTCAGACTTGTCGATTCCAATATGGCCGAGACTTTCGTGGACATGCCATGTCAATCCTCGCTGTAATGACGCTGGTACCAAGATGCGATATTTAGAGTGCTCTGCATCTACAAATTTATGGAGTAAATTGTTAAAATAGTGAAACTTTCCTTCTTTAGCTCTGGCTTAACGAAATGCGGGTGTTCCTGGCGGCAATTCCCTTCTAAAATATTGGATCATCAGATACATCCATGGCTCCGCTTCCTGTTCTCTCTGGATTTCTCGTAGCTCCTCCAAAAATTCATGATCCTTGGGTGTTAATTCAATATGTTGAACACTCGCTGCTTCAACATTGTCAGGCTCAGGGTTCCTGCTAAGAGCATCCGGAATTACATTCATTTTTCCTGGGCAGTGCTCAATCTCGATATTAAATTGTTGTAAGTAAATAGACCAGCGTGTGACACGTTCACTAGCCATAGACGTTTTGAACAGAAACGTCAGTGCCTTATGGTCCGTCCTGACAACAATGGGGTACCCATAGATGATTTTTTCCATTGTTGGAACGCATGGAGAATAGCTAGTAGCTCCAGCTCTGTTACAGTGTAGTTGCGCTCGTGTCTCCTTAATCTGCGGCTGACAAATGCCAAATATGAGCGTTTGTGAAGGTTGGCCGGATCCTCTTGGTACAGCATAGCTCCCACTCCAATTAATGAGGCATCCGCCTGGATTATAAACTTGCGGCCAAAATCCGGATAACCGAGCTTGATACAATTTTCCAGCAAAAGTTTGGTCGCTTGGAATGACTTTTCGCAAACAGCATTCCAAAGCCATTTATTACTTTTTTTTAACATCTCTTGCATGGGTGCTACTGTTTCTGTATAGCCAGGGCAGTTCTCCTTAAAGAATCCCGTTACGCCTAGGAAAGCACGGATGTGTTTTACTCTCGTAGGAGTCGGGAAATTCTTTATAGCCTCGAGCTTGGCAGGGTTTGGTCTGACTCCCTCCTGGTCTATTATGTGGCCTAAATATAGAATCTCGCTTTTGAAGAAGTGCGATTTCTTTAAGTTGATTTTAAAATTTGTTGTTCTCAGATTTTCCAACAATTTATCCAAATTTCTCATGTGTGTGTCAACGTTGTCCGATGCCAGCAGGATATCATCAATGTAGCGAACGGTCATCTCTTTCACCTCCTCAGTAAGATTTCGATCTAAAGCTCGTATCAACGCACACCCAGCAGTTCTCACGCCGAAAGGCATACGGACAAAATATACGTTTGGTTATCAAACAAGAAGCCCGTAAGTAGTTGTGACTTCTCATCTAATTCAATATGGTGGAAGGAATTTGTCAGGTCCACTGAACTGTAAATACTTTTATTTTTAAAACCTTTTAGGACATCTCTGATAATCGGCGCCGTGTCGTATTCCGGAAATATAAGTCGCTGGTTCAAATTTCTGGCATCCAGACATAATCTGATGGAACCATTTGGCTTGGAAACTGCCAAAATTGCATTTAAGTAAGGTGTAGGTGCCTTCTTAATAACCCCTGCCTGCAACATGCCATCTATTATTTGTTTCACCTGGCTGCGATGTTTTTCAGGAATAGGATACAGTCTACTCCTGAAAGGTGACCAATCCTGAACTTGCATCGAATATTGAAAATTTAGTATCTTCCCTGGAATCGTATCAAAAACTGCCTTGTGTTTCCTTAAAATTCCTTCTAACTGTTTCTTATGCTCACTCCCAAGTTGAACATCTCTGAGCCGCTCCTGTAATATCTCTTCAAAATAAGCCTCGTTATCATCTCCTTCCGTCAGTAGGGACCATAGTTCCTGGGACTCGCCCTCTTCAAGTTCTACAACAGCTGTGCCAATGACGTCACCCTCGGCCTCCTGTACCTCTTCGTTCGTCTCTTCCTGGATCGCTTCTAGTGTCCATGAACTCACATCCCTTCCTGTGGTGATCTCATCCATATGCAAACCCACGTTATTTAAATTTACATACTCTCTGAAACTGACTGTATTCTTGTGCAGATCTATCACGGCTTGATAGTCGCAAATGAAGTTGGCTCCAAGAATAATATTAAAGCTCATCTTTGCCATTACGATGAAGGTCTGCCCAAATGTGTGCTCCAAAATATCAAGTTCAAGGTAGGCTTGATTTTTGCAAGTGACAGAGCGTTCAGGAATTACGCCTCTCACTTTGAGTTGTGGCACGGGAATCATAGCAATCTTTTGACTCCGTCCCAACTCTCGAATTAGGGCCTCAGATACCAGACTAATCTGCGACCCCGTATCTAATAAGCACCTGACCTTTAATCCACCAATCCTGGCGTATATAACCGGCAATTGTTTAATAATGTCGTTCCGCGGTTTCACCGTCTCCTCCAGGCAATCCTCCGGTAAAGCGATCCATTCCTCTATGTGTGCGACGATCCAATCTCCTCCTCCCACATGCTGTTGCAATCCCAGGCTGTCTCCAATCTCACTTACCAACTTTTTTTTTACAGCCTCGACCTCTATTATCCTGAGGTCGAGTACTCTCCTGATGATCCTGCTGTCGCTGTAGACTTTCAGCCCCCTCGGTCTGAATGTCGGGATTTACTCTGTTGTCAATAGCATTTTCCCAGCGTCCTTGCTCATTCCCCTCATTAGCATGAATTTCCTCTAAGTATTTCTGCGATTGAGCATGCCTATCGTTCCAGTCGTCTCGGTAGCTTCTAGAGTCCTCACGATGCTGAAATCTGCGGTCTTGCCATCTCTGATTTTCATTCCGATCTCCCCATCTCCTGTATGGTACATCTTGTCTCCGATTGTCCCTCCATTGTTGAAATCCTCGTTGTTGGAATCTATTCTGTCCTTGGAACTGTCTGTTGTTATTACGGTTGTTATCGTAATGTTGGCGCTGTCTTTTATCGACATCATCCTGACCTCTCACGGGTGTTGAAATGTTTGTATTTGTATTGGTAGCCTGGGATCTTGTGTTTATCTGGCTCGGCTTAATCACCTCGGTTGTATTTACCATTTCGACCTGTCTTCCAACTCTATTGTGTAAGTGGGACGTGGTTTCATCTATCTGGCGCAGGATCTGTTCAGCGTGTACCGCGTCTGAAACGTTAGCTGCGACCAATACCTGCTGAACGTTAACGGGAAGCTGGCGTCCGATAGTCATGACTAGCTCGGCCTCACTTAAAGGATTATCCAGATCTTTAAATTTAAGGAGCTGTGATGAAAAAAAATCTGAATACTTAGTTTGCTGAGTAGATTGGTACTTTCTGGAGTACAATTCCATTCTTAACCCCTGTTGATATGAAGACGACCAATATTTTCGAAGGAAAGCATGCTTGAATGCATCTACGCTTTCAAACGTGTATTTGAAGCTCAAGTACCACGTTAAAACATTTCCAGTTAAAAATTTTTCCATCATGCGCAGTTGCCGGGCGGGAGCTATATCATTATCATTATAATAATGTTCGACTTCCCGCAAGAATGCCTTGGGTGTGACTCCAGAATTTTCCATAAACTTAGCCGGTTTGAATTCATTAGAACGGATGATTTGTACAAGTTGAGGGTGCTGATTACCGTCATGTGGTGTAGAACTTCTCCCTATGTGATTACGAAATTCTTCCGTGTTCCGAGCAAGTGGACTTTCCGTGTCAACCTGACTACCAGTTGAATGAGTCGCCCCCGGGCTATCTCTGTCTCCATCTCTCCCCTTCTCGCCTAATGACCCTGCATTATGTTCCATAGAAAATAATTCTGCTTTTATCAGCCTGTCACCTTGTTCTTTAAATTTTGCTTTTATCTCATCTTCTAACGTCTGTATCCGTGTGTGGTTCTCCCCCAGCTTCTTAATTACCGCCAACCTTTCTTCCTTGGAGTCCTTACATAATTTTTGCCAATCCTTTCTAACGTTTTCTATCTTCAGATTATTAGTGTCCTGGCTCACTTCGATCCGTTCCAAGCGATCCTCCATGCGTACATTGTTTTCTTCAATAGTGGCTTTTAATCCCTCCCGGTCTACTTCTGCATTTTTCCAGCGATCTGTTGATTGGTTTTCGAGACGGTCTATGTCTTTTATAAGGCCGGTCACGTTTTCATCTACCGCCTTTATCTGTTCCTGTATAACTACGGTTATTTTCTCCACTTTATTAAATCTGTTTTGTAACCTGTCCTGTGCAGTTATAATTTCGCTATTTTTAGTTGTGCATGCCAATTCAATCTGTGCCAATTTTGCCAGAACTGTATCGTCTAAGTTATTAAGTTTAGCGTTAAACTGATCCTCAAGTTGTTTTATCTGTTTAACCTGCTTCTCATTGTTCTTACTTACATCTAAGGCGAGTAGTATAAGCTGTTTCCTTGTATGTTCTTTCATTTCAACCACTACATTATCGAGTTGCTCAGTGTTACGACTGTTTTGCGCGTCTATTTGAGAGTTTATTGATTCACTTTGTTGTGTCAATTGAGAACTAATATTATCATTTTGTAGAGCTAATTGTGTATTAATACTGTCATTTGAAGCGCTAATTGTGTATTAATAGATTCATTTTGAAGCGCTAATTGTGTGCCAATAGATTCATTAATTTGGGCTTTGATCACCGCTGACTGTTCAACCCTACTACTGTCTATTTGTGCCTTAAATGTTTCACTCTGTGCTATTAATTCCGCTGATTGCTCAGCCCTGCTACTGTCTATTTGTGCCTTAAATGTTTCACTCTGTGCTATTAATTCCGCTGATTGTTCAGCCCTGCTACTGTCTATTTGTGCCTTAAATGTTTCACTCTGTGCTATTAATTCCGCTGATTGTTCAGCCCTGCTACTGTCTATTTGTGCCTTAAATGTTTCACTCTGTGCTATTAATTCCGCTGTCATCTCCTGCCGTAACAACACCATTTGCTGCTGAGTGCGTGCCGCAGCGCTCTCTACAACCTGTCTTATTTCGTCTAAAGAAGCCATCACCACAATACACTTGAGAAAATAGAGAAAATGCCAATTGGCGATGTTCTCCGATACGTGCATACATATTAACACACATTTATATCAATTTACACATACTCAGTTCGTTTAAATTTATAAACACAATCCCATTAATCCAATAGCATCCCTGAGTATCCTTCATTTTACATAATTTAAAACTTAACCCACACATTCAGTTATTAAATGCTAGCCTTACAAAACGCTACAAGAACAGACTAATTAATCAAGTATTAATTGCCTTGGAAAAGCTACACGCCTTCCTATTACATTCATGGAGTTGTCTTTCTATGCAAAGCTAATTTTTATCAATAACATGGGCGCCCAGTCTCACGATATTATCTTTACAATTAATGCAAGAAACAAAAACGTGTACTGTATTTTACATTTGCAACTCCTGATCTTACTGTATAATTCACTCACTTGGCGGTAATACCTTCGCCATAACTACGTTACTTAAAATTATCACATTCGGTGATTCAAATACTGTCACATTCTGCCTCCACTTGTGGCGTGTCAGTTTATCAAAAAATGCGCTAGAAAAGCCTAAAACAGTGAAATGCCCCACGTTGGGTAATGCCAGCGTTGCCTATGTGCCCTTGTATATAACAGCGTCGTATATATACGAGAATCAAACTTCGGGGGGCGTTCAGTCCGGGTATGCTTTCACTAGAGCTCAAATACCAGACGGCTGCTTACAAATACAAGGACCATATGCAAAACTACAAACAAGAAATGAGTGAAAAACAAATAAAATTACCACCATTTAATAACTGAATAAAAACAACAAAACACAAAAAAATAATATAAACAAAGTCCACCCTGAACTTTACTCCCACAGTACAATAATTAACACAGATCTGAGTGGCCTAGAAAGGTCCACTCCAAAGAATTAAAATTGTGGATCAAAATTCCACTTGTCTGATTAATATGTATGCACGCGTATAACTACGCCAGAGAAGAAATAAGTACTTTTGATGGAGATTTGCTCACAGATGGAACAGCCAATATGCTTGCAAACCCCCATACTGCAAACCATTATTATGGCTTTATGGGACACACTCGTAGAATAACATACCAACAATTAAAATTTTACTGACACACGCAACCATTTAAAATTTATAAACTAATTGATCTCCATCGAGATCGCAGTGAGTCAGGAAACTCCCAGCAAAACAGAAGCTTGCCCAATGGCTCAATTGCTCAACACATACATGACAACAACGTGGCCGAACATCGAGACCACCCGAGGTCAATGAACATGACAATAATTAAACAAAAAAAATAAGATGCCTAAAACCCGATGATATTTACATGAAATAAAAGCATGGATAAGCTAACACGCTGGGACTCGATCAATCAAAACGCGAACAGCACTCATTTACCGATTACAATTCTTTTATCATTAAACAGGCTTTATTTTAATATAAGATAAACATTTACGAAGAACGGAGACCTGGTCCGTGAATACTAATGAGCACAGCTTGCTCCTTATCTGATGGAGTGCGCCGCGTAGAAATACCTTCACTTACCACTCATTAGCGTCTGTGTTCAAAACCAGCCCTCCTTGTCGAAGCTTTGAGTCATGCTATTTATAACAAGAGACTACACAGTCCCGTTACGCCACCTGTTAATCGCGACATATAAATTCACACACTTCTTGTCAATTCCAAAGAATTGCAAGAACATCGTAGAAGGGGATTCCAACATTTTCCTCGCAAGGATTAAATGCTTAACCTGGCCAAAGCTTCAGACAGAAACCAGGGTTCCCGAAAACTCCTATCCCATAAAACACATATTTGCAGACTCAACAAAGCATTTAGGGCAGAACACAACACCAATCTACCACGGGCCGACACTCCAATCAAATATCATAGATTTTGTGTACCAAGACACTAAAAGGGAAACTTCATCAACAAATAAAGTCATTGGGCATATGACCCCTCACTTAACAAAAATGCAACAAACGGCAATTAACACACAAGCCTGTGTAACAATAAAAATCTATACAATAAAAAGATTTCCCCCCAATTCTATTATCTACTCTAGTTAATTCAGTTTCGCTTCTGTTATGATATCGGTTCCCAATTTGCGTCGCTTAGCCACGCATTTTACGGTAGCGATACGCACTCGAGTACGCTTGCCCCGTGTACTTGACATGAACAAAAAAAATAATCTTCATACAGATAGAATACATGCCACGTTGCTCATGAACTAAACTAAAGTGTGTCAGTACCACAAACCAACTACAATAAAACACGAAGACAAAAATAAAATAAAATATTTACACAAAATAATATGTTCCCACAAAACCATAACCAGTTTGTCAAATAATTAAATTATTTAGTACTTATTCCTCTTTCTGCGTCGTCTCATCGAACATCGCCTGACATTCTCTCTCCAAAGTGTTTAGCTCATCTCAGACCACATGGAGCCGTAGAAACGTTGGTTCGATGTCTTTCTCTGGGTCTGGAGTTCCATCTTGACTTTGAATAAAAATAAAAATAAAATGTTATTTATAGTCACACGTAATTTTCTATCTAAATTTTGCCAATAGTTACTTTATTCACCATTTGTCTAGTGCAAAATTAAACGTAGACTTTCCCTAATAGTTGTAGTCGTGGGAGACTACTAAAATCTTACCGATACACAAATTTCACACTCAGCTGTGCGCACACAACTTTATTATAATGTTTTCAATAATGACCCTATCTCTGATAAATTTAACACAGTATATCTTCACGGTATGGAAAAGAATAAGTGATCACCTCACGGTGTCACCAAGAATCAACCTCCTCGTCACTCAGACGACAGTATTTATGTGAATATGGCAAAAAGACGGAGGGAGAGGGAAATCTATCACTAACTTCTATAATAATGCGACTATTGGCATGCAACAGGTATCAAACAGTTTGAAAAATTATACAGGTCACAATGGGGCTATCGTGCTCTGGAATCGATCATAGATTTCGTTAATCCAATCTTTCCCGCTTTCAACTTCAAGCCGGCGTCAGACGCTCCCTTGGCGCTAAAATTGGTGACCCTCTCTGATTGGTAGTTCATGACGTCAATATCGCAGTTTAGAACAGAAGCCTCTGTCCTATGATTGGTTGAAAGTTCCTCTCATCTCTCTCATCCAGCAACTATCTTACTCGTAACGCTAGGGTGACAAAGAAATTACGGTCTGAAATGAGTCAGGACCCCAACACACCTTTGTCTGATAAAGTGTCTGTCAAACATTCCGATCTCGTCACTCCTTTGTTTCAGGACTGGGCACGTTCAAACGTACTGTCTCCACATAAGCTTGACATTTCGCAATCCAGTCTGGCCTTCCTGTATGATTCTGGCAGTAAAATCAGAATATAATGAAATGAATAATTAGAATCATTAATATGCGTAGCTTATTAAGGGTTCAATATAGAGGAGCGATGAATAGGAATGGAGAGGGAAGAACCAGAGCGTGTAATATTACCATGGAAAGAAGACAAGTACTTGAATTTATTTGATAAGTATAGTGGTCTATCGTCAGACAATAATCGGAAAATCTGGACAAGAATGTGATATGATCGACGTAGTTCAGGTTTCAGCCAGGAAAGAGCGCAATAATAGGGAGTGATATGTTTATCATAGCTCAGATCGTAGATAAATCGTATGCAAGAGTTCAGAGCTCGTTGAAGTTTCAAAGTTAATGTTTTGGTTGCGTCTACAAGAATAACGTCACAGTAGTCAAGAATTGGAAGTATTAGTGTCTGTATGAGTAGGATTCTTACTTTGAATGGTAAAATATCTTTTTTTCTTTTGAGGGAGTGGAGCGTTGCGAAAATCTTCTTGCATACATTCTGTACATGTTCAGACCAGTTAAGAGTCTGATTTATTATCACACCTAGATTTTTCACTGTAGGACAGTATGGAATTTCATTGTTGTTCAGTACAATTGGGGGAATAATTTGATCTCGGAGTGACGTCAATAGTTTTTGAGAGCCAATTATGATAACTTGTGTTTTGGATGGATTCAGAAGAAGGGAATTTTCCTGAGAATATTTTCCAAGTCGTTGAAGGTCAGCGTTGATAGTTTCAATTGTCAATGGAATGTCATTTGTCTTGCAGTGGGAGTATATTTGCAAATCATCTGCATATAGGTGATATTTGCAATTTTTCAAATTAGATGAGATGTCATTGATATATAGTACAAAAAGCAAGGGCCCTAATACACTACCCTGTGGGGCGCCTGACTTTCTGCTTAGCCACTGAGAAGTTTTATCCTGGGTTACAACACGTTGCTGGCGATTATTCAGGTATGATGCGAAAAAGTTAATTGTCTGCTGGTCGAAGTAATAAAATTCCATCTTTTTCAATAGTGTCTGAGTATTTATGGTGTCAAAAGCACTGCTGAAGTCGAGAAGGGTGAGGATTGTCACCAGTTTTTGGTCCATTGCGTGTCTAATGTCGTCAGTCACTTTGAGTAATGCTGTTGCGGTGCTATGTCCCTTCTTGAAACCTGATTGCAGAGGGTCTAAAAGAGAACGGCTATTCAAATATTCAAGTACTTGCTCATGAACCAGACGCTCGAGGGCTTTTGAAAGTGCAGGTAGAATGGATATTGGCCGATAGTCAGATGGAAATAAAGGTTCGGTTTTCTTAGGAATAGGGATGACATTGGCTTGTTTCCATAGGGAGGGAAAGGTGTTAGTTGTAAGACTATGGTTGAATATGTGAGTAATAATTGGTAGAATGGCACCGATGATATTATGTATGAAGGATATGGGAATATCATCAACTCCTCTCGCTTTTGATTTTATGGAATATAGTACCTTTTTTACTTTGTCTGCCGTAACCGGATGGAAAGTAAAGAGCGGGTGGTCAGGTAGTGGGTGAAAAGAATCATGGGGTGTTGAATTAGTTGGTACTCTCTCTTCGGTGAAATATTCATTTAACTCATCAAGCGGTATGTCTGGTACATGTGTCTGTTGCTTCTGTTTGCCTATACCTAGAGAACGCAGATTATTCCAGGCATTCCTTGTATTCATCTTCTTTGTCACGTTTTGTATGTAGGAGAATTTGGCGTTTCTTACGAGCTGCTTAATACGATTTCTGAGTACACGATAATTTCAAAATCAGTTTCGTCACGGGTACGTTTAAAACGCCGGAATAGTGCATCACGCTGTGCCATCATACTTTTAATGTTATCATTTAACCATGGGCATGCTGGGCGAGTAACTTTGATCGAATGTTTAGGGGCATGTTTGTCATACAGACTAATAATAAGAGAATTTAACTTGTTTACTTTTGCGTCAATGTTATCTAAGAGTAATATGTCATTCCAGGGAAGGTTGTATGCGTCATGTTTTAAGTCATCCATATTAATATTTTTCATGTTTCTAGTGATAATATATTTAGGTGTGTACTTAGGCACACGTAGGGAGTACGATAGGTAAATTAGGTCATGGGTGGAGATAGATGGTACGGGTATTTGCCCGAAAGTTTCAACTCTGTCGAGATTGCTTGTCACAAGATGGTCAATCAATGTATGTGATTCGTATTTATCAGAGTAAATGTGGTTTGTAGGTTCTAGGGGAAGAATAGTCATGTCGCAGGAAGCGAACAGGTTTTTTAATTGTTTGGTCTCATACGTCTGTGTCAGTAAATTGGTATTGTAGTCACCCACGGCTATTACGTGTTCGTAGCTTGGAAGTAAGTCGAGCAAGCGGTTTTCAAATTCACTCATGTTTGTTATTCTTGGCGGCTTATATACAACAGCTACCAGAGTATTTTGTTGGCCAACAATTACTTCAACAAACATGAATTCCGGTCCTGGTTGTGTGCTAAGTGTTGATACACATATTACCCGTCTTTTTAAGTCGCTTCTACAGTACATGGCAACCCCGCCTGCTCGCCTCCCATCATTTCTGTCATGACGTTCCAGCGAGTACCGATTTAGTTCCACCATGCTAGACGGGATGTCAGGTTTTAACCAACTTTCACTTATGCAGAGGATGTGGATATTGTTTTCGTTTATTATTGCCTGTATTTCGTCGTGATGCGCAACCAGCGACAGAGCATTAATATGGCAACATTGTAATGAATGTTTGGATGAGGAAAGTGTCTGTTTTAGAAGAAAGCCAGTGGTGTAAGGGGAGGGAGGGGGTTGGTGTGGGCTAGGCTGGCCAAGGTCAGTTAGCTCATTCATACAATAGCTCAGCTGGGTAACGGGAGATATATCTTAAAATAGAAGAAACCTACCTGGACCTCCCGCTGCACACTGCCGACCGCAACCAACGCACACACACATACACACACACACTTACTACTAAACTTGTCTAATATAAACATTACGCACATGTTCATTTCACTTCACTCTAATATCCCGCATTAGCTCAACGTTTTCCAGCTCCCTAAATGTGGTGACGGTCTTCTTAGTTCCATCAGGGAGGTGTATTAAAACGCGGCCGTCCTGGGTCCAGACTCGGGTGGGTCCGAAGTGGTCTCTCGCTGCATTTAGGATAGTTTTCCGGGTTTTTGTGAGGGATTCAGTAATAAGAAACTTGGTTCCCTTTAGGAGGCGCTTGGACTTCCAGATGCGATCTCGCTCGTGGTAGCGGAGGAATTTTACAATAATAGGGCGTTTCCCAGTGGCTACCACTTCAGCTGCTGTTCGCTGCGGCCGCCCAATCCTGTGACATCTATCCAGGCTCTCCATAGGGAGGTCCACGTTCAACTTCGTCTTGATTGTGTCCCTCACCTTCTCGTACACATCTTCCTCAGGGTTCTCGACGATCCCGTGGATGAGAAGACAGTTTCTCCGGCTGTATTGCTCTCCTTCGTCCAGCAGCTCCTCGTGGTGGTCAAGTCTCCTCTCCAGCTTGCTCAGTTCTTCTTTAAGCACAGCGAGTTCGGAGGTGACAGTGCTTCGGAACTCGCGAAAATCACGAGTAAGCGACTCTAGGGAGTCTTGACCTGGGTTGGCAGCACTGTTCAACAACTGAAGGCGTGCTTCAAAGTCTGCCATCGTTGCCTCAACAACATTTACACGTTTGTTCACCTTTTGTATTGACATAATGATGTAGAAAATGTTCAGGCACGTACTTCACACACTATGTTACTTGGTCACTCACTTTCGGGCCGGAAATTGCGGTTAAAAACTGCGGTTTGCGCGGGATAAAGCGGAGCACTCCTACAGGCTTCCTATGCCAGCCGCCATCTTTTCTGGAGATGATTGTTCGTAAGCATCGTGGCTGTTAACCCGTTGTAAACGAACAGTCATCCAAAGTACTCATTCCTCGTAGTTAGTCATTACGCGCACATAAAACCCAAATTGCAAGGTAGTGGAACCAGGATCCACATTTTAAATAAAAGGGGAGATCCGTCTGACTCCTCAAATTGATAGATATTCCTGTCATGGGAAATTCAGGGAGGATTGTTTTATATTTTATTGTTGTTTATTTCTTTTTGTGCACTATTAGTCATTAAATCATGTTATTATTTTACATCTTGTCACCTTTCTTTCTCGATTTATAGTTTATATCCTATGACCCTTACCTCAGTAGAGCATGTTGTTTGGCGAACGTAAACATCACATAGGAACTGAGCGCGACCCCTTGATTAAGATTTCTTACATTAAACACTGCTTTTCTGAAGGGTTCAGTATATAACTGAAATACATTGTTAATAATGGTTTTGGTCACTTGAGTAAATATATTTCAGCTAGAATGGAAATAATTATCCTGCTCAGGGTGTTTGCCATAGAATAGAAATTTGAATTTAAAAAAATATTTTTCTGTGTTTTTAGTAAATACTATTTTGAAATCATTGAATTATCGAATATACTAACTTTTAACATTCCAAAATCACTTTTATATTTTTTTGTGCAGTTTTCGGCAAAGATGATGTGTTTCGTGGGAGTTACGTTTTTATTTTTCAAAATTATAGAGCGTGATGGGTGTTTATATATATTATATCCTGTTAAATAAACCTCATTATTGAGTGATAAACACAGTATCATCATAATTTGGATGTGGGAAATTATTACCCCATTGATCATTTAAGAAAACATACTGTCGGGTATGGGCAGTGGGATAATATTTTCCCACCCCATATTTCATAAAATAGAATCCACACTTATAAAATTGTTGCATATTCCTACTCATCTATCACCCCCAACTACAAATGTGCAATAAAAAACAAATATTTTATACCCCCAGTCTTTTGCCCTATAAAGGGTTTAAAACAAAGCTTCCACACTAGCTCAAGATACCTCCCCTCAACACATTTTGTTTAGATAGCTGCAACAGTTTAGCACACACATATACAGAAGAGCAGACAGACAGGCGGACACACACCACACATTGTCCAAGCTTGATCTCATAAGTGAACTTTTTCGTCATTTTCGTAAGATGTGAAATGTAGGCTAAACAATGTTTTAAAAAAAACGCCAGAAATTCCCAATTATAGTATTTAAATCCCTGTGTTCACCATGTTGGATGTACTTATCGTCTTTATGGAAGTCACATATATGAACTAACTCCTGTATATTGTCTTCTAGCATCAAACAAAACTCCAGCTTGATTGCTGTAATAAAGGTGTGGTTTCGGAGATATTCAGTACCGGTGAAATATTTCACGCAGCCGCCATGTTGGATTGGTGACACTTATAGAAATTGGAAAGGTACAGTCGAGAAAGGACGGAATAGTTGTAGGTCCTTACACAGATTCATTGAAGTCGCTTTAGCCAATTCAAACGTATTAGGGACATACACACACGCATGGATAAAAGGTAATTTCATAAACCTGTATTTCATACGATAAAAATTGGCTAACAAAAGTGATGTGTTTGTCCGTGAATTGCCCTTTCCACTGCTAAAACTCTAATATTATCATAGTTCCATCTTGTTAAGCCAAATCAAGCCTCATATCCGTATGTCAGTGTGGTGTGAATTGTGTACGGTAATTGGCTGCCAGAAACATTTAAAGCACAGCCCAGTTCATTGCATTTACCACGCGTGACACACAGCACTGCCTATCTATGATCTTAACTGCTTATTACAGTGGCATGGCCCATGGGCTGGCACCTGCCGTAACGAACTGTCAGCGTTCGGGGAAGTGTTAACACTGCATGACTCCTGTACGAGTATATGACCTGGCCATCCTTGTTATCACGGAGCATGCCGGGACCGAACACTTTCCATTTTGGAACAATACAATAAGTATTTTATCGTGTTGGAAGCCATTTTTCAGTGTTGCCTTAGTAATCAAAATTGAATGTTTTTCAGTCGGTCAATTTGATTGTACCCAATTGTAATGGGTGTTTCCCTAATCCCAAAACATCTCATGTAATTCTTTACCCGGATTACGGTACACCCATTACAAGTGGGTACAATTGGGTTCACCGGCTGGAAAACATTAAATGTCTACAATATGTATTTTGGTCACTGTTGTGCGGAGTTATTATAAGCAAGACTTTTGACATGCTGAAATTCCGCTATCACTCCTTCTCCCTTCACAATCATTCCAGGCAAGTCTTGTGAAAGATGCCAATACATATAGGAACATATCGTGACGGGAAGCAACCCACATCCATGATGGTTAAAGTGTACATTTTGTTCTGTTAGAAATGCAATCCATCCTACGATAAACGTGTTAAAGAACCGCTGCTAAGAATTACAAGTAAACGTACACAAAAAAGGTATCGCACCACCCGGATTTACACGCAGATTACTGGGAGCGGCGAATAAACGTGAAGACAACCTCGTGATGTAGCAGCTAGCATACTTGGCTGTCGCCCTGAAGGTCCGGGTTTGATTCGCGGCTCTTCCAAGAAATTTTATGCTAGTCTG
The DNA here is from genome assembly GCA_946902985.2 of Meconema thalassinum. Lineage (NCBI taxonomy): Eukaryota > Metazoa > Arthropoda > Insecta > Orthoptera > Tettigoniidae > Meconema > Meconema thalassinum. The sequence continues at coordinate 689,618,851 of OX336389.2, read as the reverse complement.
AAGGTTCAATTTCCAACTGAGCCATCTTAGAAGGGGTTTTCCGTGGTTTTCCACTTCTACTCCAGGCAAATGCCGGAATGGTTCTTAACTTCAGGCCACGGCCGTCTCCGTCCCAATCCTCGCCTAAATTACTAATACACACACTAATACAGTCATCACAATAAGACAGGTTATCAGACGAAATCTACAGACATCCAAATACATTGGGATACACGACCACGACGTTTCAAAACCTCTAACTAAATCCACAACAACTAACCCGTGTTATTGTGATGGCTGTATTAGTGTGTGTATTTGTAATTGGGGCGGGAATGGTAGAAGACGGCCGTGGCCTCACGTTAGCATTTGCCTGAAGCAGAAGTGGGAAGCCACGGAAAATCACTTCCACGACGGCTGAGGCGGGAATCATGCCAATACCTTGCCAGTTCTGCCTCACGAGGCTGAGTGTACCCCATTCCTGCCCTTAGACCAGAGTGAAATTTATTTGCAGATTTGGGGATCGAACCTGAACCTTAGGGGTGACAGCCAAGAATGCTAGCCACTGCCCCACGAGGTGGTGTCGTGTATTTGTATTATGCTCCCTTGACACTCTCCTCCGATGTTTGTCAGGAATCATACAAATCCTCTACACGTTAATAAAGAAAACCTTACGTCATTGCTCTAGGCACCATTAGAGGTAGTTCATTACCCCTTTGTTACTGGTGCCCTAGCAGTCGAACCTTAGTGTAGTGGTAAGTTATGTGTTGGAAGTCTGGTGGCTAAACTGCCCCTGTGGAGGTAGTTTTTTACAGTCTTGGTCAGTACAACCCTCCCTCCAGCAGTCACCAGGAAGGCTTCGTGTAGTTCTGTGGGGGGTTTTCTTTCGTTTTCTTAAGACAGAATTCGTAAATATAGGTCATCAACTGGTATGCTGACCGTGAGCAACCTATGTGAGGTAAGACACCAACATTTTGTGTAACACGACAATGTTACCATGTGTGTGGTGTACGTTGATCCACCAGGGAAAGTAATGAAGAGTGTACGAATGAACGAGAAGAAAACCATTCCAGGCATGTTCAATCACTGGACAGGACACAACACTTCAGGATTGGAGACGCAGCGTAATCTACGCCAACGTAGGCTATACCGAGACCGGATGCCTGATTGGAGTTTTAAATGGACAGGAGGCAGTTCGTATAGATCTACCATGCCAATCTGGAAGTGTCCCAATACAAAATCATGCACATAAACATTGATACTGTAGGCTATATGGGAGTGGTGTATAACTTAATGTATACTATTTTGAATAGTGTATGTATGAAACTCTTGAGGTATTAGTCATCTCGTGAATGGTAGGTCGTCCATCAGTTGCGGAAATTGGAAATACAGTAAGTATGACTTAATAATAATAAGAATAATAACAGGAAATACAGCCCTTTAATCCCCTAAGGACAATGGCCTCCTGCGTAGGCAGGGGTCTTGCTCAATTGTACCCATTAGGTGAGCAGTCCTAAATAGTAGTGAACCTTTAATAAGCTACGCATATTAATGATTCTAATTATTCATTTCATTATATTCTGATTTTACTGCCAGAATCATACAGGAAGGCCAGACTGGATTGCGAAATGTCAAGCTTATGTGGAGACAGTACGTTTGAACGTGCCCAGTCCTGAAACAAAGGAGTGACGAGATCGGAATGTTTGACAGACACTTTATCAGACAAAGGTGTGTTGGGGTCCTGACTCATTTCAGACCGTAATTTCTTTGTCACCCTAGCGTTACGAGTAAGATAGTTGCTGGATGAGAGAGATGAGAGGAACTTTCAACCAATCATAGGACAGAGGCTTCTGTTCTAAACTGCGATATTGACGTCATGAACTACCAATCAGAGAGGGTCACCAATTTTAGCGCCAAGGGAGCGTCTGACGCCGGCTTGAAGTTGAAAGCGGGAAAGATTGGATTAACGAAATCTATGATCGATTCCAGAGCACGATAGCCCCATTGTGACCTGTATAATTTTTCAAACTGTTTGATACCTGTTGCATGCCAATAGTCGCATTATTATAGAAGTTAGTGATAGATTTCCCTCTCCCTCAGTCTTTTTACCAAATTCACATAAATACTGTCGTCTGAGTGACGAGGAGGTGGATTCTTGGTGACACCGTGAGGTGATCACTTATTCTTTTCCATACCGTGAAGATATACTGTGTTAAATTTATCAGAGATAGGGTCATTATTGAAAACATTATAATAAAGTTGTGTGCGCACAGCTGAGTGTGAAATTTGTGTATCGGTAAGATTTTAGTAGTCTCCCACGACTACAACTATTAGGGAAAGTCTACGTTTAATTTTGTACTAGACAAATGGTGAATAAAGTAACTATTGGCAAAATTTAGATAGAAAATTACGTGTGACTATAAATAACATTTTATTTTTATTTTTATTCAACGTCAAGATGGAACTCCAGACCCAGAGAAAGACATCGAACCAACGTTTCTACGGCTCCATGTGGTCTGAGATGAGCTAAACACTTTGGAGAGAGAATGTCAGGCGATGTTCGATGAGACGACGCAGAAAGAGGAATGAGTACTAAATAATTTAATTATTTGACAAACTGGTTATGGTTTTGTGGGAACATATTATTTTGTGTAAATATTTATTTTATTTTTGTCTTCGTGTTTTATTGTAGTTGGTTTGTGGTACTGACACACTTTAGTTTAGTTCATGAGCAACGTGGCATGTATTCTATCTGTATGAAGATTTATTTTTTTGTTGATGTCAAGTACACGGGGCAAGCGTACTCGAGTGCGTATCGCTACCGTAAAATGCGCGGCTAAGCGACGCAAATTGGGAACCGATATCATAACAGAAGCGAAACTGAATTAACTAGAGTAGATAATAGAATTGGTGGGAAATCTTTTTATTGTATAGATTTTTATTGTTACACAGGCTTGAGTGTTAATTGCCGTTTGTTGCATTTTTGTTAAGTGAGGGGTCATATGCCCAATGACTTTATTTGTTGATGAAGTTTCCCTTTTAGTGTCTTGGTACACAAAATCTTTGATATTTGATTGGAGTGTCAGCCCGTGGTAGAGTTGTGTTGTGTTCTGCCCTAAATGCTTTGTTGAGTCTGCAAATATGTGTTTTATGGGATAGGAGTTTTCGGGAACCCTGGTTTCTGTCTGAAGCTTTGGCCAGGTTAAGCATTTAATCCTTGCGAGGAAAATGTTGGAATCCCCTTCTACGATGTTCTTGCAATTCTTTGGAATTGACAAGAAGTGTGTGAATTTATATGTCGCGATTAACAGGTGGCGTAACGGGACTGTCTAGTCTCTTGTTATAAATAGCATGACTCAAAGCTTCGACAAGGAGGTTTTGAACACGGACGCTAATGAGTGGTAAGTGAAGGTATTTCTACGCGGCGCACTCCATCAGATAAGGAGCAAGCTGTGCTCATTAGTATTCACGGACCAGGTCTCCGTTCTTCGTAAATGTTTATCTTATATTAAAATAAAGCCTGTTTAATGATAAAAGAATTGTAATCGGTAAATGGGTGCTGTTCGCGTTTTGATTGATCGAGTCCCAGCGTGTTAGCTTATCCATGCTTTTATTTCATGTAAATATCATCGGGTTTTAGGCATCTTATTTCTTGTTTATTTATTGTCATGTTCATTGACCTCGGGTGGTCTCGATGTTCGGCCACGTTGTTGTCATGTATGTGTTGAGCAATTGAGCCATTGGGCAAGCTACTGTTTTGCTGGGAGTTTCCTGACTCACTGCGATCTCGATGGAGATCAATTAGTTTATAAATTTTAAATGGTGGCGTGTGTCAGTAAAAATTATAATTGTTGGTATGTTATTCTACGAGTGTGTCCCATAAAGCCATAATAATGGTTTGCAGTATGGGGGTTTGCAAGCATATTGGCTGTTCCATCTGTGAGCAAATCTCCATCAAAAGTACTTATTTCTTCTCTAGCATAGTTATACGCGTGCATACATATTAATCAGACAAGTGGAATTTGATCCACAATTTTATTTCTTTGGAGTGGACCTTTCTAGGCCACTCAGATCTGTGTAAATTATTGTACTGTGGGAGTAAAGTTCAGAGTGGACTTTGTTTATATTATTTTTTATGTTTTGTTGTTTTTATTCAGTTATTAAATGGTGGTAATATTATTTGTTTTTCACTCATTTCTTAGTTTGTAGTTTTGCATATGGTCCTTGTATTTGTAAGCAGCCGTCTGGTATTTGAGCTCTAGTGAAAGCATATCCGGACTGAACGCTCACCGAAGTTTGATTCTCGTATATACGACGCTGTTATATACAAGGGCACATAGGCAACGCTGGCATTACCCAACGTGGGGCATTTCACTGTTTTAGGCTTTTCTAGCGCAATTTTTGATAAACTGACACGCCACAAGTGGAGGCAGAATGTGACAGTATTTGAATCACCGAATGTGATAATTTTAAGTAACGTAGTTATGGCGAAGGTATTACCGCCAAGTGAGTGAATTATACAGTAAAATCAGGAGTTGCAATATAAAATACAGTACACGTTTTTATTTCTTGCATTAATTGTAAAGATAATATCGTGAGACTGGGCGCCCATATTAATGATAAAAATTAGCTTTGCATAGAAAGACAACTCCATGAATGTAATAGGAAGGCGTGTAGCTTTTCCAAGGCTATTAATACTTGATTAATTAGTCTGTTCTTGTAGCGTTTTGTAAGGCTAGCATTTAATAACTGAATGTGTGGGTTAAGTTTTAAATTATGTAAAATGAAGGATACTCAGGGATGCTATTGGATTAATGGGATTGTGTTTATAAATTTAAACGAACTGAGTATGTGTAAATTGATATAAATGTGTGTTAATATGCATGCACGTATCGGAGAACATCGCCAATTGGCATTTTCTCTATTTTTTCAAGTGTATTGTGGTGATGGCTTCTTTAGACGAAATAAGACAGGTTGTAGAGAGCGCTGCGGCACGCACTCAGCAGCAAATGGTGTTGTTACGGCAGGAGATGACGGCTGAATTTAAGGCACAAATGGACAGTAGCAGGGCTGAACAATCAGCGGAATTAATAGCACAGAGTGAAACATTTAAGGCACAAATAGACAGTAGTAAGGTTGAACAGTCAGCGGTGATCAAAGCCCAAATTAATGATTCTATTGGCACACAATTAGCGCTTCAAAATGATAGTATTAATACACAATTAGCTCTACAGAATGATAATATTAGTTCTCAATTGACACAACAAAGTGAATCAATAAACTCTCAACTAGACGCGCAAAACAGTCGTAACACTGAGCAACTCGATAATGTAGTGGTTGAAATGAAAGAACATACAAGGAAACAGCTTATACTACTCGCCTTAGATGTAAGTAAGAACAATGAGAAGCAGGTTAAACAGATAAAACAACTTGAGGACCAGTTTAACGCTAAACTTAATAACTTAGACGATACAGTTCTGGCAAAATTGGCACAGATTGAATTGGCATGCACAACTAAAAATAGCGAAATTATAACTGCACAGGACAGGTTACAAAACAGATTTAATAAAGTGGAGAAAATAACCGTAGTTATACAGGAACAGATAAAGGCGGTAGATGAAAACGTGACCGGCCTTATAAAAGACATAGACCGTCTCGAAAACCAATCAACAGATCGCTGGAAAAATGCAGAAGTAGACCGGGAGGGATTAAAAGCCACTATTGAAGAAAACAATGTACGCATGGAGGATCGCTTGGAACGGATCGAAGTGAGCCAGGACACTAATAATCTGAAGATAGAAAACGTTAGAAAGGATTGGCAAAAATTATGTAAGGACTCCAAGGAAGAAAGGTTGGCGGTAATTAAGAAGCTGGGGGAGAACCACACACGGATACAGACGTTAGAAGATGAGATAAAAGCAAAATTTAAAGAACAAGGTGACAGGCTGATAAAAGCAGAATTATTTTCTATGGAACATAATGCAGGGTCATTAGGCGTGAAGGGGAGAGATGGAGACAGAGATAGCCCGGGGGCGACTCATTCAACTGGTAGTCAGGTTGACACGGAAAGTCCACTTGCTCGGAACACGGAAGAATTTCGTAATCACATAGGGAGAAGTTCTACACCACATGACGGTAATCAGCACCCTCAACTTGTACAAATCATCCGTTCTAATGAATTCAAACCGGCTAAGTTTATGGAAAATTCTGGAGTCACACCCAAGGCATTCTTGCGGGAAGTCGAACATTATTATAATGATAATGATATAGCTCCCGCCCGGCAACTGCGCATGATGGAAAAAATTTTAACTGGAAATGTTTTAACGTGGTACTTGAGCTTCAAATACACGTTTGAAAGCGTAGATGCATTCAAGCATGCTTTCCTTCGAAAATATTGGTCGTCTTCATATCAACAGGGGTTAAGAATGGAATTGTACTCCAGAAAGTACCAATCTACTCAGCAAACTAAGTATTCAGATTTTTTTTCATCACAGCTCCTTAAATTTAAAGATCTGGATAATCCTTTAAGTGAGGCCGAGCTAGTCATGACTATCGGACGCCAGCTTCCCGTTAACGTTCAGCAGGTATTGGTCGCAGCTAACGTTTCAGACGCGGTACACGCTGAACAGATCCTGCGCCAGATAGATGAAACCACGTCCCACTTACACAATAGAGTTGGAAGACAGGTCGAAATGGTAAATACAACCGAGGTGATTAAGCCGAGCCAGATAAACACAAGATCCCAGGCTACCAATACAAATACAAACATTTCAACACCCGTGAGAGGTCAGGATGATGTCGATAAAAGACAGCGCCAACATTACGATAACAACCGTAATAACAACAGACAGTTCCAAGGACAGAATAGATTCCAACAACGAGGATTTCAACAATGGAGGGACAATCGGAGACAAGATGTACCATACAGGAGATGGGGAGATCGGAATGAAAATCAGAGATGGCAAGACCGCAGATTTCAGAATCGTGAGGACTCTAGAAGCTACCGAGACGACTGGAACGATAGGCATTCTCAATCGCAGAAATACTTAGAGGAAGTTCATGTAAACGAGGGAAATGAACAAGGACGATGGAAACAGGCAATTGACAAGCGGAAAAATCCCGACACATACAATGAGGAAGGCAGAACAAATCAAGGGTTTGAAGCCATGCACATAGAGACGCAGAGATACTTGGATCAGCTACATGAAGAACAAGCAAATAGCGAAGCCAGCAAGGAAGACGAACAAAGATTAGCGGCACGGGGCATTAGAGAACGCAGCCCGGTGGGGAAGAGAAACACCGGTGCGATCCGAAAAACTGGTCACTACTAAAGGAAGAAGATGGCAACACGCGGGAGAGAGGAAGAGGATGGCAGCATGGAGGAGTAAAAACCGTTCAGCATAGTGAGGAATCTTGGAAGTAATGCAGCGATTTAAATACGTGATCGTCCAACATCATGCAAGTAAACGGGGGGCAAGCAGAAGCCAGCACGACATCGAGGAAGTGATTAGCGTCTGGCCTGTTAACATCTTGAAGCAAGCAGAGTTGACAGGTATGTCGACAGACGAGAAACAGAGAGGGGAATAGTCTTCAAGCAACAAATAGCCCCAGGCGAAGCGCTGGGCAAGTGAGCAGCAGACTGGTACTGTCCTAATGACTGGGCGAGAATGTAAACATTGGAACGAGGAAAACACTTGTCAACTAGCAGAGGCGGACTGACTGAGCACTTTGAAGGGAGGCTAACCCAGTATCTGCACCATGTGACTTAGGGAAAAAAAATCGACTTTATCTCTAAGTTCGATTTTTTCCAACTAAGGGAGTTGTGAACCCTTAATAAGCTACGCATATTAATGATTCTAATTATTCATTTCATTATATTCTGATTTTACTGCCAGAATCATACAGGAAGGCCAGACTGGATTGCGAAATGTCAAGCTTATTTGGAGACAGTACGTTTGAACGTGCCCAGTCCTGAAACAAAGGAGTGACGAGATCGGAATGTTTGACAGACACTTTATCAGACAAAGGTGTGTTGGGGTCCTGACTCATTTCAGACCGTAATTTCTTTATCACCCTAGCGTTACGAGTAAGATAGTTGCTGGATTAGAGAGATGAGAGGAACTTTCAACCAATCATAGGACAGAGGCTTCTGTTCTAAACTGCGATATTGACGTCATGAACTACCAATCAGAGAGGGTCACCAATTTTAGCGCCAAGGGAGCGTCTGACGCCGGCTTGAAGTTGAAAGCGGGAAAGATTGGATTAACGAAATCTATGATCGATTCCAGAGCACGATAGCCCCATTGTGACCTGTATAATTTTTCAAACTGTTTGATACCTGTTGCATGCCAATAGTCGCATTATTATAGAAGTTAGTGATAGATTTCCCTCTCCCTCCGTCTTTTTACCAAATTCACATAAATACTGTCGTCTGAGTGACGAGGAGGTGGATTCTTGGTGACACCGTGAGGTGATCACTTATTCTTTTCCATACCGTGAAGATATACTGTGTTAAATTTATCAGAGATAGGGTCATTATTGAAAACATTATAATAAAGTTGTGTGCGCACAGCTGAGTGTGAAATTTGTGTATCGGTAAGATTTTAGTAGTCTCCCACGACTACAACTATTAGGGAAAGTCTACGTTTAATTTTGCACTAGACAAATGGTGAATAAAGTAACTATTGGCAAAATTTAGATAGAAAATTACGTGTGACTATAAATAACATTTTATTTTTATTTTTATTCAACGTCAAGATGGAACTCCAGACCCAGAGAAAGACATCGAACCAACGTTTCTACGGCTCCATGTGGTCTGAGATGAGCTAAACACTTTGGAGAGAGAATGTCAGGCGATGTTCGATGAGACGACGCAGAAAGAGGAATGAGTACTAAATAATTTAATTATTTGACAAACTGGTTATGGTTTTGTGGGAACATATTATTTTGTGTAAATATTTATTTAATTTTTGTCTTCGTGTTTTATTGTAGTTGGTTTGTGGTACTGACACACTTTAGTTTAGTTCATGAGCAACGTGGCATGTATTCTATCTGTATGAAGATTTTTTTTTTGTTGATGTCAAGTACACGGGGCAAGCGTACTCGAGTGCGTATCGCTACCGTAAAATGCGCGGCTAAGCGACGCAAATTGGGAACCGATATCATAACAGAAGCGAAACTGAATTAACTAGAGTAGATAATAGAATTGGTGGGAAATCTTTTTATTGTATAGATTTTTATTGTTACACAAGCTTGAGTGTTAATTGCCGTTTGTTGCATTTTTGTTAAGTGAGGGGTCATATGCCCAATGACTTTATTTGTTGATGAAGTTTCCCTCTTAGTGTCTTGGTACACAAAATCTTTGATATTTGATTGGAGTGTCGGCCCGTGGTAGAGTTGTGTTGTGTTCTGCCCTAAATGCTTTGTTGAGTCTGCAAATATGTGTTTTATGGGATAGGAGTTTTCGGGAACCCTGGTTTCTGTCTGAAGCTTTGGCCAGGTTAAGCATTTAATCCTTGCGAGGAAAATGTTGGAATCCCCTGCTACGATGTTCTTGCAATTCTTTGGAATTGACAAGAAGTGTGTGAATTTATATGTCGCGATTAACAGGTGGCGTAACGGGACTGTCTAGTCTCTTGTTATAAATAGCATGACTCAAAGCTTCGACAAGGAGGTTTTGAACACAGACGCTAATGAGTGGTAAGTGAAGGTATTTCTACGCGGCGCACTCCATCAGATAAGGAGCAAGCTGTGCTCATTAGTATTCACGGACCAGGTCTCCGTTCTTCGTAAATGTTTATCTTATATTAAAATAAAGCCTGTTTAATGATAAAAGAATTGTAATCGGTAAATGGGTGCTGTTCGCGTTTTGATTGATCGAGTCCCAGCGTGTTAGCTTATCCATGCTTTTATTTCATGTAAATATCATCGGGTTTTAGGCATCTTATTTCTTGTTTATTTATTGTCATGTTCATTTACCTCGGGTGGTCTCGATGTTCGGCCACGTTGTTGTCATGTATGTGTTGAGCAATTGAGCCATTGGGCAAGCTTCTGTTTTGCTGGGAGTTTCCTGACTCACTGCAATCTCGATGGAGATCAATTAGTTTATAAATTTTAAATGGTGGCGTGTGTCAGTAAAAATTATAATTGTTGGTATGTTATTCTACGAGTGTGTCCCATAAAGCCATAATAATGGTTTGCAGTATGGGGGTTTGCAAGCATATTGGCTGTTCCATCTGTGAGCAAATCTCCATCAAAAGTACTTATTTCTTCTCTAGCGTAGTTATACGCGTGCATACATATTAATCAGACAAGTGGAATTTGATCCACAATTTTATTTCTTTGGAGTGGACCTTTCTAGGCCACTCAGATCTGTGTAAATTATTGTACTGTGGGAGTAAAGTTCAGGGTGGACTTTGTTTATATTATTTTTTTATGTTTTGTTGTTTTTATTCAGTTATTAAATGGTGGTAATATTATTTGTTTTTCACTCATTTCTTAGTTTGTAGTTTTGCATATGGTCCTTGTATTTGTAAGCAGCCGTCTGGTATTTGAGCTCTAGTGAAAGCATATCCGGACTGAACGCTCCCCGAAGTTTGATTCCCGTATATACGACGCTGTTATATACAAGGGCACAGTAGTGAGGCAATAAGTTGTGCATTTTCTTGGCCTATTAGAAATCTCTGTTCTTATAACTATTGCGATATCTATTCCTAACCTACTTACAGCACTCTCTATGTTATGTACTTTTGTTCATATATCTCAACATTTACAGAATGGTTCACTTTCTATCACATGTCCCCTTTGTTTTAGGATAGTTCTCTTTGATCTTCCTCTTCTTGTCTGTCGTCGATCCATTATCACTTTTATTTAATTTAATATTATATTTTAATTATATTTAATTTATATAAAATTTGAGAATTATATTTAAGAATTCATAATGTACAGTCTACTTCTAATTGGACCGTACACCACGAAAATTTCAGTCTTGATCCTGACGCTGTTTTAGCTTCCTTTCTAGTTTCACCCTTGAAAGTCTTCAGTCTTGAACCGCATGAGGTGGAGATGTCCTCGCATGCTCCGTTAACTGACGTAATTCTGACTTCTGCTTTAGCTTGTTAAGTTCAGCTAAGAGGCGTGTCTATGGCTGTCTACCCCTCTCACTACGGTTGACACAGCAACAGTTTAGCTGTCTCACTGCGTGATGGTGCGAGATTATGTACAGTACGATGTTTGAAGAATCCAACCACAAAACAAAACAAGTAGTTCCGTGAAGAACTAAACAGCCTATTTTCATATATCCTACTTATATTAAATACCTCTATCATCATACAAATTTTCAGTTTGATTGCTGTAATAGATTCGTAGATATTGAGAATCGTCTAAATTTTTCGGATGGTCACAATGTTGGATTTTTAGCCTACTTTTCACATTTTGCAAAAATGAGGAAAAAGTAGTCTTATGAGATCGGGCAAATGTCTGTCTGTCTGTCTGTCTGTCCTTCTGTCTGTCTGTCTGGCTGGCTGTGTGTGTGTCCCCCCTATCAACTCCTAAACGGCTGCAGCAAACGAAACAAAATTTGGTAGGAGTAAAGACCTATACCTGAATATCTCACGGCCATATTTGAAAATGATGTCAGTGCTACCAACTGCTGAAAAATCGCATTTGAAATTTGAGCTCCATGTTGGATATCCTGGAAGGTATGAATCGGAGCTATTTCAAAATTGGCACACATATAGATAATAATATTGCAGTTTAATTTCCAGGAGGCCATACATGGCAGTGTTGCCAAAATGATTATAAGCCTGCTGATAGGTCCAAATTTTAAATGCATATAACTTCTACACTATCAATTGGATTTCAACCAAATTTCGTATGTGCAATGTGTACATAAACAGATATGACTGAGCGTATTCTTAAGAGCCATCAGGGCTGCCAACTGTTAATAAATTCTCTCAATTTATTTTAATCCAAATACCCATATATCAGAAAGTATGCAAGCCGACAGTTTTAAACTATGCACACGTATAGTACCTGACATTCTATATTAATTTGGAGTAACTTATATACGTCAGTGCTACCAACATGATTCTAAGCCTGCTGAGACGTCCAACTTTAAATTCATGTAACTTCTATACTAACTAATGGATTTCATTCAAAATTGGCACAACAATAGATCATATTATTTCAGATTATTTCTGACCAATACATGCAGGGCATTGTTGCCAACATGATTTTACGCGCGCTGTTAGATCCAATGTTTTACTGCATGTAACGTCCATGCTATCCATTGGACTTCAACCAAATTTTGTATTCTGTACCCTAAGAAATGGATCTAAGGATATATTCAGTCACCAGGGCTGCCAACTGTAGTGCTTTATTAGGCTACATTATGCCAGGTATACAGTATTTCGAACTAATTAGAAATTTCGATATTACCAACTTAATTTCGTCATTAATCATTGGCATGAATCTTAAATTTTAAGAAAAGTAGGCTCTTTAGTTCGTCACGGAACTTCTTGTTATATATAGACCTTAGAGTTATGCACTATTACATTAATATTATTGTGCAGATGTTTTATTATAACTTAAATCGCATGATTAGGATACAAGAAATAAAAGCGAGATTTTAAAATTTCGCTTTGCCGCCATCTTGAGGTTATAAAAATAACATAAATGAATTAGATGCCAGTGGATTAAAATGTATATAAGCATGTACCGTACATGTTTCACTCCACTCGGATGGTTAAATCGCGAGAAATATCCATTGGAATACTTAAATTTCGCATCACCGCCGTGTTGGATTTGTGCTCACCAGTTTATTGAACGTTCCATAGGTGAAGTTATGTTTACAGCCTCTATGCGCATACAAAATTTCAGTTTGATTGCTGCCATAGATTAACAGATATTGAGAACCGTCTAAATATTTCGGATGGTCGCCATGTTGAAATTAAATCTATATCGGCCATTGAGTTATGTACTATTAGATGAGGATTATTGTGTACGTTCATTATTCAAACGTTGATTTCGATCGCATGATTAGAACACAAGAAATAAAAACATAATTTAAAAATTTCGCACAGACCATCTAGACGTTATGTAAACAATTGAACTAAATTAGATTTCAGTGCATTGAAATTTGTATAGTCATTTTCTGTAGCAAGTTTCAGTGCGTACGGATGGTTGAATCGCGAGAAAAGTCCATTTAAATGTTTCTACTTCGCTTGGCCGCCATGTTCGTTTTGTAGTTAACAGGTTTTTGAAAGTCACCTGAGTGGACGTCTAGCGTCTAGTAGTGCCCTTTATCACCGTACAACATTTCAGGGTGATATTAGTAAAGGTTTCGGAGATACAGAATGCTGGTGAAATATTTTGCACAGCCGCCATGTTGGATTGGTAAGACGTAGTAAAATTTGAAGGGCACAGTCGGGGTCGGCCAAGATAGTACTATGACCTTACCGAGTAACATTTAAATCGCTCCAGCCGTTTAGAACTTATTAGGGGGGGACACACATACAAACGCACACACACACATACGGACAAAAGGTGATCTCATAAGCCTATTTTTTTCATAAATGAAAACAGTCTAAACATGGTACATATTACGAGTTCTATTGCAGCCTGCTGTTGGTGAACAGTAGGAGATATATTCTTATATATTCTTGCTCTTGCTCTATGCTTTGTTACTTAAGTGGTTTTATGAGAAACCATCTCCAGTATTTCTTACGAAATCGAATTCCAAATACCGCAAAGAAATAAATGATTTCACGGATATTTAGATAGTCTCCTCGGCATATTGTTGATCAGTAGAAGCGTTTTGGGGTTGTACAGTAGTAGATCAGAAATGGTCCCACTTTGTACTACACAGAGCACTGTGTATACTGCTCGTGCTAAGGTAGCACACCACCACTTGCTGTTGATTCATTTGAGGGTCTTGGGACATCTTGGTCATCAGCCCAATGTAGTTGGGTGTGTGTTGAACTTATATGAAGACCTGTATTGCTGTGATGACTATAATAGTGTGTGTAACAGTATCAGTGACAGGGATGTGGTAGGGGAGTTTGGATGGAAGAAAGAAAGGAAGGAGAAAGAAATAAAGAAAGAAAGAAAGAAAGAAAGAAAGAAAGAAAGAAAGTAGGGAGGGAAGAAGGAAGGACAGGTAGAAAGAAGCAAGGAAGTTAGTAGGTAAGGAATGAAAGAGAAAAGGGAGGATTGAAAGAAGAAAAGTAGGGAAGGAAGAAAGGAAAGAGAGAAGGAAGGATAGAAGGTAGGAAAGTAGGGAAGGAAAGAAGGATTGAAGGACGGAATGAATGGAAGTAGGGAAGGAAGGGGGGAAGAATATAAGGAAAGTAGGGGGAGGAAAGGAGTAGGGAAGGAAGGGAGAATGAAAGGAAGGGAAGTAGGGAAGGAGGCAGGATTGAAGGAAGGATGGAAGTAGGGAAGGAAGGGGGGAAGAAATTAAGGAAAGTAGGGAAGGAAAGGAGTAGGGAAGGAAGGAAGGATGAAAGGAAGGGAAGTAGGGAAGGAGGCAGGATTGAAGGAAGGAAGGAAGGGAGGAAGGAAGGATGGAAGTAGGGAAGGAAGGCAGGATTGAAGGAAGGAAGGGAGGAAGGGAGGAAGGATGGAAGTAGGGAAGGAAGGCAGGATTGAAGGAAGGAAGGGAGGAAGGAAGGAAGCATTTGTGTCAGGAGCTGACACTTGTAGAAGCGAGCTACCCAGCTGATGACAGATGGGGTGTTCGTGATTGGGTGCCATATAATAGTTCGCTTGACATACTGTAACTTGTAGTACTCGAGTAGGCTATTACACTTTATGTAATGGTGGAGCGATTTGGTGGAAGAAAATGCCCTGTTATCATCGTAATTATTCTGCAGGTGGGACGTTTTTATTAGCTTTTCCCCTTTAGGTGACTTGTCTGTTCAGAGGGCAGAAAATTACAGGTTTGGACGGTTTTATCAGCCTGGTACGCGCAGAGTGACCGCCTGACGTCACCAGGTGCCGTGTCGAGAGCTCGTTTAGGTCAGGACCCCAGCAACACCTGCAGGGATTTTAGTTTATGGGCTTCCGACACACCCTTCGATTAATATCACAATTGCTCAATTATATCATAAATATTGAATTCAATCTGTGCTTCTGCATAAAGTCAGAGTAGGCCATGTGTCTAGGTTGTTAACACAGCTTAGGGTCGAGTAGTGACCTCTCATTGGCTATGGCAGGCGTAACATTCGCCATCCGAGCTCATCTCTAAGGCTATTCATTAAATGTAGCAGTTCTCGGTTCATTCCAGTTTAAACCACCAACTGATGAATCTTGAAACCTATTCATCTTTACGAAGAAGGGAACATTTTGACGGACTATTTTGAATTTTCCCCTAAAACTTTGTATTTAACCCGAATGAGGAGTGTAATTTCTGTCTGTTTGTCGTTTCTCAGCGTTAAAACCCTTGGAGTGAATGGCATGAAAAGTCGTAAGTAAGTAAGTAAGTAAGTAAGTAAGTAAGTAAGTAAGTAAGTAAGTAAAAATTATTTTTGTTCCACATTGGAAATGGACGTAGGGGTTAAAAGGAAAAGGAGAGGGAAGATTGTAGTTTTACGTGACCGTGAATCTTGTGATTATAAGCCACGGGACCTCCTTTTTACGTGGAATCCGAACCACAGGACATGGCATTTCACTTCGAAAATCTCACATGCATTGACCGGGAAACGGGGATAAAAGGATGTCCTAAATTCCGTCAGTACGCGATCTGTATGCATCGCTTGACTGGTTACGTGGCGTTCTCGCCTGCTGTTCTCAAGGTTGCAGGATCGAATCCTGGCGCACTTGACATTTGAGGTTGCGTAAACGAGAGGAGGTGTGTCGGTAACGTTAAAGACCCCCTTTGGGGCAAATTTTCGGCACCTCGGTGTCTCTAAAAGTCGTAGTAGTTAAAAGGGACGTAAAATCATTATCATTATTATTATTATTATATTATTATTATTATTTTTTTTTTTTTTTTTTTGACTGGCCATGTGTACTTCATTTCTTATCTTAAGAAGATGGGGAAAGTGGATTCACCAGATTGTATCTACTGTGTTAATGAGGTAGATAGTGCTAATCACACCTTCTTCTCTTGTGGACGGTGGGTCCAAAATAGGCAGTCTCTTCAAGATGAAATTGATGTAGAGATATCTCCTGACAATATTGTTGCGGTAATGCTACAAAATGAAGAACATTGGAAACTTGTAGCAAGTTTTGTTGAAGATATCCTCCGAACAAAGAAGACGGATCTGGATCGCCACTGAAGATAATTCATTACGGAAGAGTGCCCTGCGGGCAAATATAAAATGACTCTAGCCTGAAGTAATGTGCTAAACGGTTCCAGGCTAGTGTTCAGAAGTAAAGGGGGAGTTTTAGTCGGTAGTCTGCTACTCAGTAGCAGGAGCCCGACACTCTGTGCGTAAATGCATTTCTTCCCCTAAAAAAAAAAAAAAAAAAATATATATTATTATTATTATTATTATTATGTGTGCATCCCTTGACATGATTAGGCCAGATGCGACTCAATTACTAAATTTATCCGAGAGCATCGCAAGGTGAGGTGAATGTGTAACGACAAAGATCGAATGAATGTGTCACAATCAATCAATCAAGCATATGAGAAGTCAGAAGTTGTCATGATTCACTTTGCACGGACTGTGTAGTGAGTCCATACGCACGCTACAATCTCAGTCTCTGGACAGGAGTAGAGACGATCGATTCTCTTCAGACCTTATTCTTACTGCTGCTTAACTCCACTGGTATTTCTCTACAGAGAATGCGCTAACGTTGATTTCTTGCTATGTTACTAAGTAAAGTACAGTAGAACTCCAATTATCCGAATCAATTGGGACCGGACTCCATTCGGATAATCAAAAATTCGGATAATTAGATTTTACGAAAAATGGGCGTACATACATATGTATTTTAGAGAAAAAGAGGTTATTTTTGGTACTGTATACATTTTAAATTATGTAATTAATCAAAAGAGCCGGCCCCATGGTGTTTGGGTAGCGCTCCTGCCTCTCACCCGGAGGCCCTGGGTTCGATACCTGGCTCCCTCAGGAATTTTAGAAACTGGCGTGGGGGCTGGAACAGGGTGCACTCAGCCTCGTGAGGACAATTGAGTAGCTGTCTGACAGTGAAGCAGCGCCCTGGCCACGAAAACCAAGATTAACGGCCAAGGGGACCCGACGCGCTGACCACGCGTCACCCTAATATCTGCAAGTCAAACGGCTGGGCAGCGGTCTCTTGCATGGGCTGTACTGCCAAGGGTTATTATTATTATTATTATTATTATTATTATTATTATTATTATTAATATTATTATATAATTAATCAAAAGATACAGTGACATGTGCTCCAGGCCGGCCGGCGACGGACGACAACTGTAGGCTATAGTACTGTACGATGACGCAGTGACTCATCATCCCAATAATGTTCGCGCTGCGCCTACACTGTGCCGGCTGCCGAGGCCTGTCGCACTCCTCTGGGACAATGATTAAATGAATGACAGATGAAATGAAATGGCAGTGGAGAGTGCTGCTGGAATGAAATTGTGACAGGGAAAACCGGAGTATCCGGAGAGAAACCTGTCTGCCTCCGCTTTGTCCAGCACAAATCTCACATGGAGTGACCGAAATTTGAACCACGGACCCAGTTGTGAGAGGCCAGTGTGCTGCCGCCTAAGCCACGGAGGCGTTACATGAGATATTTATCACAAAATAACACGCTGTTATGCTTTGATGTTGACGGACCGAAACACTTTCTACATAATAGAGTTACTGTGGATCATGATAAGCAATAGTGATCCAAGCACCAAAATACCAAACAGAGATATTGATCAATTTGTAAACCATCTCATTATAAAATCTGTTTAACAGGTATCGTCTCCAAAACTGAGGGAACATTGAGTAATTATGTACATTTTAGTACGATTGTGTTACATCCTAAAGATATTATAGCTTTATGCCTTGATATGGCAATAATGTCACTTGGATCATTTACGCTTAACTAAAAAAATTGTATGCTGCGTTTAGTAAAAATGGATCGGCCACTACAGTTTGAACATTGTACTGTTGGTTAAGTAATGTAACATATTTCAACAGTATATTCATTTCACACAAACAGTATGGACAGAGCTAACATGAAAGATTATTCAGTACAGTGTCCCGTTTAGCACAGTATTCAGCATTTGTGCCAAGTGGTTTCATCTTCTACAAAATCGACGACACCATTAAACCCTTCAATGTCATCGACGACTTCATTATGTGCAATAAGAGACTGATAGAAGGGCTTGGCATCACAGGGAATCAAATGTAACATAGAATTCTGATCGTGCAATTTCGGTCGAGATATGGCTTTCCCTTGAGGCCACAGTAGTTCAAGGAGTGAATAAAAATGGAGTTAGATGGCCTTCCCCGCTGTGTCTTCTGAAGGTCCACAGAGACATAAGCATTATCATTATGGTCTGTTTTTATGTACAGCTTGAATGTATCATCCTTTTTCAACATTATTTCGCGAATTTGGATCAAATTAATTTTGTTTCCTGTGGTGTCAACCTTACGGTTAACAATGCTTTTCTCCATTTGGGAACATCCAACAAAATCACTGGTCTTTATTTGAGTTACAACAATGTCTTGTCAGGACCATGAGAAATAGTATTTGGAATTAGTACAACATTTCCGTTGAGACAACACAACGCAATAATGCCATTTGTATCACTATTACAACATACATGGCGTTCGGATAAGTTTTGCTAAACTGGAAAGGTGACATGGCGAAATGGCGCTTGGTTTAACTGCCGTTAGATGGCAGATCCTTGCAGCTGTCGCTTGGATCATTTTTGATAAACAATAATAGATGTCCCTGGACGCGCTGACATGGTAATCTCAATATTACGGTTTTGGCGCTTGGATCACTATTGCTTATCATGGTTCAATTTACTCCACTATTAGCGATTTGGAGAGCAAGGCTGTCCTAGAAAAGGCGTTCCCATATTCTGTTTTCTTAGAATACTTTTCATTCGTTTCTTCGGTGACGGGCATATTACCTAGAGGTTGGCTAGTGAAAGCTAGTCTTAGATATTTGCATTCTAGTGACTGAAGATAAAATGCAGAGTGTATACGATTTTTTTAAATTCCCAGTTCCTTTGACTGGGTGATAACGAACTTGAAATACCGAAAACAGGTATCCACTACTGGCATACCTATGTACACAACGCAGTACCCAACAGTGCTCCTCATGGTGTAGAGGCTGCCACCTGTGAGGTACGGGTTTGAATGCCGATTCCGCCAAATAATTTATTTTTGGTTTGAGTGTCGGAACGGGGTATACTCAGCCTGGTGAGACGAAACTGAGGAAAGGTTGGTTCGATTCCCACCTCACCCATCCTAAAAGTGGTTTTCCACGGCCGTGTCCTTCCCCATGCTAACCTTAGTTACAAATACTCGTACACATAATACTGCAAACATCACAATAACCCAGATTATAAGACAAATTATGCACACACGCTAGCACATGGAGCTGATGACCAAGCTCCTAGATGAAACAACTACTATACCGGATTAATCCGTCTGTCTGAGAGTAGTACAACACACATGGCGTTCGGATCAGTTTTGCAAAACTGGAAACCTATAGGCAGCTGCAAAGTCTATAGGTTTTACACCTTATGAGGTTTATATTATTTTTGATTATCACATCGACATTCCAAAATTTAAATAGATTACATACTGTAAGTCCTACAATAAAAGTTCAATGTCGGTTTAGTTCACGTTTAGTGTCGATTGAGCAGAGCGGGTTGACTGTGAGCCTGGGGGTAGGGGAAACTATTGCACTCTCAAAAGCGGAGAATATTTCGCTATTCAAAAAGCTAGTGATAACAATTTTCATCGAGAGATGGCGACTCCTGTTCCCTTATAACACAACACGGGTGAGCGACCTTCTAACTTCCAGTATGGCCATCACAATTTTCTTTCATATAGGCCTATTTTATTTATATAATTTTTGTGTTAGGTTATTCCCATTTCCGACGGGGTCAAGGATGAGCTGTGATTAAATTGTATGTGGTGGATGCTTTTTACGGTCGCATGCCCTTTCTGACGCCAACCTCATGAGAGGATTTAATGAGAGTTTATTTTGTTGGTTTCTTTTTTTGTTTTTGTTTGTTTAGCGTATTGCTTTTAGTGCCGGGAGTGTCCGAGGACATGTTTGGCTCGCCAGTTTTGAAGCTGCTTCGAGACGGACACCCAATGGGTGAGCTACAAGTATCGTTGAGGAGGAAAGTTGGAATGGAAGGTTGAGGAGTTGGAAGGTAGCGGCTGTGGCCTATAGTTAGGGACCAACCCCGGCAATTGCCTGGAAGGAAGATGGGAAACCACAGAAGACCATCTTCAAGGTTGCCCGCGGGGGGATTCGAACCTCCTCGCCTCCCGGATGTGAGCGACTGCCAGCAGTCATGCCGTAACGACCACGGCTAACTCACCCGGTAATGAGAGATCAAATGATTGAAGGTGAATGAAACTGGGCAAGGATGTGGAAGGAAGCGGCCGTGGACTGTCAGAAGGTACCGTTCCAGCATTTGCCTGGAGTTGAAAATGGTAAACCACGGAAAACCATTTCAAGGACGGCCAACGGTGGGGTTCGAAGCAACGTCTATCGAGTCCGCCGAGAGCTTGGCCCCATGGCCTAGCGCTTCGCTTTAGCTAGTGTAGCTACCGCTGTCGGTTGTTAGGTCATACTCTATGTTCATAATAATGTTGTTACGTTTAAGGAATGAACCTATAAATGCTTTATTTCAGGCCTAGGTAACATTTATAGCACACTTTTAATTTTCGTGTCACGGGACGAATACCAGTCCTACAGGCAATAATGACAGTTTAAGTTTATCATCATTAGTTCATAGAAATGTTATTTAGTGTGTGCTGACAAGTTAGTGAACTACAAAGGATAACTTTTAACAAGTTACAGTTATTTTAATTCAAGCAAGTTGTCTCTATTGCATGACCGTTGAACTTTTTAAACTTGGTGTTATAAGTAGGCTTGTGATGACAAGAGCTCTAGCCCAAGTGCTGAAAGCAGTCTACGCCAATGTCTAAGAGACATTTCAAGGACGGCCAACGGTGGGGCTCGAAGCAACGTCAATCGAGTCAGCCGAGAGCTTGGCCCCATGGCCTAGCGCTGCGCTGTATAATTATTGTCAGTGACTGAATATAGATTTCAGAAGGCAAGGCTGATCAGCATGTTTATGCAAGCTAGGATGAGAAGTACGTGCGGAATAAGGCCAGTATTGATTATGCTCAAGCAGTCTTCTATGATGTGTACTGTATTTGTGGACGCATAACTGTCAATTCTGTTGCATTGGAGAGACCCCGTGTTAGTATCATTACTGCATCTGCTGCTGTCCACCTCGTGACGTAGTGACTAGTATTCTTGCCAGTCACCGTTGAGATCCGGGTACGATTCCCGGCTGTATTAAGAAATTTAATTCTAGCCTGAGGTATGGACTGGGATTCACTCAGCCTCGTGTGACATAACTGAGAAGAGGTGGGTTCAAGTCCTACCTCAGTCATCCTAGAATTGGTCATCCTCCTTCTACTCCAGGCGAAGACCTGGATGGTATCTTAATTAAGGCCACGGCCGCCTCTTACCCAATTACAAATTCACCCAATAGTACAGCCATCACAATGACACAGATCACCAGACAAATACCTCACTCACCCAATGTCGCGAAACCCCTTAAATGAATCAACAACAAAGCACCTTCAGTCAGATTTAGCCCATGTTGAGTCGAGAATCTATTCAATGTCTGCCTTTTGTTAAGTAGCGATCAATGGAATATATGCATACGTCTATATATTTAGGTGGTCTCCATTCTTCCCCTAAAACTATTGCAGAAAATTCCGTTCCATATTCGTTAGCATTATATACCTACATACTCTCTTTGACTTTTACAAAAATCACGTGCATGTACGCTGTTGGAATGGCCTGGCATATTTAATTCCCTCGAAGAGGCAAATTCCACGAATAAATAGTACTTTTGATCATATTTGGGTTTATTACTGTGTATACAACGAACGCTGAGATAAATGATAAAACGGTGTGAGATAAAAGGAAATATTTTAAGTGAAAGAGAGAGCCGACCGTATCCATGGGGAAACGACTGTCTGGTCCTTGTTTAAGACCTATAGTACTACTAGTAATACACCCCCCCCCCCCCCCGATTTAAACTAAGCCTTTTAAACGAATGTTATACAGTGAGCAAATTAAATACTTGCATTTCTTCCCCTTGTTATTCTCGTTTCTACAATGCCAGGAATAAGGTGAGGTAAGTCTCTGTGGTAGACAAATGGTTTCCTCGACCGGATGCCCTTCCAGGGGCCTACTTCGTAAGAGGAGTTTATGAGACATGAATTCAATGAATACGACAAGGAAGGAAGTGACCAAAGCAAATAGCGAGAACCGGCTCGCCATTTTTCTGGAGTTGAAAATAGGTATCCATTTGAAACCATTTATAGGCCTGTCGATGGTAGGGATCAAACCAACGTGTCATTTAAGACCAGAGACAGCCTGGCCCCCTGGCCTTGCACATTAATGAACACAGCTACCCCAGTCGGTTTAGAAATATAAAATAAAACTCAATATAATAAAATTTCAGATGGCCAAAACGTATCCAAACCATCTTCATATTCGGCACTTGTAACCAGCTCTTCAATGGGTGAAGACTGTTGGCCTAAAGTCACAGGGGTGCCAGTCTAACAAAGCAAACCTTAGTATAACAATCTAAGCATTGTTTCTCTCCTCCTCCCAGCCACACACGCTGCCTCAATGCCAACTAGCTACTCAATTGTCCTCGCGAGGCTGAGTGCACCCCATTCCAGCCCTCACGTCATTTTCTAAAATGCTTGACGGAGCCGGGAATCGAAACCGGGACCTCCAGGGGAGAAGCAGGCGCGCTACCCCAACCCCACAGGACTGGCATAGAGAATTATTACACATCAAATTTAGTGTCTATAGCGTTCACTATTTTGGAGAAAATCGTCATTTTTCTGGCATACGAACGGAAACATCACTGCTGTCGCCAGCTACTTCAGAAGCTCGTTCGCGTACAGCCTGGAAACGAGTTGGGCTCTCTTGTGTTCGAACCCTGTGGCGTAGCAGTGCGCGTTAAATCGCTCACCACGGCCCCGATGGGGAACTGGACAGCAAGTTCGGATTTCGAAGATCGGAGGTTCAAAAATCTCAGCGCTGACTGCGGCTATCCTGAGTTTGGTTCTTCCCCGTTTCCTTCACCCCCCCCCCCCCTCCCTCAGGCAAATATCGACAGACTACTTGATCCTAATAAATAGACGACACTTTGTGTGTGGTCGGAACTTGAATTGTATGCCGGTTCTAGGTACTGCGCGCTCTTGGCCAACATAAGGAGGAGCGGAAAGGCCTTGGCCACCCTACCGCACGTAAACTCCGGCTGAGGATAGCCTCTTCAAAGGCTCTGACCTGCCATCGGGCACCAGAGAGACTCAGGTTGTATGTCTACCCCTTATTACTCCCGTTTCCAACGGTGTTCGGGGATGAGATGCGCTGAAATTCTGTGTGGTGGATGGTTTTAACGGCCAGATGCCCTTCCTGACGCCAACCTCGTGAGAGGAGTTCATGAGAGATTAAATGAATGAAGTTGAATGAAATTGGGCAATGATGTGGGGAGAAGCGGCCGTGGCCTGTCAGAAGATACCGTCCCAGCATTTGCCTGGAGTTGAAAATGCGAAACCACGGAAAATCATTTCAAGGACGGCCGACGGTGGGGCTCGAACCCACGTCTACCGAGTCCGCAGAGAGTTTAGCCCCATGGCCTAGTGCTGCGCGTTACCGAGCGTAGCTACCGCTGTCGGTCCAGAGAAACACAGGTTGTAAGACAAAATTAAACACACACCCAAGTACACACATCCGATCGCCAAGGTGCAAGAGAAACTTCCTGTGTAAACAGTAGCAAATCACCTAGGTTGTCAGAGCGCTTCATAGCGTTCTCCTACCCCCAACCTCTTCTCTACCCCCTCCCCTCATCTTCTTCGTCTCTTTGCATACCTTCCTTCTGTGCTGCATTTCCAGATATTCTATGGCCAGATTGCGTATTATTTACATGTTTATTTGCAGGTATGCGGATGGATTTATGACAAAAAGACCCAGACGCCATTGCTCAGATAGATTGTCACAATCTAGTTTTACAGTAATGTCCCACATGTCCTCAACCATTGACACGGTAAGTCCCTGGAGACATGTGACATAGGCTTACACTGGTCTTCTTTTACTTCACGTGCTTCACCGCAGCAAATTGTCAAACACGTTCTGCTATTTCTAGAACACCTGAAAGAAATTACATCAGAATAAACAAGTGTAATAATTAATCTAATATGATTTCTTTCAGGTTTAGGGAGCAGCACCCATTACAAGATGGGTACAATCGTGTTGACCGACTGAAAGGCATTTAAATGTAATTTACTAAGGCAACACAGACACATGGCTTCCAACACGATAACAGTGTAGAACAGTAGATAGACTACTCACTAGGCTATCCTCTATGTATGGGTAGGCTATATCCTTATGGAAAGGAGGCAAATGGAAATTAAACTGTTAAATCATTGCAATATTTTGCTAAAGGCAAGCAAATATGAAAATACAATTGATCGTAAGGCGAATACTCAAGTAACCTGCACCAAGATGAAAGGTAATTTTAATAATAATAATAATAATAATAATAATAATAATAATAATAATAATAATAATAATAATAACAATAATAATAATAGTAATAATAATAACAATAATAATAATAACAATAATAATAATAATAATCATAATAATAATAATAATAATAATAATAATATAGCCTAATAATAATAATCATATATATCTTCAGTTTTCTTCTTAACAAGAAAACAAAGGTGGCGTGGTTCACCGAAGTAGAAAAAGACCTGCGTGTAGTGGGAATAACCAAGGAGGATATTCAAAAACGTGCTCCACTAAAGTCGAAACTCCAAGAACATCATGGATTCCAAGAAAAGCCAAAACTAAAAACTGGCAAGGCATGGACTGAAGCGAGAAAGGAACGGCATAGGGAACGAATGCGGGAATACTGGGCGAATGTTAAGGCCCAAGCGCAAAGACATGGAAAAGGGCAGTTGAAATAGCGTGGTCCGTAGATGGCCGAAACGACAGCAAGAAGAAGAATATCCCATTGTGTTTTACAATTACTATCTTATCTGATGAAATATTTTAGAGCTACCCTCCTAGCAGGAGGCCTTTGCCCTTTATGGGATTTACTAATGGCTAATAATACTAATAATAATAATAATGGTCGTTATCCATGGCCCCTAATATGCATGGCTACTTGAGTCTTCTCACGGCACATGTGGGTAGCAAACTGCACTGTCGACTAACCTCAAGCTCTAAATTTCATGATGCAGTGGAAACGAGTTGCCATGCTGTGCCCATGGTTGCAGAGTTGAATCCTAGCGCAGTCATTTGACATTAATTTGAGGGTACGCAAATGTGAGGGAGCCATGTCTGTAGATTTATTGGCACGTTAAGAACCCCTTCGGGGAAATATTCTGGCACCCTGGCGTATCTAAAATCCTCAGTAGTTAAAAAGGGACGTAAACCAATAACATTATTATTATTATTATCCTGACTTCATTACATTCGTGCATCCAACCTCTAGCTTAAAAGAAGAAAAGCATATATTTGCTTCTCATGTGAAATAGATGTTAAAATTTAAATGAACATATGTGGAAACCCTGCAGAATCATTCATTTAAAAGAAGAGGACAATCGGAAACAACATTTAATTGAAATTTTAGCATAGTTCATCGGGTGATATTTGTATGATCAGCTTTCGTCTTGTTTATTTAGGATTAGAGTGGTAAGCCTTCTTGGAACATGGCGTACAGTGTAATACGGGAATGGCGTGGTGGCTGGCTCATTAACACGTGCAGACCGCCCTCAGCTGCACTCAGGCTGGAATGCTCCTCTAAGGATTACACGCCAAGGTTGTAAACGTGACATCCGTAACGGCACCATAAGCAACAAGCACAGTGGGTCATCACACAAATTACAGCCCCCTCTCACAAGCAACCGATATTTACAATAGGCTACGGGATTATGAAGTTAAATACATTACCAAAACTGGGAGCCACAGATGATTGGATATGAAGGGGCGGCGAGACAAAATATGACCAAGTTCAGCCCTTAGTAATACAATTACTGCGATGGTTATGTGGAGCTGTGAATGAGGTTAACAGAATGGATGGTATGGCCAAGTACGCAGCGTAATGTGAGCCCTGGCTTACATCTCCCGCTAAAACAAGCCATCGCGAGGGGAGCTCAGGCTGAGATTCGCCTCTCCTTAGCAACCATTTCGCCGCACAGCGCAGCGTCGTAATTAGTCTGACAGGTTTACCAAACACAGGCGCGACACTGTCAAACATCTTAGTAACAACTGCACCTTTCTCATCGGCTCTGTATATTCGCAATGTTGTGGTGATAACTTGAATCTACCATAAGTCACTGTCGGATGTTCAGCAGCAAACGAACTTTCCTGCTTTCTTGACCCACAATGGCATTGCACTTCCACAAACACCACACATTTCCAACAATGGTTGCTAAGGTAGGGGCAAGACAAGTCACGCCCCCATGAACCTCATGATATAATCGTCTTAGATGCCATTTTTCAGTGTAATCGGAATTTAATATATTTCAGGAATAGGGAGCCACTCTTTACAATTAGGTACAATCGTGTTGACCGGCTGAAAAACATTAAATTGTGACTTCCTGAAGATTAATATACTTGGTGCCATCAGTTGAAAGCCTTTTACCTGACGCCTGCTACCCACAGTGACAGGTTTATGAGGGATTACTACTCGGAATAACTACCGGCACTTCTTTCAAAACCTTTGTCCCATCCCTTTACTAATTGAGAGCACGTGCCTGCTAGGCTTGGGTCAGATTTACGGCCTTATGGACTCTAAGCTCTTTACTCTTGGAGGCAACCATAACAGAGGTTCAGGATCCATAATCTTGAAGGTAAGGAACTCATGACTCTATGGCTTACAATGAATACTACGAGTATTTACATCCTAAAATATCCAAAGAATGTTACCATGTGATATAGAGCTGGCCAGTCCCTATGTGGTGTCACAAGCTACAAGGATCCAGCCCAGTATAGATCGATCTTAGAACGTGTACCCAAAACTCAACATGATAGTAAGCACCGAATCTGATAATTTGATTTACAGTAGTTACCACCCACCTACGACCCAGAAAGTTCCTGAGTGATGATCCGTTCCCCTTAAATTCGACAAGAATTTCGGTGCAATTACCTACATTGTGGGGAGAACACTGTAGAAGGACTCAATTAAGAGAAAACAAAGCAATTCTATCATGCTGTTCATTGCGCAAACTCATGGAAGACATCACCCCTACAGCACTGTAGAGGGTTTCTTGGTGGAAGAGTGATTGAGAAAAATGTATTTTAAATAGAATACCTTAAATTCCAATCACTTATAGACAGAGGTGTAACGGAGTGACATTCATTACGACATCTTCCTTTAGTTATAACAATTATTTATTGCATGACACATTCTGAAGGCAAAACGTATGGTAGTTAATAGTAGTAAAAGAAAGAAAAACACAAAGCAAAATATATACACACACAGCAACATAATGATTTCTAAAAAAGCGCGTAGTGTCATGACCACAAAATACCTACACGTGAGGAGAAACGAACTTCTTCTGTGTGATAAAGCCATGTTAATAATATCATATAAACACGAAATAATAATTGACATATACGCCTACATCCCGACAATTATACCGGGTGGTCCAACAGCCCCTTGCAATCCAGTGTTATGTATCCCGTCACATGTACCACAATTTTCAAAGACATCGGTCCCTCTCCCTAAACCGGGGTAATATAACGAGATGTGTGTTTACGGGCTAGAAGACAGCAGCAATAGTGAGTGCCACTATTAATTCAGTATGGGTACCATACCCGTAAAACGAGCACAGATACGCAGAACACGTACTTTAAAACAGGAGGTGCACGCACAGACCGAGAGCAGGTATTGTATGGACTGGGAAGTGAGCGCTACAGGTCAAGCGTCGCAGTAGCTCACATAACAAGCGCGTGGTAGGTTATGTGATAGTTGATATTGCTCTGGGGTTTGAAGGTTTAACTCCCATGCAAATGTTTTCTTTACATGCAGTTGCCTGGGATCTGGCAAGGTTGTATACATCATAGTTTTCACAGACTGATTTGCTTATTTGCCCATGTAAAAGACCATGTCACCGCGGAGGCCCGGGTTCCATTCCCGGCTCTGCCACGAAATTTAGTTCTGGTACGGGGTTCACTCAGCCTTGCGGGTCACACTAACTGAGGAGAGGTGGGTTCGCTTTCTGCCTCAGCCATCTTGAAAGTGATTTTCCGTGGTATCCCACTTCTCCTCCAGGCGATTACTGGGATGGTTCCTTTCGATAGGTCCACGGCCGCTCGTCTTCCCACTCCCTTTGCTGCCCTTTCCTTCATTAGACCCAAGTTCGTGGTCGCCTGGGCGATTGGCTTGACATCATCCCCAGTTGTATCTGCTGACAAGGGGTGTCCAGCTCCGAGACTCCGTACTGGAATGCGACGGTAGGGAACTGATCCCTCGCAGAGTCCGAGGGTGAAGCCGAGCTTTGAGGGTAAGCGACCAAATAAATAAAATAAAATAAAAATACCGTATGTATCATTGCATAAGCTATTGTGCTGGGTTGGACGAGGATGAGGAGCCGATGGTCTGTAGCTAGGGAACAGGCAACCAGTTAGCTACGTCGTACATGTTTCAAGCTTCGTAGGCCACAAGTAGGACAAATTGAGCGATGGCAGGTCAGTATGTAGCTGCGAGACCTCTCTTCCTTCGAAGCAATTCACAACACAAAGCTTATTCACTGCCTCGAGATGTATTCCGCGACGAGTGTGTGGATATGTTACTTATATATGAAGAAGCTCGACTGCATACCAGGCACAACGCCTGTACCAAGAACGCTATCCGGATAGCCTGTAACCGACAAGCATGGTATTATATTTCGGAGTGTGGAAAGACGCCTGCGGGATACTGAATGCCTGGGAAGGACACGGCCTCTTCGAGACCATCGAGTGACGTTCTGCTCACAATGAAGAGGTTGTGTTTGACGCTATCCGGCGTAATCCTCACACCGGGTGAGTTAGCCGAGGTCGTTACGGCATGACTGCTGGCAGTCGCTCACATCCGAGAGGCGCGGAGGTTCGAATCCCCCCGCCGGCAACCTTGAAGATGGTCTTCTGTGGTTTCCCATCTTCATTCCAGGCAAATGCCGGGGTTGGTCCCCAAGTATAGGCCACAGCCGCTACCTTCCAATTCCTAGCCCTTACATTCCAACTTCCCCCTCCCCCCCCCAAAGGTACTTGTAGCTCACCCATTGGGTGTCCGTCTCGAAGCAGCTACAAAACTGGCGAGCCGAACATGTCCTCGGACACTCCCGGCATAAAAGCCATACGCTAAAAAAAAAAAAAAAAAAGTAATCCTCATACTAGCAGACGGGCCATTGCACAGGAGACGAACATCAGTCGAGCGTCTGTTATGCGGATATTGCATATCCACCGATTTCACCCGTACCATCTGCAGTTACACCAGGAGCTCCATAGTCATGATTTTGATGCCCAGGCGGTGTTCTGTTAATGGATCCTACAGCATGTGGACACTGATCCTGATTTTCTAGCGACCATCTTATTTACAGACAAGCACGATTCCGCAACAATGGAACCATAAATCGCCATAATATGCAATACTGGAGTGTGGATAATCCCCATTGGGTGTGACAGAGAGCTTTTCAGGCACAGTGGGGTGTAAATGTATGGTGTGGCATCATGGGTGATAACCTCATCGGTCCCCATTTCTTTGAGGGTCATCTAACGGAACAACGCTATCTGCGTTTCCTTCAAAATGAAATACCACCGTTTTTGGAACATGTGCCACTCCTTGACCGCTGCAGGATATGGTTTCAACATGACGGAGCTTCACTGCACGCGGCGGTGGTCGTCCGGAAGCATATTCATGTGACGTATCCTGATAAATGAATTAGACGGGGAGGACCTGTCGCCTGGCCCGCCAAATCACCCGATCTTACGCCCCTGGATTTTTTTTATGTGGGGCCATGTAAAACAACTGGTGTATGCACAGGAGCAGGCCGGTCCTGGTCACCTTAGTCAGCTCATCACCGAGGCATGCCGATCTGTTTCGCCAGAGATGTTGCAACGAGCCAGACGGTCCTTACAACATTGCGCGCAGCTTTGTACCGACCACGGAGGTCGTCACTCCGAGCAGGTGCTGCGTTAACGCCGTGGATAACTGAAATCCTGTCTCATGTTTCCTATCCTCAATCAACCCAGCTCCACACCAACGGCCCTTTTCAGGGCCAAATAAACAAATCAGTCTGTAAAAAACTATTAAATATACAACCTCGCCACATCCCAGGCAACTGCATTAAAACAAATCATGGGACTTTAACCTTCGAACCCTCGAGCACTGCCAACTATCACATATCCTACCACGCGCTTGTTATGTGAGCTACTGTGACGCTTTACCTGCAGCACGCACTTCCCAGTCTATACAATACCTGCTCTCGGTCTGTGCGTTCACCTCCTGTTTCAAAGTACGTGTTCTGCGTATCTGTGCTCGCTTTACGGGTTCATTCGTGGTACCCACACTGAATTAATAGTGGCGCTCACGATTCCTGCCGTCTACTAGCCCGTAAACACACATCTCGTTATATTACCCCAGTTTATGGAGAGGGACCGATGTCTTTCAGAATTGTAGTTCATGTGACGGGATGAATAAACCTGGATCGCAGGAGGGCTGGTGGACCACCCGGTATAATATGCCATCACCAATTCTAAACTTCAGCTGTGTTATACAGTGTAGTCTAGGATACCACCTAGGCCGTTTTCATGATTTCCTTTGCTTCTTCTCTTTTGATTTTCAATCTCACGTCCCCATATAATCTTGAGCATATCGAGACAAAAAATAAGGTTACAGTGATCGAAGACTTTCTTTTTATTTCTCACCACATAGGCCTGAAAAAGATAATAATAATAGACTACTTTTACCGGATTTACGTCCCTTTTAACTACTCTGGCTTTTAGAGACGCCAATGGGCCGGAATCTTGCCCCGAGGGGGATCTTTAGCGAGCCAGTAAATCTACTGACACGGCTCCCTCGCATTTGTGCATTTGCGCATACACAAGAATGTGGTAGAATGACAAAATTGTTTTCCAATTTAAGTAGGCTCATACACCGTGAGGTCTCCTCCGTGGTGTAGTGGTCAGCATAATTTGCTGCCACCCCGGAGTTCCGAGGTTCAATTCACGGCTCTGCCAAATGATTTAAAAAGTAGTATGAGGACTGTAACGGGGTCTACTCAGCCTCGGGTGGTCCAAATGAGTAGAGTGGGTTCGATTCCCACTTCAGCTATCCTCGGAGTGGTTTTCCATGGTTTCCGACTTCGTCTTCAAGCAAATGCCGGGATGATACCTAACCTGAGGACACAGCCGCCTCCTTCCCTCCTCGTTGCCTAACCCTCCCAGTCCCCTCATAAGGTCCCCTGTTCGCTTTGCAGGTGAGGCCACCTGGGCGAAGTGCTAGTCACACTGCCCAGTTGTATCCCCCGACTCAGAGTCTCAAGCTCCAGGATACTGTCCTCAGTGGCGGTAGAGGTGGGATCCCTCGCTTAGTCCGTGGGAAGAGACAACCCTGGAGGGTAAAACGTTAACGGAAAAAATACACTGTGAGATGTAAAAATGTTCGATATTTCATTTTTTGCGCTTTGTACATCTGTTAAGTATTACAACTGATTTCATCGGTTGGCTGAGATATACCGTCGGCTGTTACATGAGACCACTTGCACATCTGAACATGAAATCCTATTTTCCGGTAAGTTTATCTTTTGGGAGGGGAAAACGCAATATCTCCGGAACTAGCAACTGGAAGCAACTTGGCATAGATGTCCCTGCTTGTGCCCTTTAGAAAATGAACAACGATTATAACATTATTTTTGAAAATTATTATAAGATATTTAGAAAATTAAACAAAATATGGAATTTATGAAAGTCAGCTTTACATATTTGTACGACGTTCAATATAATTTATTATCCTCTTAATGTATCTATTTTCTTTACACGTGGAGAAATTCATTCAATTTAGACCAGTAGTATTTGGTTAAAATTTATTTTCTGTGATTCATAAAGTTAAAATTCATGAATAAGGTTTTTGTAATAACTTATGTATTCTTTGTTTTTAAATACTAGGCTCATTCATATTTCAAATAGAACCACTATATTTCTGCTGTACATTTTCCAGTTGCCATAGTTCTGTGTTGCTTACTAGTGAAGTTATGATCCTATTCTTGTCTGTGTATGTAAATTCCCACAAACGGTGCATGTGCCCCATTAAGGGTGAACCTATAACTCTGATGCCCTCAGAAACGTGAGCCCAGCCTTCATGAAAAACTGGGGTGACAAACTACTGCACGTCTCGCTGCCTCTGACATAAGGAGTGATTTAGAGTGCAATTTTACCAGCATCACTGTTTCACACGTATTAGTTATGAGAAAAGGGACACGTGGTCGGTCCAGGTAAAAACGCTGCGGTAATAGGTTAGCCAGTGACTTAACGCCAGGAAAAAGCACGATGCAGTAAAAGGGCCAACGTCTCGGGAGACGAGTCCCTGCAGGAGAAGTGGTACTCCTCACACTGCGGCCTACCCTGTGGTGGTTAGGGGTGGCTGAATTGGCATCTGGTCTCCAGGCTAGAGGTGGATGGAAAGGCATCTCGGAAGAACGGGGAAGAATCTGGAAATGCTAAACGCCATGGATAGTATCCGCGCTATCTGACCAACCTGCGCAATTCCTTAATGTGAAATTGATTTAGCATTGGTACATTGGAAAACATACAACGGTGAATCTCAACTAGTAGCCAATCAAGGCTTGAGGAGTTATTTCAAGCTACTAGGTCGCAGTTGGCGAAATTATTCTTTGGTGAGCTTAGCTTCCTTGGAGGATCGGCTCATGATCCCACGATCACAGTTACGGTTCCCAGACGAGGAAGTTGGACTCTTGAAGGGTGGAAAGAATCCACTGCACTCCGCTCCTTACTTTGTCGGCTCGTTAAAGACCTATCGTATCATATCCAATGACTGCTTGCCATGGTGGGTGAGTGGTTAACGTGTCGGTCTACTAACCCCAAGCTTAGAGGTTCGCTCCTGGCTGAGGTAAGTGATTTTTTGAAAGGCGGCAAATATTACGACACGCATGTCATACGATGTTGGCATGTCAAAGAACCCATTTGAATTCAGTGTTCATAAAGACAAAATTAATCTCGGGAGTTTCCGTCAACACAAAGTTCCTCATTTCTCTATTAGAAAGCGCTATAGTGTTCAAGGGGCATAGATATCTAACCTCCTTGACTTTCATAGTGCTTCAAAGAACAACGAAATTCGACATGCAAGCTACCCTCTGGGTGTCAAATAACAAAGCTTGCACCCGGCACCGAAGCCTTACGATAGTATTATTATTATTATTATTATTATTATTATTATTATTATATTCAATGACTGCAAGGCAAAATTATTTAACCCGTTGAGTGCTTCGTCCGTCTATAGACGGTACAACATAATTTTCTTTTCATATTCTCAATTTGCATTCGAGTGTTTAGTCAATCTCTTGCCATCTGTTGGGCATTATGTAGTAGGCTACTACTTGAGTTTCTACTTTTTGTTTCAGGAAATAACTAAGAGGGCATTTACAGCTGGAGTTCATCTGAGATGTAAACAAGCATGGCGGAACAACAAGTAAATTCATCTCGTCGCGTTGTGCTTTCGGATCAAAGAATATTATGCTTTGTACTAGCAAGGAGCAACGAATATTTGTTGCCTATACGTGGAATTTAGAATCTACATTTAAATGATTAAGGACCTAAACATATAGACATAGTAAGTTTATCACCCGCCACCACTTCTACAATTTCTTTATATCCGAAAATACTCAACACTCAGGTAGCAAACAGCTGACTGTATAAATCGGCCCTTAAAAGGTTAAAGCTCAGCGTAAGTAGCCCGAGAGAGTTCAGGTTACATTACTAGATAGCAGCGCAAACGGATCGACGTTATTGCATGGTAGGTCAGCTAGATGGCTTCACCTCAAAAGATCTGCACCCGTAAGATGAGGCTATACGATAATAATTAATTAATAATCATATAGTTGCTTGATAAAACAACGAGGAAGTATAATGTTGTGGACTAATACTCACGCCAGCATCGAGTTCAAAAGTAAAGCATAGCCCATGCAAAGGAGTCATGAAATTTGAGTGAGCAATGCTAATTGCGGTTTGGAGTTGTGTGATAACCAACACTAGCACATGATGAGCGGATGTCATAAAGTGAAGTGCGTCGTAAAGTTAAACCAAGTTAGTGCTGTAGCTAACTGAACATACACATGATAAACAGCTCAAGCACTTGGAACTCAAGCAGTGGCGGATAATATGGCCAAAGAACCCACGCGACAAAATCCCAAAATAAATATATGGGATGAAATTACAATACCAAGACAAAAATACGGGATGAAATTACAAATATATATTGAAGACATGATCTTACCTGTACTTTCTCTCTAGGATATCTTATTTTTCTATGTAACCACGGTGAAGGAAACCCTCTAAATGAATCAACGACAACAATAACCTTACGGTGTTTGAAGCCATTTCCGTTGTGCCTAAGTAATCGAAATTTAATGTTTTTCAGTCGGTCAACACGATTGTACCAAATTGTGATGGGTTATTCCCTAATCCTGAAAAAAAAAAAAAACAATACATGAGATTAATAAACACACTTGGATATAAAAGTGTACGGTATTTATTAATCTCGTGTAAAAGTCAAACCAAGTTAGTGCAGTGCAGTAGCTAACTGAACATACACATGTTATACAGCTTTTTGTGTTTTCTAAGCTTCGTATTTTCTAAGATTGACAATTTCACGAACCGATCAACCACATGACAATTTATATATTATGAGAAATCCAAACAATGTGCAGATCAGTGCGCAACAATGTACTGTATGAGTAGTGGTTTTGTAGCGGTTCTACAGCCTCCTCCTCCTCACAAGATGGCGGCGGCACGATATCTCTCGAACGCAAGGTTGGATTTTGACGAATGAGGTGTCATTGAACTCGGGCTGACACCCCCTTTCCATTGGACAACATACTCCCACCCAAAAATAAAACCTACCCCTACTAGGGGGGTGAAATTGTAATTTCTTAGTAAATCTCTCTTTCCAAGTGCAACATGTGAGAGTTTGAATGCCGATATGGAATGGAACGTTGTTCCACACAAGAGACATGTGTGCGGTGGATAGCCAATATGAATTAACAGGCTTGTTTTTTTGTTTTTACGCATGCCCACTCATAGCTTTTGTAAGAGGGCGGGCTTTTTAAAGATGGTAGCTGTAGTGTAACCTAACCCAACCCACGAGTGGTGATCAAAAAGTATTTTAAGTGACGCTTGTCGATCGGCAAACCAATAATCAAAGAGTGATATGTCAGGCCTTGAGGTGATAGCCCCTTTTGATTGATCCCTGTTGATTGACCACTTTTGATTGATCTCTGTTGATTTATCCCTTTGGACTGGTCCCTGTTGACTAGCCCCCCCCCCCCTTGGACGGGCCCTTTTTGAGAGGGGGTCATTTTTGATGGATCCTTTTTGACGGGTCCCTGTTGATGGGCCCCTGTGGATGGATCATTGTTGACGGGTCATTGCTGACGAGTCCCTTTGGACGGGTCATTGTTGACGAGTCCCTGTGGACGGGTCCTTGTTGGCGAGTCCCTGTGGACGGGTCCTTGTTGACGGGTCCCTGTTGACAGGTCATTTTTGACAGGTCATTGTTGATGGGTCCCTGTTGACAAGTCCTTTTGACTAATCCCTTTAGACCGGTCCCTTTGGACTAGCCCATGAATTTATCCAAAGTGTGCCAAAGGGCTTAACTAACGGACTAATAAGGCTAGGAACTTGTATGAGGTATTGTAGGACTTGGGATGAAGCCCCCTTTTAGAATGTATTTTTGAAATTTTGACAAAGAGCCTAACCACACTTTTGTTAATATCTCGCGAACCAATCATGCTAGTGACTTGTATGAGGGGTCCTAGCAATTGGTACGATGTTCCCCTTTGGGGGGTGAAACTATCCCCCCACTCCCAAATTGGAAAATCGATATCGTGGAAACTAAAAAGCCTAAAATTATGTGTGATAGCTTTAAAAATAGATCATAAGATACGCTTTTACCACGATAGGTCATTTCACCCCTAAAATAGTAAATAGTAATGTTACAGGGAAAAAAGGGGTTAAACACTTAAAAATGATAAATGAATCTAAGATCTTTTGTTTTTGATGAAAAACTAGTAGGAGGGTTAAAACTACCCCCCCCCCCAAAAAAAAAATCGTTATCTTGGAAATTATGAACCTTAAAATTACTTGCTTTGAGACTGGCTATGACGTCACAGATGAATGGCGGTGGGAGGCTGGCAAAAAGGAAAATGTCTTTGTGTATTAAAAAGTAATGTCCAGCCTCCCACCGCCACTCATCTGTGACGTCATAGCCTGTCACAAAGCAAGTCTAAACTTGTAGAACGGGTCATGTGACAAGGTTAGGTTAAGTGACTTTGACATAGTTTGGATAAATGCATGGGCCCGTCCACAAGGACCCGTCCACAGGGACCCGTCAAAATGACTCCCTTTATAAAGGACCCGTCCAAAGGGGCTGGTCAACAGGGGCTAGTCAACAGGGACCAGTCCAAAGGGACAAACCTACATTCAATTGCGCCTGCTACCAATCGCGCCTACTATTAATTGTGCCTACTATCAATTGCGCCAACTACCAATTGCGCCTACTATCAATTACGCCTACTATCAATTGCGTTGAGTATGAATAGCACCTGCTATCCATTACACTTGGTAAAAATAGCTTCTAGTATAAATCGCGCTCAGTATAAATCATAATCAGTATAAAACGCGCCCAGTATCAAACGCGTCTACTAATCGTACCTACTATAAATTGAGCGTGCTATAAAACGCACCCAGTATACATTGCCTCTACTATCCATGGCTACTATCAATTACAGTCAATGAAAATCATAATCACTATAAATTGTGTTCAGTATAAATATTGACATTGAGCAATGTGTGTGTAAATCACTTGTAGTCTAAAATTTGTTCATGTGATTATTATTCTTGACAGTACTTTGAAAATTCCACCTTTAAAAAATATCAATCCACTTCATTTATTTTTACTATTATTATTACTGATGTGACTTTACTAAAATTAAATTAATGTGTATTAGTTAATATGGAAGTGTCAACAACCAGCCATGGTAAGCCATGTGCCTACTATAAAGGATATACATATATTGTAAAAACAACCAATAAAGATGGAACTGTTATTTGGCGATGTTCAAAACAACGATCTAAAAAGTGTCGAGGAATGATTAAAACAAAAGACTCCAACGTACTTACTTCAAACGAGCATCATTGTGAATCTGAAATTAATACACATTTAAATGGACAAAATACTCTAACCAAGGTAAAAAAAGCAAGTCCATGAAAAAAATATTGCTGCTCAAGATAGTGCAGTGTTTGTTCTAAATCACTTATCATGTCCTCAAAAAGTCATGTTAGGACAGTTGTCAACGTCTAAGAAGCCCTTAACACTATCAAAAGCAACGCAGACTTTAAAAGAGGTCCCTGTGGAAAACGAACAAGAGGAAATTGATAGTTCTAGTGATGTTGAGGATGATGATGATGAAGATGATAATGATGGTGACAATGACTATCATAATTTTGATGATAATATTCATAATGAAGAGGATGATGATGATGATGATGATGATGATGATGATGAAAGAGAAAAGGATGAGGGTTTTATGTCTATAAAACCACTGCGACTTCCCCAGTTTTTAAGAACAAGAGTACCTGGAGAAAGTTGCAAAAGGATCTACAACAAGCGTTGTGTTTAAAAAATCTATATCAAACAATGGTAAATAGAAAAAGTTGTATTCAGTGTGTATCTATTATAAAATGAATTTAATAAAAATATTTTATGGTTATTGTCTGCTTTTTCTTAATTACTATCACTATATCCTCTCACTATTAATGCGATTGTTAACCATTGACAGTCTCTAGCTATGTTTAGAAAGAGAGTGTGGACTTAAACAATACACTCTATCTATGGTTTGTGTATCGAGTATCATAATAATACAGTATCGCTGAGGCATGTTAAAGCAATAGTTATGTCAGGTAAGGGATTCAAATCCTTGCTTTCTTGTATTGAAAATGTGAACATAAGTCAAACGCCTTAACCACTCGATCAACCTGACAGTTAATAATGTAATTTGTTTTGTGCACTTGAGTGTTTACAAAATTTTCCAGTGTACATTGACTCAACCACATGCTGGTTTTTAAATGTATTTTTTGTTGTTGTTTTTTTCCATTACATTGTAATTATGAGTCTTGAGAACTGGGTGTTTAATATAGGGTTAAAGGCATCTTAAAATAATTTTGGAAAAGCTCTCAGGTATCGTGTCATGGGTTTTTAGTAATGCATTAAAGTCAGATGACTAGCATTTACCATTACACAACATTATTTTGGTAAGCTCTACATGTTGTTTGAATCTTCAGCCTTTTGACTGGTTTAATACAGCTCTCCATGACTCCCTGTCCTGACCTAATCGTTTCATCTCTATATAGGTACCACACTCTACATCCAAGGCTAACTGTTTAACATATTCTAACCTTGGTCTACCCCTACAGTTCTTGTCCTCAACCCTTTCTTCCATAACTAAACTTGCTATTCCTGGGTGTATGTGTCCTACCAACCTATCGATTTACTTCATTAGCTGTCGCAAAAAAATCTCTCCTCTCCCACTTGTCTTAATACCTCTTTGTTTGTAACCCTATTTACCCATCTAATCTTCATCATTCTCCTGTAACACCACATTTCAAACATTTCAATTCTGCACTTTTCTGCTACACCAATAGTCCAAGTTTCCCTTTCATAGAGCGTCACGCTCCAGACATAAGGTCTTCAAAAAATGACATCCTAATACTTAAATCTATATTCAATGTCAACAAATTCTGTAGAAATGCTTTCCTTGCCTGAGCTACATAAGAATCCTAATCATCTCTGGTATAATGTATTGTTTAGCAAACATAGTCACTCAGTAGGTCTATGCATTTGTTGTATGTAACCCAAAATAGCAGACAGTTTTTCTAAAACCCTACTCACTGGTCAATAACAAGCATAGTCGCCAAAATGTTTCGTTGGTTGTTAACTCATGTCTGGTTAATCAATTCTTATTGCAAGGCCAGTCAACACCTAAAAATTCATCTTAACATATAATCTAATCATATTTCTATCTACATACCAGTGTCTAATGAATAGTCAATATTAGTTTGGTCTTTACCTAAAATCTAAAATCTAATATCAAATTTCTAAAATCTAAAACCAAAATAATATATAGTATAGAAAACATAATGCCAAGTAATACAAATCCTTATATGTTTTTCTTTAATAATTAGTTTCCGAAAATTGAAAGTCATGACATTATGGTTTGGTCTTTTTGCACAATCTAAATTGTAAAATGTAAATTCTAAAATCCAAAGTCTAAAATAAAAAACAAATACAAAATCTTACTTGCATTAACTGTATATTGAACCCAGTCCACCTTTGTATTTGTAATCTAAGTAATAATTTGAAAAAATATACAAGTGTAATCAGTCTTAAAACATTGTCCCTGCTTTTTTATATGTTTTTGACATGCGTATTAATGTAAAATCAAACCCTGGTCTACGTTAGTCAAAGGATAACAGCTTAACCACTGCACCACTATAACCATCTTTCTTAGTTTGGTTCGTTCTATGCCTTAAAGTTAAATCGAGTTAAGGCCTCTAGTGCAAGAGCCAAAAGTGCTTGCCACTGCAGCACAAAATGGTTAGCAAGTAACATTATATATCCAAAAAGGATTGTATTGGTTCGGTTTGGTTCAGTGTAATCACCATCTTGTTTTCTTAGCTATCCTCTTTAACTAATCAATTAAAGATAGTCTACTCTTAATTCTTGAATCGATAAATTGGATTTTGTACATACCGTTTGTCATGTCATGCCTGAAACCTATACTCCCTATATACTGCGGCCAGGTTTAAAACAAGTTTCAATGGTCAAAGACTTGTCAGTCACCATACGTGTAGCCTACAATAATTCTTTCTCTACCTAGCTATGTTTCATCACTCACCATAAGCATCTAACATTACGGGTTTGTAATATATTAAGAGAAACAAAAGTCCATGACCTTGTTGTTTTCAATCATTTTGGCAAAATTCATAAGCCGTATAAAGAAAGTGTCATGTCAAGTTATAGGACACCTTAAGTGACCAAATCCCATTATTAGTTTATAAAACTCAAATCAGTAACCTTGCCGTTTTGGGATATTTAATTAAATGCATGCATCATAGGAAAAATCATAAAAAATATTCTTAAAACAAGTCGTCGCATGACCCTCTTCAATCAATGCATCACAAAATATCGATTCATCCATTGAACATGGTCACAGTGATCGGTGACATGCTCGTTTAAACACAACCGGTACTATCTCTACTAAAAAAAATATTAAAATTATTAAAAAAAAAAAAATCTAAATTTTCAAAAATGTATGGTTAGGCCCTTTGTCAAAATTTCAAAAAAAAAAATAATACACTTAAAAAGAGATTGTCGCCCTGAGTCTTATAACACCTCATGTGTCCAAATCTGATTATTGGTTCCCCTTTTTTCCTGTAAAATCTAAATGCATTGTTTAGTGGTAAAAATGACCAATCGTAGGAAAAGAGTATTAAATGACCAATTTTTTGAGCTATCACACCTAATTTTAAGTTTCATAGTTTCCAAGATATTGATTTTTTAAATTTTGGGGTAGTTTTCACCCCCTTACTATTTTTCATAAAAACAAAGGATCTTTGGTTCATTTATCATTTTTAGGCGTTTAACACCTTTTTCCCTGTAAAAACACTATTCACTGTTTTAGGGGTGAAATGACCTATCGTGGTATAAGCGTATGTCATAACCTATTTTTAAAGCTATCACACTTAATTTTAAGGTTTATAATTTCCAAAATAACGATTTTTAAATTATTTTTTTTTGGGGGGGGGGTAGTTTTAACCCTCCTACTAGTTTTTCATCAAAAACAAAAGATCTTAGGTTCATTTATCATTTTTAAGTGTTTAACCCCTTTTTTCCCTGTAACATTACTAATTACTATTTTAGGGGTGAAATGACCTATCGTGGTAAAAGCGTATCTTATGATCTATTTTTAAAGCTATCACACATAATTTTAGGGTTTTTAGTTTCCACGATATCGATTTTCCAATTTGGGAGTGGGGGGGATAGTTTCACCCCCCAAAGGGGAACATCGTACCAAT
The DNA here is from genome assembly GCA_946902985.2 of Meconema thalassinum. NCBI lineage: Eukaryota > Metazoa > Arthropoda > Insecta > Orthoptera > Tettigoniidae > Meconema > Meconema thalassinum. The sequence continues at coordinate 689,577,292 of OX336389.2, read as the reverse complement.
TGCTAGGGCCCCTCATACAAGTCACTAGCATGATTGGTTCGCGAGATATTAACAAAAGTGTGGTTAGGCCCTTTGTCAAAATTTCAAAAATACCTTCTAAAAGGGGGCTTCATCCCATGTCCTACAATACCTCATACAAGTTCCTAGCCTTATTAGTCCGTTAGTTAAGCCCTTTGGCACACTTTGGATAAATTCATGGGCCAGTCCAAAGGGACCGGTCTAAAGGGATTAGTCAAAAGGACTTGTCAACAGGGACCCATCAACAATGACCTGTCAAAAATGACCTGTCAACAGGGACCATTCAACAAGGACCCGTCCACAGGGACTTGCCAACAAGGACCCGTCCACAGGGACTCGTCAACAATGACCCGTCCAAAGGGACTCGTCAGCAATGACCCGTCAACAATGATCCATCCACAGGGGCCCATCAACAGGGACCCGTCAAAAAAGGATCCATCAAAAATGACCCCCTGTCAAAAAGGGCCCGTCCAAGGGCTAGTCAACAGGGACCAGTCCAAAGGGACAAATCAACAGAGATCAATCAAAAGGGGTCAATCAACAGGGATCAATCAAAAGGGGCTATCACCTCAAGGCCTGACATATCCCTCTTTGATTATTGGTTTGCCGATCGACAAGCGTCACTTAAAATACTTTTTGATCACCACTCGTGGGTTGGGTTAGGTTACACTACAGCTACCATCTTTAAAAAGCCCGCCCTCTTACAGTACAAAAGCTATGAGTGGGCATGCGTAAAAACAAAAAAACAAGCATGTTAATTCATATTGGCTATCCACCTCACACATGTCTCTTGTGTGGAACAACGTTTCATTCCATATCGGCATTCAAACTCTCACATGTTGCACTTGGAAAGAGAGATTTACTAAGAAATTACAATTTCACCCCCCTAGTAGGGGTAGGTTTTATTTTGGGTTGGGAATATGTTGTCCAATGGAAAGGGGGTGTCAGCCCGAGTTCAATGACACCTCATTTGTCAAAATACAACCTTGCGTTCGAGAGATATCGTGCCGCCGCCATCTTGTGAGGAGGGTGAGGAGGAGGAGGCTGTAGAACCGCTACAAAACCACTACTTGTATGTATGGCTCTCGTGTGATCGAGTACTCCATAACTGAGTCCTTATGTGTGTTACCAACTGCTGAGGGTGAAATTTCTTTGGAACATTCATTTCTGTGAGTTCGAATACAGATAATTCTCTCCCTCTTTTAAATTGTACTTGTTATGTCTATGGTGAAAATCTTAATGGTGGGCGCGGCACGTTTGCGTGTAGACCTGCGCGGTATAACTGGAGTAGCTGGAGTTGGTGTTCGGTTTCCACGGATCACTTGTAGCATCCTCTCGGCTGGTGCTGCGGTAGATGGTGCTTGAAAGAACCGAACACATCGTGGACTAGGTGGAATTTCGGCAGGTTCATCGCTGGTCGGTTCCTGGTTCTCTGTGTTTGGCCGTATTCCTGGAAATGGAATAATTTGGTTGATGTGGCGCTTTATTCGTTTCTCCCAGTAGTTGATATCATAGTAAAGATCTCCGATGCGGGCTGCGATGGTACCGGGGAGCCACTTGTCCAGGTTCGGGTTGCCAGACAGGAACTAAACTGACTGACCCGCTTCGAAGGTGTGGAATGTCGAGTCCATTTCTACTTTCTGTTTTACGCAGACTCTAGTGCGAACGTCTTCGGATCTTGCCTGATTGGGACGTGTCCGAAGTTCTCATGAACATACACATGATATACAGCTGAAGCACTTGGAACTGAAGCAGTGGATATACAAGTGTATTTATTAATCTCATGTAATTTTTTGTAAGGATTAGGGAATAACCCATCACAATTGGGTACAATCGTGTTGACCGACTGAAAGACAACAAATTTCAACAATAACCTGGTATTTACTTCTCCTCAAAATAATTGCACTTGTTAATAAAGGAATGATTACATTCAGGTACACACTAAACTGCTCATAATTGAGTCGTCCAGTTGCAAAACTCGTTTAATCCACTTGTGAATAAGGATCATGTCGTAAAATTATTTACTTAATTATTTTATTTTATGTTATTTTATTTTATTTTATTTTATTTTATTTTATTTTATTTTGTTTTAAATTGTTTTGTTTTTTGTTTTGATTTTTTGTTTTATTTTGTTTTTGTTTTTATTTTATTTTTTATTTTGTTTTACTTTATTTTGTTTTGTTTTATTTTGATTTTCCAGAAACCAAACACACACCCAAAAACAAAAAACGCGAAGCAAAAAGCAAAATTCAATAACAAAAGCAGAAAAAAACAAGAAACTAAAGCAAGAAGCAAAATTCAAAAATAAACAAAAGCAGAAAACAAACACAAAACCAAAATCCATAAACACAAAGCATAATGAAAAAAGTAGAAAACAACAAACACAAAAGATACGTGAGGCAAAGTCCAGAGAAACGTTTCTCATGAAAATGATTCTTATTCACATGTGGATTAAACGAGTTTTGCAACTGGACGACTCAATTAATAATAATGTAAATACACTAGGATTATTTTACAAATGAGTTTCCTAATGAGCCATACAATCGATGTAACATATTTCTCGCTGCTCCACATAACTTTCAATACTCTTGCTGTAAGTAGCAAAATATCGGGGTTATCTGCCTTTAGAGTGCCTGTATTACCCTGACTTCTAGTATTTATTTTAAACAATTGACACTACCAGCCAACTTTTACAAGAAGATCATAGCTCCACATAACGCTGTCTCCAGAGATGTGTTCAAAGACAACAATGGTCGGTTTTAAAGTGCATTCCGAGAAAATGGTAGAATTTACTCTTCAAAATATGAGGGGGTGTGGTGGCGCAGCGGTCAAGCTCATTGCCTCCCACCAAGACAGACCGGGTTCGATCCCAGTCAAAACATGTGAGATTTTCGAAGTGAAATGCCATGTCCTGTGGTTCGGATTCCACGTAAACATGAGGTCCTGATGCTCATGATCGCGAGATTAACGGTTACGTTACACTACAAGCTTCCTTCCTTTCATTTCTTCAAAATATTTAATCATAGACAGTCTAGCAAACTTTAGAGCAAGTGCTCACAGCATAAACTGATAAAGCTTGTTGTTGATTAACTTAGGCCATCTCATGGTGAAGTGGCTAGAATTCTTGGATGTCGCTCCAGAGGTCCGGGTTCGATTCCCCGCTTTGTCAAGAAATTCAATTTTGGTCTGAGGGCTGGAACGACGCACGCTCGGCCTCGTGAGTTAGAACTAAGAGGAGGTGAGATCGATTCCCACCTCAGCCATCCTGCAAGTGGTTTTCCGTGATTTCCCACTTCCACTCCAGGCAAATGCTGGGTGGGTTCCTAACTTACGGCCACGGCCGCCTCTTTCCCACTCCTCACTTAAATTACAAATATGAACACTATTGCAGCCATCACAATAACACAGGTTATTAGAAAAAATTCTACACCTAGGCTACCAAAGTACACGGGGCTAAATGACTACGAATTCTAAGCCCCTCAAATGAAATAATTTGAAATTTGGGCAAATATCTGAGTTGTAGGCAGCCGGGACCTTAATTCAGGTACTGTACCCGTAAATCCGCAAAGTAGCCTGTTGGAATATCCTTAGCCCCAGCTGGATCGCCTATTTCTAACAGCACCGGCAAATTACTTCATTAGAAATCGCTCCAACATGGTCTTTAGGGATTTACATACAGCAGTTACAAGCATATTGTGGGAAAAAACAACAAACTACACGGGGCACACTTACCTTTACTTACATGTCTCGGGGAATGGGGACTCAGCTTCGCCTACACTGCATCCACAATACTCTAATCCATATATTTAAAATGAACCACACGTCAACGACGAAAGACAACGAACTGTGTAAATTTATTAACAAGAGTAAACTAATCTAATATAAACAAAAATAACAATAAACTATTCTAAATAACAACAAAAAATAAAACCATACAATCATACGCACTTCTCTTCCGCTACACATCCTACTGCAATTACTGTGTATAAATTACAAGCATAAAACAACTTGGCATAACTAGGCCTACAATACGTGAAGAAAAACGTTTAACAGAGGCTCCTGCATTCATAACATTCCTTACAACTGGTTACCTCTTCCGGCACGCGTCTAGAAATGCACCTGCATTGACCTGATTCCTCAATGAACGCTAGGAAAGTGCTACGCTCTAAAACTATTCCATTTACAAAGCAGTGGCTGACCATCTGGCTTCACATTATATAATATTATGAACTCGACAGCTAACGGTTAATCCTTCTGTCCACATTTGCTTGGATCAATTCTGTCTGGCTCGCGTCTAAAAACCTCAAATAAAAGTTACATTTTGCCATTACAAAAACGCTCATAACTTAAACAATTCTCTATAAATCATACTGAAATTTTAATACACACTTTCATGCATACTCCGTAGTCGTTCTAGACCAACTAGGTTGAACAGTCACTCTTAACAGGTGGCAATCATCCATACAAAAACATTCGCTCACAAAAACACTCTATTCCAAAAACATTCTATTAATTAATCCAATTAAAAATTATTTAAATTATTAAATCCTTACGGAAAATATTTACAAGTAATTTGTTCATAACAATGGACAATATTTAACGTTGGTAACACGTTACTTTCGAGATTCTGGATTCTCAGTTACTATACAACTTGTAATTAGTTATTTACAATGTTTTTCCACATAAACGTTTGCTAATACTCTTTAGCTTTCATATACTGCTCACACATCGTCTTATATAGGTTTCATTACATTGTCGATCTAATACAATGGACTGATAAAGGTTAACTGTACGTATTTTTACAAATCCTGGTTTAATAAAGTTTAATAATAATATCAATGACATGAGTAGACAATCGTTCTCTAATTGCTTTCCGCTTATACCCTTCTGTCATCACAGCTAAAACGTTACTTTACATGAACTGGACTTCTTGTATACAACGACTCTTATCATGATCCATGCCTTTTCTTATCAAATAACAATAATTCTATTGACTTCCCTTAAAATGCCGAACTTCCTTCGCACGAGCTCTCCATAGCTCTACAAATCCTCATATAACAGTATATATGGCATAAACAATTATCATCCACTATGTTAAACAACAACCAAAAACGGATTATTTGTTATTAACATTTCTTTTGTAGGAACTTCTCTCAAATAACGGTATGACCCTCAGTGTCGTTACACATGACTACTAATCTACTATTATACATCCTTAAGTTCTTCAAATGAAACTTATATTATTAATGAACGATATTAGACTGTCGTGATTGACCTCCTAAAGTTTACTACTCAAAAAGATAATTAACTGTTAACTCGTCTGTCACAAATACATGTAATTAAAATAATACTTATGTCTCACCTCACTTATCAAGCTTTAAATTCCATGTCGATGCAATATCAGGTCTACATTATGACGTGATATTACACAAATAGTGTAAAAAACACACATGTTATTTACAGTGTCAAATAGAGTTCAATCTTGACCGGGATAAACTAGCTTTGAATTCCTAGCCGAAGATTTGAATAATCTTCTATCAAAAGATATATCCTCTAACATATTAAATGCACAAAGCTCTCAGCTTTACAAATAATGAAAAGGTTTGTCAATTTCGTAATGTTTTTCCACTCTACACAAATAATGTCTATAGGGATTAAGACTTCGGTCTTATCAAACGACTAGTATTTCCTAGATCGCCGAAAGTTTATGTACAATAATGATATGACAATATCATTCGATGTTTCTTCTGTTCTTGAAGTTGAAGTTGTTACCTTAAAGTGCTCAAATTAAATTTAAAATAAATTAATTTGCAACTATGACATAATGTCTGAATTCTAGGTTCAAATAAAATTATTAAAATTCAATAGTCGAAACGACTCGTCTTCTATGAGGCAATATGATTCCTCAAACAAAATTTTAATGTCAGTTCAACAACTGATCCGTAGAAAAAAAATGAAAAATATATGAAAGGCAATCATATCTAAAAACTTAACAAACATCTGAAGTGTAAAATACATGAGGACACTGAAATACATAAAATCTGAAATATGGAGCAAGAACGTCGGATCTGAATGTCACTAATCAAGCTCTATACTATAAGTAAAAGACTCAGCTACCTAAATTTGGACGATATCTTGAAGATCTGGGTAAGTATTTACACAATACTTTAGGTGATTCCTCAGTTCAAGATACTGAGATGGATCTCCATTCGAACCTCGGACCTGCGACCTCAGTGATAGGAAAACGTTCCCTCTCCGGAATTCACTAACCTCCGTCTGGGATCGAACGACATCTTTCTGGCAAATTCTTCTGTTGTTGCTGGGATACCCTAGCATCGTGAAAATCATCTTCTGTAGAATCTTCATTCTCCGTCGCAAATATATCAGCATCGTCGTTGAATAATAATGTAGATAAATATTCATGTAGATGGTGAATGAATTATTTCTATTGCTAATTGATGTTACGTTAGTGTTCGTAGACTGACGAGAATGTTCAAGGTGGAACGTACACCACGTCTGTATTCTGCAATACGTTGTCTATCGAAGCTCCATTGTTGTACCTTAACTCTGTATTACATTGTTGTACCTTAACTCTGTATTAAATATGTCTCTGGCGCATGACTATTTAGTTCATCATTTCAACAATGTTAAGTATGTCGAATGAAACTAATCGAAGAATAATGATTGTCATTATGATAATGATTGTTTTCTGCGCAAATGGTAAAGTTCTCCGCTACTGTTCACTTGAACTGCATTCGCCAACTTCACGTTGTAACTATAATGATATTCAACATATATTTCCAACACTTTTGAAAATCTGTCTTAACAGGCTTATGTCGTCGAAATGGTGTGACTTAGAACTCTCGACTTTCAATAAAATGTAGTATTCGACCTGTACTTTCTATATATTCACTTGGCTGAAGTCTAGTCTCAAATATATGTGAGATATTCTACTTTCAATATTCCTCTCAACTTCGCTTATAATGCTAGTGCGGTAATCTCCAATGTTCTACCTTGCTAACCTAGCGTCTCCACGAGTCGACAATCGCCGCACTCGGACAAAGCTTTGGGATCTCCATTAACCCAATAAAAACACTGCCTCACTCTTCAAAGACTGCTGGAATAAGAACCTCGATCCTTGGATCTCCCCCTCCAAGTTGAAATTTTGGCGGCCATATCAATCTCCCACCATAATTTTAGCGCGTAGATTACTACTGCTTATTACTGCGTAGATTAACCGATCTGCGGTTTTTAAAGTATCAGACATATTTTCTTTTAATGTTCTCTTAATTACCAATTAAGAAAATCTTCTTCTAAGGGCCTAAATGCATAATTTCACCAAATTATGTAGTTGAAGTTAATCCCGTCTTTAATAAGACCTCTTCTCTTTGGCTCTGGGCTGGGATCCAATAGCATAATTTATAACAATATGTATTATATTTATTAGCTATCTCACTGGAAGCCTCCGTGGCTTAGGCGGCAGCACGCCGGTCTCTCACCGCTGGGTCCGTGGTTCAAATCCCGGTCACTCCATGTGAGATCTGTGCTGGACAAAACGGAGGCAGACAGGTTTTTCTCCAGGTACTCCAGTTTTCCCTGTCAAAATTTCATTCCAGCAACACTCTCCACTATCATTTCATTTCATCTGTCATTCATTTAATCATTGCCCCAGAGGAGTGCGTCAGGCCTCGGCAGCCGGCACAGTTCATATCCTCGCCGCTAGGTGGGGGCTTCATTCATTCCATTCCTGACCCGGTCGGAGACTGGAAGCAGGCTGTGGATTTTCATTTTCATTAGCTGTCTCACTGTTGCTATGCCGATTTCAGCGTTCTAGAAGCGTCTATTGTGCAATATATCACGTGATCGGGCTCTCCCACTGCCTCGAGCTTGTAACACGACTCTCTTGTGCCACACTTACATGATTTATATTTGCTGGTTAAATTTTATCATGGGGACGGAAATACTCTCATTTTTTCCCGAAATAATTCAATTTTCGGGGGCAGTTCTATCCCGAAATTTGCCTGATGTGGAAGCGTGAAGTCACGGAAAACTACCTGTAGGATGTCTGAATTGGGAATCTGAACCCACCACTTCACGGTTCTGCCCCAAAAGACTGAGTGTGCCCCGTTTCAAATCTCAGGCTAGAATTAAATTTCTTTTCAGAGTCAGGAATAAAAGCCAGAGCCGTTGGGATCGGAGTATGAATACAAAAATCCCGAGACCACGGCAGAAGGCGGTGGTATACGTTTACTGTGCTGTGCAGTTTAGGATACATTTCCTTCTTTGGTACATACCTCACATTCCCCATGTAATGTTGATGTTGTTGTCGTTGTTGTTTAATTTGAGGTGCTTGGATATCGTGGTTGGGTGTGAGTAGAATTTGTTTGATAACCTGTTCTTTTGTGGAGTAGGCTATGTAGTAGTGTGTGTATTTGTAATACATGTGAGGATTTGAAAGGAGGCTGCCGTGGCATTCAGTTAGGAACCATTCCGGCATTGGCCTGGAGTAGAAGTGAGAAACCACGGAAAACCACTTCCAGGATGGCTGAGGTGGGAATCGAGGCTACCTCCTCGAAGTTTTGCCTCACGAGGCTGAATGTAACCCGTTCCAACCCTCAGACCAGTTTTTTTTCTTTTTCAGAGCCGGGAATCGAACCAGGGCCACCATGGTGACATTTTTTCTTACTGGACTATTATGGAATTGGTGGAACTAACAATCACATCTACCAAGTGGTGATTGCAATACATAGGCTAATACTCTCTCCCCAGTCTCTGGCAATCCGAGATTGGGAACAGAGGTTATTCTAACTCTAATAGTCTATATGAAAGAATTGAGGTGCGAACCTGGAGGACAGTCTAAGAAGTCATTTTAAGCAAACGTAAATGCATAATAAATCCGGATTTTCACATTGATAAAACTGAGAAAAATTAATCCGTGTTTCAGTTTCTCCCCTGACATATACGAGAGGCTAAAGGACATCTCTCGCCGCCCCGGTTTATCGTCTGCAGGCGGCTTCCATTCTGCTTTTATTTGCCATCGTGGAGCCTTAACATCTGTATACAACGTGTATTGTAGCTGTAAAGGCTTATTGCGGCCTGGGCGAGGTCTCCCCAGGAATCTTCACTACGTTCATTAGACCCCATTCCTAGTCCCCTGCCCTAAGGGATCGGCACGGCGCCACGACATACTTCCGTTCTCAATTTATGTGGAGAGTCCTCATCCTCAACCTGAGCATTAACACTGCATCGCCTTCCCTTTCACAGACTGGGGACATAAATTGAATTGAGTCAAGTAAAAAACCTGGAGCCCAATCAAGTTTTGACTTCCTCTCATAGAAGGTACATAATAGAGTATTTAACATGCATACTAGCCTACATGTTGTTTATGACGCGGATATGGTCTCATCCGGAGGAAGATGTTTGGAATTTCCCAGTCTTGTAAGGTACAAGGACGAAAACATAATGGAAGACACCTAAAGGCATTAATAATAAATAATATTATTAGTTTTACATCACTTTAAACCACTGCGGCTCTTAGAGACACCAGGATGCCGGAATTTTGCTCTGTAGAGGATAGACAGGGTAGCTCTGACGACCTCAAACAATTGGGATACGCTGAAGAGAGTTTCAACCAGCTGAGGTTTTAGGCGGATCAACGTGCAAGGCCTTTTAGGGTCTGGCTCTCTGCGGACTCGAAAGACGAGTGGGTTTGAACCTGATCATTGGTTTGCTTTGGAATGGTCGAAATGATTTTGTTCTTTTCAACTCCAGCAAATGCTGGGATGGTCCTCCAAGCTCCTTGCCCTCTTTAATTCATCTCCTTTCATTCCACTTCTCTTTCAATCCTCTCAATAGCTAGTGTCAGGTAGGGCTTTCCGCCGTAAAAGCATTGTCACACAGAACCTGACCTCACCTCATTCCTGAGCCCAAAGAAATGGCAATAATAAGGGATAGAAACACACTATTATTACTGTGCTGAACGATTGTGAATTTCTGTTCACAACTGTTTTCTGTTTATTGTTACCACACAGCACATTTTTTCTAACAAAACTATAGGCCAGGTAGAAACTGAGAATTAGCATGGGTCCACTGCATCTAGTTACGCCAAACTCTAAGTTATCCTACACTGGTATTAGCCAGTCAGTCATTGTTGTTGTTTATTCTTAAGGGGCTTTGCGACATCGTGGTCATGTATTCCCATGTACTTGGGTGTGTGTAGAATTTGTATGATAACCTGCGGCACTGTGATGTCTGTAGGCTGCTAGTGTGTGTATTTGTAATTGAGGTAGGATTGGGGGAAAAAGCGCCCGTGGCCTTAAGTAAGGAACCCTCGTGGTATTTGCCTAGAGTAGAAGTGAGAAACCACGGTACACCGCTTCCAGCATGGCTGAGGTAGGAATCGAACCCGCCTCTTTTCAGTTTTGCCTCACGAGGCTGAATTCATCCCGTTCCAGCCCTCAGACCAAAATTAACTTTCTTGGCAGAGCCGGGAATCGAACCCGGGCCTCCGCGGTGACATAGCTAGTCAGGGACGGGTAGTTAAAGCTAGTTTACTATGAAATGCAGCCACCAGTTACTTGTGGCATGTGAGGCAACTGTTAGTCTATTTACCTTGACTTGTTAGGACTGGTGACGGGGAAAGTTCATTGTCGGTTCACAGAAAGGGCGGAAGGTAGTTCTTGTCTAGTTTGCCTCGAACAAAATTCTGGTACTCTTAAGAACCAAGAAAAGTAAGTGACCTATTGAGAAATAAAATGTAGAAACTATAAAGTGTACTTTATTCTTGAAAACTACAAAAATAAGGAGACTAAACCTACGAAGTACAGTATATTAAAATGCATAAACATGCAATATAAACCATACAAATGTCCTATCCCATATTATTAGAGAAACGTGCAAAAATGGTAGTCCCCAATAAATAAGCTTTGAAACAGATTTATATAATGCCACCAATAAATTGGACTTACCAAAACAAAGATGCAGCCTTGCTCATTAGATTTCTTGAGTGTAGAAATGAGTGGTTAATTACTCAGGCGGTTTCTTTTTCAACAGTACACTTAATGGTGTAGTGGCTAGCATTCTTGGCTGTTCCGGGTTCGATGCAAAGAAATTTAATTCTGGTCTGAGGACTGGAACAGGGTTAACTCAGCCTCGTGGTGCAAATCTTAGAAGAGGGGGGTTCGATTCCCATCTCAACGATTCTGGAAATTGTTTTTCGTGTTTTCACACTTCTACTCAAGGAAAATGCCGAGATGGTTTCTACAGAGAGTTTAGTTTGTCTGTAACGGAGACCCTCGCTTGCCCGCTCACCCGTGGCGCGAGCCTGTCTCCCGCCACGCACTTTGCCGTTATGCGGCGCCCGCGCGGCACTGAGTCATTGAGTATTGAGTATTTGTACTTACCTAGTTCACAGCTGGTGCTGAAAATGTTCGCCATTCATTGCTGCACATCGCTGGCACCTTTTTATGAAACTGGGATTTACTCTCTGAAGTTCCTCAGCACCGATAGACTGTATTTCAGCTGTAATATAGTCTTTAAGCTCATTTACAGTGTGAGGGTTTCTCGCATACACTCTATTTTTAAGCGTCCCCCACAAATAAAAGTCACATGGTGATAAGTCTGGGCTTCGCGGCGGCCACACGTTCCGACTTATAATCCTCGTACCGAAAATGCGACGCAATTCTGTCATGGATGCTTCGGCAGTGTGAGCAGTGGCAGAAACTTGTTGAAAGTAATTTGACAATCGCTCTCCGTAAGTCAGTTCGTCAGTTGATCAAGGATGACATTGAAGTACAAATTTAAGTACAAATTCCTACACTCAATGACTTAGTGCCGCGAGAGCGCCGCATAACGGCAAAGTGCCTGGCGGGAGACAGGCGCGCAACGCGGGCGAGCGGGCACGCTAGGGTCTCCGTTACATACAAACTAAACTCTCTGTAATTTAAAGCCAAGGCCGCCTCCTTCCCAGTCCTCACCTGTAATACAAATTCACAAACTAATACATCCGTCACAATAACACCGGTTATCAGACAAATTCTATACACATCCAAGTACATGCGGTTAAATGAACAGGATGCCACAAAGCCCCTACAGCCAATCGAGCGGTGGAAGGCGACCACTGTAACCACTGACACTTCCATCGTCGTTACGCAATTTTCAGCTGAGTTACTGGCAAAGAAACGTGGCTGCTTTGATTCATTCTCTCGCCAAGGTTAATTCGGTTTATTCAAGCGGAAGGGGGTAGTCCAGCAGATCTTCTGATTTATGTCAACGCTTCTTCAGCAATTTCGATAGGAAGGCTTTGAATATCCGACGTAGAGCCCAACTAGAGCCAAGGGACTTCCACCTCTTCTGTGAACTGAAAGAGTGGTTACAGGTTCCAAATTAATGACGTTAAGGCCCATGTCCACTCTTTAGCGGCAACATTCTATGAAGAGGGGACTGGATAGCTCGTCCACAGATATGATAAATGCCTTAATCTTCAATATGATTAAGTTAAAAAGTAGCCATGTTTGAACTTAGGAGTTTTGGCTGTAGTTGTTGTTTGTTGTTGATTGTTAAGAGGCTTTGCGACATCGTGTTCGTGTAGCGCCGTGTACGTGAGTGTGTGTAGAAGTTGTCTGATAACATGTGTCAATGTGATGCCTGTACTACTGCATGTATTTGTAATCAAGGTAGGATCTAAGTAAGAAGCAGCCATGGCCTTAAGTTAGGTACTGTCCCCGATCTCAGGATAGTAGGCTGTCAGATATCCGCCCCCTCAATCGGATTGCCAATAATCAAACGCACCGGCACAGCTACATCAATGAAAATGGCACTGACAGATACTATCGAGATTACAGCACAATAGTTAACAAGAAATTATTGTGGAACACACCAAAATATACGGGGGTTCATACTTACCTGTACTTACCTCTTAAATTTATCTCGGGGACTGGGTTGTCAACTGGATCACTTAAAGTATGCCCTCACAATAACCTCCACCATGATATTAAAAATGAACCATAACGAAGACGAGAAACTTTAAACTGTACAATAATTTATTTCACATAAAGAATGAATTAACAAAAATAAAACAACAAAATCCACGTGGCAATCAGAAGCCATCGACCACATAACCATGTCCTCCTGTCGGACTAGTATACTCTACATACAATGTTTCAGCTTTCTCAAGCTCGAAATAACGTAAAAATAATAATGCACTTGGAATGGAAACGGGATTTGGGACGAGACACATATATCAATTGGTTTGCGTGTTTATACACTTCACATTTTATTTATAGCCACAAGGCTATTATGGAGACGTCCTTGGCCTCTATCATACAGTTGTCCGGGCCAGCTGCAATGCACCTGCATCGTCAAAGTGGACTCACCTGTCCGTTCAACCCTAGCATAAGCGAGTTACATCAGAGCTTAGCTCTCCTTCAAAACACGTTAAATGTCCACATCTCAACTGAAATATTATCACGCAAATGTTTTAAATGCTCCATTCAAACACCAGTGGAATACTCCAATAATCCTAAATCATGTTTAATTGTTCAATCCACTTGCTTAATTAGCGTTGTTTAGAGTATAATAACAAAACTCCAAATGTTAATAACAAAAGTTCATTAATTATTTATAACAATAATAAATTGTTTATAACAATGTCAAACGACAATTGAAAATTTTAAACACGCCTCTATTAATCCCTTTCATTACAAATTGTTATCAAAGATATTTACAAAATTATTTACAATATTAATATTGTTTATATTATTTATACAAGAAATACATTAAACCACACGTTTATCCGGTTGATAATTACTCAAATTGTGTTGATATAATCGACCAATGAAGGTTAGTTATATTTAAATGTCAAATTCAGGTTTAATAAGGTTTAATAATTATTATTAATATTTGTGACGGTAACCTCCATTCAAAATCTTCATCTCAAATTATTTAACACTCTTGTTAACTTTAACAGTATCTTCACATGAATAACTTTCAAAGAACCAGGACAATACATTCAGCGGAAAAATACTTCGCTCAAAACGCACAAAATTGCTCAACAATAGACCCAGAATTCATCATATATCTTCATATATATGGCATCAAAATCTTCCAAATTACATACAAAAACCTCCACTCGTAAATTCAACAACTTCATTTATTACTGTGGGAACCTCCTTCATTATTCAAGGGCATTACTCATCAGCGACTTTTACAGGTCCACTGAACTAACGATTATACATCCATTGATCCTCTTCAAAAATTCTTATATTCATCAATTGTATTAATGACTGTTATTATTTAACCTTCGTGGGTTTCATTCATGAATCGATATGAAGTAAAAATTTGCCAATCACAAATAAATTTAATAGCAAATACGATTAGACACTCCTCCCTGGTCTATCAAAATTGAGATTAATATCTTCAAAGTAACGCAGTATAAAAATACTATCTTCAATCAAAGTTCATCTAAACTGCATAAATAGTCGAATAGAACACAATTAGACTGTGGAATGCAAACATTATTGTTCCAATCTAGAATTGAGAAAAACTCCTATCAAATGTTCATTACTATAGTGTATTCAATAAATCGTATTCAAAGTTCATATTTCATAAAATTGTCTATAATGCAATGATAAATGTCTATGTTGCAATCATGTTCATAAGACGACTAGTATTTCAAAGATCGTCGATAACGTATTAGATTTTAACGCTCTAAAATCTTTTAATCATTCTTCTTTCTTGAGGATGACAGAAAATTGGTCAAAGTAATTTACTGAATAGAATTACTTTAATAAAATGACACGCTGTCTGAATTCAAATCTGCCATAGCAAATCGTTAACTTTACAGTCAAATCGTGACTACAAAAATATGCAAATAACTGAAAGAATCTAAATCATCAGTCTCAACTGATCCAAAATTATTAAGGTATGCCAATGACATAGCAATGTCTCAAAAATCGAAGAAAAAGGCATAAATCATCGAAGTGTACTGAGTACAAAAATATCAATCAAGAAAATGGGGCAAAAGATAGGACAAAAAATATGGGAAAAAGGTTGCTCAGATATCGCTACATGACTCAAATAATACAAGAAACGTTCACGACTACCTTATCTGTTGATTGAAGTTCTAGAGGAAAGTTTTCAAAGAAAACTGCTGTTGGTTCCATTTCACCAGCGTGAAGATGTGCTCCGTCCTCGAACCTGGAATCAGCGTCCTCGGAGAATCGAATTGCTTCCTCCTCCGGAAATTGCACTGCTCCATGTATACGAAAGACATCCTTCTGGCAAAATTCTTCTTTGTGAGCCGGGTCCTCCCTGGCCTCTCTTGAAAGTTCCCTGAAGTTCCAGTCGTAATTCGCCATGAAGTTTATTGCAGTTATTTCCGCAGAAATATTCATAATCGTGGAGTATGATAATATTTCCACTGTCATTTGATATAATTCAGCGATGGATTCACGATGCATGAGTGTAGTTGGATGTTCACTACATGCTCGCTTTTGTAGAATGACGATTAACGAAGTTCCATGCTGTTACTTCACTCCATCGATATATGTCCCAATTGCATTAAAGCCTTAGCCTTCCATCTCAACTTCTGTTATAATCATTGAAAGCACTGCAAGATTATAATGTTCCATAGTAGAATGTATCGTTGTATTACCAAACGTATGCTCCAATATCACGGTTGTAACACGTGTCAGCCGTAGTGTATACTGTGGAAATTTAAAAGTGCCTCTCAGGTGGCGAGAAAATCACTTTTGTCTGCAGCCTTAAAGTGTCAATATCTTTCAAAGTATAACTGTGAAATTGTTCAAATGTTCTACACACCTCAATGTTGTACTGCCCAATTGAATTATAATAAAGGCAGAAGTTAACTCTTTATATCTTATCTGGTAGAAACGTTAATGTGAGCGTTACAAATTCACCTAGTTTCGAACAGCGTAAAATGGAACTGCTCCGTGTTCGTTCGATGCGCCGGGCTTTAACCACACGCTAAAGACAACTTGCTTCACTTATTCACTCGAAAATGACTATATAACATCTGAAATATATATGCGGTATCAGCGGTATGAGAGATATGAGAGCTCCTCTATCCTGTGCACGACCTTTTATCAACTTCTTAAGGGGCGTATCCATCCCTTCCATAGTTCGTTCCTCCGTCATTGCTAGAAGTTTTAACTTTGGCTATACTTGACGGATTTTCAAATTTCAAAAACTCAAAATTAATTTCTTCAAAATTCCAAATCAATGCCATAACTGACAATAGATTTCCACAAATCTGCATGCCAAAAGCAATCAAATATCGTAGTTTCAGCAATCTACGTCTTCCTTCCAAACTATCGTTCATTGGTTCGAGTCTCTCCTCCAATAGCGTAACTTCTTCCTTAGCACAATACCTTGTTTCCTGCGACTGCGTCGTAAATTTCAGATCTTTCTCGAACAAAATCGTGACGTCTCCAATAATCTCAGCTCAACCAGCCTACTTGCATGAATTCTACGTCATCCGTGCCTACGTCATGAATATACACGTCACAACTATGACATCCATAACTTTATTCATATTTGCCAATACAGCCATCGCGGTCTCAATATAATTCAATTTACGGGGGCAGTACCATCCCGGCATTTGCATCGAGTAGAAGTGGGAAACCACGGAAAACTACCTCCAGGATGTCTGTGGTCGGAATAGAACCCGCCTCTTTCCAGTTTTCCCTCACGAGGCTGAGTGTACCCCATTCCAGCCCTTGAGCCCAAGCCCAAGCGGTGACCACTAGAACGCTAGCCACTACGCAACGAGGCGGCATTAGTCTAACTTAATTGTTACGTTTACACTTGTCTTTTTTATGCATCAACGGGGGTTGAGAAAGAATCGCCCTCGTCTGCCAAGGTGACAAAGATGCGGTATTCTGCGAATTCTATCAACGTTGTACGCCTCGTTGCGTAGTGGCCGGCCCCGTGGTGTTGGTGTGGCGTGCCTGCCTTTCACCTGACTCCGTCCGGAATTCTGGAAACTGACGTGAGGGCTGGAACGAGGTGCACTCAGCCTCGTGAGGGAAATTGAGTAGCTGTCTGATTGAGGCAGCTGGTTAGGTAAACCAAGATTAATGGCCGAGAAAACCCGACGCGATAACCACGCGTCACCCCGCAATCTGTAGGCCAAACGGCTGGACAGCGACCGTTTAGTAGGCTAAGGCCCTTCATGGGCTTTGGTAGCCTACCACGGGGAGAAAGTGGGGGCATTGCTAGCACCGTGGGGATCCGGGTTCTATTCGCGGTTCTGACAAAGAAATGTAATTCTGGTCTGAGGGATGGAACGAGGTACACTCTGCCTCGTAAGGCAGAACCTAGGAGAGGTGGGTTTGATTCGCACCACAGCCATCCTAGAAGTGGTTTTTCCCTGGTACTCCAGGAAATGCAGGGGGGGGGGATCTTAACTAAGGCAACGGCTGACTTCTACCCAAATCCTAGTTCCAGTTACAAATACACACTAGTACCAACACCACCTAGAGAGAAAGCCTTGCGATATGAAGTTGACAAGCGAGTGACGTCACGGAAGCCCGGCCGTGGACATTGAGACCATATATCCTCCTTGATTGAGACATAACATTCTAGTTTGCAGGTTATGGTGTGTTTTCCGCGTGTTGTGTGTCGTGTTTACAGTCCCAGTTACTGATTTGCTCAGATTTCCTACCCAGTTATACTTAATGGTTATCAGTGCAGTGTAAAGTTATGCCTAATAAGTGCAGCGTTCCAAATTGTAAAGGCAATTACGCCAATGGACCGAAAGTAAACGTTTTCTCTTTTCCTAATGATGAAGGTGAAAAGTCGAAATGGATACGAGCCATTCACCGCAAGGATTTTATTCCTACGAAATAGTCCATGGTACGTGTTAAATCAATACTTATGCTCCAATTCTCACAAGTTTAGTGTAATGGGAGGAAGGAACTTTGTAACCAAGTCTCTTTTCTTGTAGGTCTGTGGCATCCATTTCAAGCCACATGAAATTCAAACGACCACTAGTATGTATGATGAAAAGAATGGAAAGCTAGTTACTGCTCCGTTGTATAAACCGAGACTGATTAAAGGCTAGTAAGCAAATAGTCCTACCACTAAATTTTAGCATAGGCTAGCTCTTCTGTTCACGAAAATTAATTTAGATGTAGAAGTCAGAATTTTCTAACCTAAATTATGTGCTACAGGCTAATGTTGTAGGTTAGGTTTATTTGTTTTATGTGGCTATCAATTTCAAGTGGGAGGTATAAGTGGGTGTTAATATGGATAGTATTCACATTTATATTGGGGTTTAAATTGCAAGCTAACTGCATGACGTTAGAGACCGATAACCTGTAGCAGGCCCTGATTAATCTATTTTTTTCTATTGCAGTAATCTAATTCATTAGGCTACATTTCTTATTGGGGTGGGGGAAGAGGTGTGTGTGAATCAGGTTGGAGATTGAATAAATTTAGAATAAATAGAGTAATTAATGTAATGCAAGGTGATAAAATGATTGTATCGTAAGTTAATGTTCGAATTAAATTCCTAGGAGCAGTCCCGTCTCAGTTCCCCAACTGCCCAGAGTATTTAACTGACACTGCAACTGTCAGCCGAGAAGATCCAGATGATAGGAGGCGTAGGATTGGTAATGAAAGTTTATCGAAGGCTCTCGCTGAAAGTATGCAGACATTGGCGGAGAATCTGGAAGCAGTTTCATTTAGAAACTTTCAGGAACTGAAGGTGAAGTTAAACAGTGCGAGTCTTCATCCTGAGTGGAATTGTATTAGAGAGGAATCTTGTATATATTTTATTTTAATGAAGGAAAATCCTAGTCCACACTTGCGTTGCTGCATTAAGATAACAGAAGGTTTGAGTGCCTCCTTGTATGTATCGAATACAGAAGTGAAACGTTGTAGTAACATGTCTTTACCAAGACAGTTAGGTACAGTGCTAGAAATTGAAGAACTTATAAGGAATGCCCATTCAGTGTATGCTGATCCTGATGCATATGAACATCAAAGTGTTGAGGATACTGTATCTGTTATGGACAGTTTATTTAAGAACTTGGAGAGTAAGTTCCCTGAGAAGAAGGATACATTAGACTTCTTAAAAGAGCAAGTTCACTTGCTAACAAAGCGTAAAGTGAAAAACTATTCCTGGGAATTGCTTGTATTCTCATCGCTGGTTCATTCTATTTCTCCTCACTGTTATAGATTTATAAGATGTTCAGGAAATGTCACTCTTCCTGCACCCCGTACCTTGAAATTAGTGTGTTCCAAGCTTTTGACGAATCCTATACAGGAGCAAAGTGATAATTTTCTTTTGTATATGAGAAAGAAATTTTCACTCTTATCAGAAGAACATCAACTAGTCCTCATTTCGATGGATGAGGTTCACATTAAACCCCAGTTAAACTACAAAAAGGGTAGGGTTGTAGGTAGTGCTGTAAATAGCGATGAGTGTGCAACAAGTGCTTATGTGTTTATGGTCCACAGCTTGCTTTCTTCATACAAGGATGTTGCTCACATCATGCCCCTTGTGAACATTCGAGGTGAGGCATTATTCAATATGATGAAGAAAGTCATTCTTGGACTGGAAGAAGTCGGATTTGAAGTTCTAGCACTGATTTCAGACAACAGTGCTATTAATAGGAAAGCTGTATCTCTCCTGAGCGATCCACCCGAATTAAATTACATTTATAGTCACCCCAAAGTTGCACACAGAAAGCTTTTCTTTGCAATTGACACTGTGCACATTCTCAAATGTATTAGAAATAACTGGCTGAATGCAAAGCACCAAGAGTTGCATTTTCCAGATTTGACAGAGCATGACAGACTACAGATTGCATCATTTGGTTCACTGAAGGAGTTGCATGTGTTAGAGAACAACAATCTCCTGAAATATGGATTTACCTTGACTCTGAAATCCCTGTACCCTACCAATTTGGAACGACAGAATGTTCCACTAGCTCTGCAAATTTTTAATAAACCTCTAGCTGTGGCAACAAGGGAGATTGGGCCGAAGAAGAACTTGCCCTCCTGGGACAGTACTGCACAGTTTATTGAGTTGATTTGCAGATTGTGGGACATCATGAACGTTAAGACCCTATGGAAAGGAAAACGCCTTAGGAATCCTCTTCAGGAACCAATAACGACCAACTCTTCTCATATCGAGTGCCTCCAGGAAATCGTGTCATGGCTAGATAGGTGGAAAACAATTGACTCGCCTGGAAAGCTGAGCAAGGAAACACATGCGGCAATTGCCCTTTCTACCAAGTGCATGATTGAAATGGCACAATTTTGTCTCTCTGAGAAAGGCCATAGCTTCTTCCTACCAGGCAAAATACAGACAACCTAGAAGCTCGATTTGGAAAATATCGCCAACTGGCAGGGAGCCAGTACAATATTTCCCTGAGGCAAGTGTTTGAGGTGGAGAATAAATTGCGCCTTCAGAGCATCCTGGACCTCAATGCTGCAGTGAGCTAGATTTTGAAGAAGACAAGACATGTGACATAAGTGCTTTTGATGCTTGTGTTGCTGATGATAGTGATATAGAAGTCCTACAAGATGAGTATTGGCCTCTCTTACACTATATCAGTGGTTATTGCTCATATGTTTCTTTAAAGCGATATGATTGCAATTATTGCAAAGTCTTTCATTGCGATGAGGCAGGCCAGAGTGATCACGCCAGCCTAATAAATGCCAATAACCGAGGAAGACTATGCTATCCCCATGCAGATGTAGTCAACTGTGCTGCATTTACTTTTGTTGTTATGAGTAAGCTACTCAATAGCTACAAGACAGAATTTTTGCATCACTGCAACCAGCAGAGTGTTTTGGTGAATGTAACACAAAGATGTCTGCCCACTGTACTGTTTATGGGGCACAGCTGCCCAAAGCATGAAAAGACTGTTCTGGGCACTGCCAGTCATATCTTGATTAATAATTTTGTACACAATGTTAACGACAGGTTTTCACCCAAAACTTTGGCTCAGCATAAGAGGAGGAAGCTTGTCCAATAACTGTTCATGGCCGTTCAGTAGATATTAAGAATTTTACAATATTCTTTCATTGTATGTACAGTGTCGTTATCATTGTGCGCCCCGGTAAACACGGCAAGCTAAGCCGGCGTTGACTGGCGCTGATCGCGGGCACGCGTACAATGTTCAGTCGGTGGTTGGTGCACACTTGAACACTTTTACCAACCATGTTCAATAATATGTACAGTGCTCATAGTCGATGCTGAAAATGTCCTCCCTCTCTTGTAACACACACCTGACATCTTCTGATGAAAGAATGGACAACAATCTCAGCAATTCTGATAGGTTTGTGCCGTGTCTTGTGTGGGGTTTCGCCTAGGACACCAAGCTGGCTCATCAGCTGGCTCTTGGTGTCCCCGTTCTGTAAGAACACAACGTTGTCTGTTAAAATGTTTATTATTTACCGTGCCTGTTTTCTTGAATAGTTTGGCGAGCCTCCTAATTGTACTGGCATTACGTACAGGTCTTCTTGGAAACTTGATTCGACATTTTAATCTTGTTTAAGAACAAGACTTTCTGCTTTTCATATACGAATTATGGATATACACACGTTCGCACTGTGTCAATTGGTGTCTAGGCATGACCAACAATCACAGTAATCACAATACTCACTAAACGTGCAACACTAACTTCTAAGCTTTGCAGATACACATCCATATAAATGACAAAACACGTGTGATCTAACGATATGAGTCAGCGGAGCAGGGTATTGCGAGGTCCACTCGCTCCGCACCTGACCAGCCAAATGACGCCATAGTTTGCCGCGATTTCCAGGGCGCACCATGATAATGACCCTCTGGTTCAATTAATATTGTGTTACTTGATCCACTTCTTTACATGGCTAATTACTAATCTGTAAGTATAGCAGTGGCGGGTGGTGGATAATTGTTATGGGTGTTGTCCTTTTTCATTAAGGGGGGGGGGGATAAAAGACTGCTTGATATCAAAGAAAACTGTATTCAATTGTGCGGTAAAAAGGATGTACCTCATTCATCACGAATGCCGCAGTTCAGAGAACATCACATTGCCACTGGTTCACCGGATTAAATAGTTAGGCTACATGAAAACCTGCAAGATATGGTATCGGCAGTTGACGGAGCATCTCAGATGTCTCCGTCCGCTCCTCGGCTCCCTTGTTGCAATCAGCAAGCAACGATCAGCCGAGTTAACTATTGGGATAGGACCTACTCGGTCTAGCATCTCTGCCATACCCTTCACTATTGAGATCTGGTCGGTGCTCGGGCCTGGTAACGAGCACTCCTAAACGGTTGGCGCGCTTTGCTTTCTCAGACAGTTCACAGTAACTTACTATAAGATTTCCTGAATTATTAAAGAACAGAATTATGAATTCCTATGCATATAAAAGTAAACGTACAGCTTTTATTACTAAAAATATTATTACGGTATTGTTTTTATTGAATTAATCTGGTCGTTGCGTATCACTGCAACCTTATTACCGGCCGCCACTGAAGTATAGGATGAACAATGAATTGGCATTTTCAATAGGTGACCATTTCTTGAAATTATTGAGGCATGTAGTGTTAGCATACCAAACGTTGAACTGATTGCAAGAAGTTGTCCTATAGTGGAGATGTCAGTTTAAAATGCAACTAATAACCTCTGTGTTCAGTCACATTAAACGTCCAGTCCAGAAAGTGGTAAATAGCTCTACAACCAGCAGAGTGTTTTGGAGAATGTTGGTTGTAAAGCGAAGGTTAGAATGGAGAGGGTAAGTGTACGCTTTAAATGGGATATTTCATGCAATTTTAACATACAATTTCTAAGAGGGCTTTTGTTTCAATTTCACAGATAAAATGGAACACAATCTGAAGAATGTTTCACTGGAACAAATTTTTATTTGTTCAGATTTTTAACAATGGACTGAATGAAGTCTTGCAAGTTTCTTTACATCTAGTTTCATTGGATGAACGTTAATGTAGGCCTATTTTAAAAGTTTTAATCTAATGTAACATATGTGCTAGAGAGTATTTTTAGGAACTGTTCGCATAAGGACTGTTGAAGGTGCAAATGCCTAAAAATGTATCCACCCTGTAAATAATATAATATTAATTCTAAATGAAAGTAGAATGCGGCTTATACACTTGCATCAACATTGAAATTAGGAAACCTGGTCAATACTGCACCTCATATAAGTTATGTGCTAAAGTACATAAATATGTGTTTATATTTATTGCTCTTTTTATTAACGGTTGCTATGTTCTGACAGAGCTTGCATCTCGTTGAACTGTCAACAAAGCATACTCTAGCAGCACACACTGTTGATTAAAAAAAACATTAATCGGGACGTGTTATGCTGTAACCATTGTCAAAAACCATTGATCTGGATGCGTTAGGCAGTAACAATTGTCAAAAACCATTGGTTTAGACAAAACGAAGGTTAGAATGGTCGGGTGTAGGTGCGACCTTGGCCGCGCGCAGCTAGTGGGACACGGTTGACACAAAACGCTCGGTGCGTTAGGCTGTAAACATTTTCAAAACCACAGTTGTGCGAAAAAAAACCACAAATATTTACTACAGTTGATCATAGAATCGCCGATTCAAATTACAGATCGTTATGAGGCAATTTCCACAATCCATGGTGAATAAACGATTCAATTCGGTACACGATGTAATGAACTAAGTGGTGCGCACTAGCGGCTGAACTGTCATCGTACTGTTTTGATGACGATTGATATGAACAATAGCGCTGACAACTGTAATTTTGGCTATATAAGTCGTGATCCTATTTGGGATGGCTGGGTGGGTCACAGACAGCGGAGGAGGAAATCCCTATTAAAATATCGCTCCTTGATTTATTTCTCATCGTTTCAAAAGGTATTTTGGCTAATTCATGTATTGTACAGAATTTTATCGCGCGTTCTATCTTCATTCATCGCTACCGTTGATTTCAATTTGAATTGTCACTACTGAACGTCATATATGTGCTAAAGTTCGTAAATATGTGTTTTTATTTATTGCTATTTTAGAAACGGCTGCCATGTTTCTACAGCGCTTGCATCTCGTTCAACTGTCATCACGGCTCACTCTAGCTGCACGCACCGGGGCGCACACATTGTTCCCTACATGTGAGATACAAAATCACTGTTGATCAAAGAAATCATCGGGATGCATTAAGCTGTAACCATTGTCAAAACTCATTGATCTGGGCGCGTTAGGCTGTAACCATTGCCAAAATACATTGGATTGAACAAATCGAAGGTTAGAATGGTCGTGTGCAGGTGCGACTTTGGTTGCACGCAGCTAGCGGGGCACGGTTGACACAAAACCATTGATCTGGACACGTTAGGATGTAACCATTGTCAAAAACCATTGGATACCACAAAACGAAGGTTAGAATGGTCGGTGTAGGAGCGGCTTTGGCCGAGCGCAGCCAGCGGGTCACGGTTGACACAAAACCATTGATCTGGACGCGTCAAAAACCATTGGATTGGACAAATCGAAGGGTGTTGGTGCAGCATAGTACCGTAAGGGCGAGGTTGCAATACCGGTTTGATGATGATTGATGTGGACAATGGTGGCCACAGCTGGAATTCTGCCTACATAAGTCGTGATCCTATTTGGGATGACTGGGTTGGTCACAGACAGCGGAGGAGGAAATATCTATTAAAACATCGCTCCTTGATTTATTTCTCATCGTTTCAAAAGGTATTTTGGCTAATTCATGTATTGTAGATAATTTTGTCGCGCGTTCTATCTTCATTCATCGCTACCGTTGATTTCAATTTGAATTGTCACTACTGAACCTCATATATGTGCTAAAGTTCATAAATATGTGTTTTTATTTATTGCTATTTTAAAAACGGCTGCCATGTTTCTACAGCGCTTGCATCTCGTTCAACTGTCATCACGGCTCACTATAGCTGCACGCACCGGGGCGCACACATTGTTCCCAACATGTGAGATACAAAATCACTGTTGATCAAAGAAATCGTCGGGATGCATTAAGCTGTAACCATTGTCAAAACTCATTGATCTGGGCGCGTTAGGCTGTAACCATTGCCAAAAAACATTGGATTGGACAAAACGAAGGTTAGAATGGTCGTGTGCAGGTGCGACTTTGGCTGCGTGCAGCAGGCGGGGCACGGTTGACACAAAACCATTGATCTGGACACGTTAGGATGTAACCATTGTCAAAAACCATTGGATACCACAAAACGAAGGTTAGAATGGTCGGTGTAGGAGCGGCTTTGGCCGAGCGCAGCCAGCGGGGCACGGTTGACAAAACCATTGATCTGGACGCGTCAAAAACCATTGGATTGGACAAATCGAAGGGTGTTGGTGCAGCATAGTACCGTAAGGGCGAGGTTGGCAAAACCGGTTTGATGATGATTGATGTGGACAATGGTGGCCACAGCTGGAATTCTGCCTACATAATGAACCCTTTATCCTCTGATGGATAAATGATTCGATGTTTTATTTCTACAATTAATTAATATTTCCACCAGCGTCATGAAATAGCCAGACGAAGATGAGGAAACTTCAAGCATTTGTTGGAGACAGTGGGAACATACCTGCAGCAGTTTGACAATAGGCTAAATACTTAAGGATTGTGAAAAGAAAGAGCCTAGCTATGTTTCAGAAGGACAGGTGGTGGCTACCTCAAAATAGAAGGGACGCGTGGTGAGACACGCTTATGGCATGTTCATTGTACTATTCGCGCCTAGAAAAAATATAATGCAGTAACGTGAGTGGCTGATGGTACTACTGGACACTCCTACGAGGCCGAGGTCTGATAAAAACCGCGAACATATTGAAAAAGTGGAACCAATGGGAGATGAATGCTTACGAACGCGCCAAGTCTAGCTTGGGCACGCGATAGCTTGCATTAACGCGGGAGATCGGCTAGACAACATCTCTACGATCGATTCTAGAATTAATGGGCATATTCTTGACCTGCGCAATTTTACGAGTTCAGTGATATTTGTTTCATTCCTGTACCACTATTATTTTGAGAAATTTTTATATAATTTCCCCCTCTATCGATACCTAGGGCCAGTTCATTTATAAGTGGCGTGAAGAGCCAAGACATAATTATTACATTTTGTGCGTCTGAGGACGTATACTTATTACATTGTGTGTGTCGGGAGACACAGGTTATTATTATATTTTGCGCGTCTGAGGACGTAGGCACTTGTACTTTGCGTGTCATGAGGACACAGATTTTTATTAATACTAATGTGTGTTAAATTCAGTGTGATAGATAGTCACAGTACTATTTTGTAGGGACAGTATCCTCGACAATTCGCCAACAGACTGTTCTGGGGAAAGAAGTACCTAAAACGGTGAATTTAGTAGTCAGATATCGAGTGTGTAATAATCTATAACTTTTTGCATCAGCACGAGAGATGACTTCGCTTATCCTGGAAGAAGTTTGGAACTGTCAACACTCCGTCGAGATGTTTGAGACGAGCTAAGCAGCATTAAGTAGGGAGATGGCAGCAGATGTTCGCTGACGGTGACTGGCCGAGGATGAGTACTGAATAATATTCTTATTATCTGACAAGTTAACTTATGGTATATGGGACATATTTTGTTTGCAAATATCTTGCTTGTGTTGATTAACGTAGTGTATTTAGTTTTGGTCTGACACACCTTTTGCATGGAAACAGCTCGCACAAGTTTTCCTAGTCGTAAATTCTTGTTTGTTTTAACTAACGTGACTATGTGGACAACCGTGTTCGCATATGTTTACGCAATGTATTTAAGAAACGTCTCTGGGATATATATTGTGTTTCAGAAGTAGGACTGAATTAATATAATCATACAGTAGATTGGAGGGTAAATTAATCTTTGTAATGATTATTATTGATCAGATTCAGTGAGTTTATTGCCGTTGGAGCAATGTGAGTTGTGGCAAAGAGCAGTCAGCTCTATCGTAGGTTTTAATTTTCTTAAATAGATTGTGAGTATCTGATTCAACCGACCTGTGTGAAAAGTGTTATGTCATTCCCAGCAGTGTGTGTGTGTGTGTGTGTGTGTATTTTTGTTGGTCATTACAAGCGGGAATTTCAGCGTAGACTGATTTCTGTCAGCTTGGTGCCGAGTCCATATGGTTACCTTGCGAGGACATATGTGGCTATATCGATTAATGTCTTACCATATGTTTATGTGGTTGAGATTTGTTGCTGTTGATTCTACGAGATAACGAGACAGTTGGTCAAGTTATTTTTACACACTGGAGTTGGACGATGACAAAAGTTGAGGTAGGGGGAAGCTGTTTTCACAAGGCGGGCTGAAAGGATTGCATCAAGGTCATTAGTGGAGTGCTTGTTGGCTCCGTAAAATTACTTGAAATACAGAATAAGAACTGATCAATGGTAAAAATTGTTTAAATAAATGGGAGTTGCCTACGAATCTCTATAATCTCCGAAGCGTTAGCTTAACGTGCATTTTTGTTCATATAAGGTAATCTCAGCCGGTGAGGCTTTTGTTGTTGTTGGTTCCATTCCATGTTTATGTTCCGTATTTGTGACCCGTGCAGTCACGTGCGATGCTGTCTTTTCCTTGTTTGTGTATTGAGCAATCGGCCGTGTTGGCAGCTCATTTGTCAGATGCGTCATCGCACTGAAGGAGGGTCTCGAGGGAGATTCCTGTAAATATTAGATTTTAGATTGTGTGTCAGCATTAATGTTTTAAGGGTTTTTATTAGTGTTGTGTCCCATATCCGTAAACGTTGATTTACGAGATGATTGTTCGTAAGCATCGTGGCTGTTACCCGATGTAAACGAACAGTCATCCAAGTACTCATCCCTCGTAGTTAGTCATTACGCGTACATAAAATCCCAATGCAAGTTAGTGGAACTTGGATCCACATTTTTATGAGGGGGAGATCCGTCTGACTCCTCAACGTTGTTAGATATTTCTGTCATGGGAAGATTCAGGGAGGAATATTATTGTTGTTGTCTATATTCATTTTTTTTGCACAAATAGTCATTAAATTATGTTAGTATTTTACGTCTTGTCACTTCCTTTCTTAATTTTAGTTTTAATCCTATGACCCTTCCCTCAGTAGAGCATGTTGTTTGGCGAACGTAAACATCACACTATGAACTGAGCGCGACCCCTTGATCAAGATTTCTTGCATATAAACACTGCAACACTAAAGGGTTCATAGGAGGTAAACTGGCGCGGCCAAGCGTGGGGCGGTTCACAGTGGTGTAGCGGCAAAGAAATTGCACATGTCAATGTAAGCTTAGTTGGGTTTACAAACTGACGCAACAATGAATGTGTATTTTTGTTGCTGGTTCGCTGCTGGAACACATCTAGTTGGTGTATTTGAGTAAAACTGACAGGCCACAAGTGGAGGTAGATATGACAGTATTTTAATCACCGGAAAGTGATATTTCATTAAAAGTAATTGAGGCGAAGAGGATACCGCCAACTGTGTGAAATATAAATTAAAATCAGGAGTTTGCAATGTAAAATACGGTTCACGTTTTTGTCTATTGAATTAAAGTAAAAATAATATACGTGAAATCGGGCGCCCAATGATTAAATTTAAAACTTGATTTGTTTAGAAAGTCAAACTCATGAAAATGTTAGGAGGCTGGTAGCCTTAAATGACAATTAATACTTTGTTAATTAGTCAGTGTTAATATCAGATCAGGATAACAATTTAATGACTGAATATGTGTTTGGGTTTAAATTAAATTGAGTAAAATTAGAACCACTCAGAGATGCGATTGACTAGTGGGATTAAATGAAAATTATAAATGAACTGAGCAGGGTAAAGAAATTAAATGTGCATGGCGATTGTATATGTGTGTCAGGGGGCATTGCTTTATGCCATTTCCCTAATGTCTCATATAAAGTGTATAACATGGCTACAGTAGAACAGATTCAAGAAATCATTGAAAATGCGGCTAGGAGGACACAGGAATTGTTGGACTACAAATTGGCGGAACAGAGTGAATCATTAAACACTAAACTATCTGAACAGAGTGAATCATTAAACACTAAACTATCTGAACAGAGTGAATCATTAAACACTAAACTATCAGAACAGAGCGAATCATTAAACGCGAAATTATCTGAACAAATAAACAATAGTATGTTAGAACAAAGTGAGTCTATAAACAAATTGTCTGAGCAGAGTGAATCTCTAAAAACTAAACTATCCGAACAAAGTGAATCACTAAACACAAAACTATCTGAACAAAGTGAATCATTGCGGACACAATTAAACAACAGTAGGATTGAACAAAATGAATATCAGGCGGAACAAGCTATATTATTAAAAAGTGAAATCAATGACACTTTAAATTCGCAGTTAGAGGCGTTAACCGCAGAGATGAAGGATCACACTAATCAACAGATGGTATTGCTGGCCCTAGATGTTAGTAAAAACAATGAAAAACAATTAGATCAGATTAAGAAAATGGAAATTATATTTGATCAAAAACTTAGCATTCTGGATGAAACGGTGTTAGGTAAATTAGAGTAAATTGAACTAGCGTGCACTATGAGTACGAGCGAGGTCAAAATAGCTCAGGATAAGATGGAAGGACGATTTAAGGAAATGGAAAAAAGCGGCAAGGTCATTCAACAACAATTATCAGCGGTAGATGAAAATATATCCGGCATAATTAAAGATATGGACCGTCTCGAAATAAAATCAGCGGAGCAATGGAAAAGCCTAGAAGCGGATCAGGATCAATTAAAGAGTACCATCGACGAAAATAGCGCGAGATTGGAAGAATGGAAAAGCCAGATAGAAAGCAATCAGGATGACACTAAGAGCCAGATTGAGGAGAAAGTAAGCACAATTAAGGAGCAAATAAGAAAAGATTGGCGAAAAATGAATATCGATTCTAAAGAGGAAAGATCAACCATCCTTAAGACAGTAGGCGAAAATCATACTCGTATTCAAGCATTGGAACAAGAAATTAAGAGTAAAATTAAAGAACAAACAGACAGGTTCATTAAAGATGAACTGAGGTCGATAGAACAATCCTCGATATTTAAAACGGGAACAATGAAAGATAAGCAGGACGACTCAAATAGCCCGGAGGGTACGAGCACAGCAGGAAGTCAAACTCAGACAGAGAGCCCATTAACGATAAACACGGAGGGGTTTCGCAAGAATATTGAAAGGAGTTCCACGCCACAGGACGGTCATCAGCCCACACAACTTATCCAAGTAATTCGCTCAAACGATTATAAACCGCAGAAGTACACGGAGAATTCAGGGGTAACACCTAAAGCCTTTATTAAAGAAATTGAAGATCATTACAATGGCACTGGGGTACCTGAAGCACGTAGGTTAAGGATGATGGAGAGATTTTTATCAGGAAATGTCCTTACATGGTTTTTAAGCTTCAAATATACATTTGGAACTATGGCAGATTTCAAAATCGCCTTTCTGCGCAAGTACTGGTCGCCGGCATTACAACAGAGTTTAAGAATGGAGCTTTACTCTAGGAAATACCAAACTACCCAGCAAACGAAATACTCAGATTTCTTTAACACGCAAATGCTAAAATTTCGCGACCTTGATTACCCTTTAAATGAAGCGGATCTGGTGATGACTATAGCGCGGCAATTACCAGTCAACGTGCAACAAGTACTAGTCGCAGCGAACGTTAGTACGGCCTTCATTCAGAACAGATATTACGCCAGATAGATGAGACTACATCTCATAATCATTATAGAGGAGGAAGACAACTGGAGTTAGTAAATACGACAGAGGTCATAAAACCAAAACAGGCGAACACTAAAACGCAGGGTACAAATACAAGCACATCCACACCTAGGCGAAACCAGGAAGAGGTACAAAACAGAACGTACCAGCGTAACGAGAATGACTATAACAATAGGTCATATCAAGGCAACAATAGATATCAACAGAGAGGGTATCAACAGAGAGGGTATCAACAATGGCGTGAAAATCGAAGAAATGAGAGGCCTTATGGAAGATACGGTAATTACAATGGGAATCAAAGATGGAAAGGAAGGAGAGATCAAAATCAAGGAGAAGCACGTAATTATCGAAATGACTGGGATGATAGGCACGCTCAATCACAAAATTACCTAGAGGAATTACACGCTAGTCAAGGTGAAGAGCAAGGACGATGGGAGAAAGCCATTGGGAACATGAAGAATCCAGACACACATACTGAGGAAGCTGGAAGTCTACTGAGACAAGAGGAATATCGGGGGCGTGGGCGACAAAATGATGACGGGAGTCGCAGCGGAGCTAAAAAAATGCTAAATTTGAATAAAGGAGACAGTCTACAAACGCAACAGTCGGAAGTTGAAGATGGATGGATAGTAGCGAACATACAAGAATGGATTGCTTTGCCAGAAGATTGCCTGGAGGAGACGGTGAAACCACGGAACGATGAAATTAGGCAGTTACCCATTATTTACGCGAGGATTGGTGGAATTAATGTAAGATGTTTATTGGATACGGGGTCGCAGATCAGTCTGGTATCGGAGGCCTTGGTTCGAGAGTTGGGACGGAGTCAGAATATTCCTGTGATTCCCGTACCACAACTCAAAGTGAGGGGTGTTATTCCTGAACGCACCGTCACTTGTAAACGTCAGGCATACTTAGAGCTGAACATATTGGAACACACTTTTGGGCAAACATTCATTATCATGGCAGAGATGAATTTCAATATAATTCTTGGTGCAAATTTCATTTGTGACTATCAAGCAGTGATAGATTTGCACAAGAATACAGTCAGTTTTAGAGAGTATGATCAACTGAAGAACGTGGGATTGCATATGGATGAAATCACTACCGGAAGAGATGTAAATTCTTGGGCATTAGAAGCAATATTGGAAGAGACGGAAGAGGAGATACGAAAGGCAGAAGATAACATCATAGAAGGAGCTGTTGTGGAACTAGATGAGGAGAGTGAATCCCAGGAGATATGGTCTTTATTAACAGAAGGAGATGACAGTGATGCACAATTTGAAGAGTTACTACAGGAGCGGCTCAATGACATTCAACTTGGGGGTGAACATAGAAAACAATTGGAAGAGATTTTAAGGAAGCACAAAGCAGTATTCGATACAGTACCTGGGAAAATATTAGATTTAAAATATTCAATGCAAGTCGAGGATTGGTCACCTTTCAAAAGTAGATTGTACCCAATTCCGGAAAAATATCGTGGTCAAGTCAAGGTCATTATAGATGAGATGTTACAAGCAGGAGTGATAAGGAAGACACCTACACCTTATCTAAATGCGATTTTGGCAGTCACAAAACCAAATGGATCTATTAGACTTTGTTTAGATGCCAGAAATCTCAACATGAGACTCATTTTTCCTGAGTATGACAGAGCGCCAATTATCAGAGACGTACTAAAAGGCTTTAAGAACAAGAGCATCTATTCATCATTTGTTTTGACGTCCAGTTTCCACCATATTGAATTGGATGAGAAGTCACAGCTTCTAACTGGCTTCTTATTCGATAACCAAACGTTTTGCTTCGTCCGAATGCCTTTCGGAGTCAAAACAGCGGGCTGTGCTTTAATCCGAGCCCTGGATCGGAATCTAACCGAGGAAGTTAAGGAGATGACGGTGCGCTACATTGATGACATTCTGCTGGCATCCGACAACATTGAAATTCACATGGAAAATTTAGATAAAGTATTAGGCAACCTTAATGCATAAAAATTTCAAAGTAAACCTGAAGAAATCGCATTTCTTCAAGAGCGAGATCTTATATTTGGGTCACATCATTGACAAGGAGGGAGTGAAGCCAAACCCAGCTAAGATCGAAGCGATAAAGAATTTCCCTACACCAACGAGAGTCAAGCACATTCGGGCTTTCTTAGGCGTAACGGGATTCTTTAAAGAAAACTGTCCAGGTTACACGGAGACTGTAGCTCCAATGCAGGAAATGCTAAAAAAGAATAATAAATGGTTATGGAATGCGGAATGCGAGAAGGGGTTCCAAGCAACTAAACAGCTACTGGAAAACTGCATTAAGTTAGGATATCCAGACTTCAAGCACAAATTTATAATCCAAGCGGATGCTTCACTAATTGGTATAGGTTCCATGCTCTACCAAGATGATCCAGCTAACCTGCAACATAAAACATATTTGGCATTTGTCAGCCGAAAATTGCGTAAGCACGAGCGCAATTATACTGTAACGGAACTAGAGCTGTTGGCCATCCTTCATGCGCTTCAACAATGGAAACGAATAATTTATGGTTACCCCATTGTTGTCAGGACTGATCACAAGGCACTAACATTCTTGTTTAAGACGTCGATGGCAAGCGAACGTGTGACACGTTGGTCTATATATATTCAGCAGTTTAGCATTGAGATTGAACATTGCCCAGGGAAAATAAACGTGATCCCGTATGCACTCAGCAGGAACCCAGAGCCTGATGTTGAAGAAACAGCGATGGTACAACACTTGGAGTTAACACCGAAGGACAGGGAATTCTTGGAGGAGTTACGTGAGATACAGCGAGAACAGGAAGCGGAACCATGGATGATGCTATTAATTCAATACTTTAGAAAGCAACTACCTACAGGAACACCTGCATTTCGAGAAGCGAAAGCAAAAGAAGGAAGATATGTTTATGTCAACGATTTGCTGCACAAATGGGTATAGTATAGTATATATACTAGTACCTGCATCTTTACAGCGAGGATTGACATGGCATACTCACGAAAGTTACGGACACGGCGGAGTAGACAAGTGCGAAGCGACAATAGGAGAGACATTTACATGGCCACGTATGAGAACAACTATATGTGACGTCATTACGACTTGTGATCCTTGTCAGAGGACAAAGCACAATAACTATTTAATGAGGCAGTATCCTAGACCATTGCTACCTCAGAAACCCTGCGAGCTAGTGGCCCTGGACTGTTTCGGCCCAATCCCGAAAGGTAGGCGAAGTTGCCGTCACTTGCTAGTGTGCATTGATGTGTTTTCTAAGTTTGTCGTATTATGCCCCATTCAGAAAACTACATCGAAACAAGTACTCAGTCGTATTCGAAATAGAGTTATTCCAATTCTTGGAAAACCAGAATTTATATTGTCAGACCATGGCAGCTATTTTACAAGCGCCGAATTCAAGAAAGGTATGGAGGACATGGGTATAAAACACATTTTAAGCAGTATCCGACATGCCCAAGCTAATCCAAGTGAGCGAGCAATAAAATGTGTAACATCATACTTAAGAATCTTCATTCCCAAAGAACATCATAAGTGGGTGGATAAAATTAAGGATGTAGAGACATGTATAAATTCTACCAGGCACGAGTCAACAGGACAGATCCCTATGGTCTTACACAAAAACGAGTATCCAGTGAGGACGTGGAAAAGCATCATTAAGTGCCCACAAGATCCCATGATAGCACCTGACCTGCGAATAGAGAGAACGAGAGCCTACATGAGAAAACAAGCAGATCGCAGATTACGGCGATTGAGAAATAAGAGATTTCACCGTGATCTAGAAGTCAACCAGCTCGTTTTGGTGAAACGACCCACTACATCGGATCCAGAGAAGAAGATCTTCAGCAAATTCTGTGAAAAGTTCATAGGACCCTATTCTATTGTAAGAAACCTAGGAAACAATGCATACAGAGTGAAAGAGTTAAGCACAGGAACAATGTCGGTCTACAATGCAGCCAACTTAAAAACGTATCGAAGAAGCGAACCATGGGAGCGCCGAGATAATGATGCAGTTTAAATATATGGACGTCCTATATCAACCAAGTGGACGGGGGGCAGTTGAGTACGGCACGTGAAGAAGGAAGTGGAGATGGTGTTGACAAACATTAACGAGACGGGCAGAGTGTTGCCTAAGGCATCAGCGCGTCACGCAAGCAGTTGAGAGGGTGAGGTCCAAGCAGGAAATAAAACGAGTAAATGCCATTCAAGACAGGAGCGGCTAGACCAAGTAATAGAAAAGGGGTGATTCTGAAATAAAACAAATTGGCCTACGGAAGTCTTTTAAAAATTATCGACTTTATGCTAAGTTCGAAATTTTGTGAGTGGAGGAGTTGTGAACCCTTTATCCTCTGATGGATAAATGATTCGATGTTTTATTTCTACAATTAATTAATATTTCCACCAGCGTCATGAAATAGCCAGACGAAGATGAGGAAACTTCAAGCATTTGTTGGAGACAGTGGGAACATACCTGCAGCAGTTTGACAATAGGCTAAATACTTAAGGATTGTGAAAAGAAAGAGCCTAGCTATGTTTCA
The DNA here is from genome assembly GCA_946902985.2 of Meconema thalassinum. Classification (NCBI taxonomy): domain Eukaryota; kingdom Metazoa; phylum Arthropoda; class Insecta; order Orthoptera; family Tettigoniidae; genus Meconema; species Meconema thalassinum. The sequence goes on along the minus strand of OX336389.2, from coordinate 689,542,043 downwards.
GAAGGACAGGTGGTGGCTACCTCAAAATAGAAGGGACGCGTGGTGAGACACGCTTATGGCATGTTCATTGTACTATTCGCGCCTAGAAAAAATATAATGCAGTAACGTGAGTGGCTGATGGTACTACTGGACACTCCTACGAGGCCGAGGTCTGATAAAAACCGCGAACATATTGAAAAAGTGGAACCAATGGGAGATGAATGCTTACGAACGCGCCAAGTCTAGCTTGGGCACGCGATAGCTTGCATTAACGCGGGAGATCGGCTAGACAACATCTCTACGATCGATTCTAGAATTAATGGGCATATTCTTGACCTGCGCAATTTTACGAGTTCAGTGATATTTGTTTCATTCCTGTACCACTATTATTTTGAGAAATTTTTATATAATTTCCCCCTCTATCGATACCTAGGGCCAGTTCATTTATAAGTGGCGTGAAGAGCCAAGACATAATTATTACATTTTGTGCGTCTGAGGACGTATACTTATTACATTGTGTGTGTCGGGAGACACAGGTTATTATTATATTTTGCGCGTCTGAGGACGTAGGCACTTGTACTTTGCGTGTCATGAGGACACAGATTTTTATTAATACTAATGTGTGTTAAATTCAGTGTGATAGATAGTCACAGTACTATTTTGTAGGGACAGTATCCTCGACAATTCGCCAACAGACTGTTCTGGGGAAAGAAGTACCTAAAACGGTGAATTTAGTAGTCAGATATCGAGTGTGTAATAATCTATAACTTTTTGCATCAGCACGAGAGATGACTTCGCTTATCCTGGAAGAAGTTTGGAACTGTCAACACTCCGTCGAGATGTTTGAGACGAGCTAAGCAGCATTAAGTAGGGAGATGGCAGCAGATGTTCGCTGACGGTGACTGGCCGAGGATGAGTACTGAATAATATTCTTATTATCTGACAAGTTAACTTATGGTATATGGGACATATTTTGTTTGCAAATATCTTGCTTGTGTTGATTAACGTAGTGTATTTAGTTTTGGTCTGACACACCTTTTGCATGGAAACAGCTCGCACAAGTTTTCTTAGTCGTAAGTTCTTGTTTGTTTGTTTTAACTGACGTGGCTATGTGGACAACCGTGTTCGCATATGTTTACGCAATGCATTTAAGAAACGTCTCTCGGAGATATATTGTGTTTCAGAAGTAGGACTGAATTAATATAATCATACAGTAGATTGGAGGGTAAATTAATCTTTGTAATGATTATTATTGATCAGATTCAGTGAGTTTATTGCCGTTGGAGCAATGTGAGTTGTGGCGAAGAGCAGTCAGCTCTATCGTAGGTTTTAATTTTCTTAAATAGATTGTGAGTATCTGATTCAACCGACCTGTGTGAAAAGTGTTATGTCATTCCCAGCAGTGTGTGTGTGTGTGTGTGTGTGTATTTTTGTTGGTCATTACAAGCGGGAATTTCAGCGTAGACTGATTTCTGTCAGCTTGGTGCCGAGTCCATATGGTTACCTTGCGAGGACATATGTGGCTATATCGATTAATGTCTTACCATATGTTTATGTGGTTGAGATTTGTTGCTGTTGATTCTACGAGATAACGAGACAGGTGGTCAAGTTATTTTTACACACTGGAGTTGGACGATGACAAAAGTTGTGGTAGGGGGAAGCTGTTTTCACAAGGCGGGCTGAAAGGATTACATCAAGGTCATTAGTGGAGTGCTTGTTGGCTCCGTAAAATTACTTGAAATACAGAATAAGAACTGATCAATGGTAAAAATTGTTTAAATAAATGGGAGTTGCCTACGAATCACTATAATCTCCGAAGCGTTAGCTTAACGTGCATTTTTGTTCATATAAGGTAATCTCAGCCGGTGAGGCTTTTGTTGTTGTTGGTTCCATTCCATGTTTATGTTCCGTATTTGTGACCCGTACAGTCACGTGCGATGCTGTCTTTTCCTTGTTTGTGTATTGAGCAATCGGCCGTGTTGGCAGCTCATTTGTCAGATGCGTCATCGCACTGAAGGAGGGTCTCGAGGGAGATTCCTGTAAATATTAGATTTTAGATTGTGTGTCAGCATTAATGTTTTAAGGGTTTTTATTAGTGTTGTGTCCCATATCCGTAAACGTTGATTTACGAGATGATTGTTCGTAAGCATCGTGGCTGTTACCCGATGTAAACGAACAGTCATCCAAGTACTCATCCCTCGTAGTTAGTCTTTACGCGTACATAAAATCCCAATGCAAGTTAGTGGAACTTGGATCCACATTTTTATGAGGGGGAGATCCGTCTGACTCCTCAACGTTGATAGATATTTCTGTCATGGGAAGATTCAGGGAGGAATATTATTGTTGTTGTCTATATTCATTTTTTTTTTGCACAAATAGTCATTAAATTATGTTAGTATTTTACGTCTTGTCACTTCCTTTCTTAATTATAGTTTTAATCCTATGACCCTTCCCTCAGTAGAGCATGTTGTTTGGCGAACGTAAACCTCACACTATGAACTGAGCGCGACCCCTTGATCAAGATTTCTTGCATATAAACACTGCAATACTAAAGGGTTCAATAAGTCGTGATCCTATTTGGGATGGCTGGGTGAGTCACAGACAGCGGAGGAGGAAACATCTATTAAAACATCATTCCCTGATTTATTTCTCATCGTTTGATGAGGTATTTTGGCTAATTCATGTACTATAGAGAATGTTATTGCTCGTTCTACTTTCAATCAGTGCTACCAATATAATAGGGAATACAACAATTTTGTATTGAAAAGTGGAAAGGATCTTTTGAAAAGGCTATATTTATTTAACTAGTGAAGGATAGATATGGTCACCTCTTAGTTTTTTTTTTTTTTACAAAACAGCACAGTTTGTGTAACATAGAAAATATGAGAACAACATGTTTTTGCAGATGACTCACTGTATTCTGTTGAGAACAAAGGGCTAAGATCACTGGTGATTAGCATGTTTTATGTATTGTCGGATAAGCTTATGCCAGGCCTGATATTGTAAATATTGCCATATGAAAACTGTTACTGTAGGATTACTCTATATCAAGTGTTTGTTTGTAAATTATTACATTATCATGCCCTTTTATGAATCAACAACAAGTTTCCTCTTTGGTAAATGTTCTCATGTGTCATGATTGCTGCTTTGTTCCATTTCAGTAGGTAACCTTTTCTGTCATAGGCATTCCATTGCTAGCCTGTTTCCTTATCACGGATGAAAACTTTCTGTGGCTACTTGTTTTTTTGTGAGTGGGTTAGGACATCACTGTCATTAGCCATGTGTACTTGGATATGGATATTTATTTAACTAGTGAAGGATAGGTATGGTCATCTTTTAGTTATTATTATTTTTTACAAAACAGCACAGTTTGTGTAACATAGAAAATATGAGAACAACATGTTTTTGCAGATGACTCACTGTATTCTGTTGAGAACAAAGTGCTAAGATCACTGGTAATTGGCATGTTTTATGTATTGTCGGGTAAGCTTATGCCATTCCTGATATTGTAAATATTGCCATATGAAAACTGTTACTGTAGGATTACTCTGTATCAAGTGTTTGTTTCTAAATTATTACCACATCATCATGCCCCTATATGAATCATCAACAACAAAAAGTTTCCTCTTTTGTAAATGTTCTCATGTCTCATGACTGCTGCTCTGTTCCATTTCAGTAGGTAACCTTTTCTGTCATAGGCATGCCATCACATCCTGTTTTCATATCATGCATGAAAACTTTATGTGGCTAGTTGTTGTTGTTTTGTAAGTGGGTTATGACATCACTGTCATCAGCCATGTGTACTTGGATATGGGTAGAATTTGTTTGTATGTATGTATTGTGATGCTAGAATTGGGAAGGTTAGGTACGGTATTGTAGTTTTAAGAGGAGGAACTACGAGGTCATCTGCCCTTGGAAAGGAGGTGACCATGGTCTTCTGCTAGGAACAATCCCAGCATTTACCTGGAGGAGAAAGGAGAAATCGAACCCACTTCTTCTCAGTTCAGTTTTAACTCATGAGGCTGAGTGAATTTCGTTTCACAATCAAATCAGAATTGTATTTTTAAGGGCAGATGACCTCGTAATTGCGCCCCTTAAAACAACAATAATCAACAATAACTAACTAGAATTATATTTCTCGGCTGAGATGGGAATCAAACCTAGACCTTTGGACAGATATGATTGACTATACTGTAGATATTAATTTCTGTTTTAACTGTTACAGATTAATTGGTTATTTGTTGTTGTGTCTTTTCTTCTCGTTGTGTAGTCGACATCTCACGTTAAAATGGGGTGAATATTTGTCAAGTTTTTTATTGAATTCTTCTATGTATCGCATTTAATGAGACATCAGTGTTTTTGGTCAAGTTCACACTCGCAAGGTTCGAAATGCATAATTATCGATTATGATCGAAAACGTCGATTTATTAGCTAGAGTAATGTATCGATCGCATCAACTTCTGACCATATGATTAATTTATGGTTACGTTATTTATTTATTCGCGTCTGTAGAACGTAACTTGATACATTAACACTCAGTCGCGTTTCCTCACAGGTTGTTCTTAGCAGCAGCGCTGGGTAGCGCGCTCGCTGACGGCCGGAAGGCTATGACGTCATAAATCGTATCGCAAGGCTTTCTCTCTAGATGGTGTTGCTAGTACAGCCATCACAACGACACGAATTATATCAGACAAATCTCTCTCTCTCTCTCTCTCTCTCTCTCTCTCTCTCTCTCTCTCTCACACACACACACACACACACACACAAGTACTAGTGGCTACATTACAACGATGTGGCAGAATCAACAACAATTATGTGAAAAATAGATCCAGCTGGTAAATTTCTGTACGCCGGCACTGTCTGGCACTCCAAACTTGATCAATGTTACATATTTTAGAAGAAGCGTCAACGATCACTGATCTGTGCTCGGTCTCTTGTTGTTATCCGTGGCAGTAGACGCAGTATTAATGAAAGCACGCCAAAAATCATGAAAGCCAGCTTCATATGCAGTGATGTGCGTCTAGACCACAGTATATTAAAATACCGTAGGAAATACAATTTGATAATTCAGCACAGACTATGCCTCTGGTATTATTAATTCTCTTGTATCTTGATGCCCGGAGGAATGCGAGGGTGTTGGTGTTCATATGACAAGTAATATGTTGGAATGGTGCGGCGAATGTTTGACAAGTGTCAGCCACGATGTGGTGTGGAAATTAATTAGTATCCAAAGCGCGCTGCTGTCAGTGAAGCGCGTGTTTTAATAAAGGCGGCCTGGTCTGCGCTAGGCAGAGGTCCTTGTCTCGTTCGCGCATGCAAAGTGCCGAATTAGCGACCCGGTCATGTGTGATGAGTTACGGGCACATCACTGCTCCATTTCATAGTTATGTAACTATGGCTTGACTCATTCCAAGGTTCTTAACTAGTGGGGCGTGTTTAAGCCAAACGATCCTGTCGACCTTCCATGGTCAACTCTTATTATCTTGACATTATTAGTATTATTATTAAGAATATTATTATTTATTTTCCAAAAATTGTGCCTACAATTTATGGACGGCAGATAGAGAAAGGACAAGCCTCACAAACACAGCAGTGTCTCCATCTGAATCTGAATCCGAGGCTTAGGGTGCCTTTCATTCGTTAGTTATTAATTCAATTTAATTGCTTCGGACATCTTGGCCATCAGCCCCGTGTTTAGTTCTCTCACTTTCCACGTTAACGAACGGCGACTCAAAGACTAGGCGGTAGGCAATAACCATTGTTCGCTGTCCCAAGTCTCTACAATGAATAAACAACACAACGATTACTTGTAGTCCACTGCAGGAGCCGACAGTTTCTAAAATAGTTAATTATTCTGTCTTCGTTTAGTCATGCAAACAATAAACAAATTCAGTTTATTTCAGTTAATTTGGATCGCTAGAGAAAACATGAAGCAGTTCATTTAGGCCGGGGTTTAAGTTCGGTTTCTACGCTCGGATAATTTTAAGTGATAATACCCCCTTCGCTGTTTTAAACTTCACAAACAATCACTATGTAAATTTATGTGATAGTCTAAACCAGGCGTTCTCAACGTTTTTGAGTCTGTGAGCACCACCCTCATGCCATTCAAAGTACCCGAGTGCCATTACATCGAATACAATAATAATAATAATAATAATAATAATAATAATAATAATAATAATAGACACAAAAGTATGCAACAACCATGCACCTGTATTTCATTTTTCTATCTCTCTCTCTCTCTCTCTCTCTCTCTCTGAAGTGCTGAAATAAGCTAGGGATTCACCACTCACCGGGCAGGTTGAGAACACCTGGTCTAAACGGTAGTGTGTATGTCTACCCGTTATTACTCCCATTTTCCACCAGATCGGAGATGAGCTGCGACGAAAATCTGTGTGTGCGGATGGTTTATACGACCATATGCCCTTCCTGATGCCAACCTCATTAGAGGAGTTAATGAGAAATGAAATGAATGAGGATGACTGAAACTGGGCTAGAAGATGGAAGGATGTGGCCGTGGCTTATTTGAAGGTACCTGGAGTTGAGAATGGGAAATACGGAAAACCATTTAAAGGACCCCACGTCTACCGAGTCACCACATGGCCTAGCGCTGCGCGTTAGTGAGCATAGCTAGTGCTGTCGAAATGGTCTAAACGGCGGTACCACACAGAAAAGTTGCTCTCATCGAGCTCTGACTTAATAACTTGGCAGCGATACGTGCAATGGTAAATGTTCCTCAGTGATCGCAGGGAAATGGAATCCATTTCCTTCAATTTGCTGGTACAGTGATTCATACTTAAATTAATATGATTGTTGTTGGCAATAGATACACCGCCAGGTCTTGGTTATTGGATAAGCTTCTTAGGAAAGTTGGTTAAAGTTGATGCCTTTAGGAATGTAAGCAATTACTCGGTTCTCCACTCAGAGAGGCTTAGCACAAAGCCACAAGATAATACAGAGAGCAGGAGACAGAATGTCGCCCTGCGAGTCCTCTCAAACAATACACAAGCTTATTACAGCCTAGCAGATTACTACATTTGCTACTTTGTCTGACTCATTGGTCAAATTGGATTGATACAAACGCGTATGGCATACCGGTGTCAGAAAGCATGCATGTCAAGTTAACAGCCCAAAGGCTGGCTGGATCTACAAAAATAACTGTCGTTCATAGAAAATGCAGGTAGAGACTCAGAAATCTACATCTACAGAAATGAGACATGCTAGGCAAGATGAAGGGGGTTGTCATTAATTTTCATATTGATCCAGTTCAGCAGGCACTTTCCTTGTCACCCAAAGTCGCTTGATGTACCCCGAATGCCATCATTCAGCACCAACTATAACCTCAGTAGCTTCTATATATTCACAATCGCAACAGTGATTGAGACTTCGGTGAAAAGTCACAGGTTGATTTGACCTGAGCAACTAACAAATGGAGAAGTCCGTCCCTAGACGCAACAGGTTTATGTCAGTTTTTCCATATACGTATTAAATTACAGTAACCATGTTGTTCCCTGCAAGGATACATTTGCTTATTACATTGTGGCATAGCCGTGCGCACCACTACTGCAATGGGCAGCTGCAGCAAGTTTGGAGATTAAAGGTTCAAATTTTGGCACTGACGGCGGCCATCCTGAGTGTGGTTTTCATGGTTTTATTTTCACACACATTCTTTTAAGGCAAATAGCGAGTTGGTACCTTGTGTCAAGTCCTGGGGCACCTACCCCAATTTTAGGCTTAACAGTTACACACAAATACGGATATTAACAAAATAACACAGATTATTAGGAAAATGTTAAACACTCACGGATATACGGGGCTAATATCCAAAACGTATTTAGCTATGTGGTAGCACACGACTCGTTTCATACAGTTTGGAATCCATCTCATCAAATGCAAAATATTACATACAGGATGTTTCAGTGAGAGCGTGCCAAACGGATACCAGCAATCCGGGACGCCATTCGGAGCACATCGACACAGGGAACATGAGGTCACCGAGGTGCTATGGACGTAAACATGTGTAACACTACTGGGATGTCCTGAGTAGTTGTTTATATTTGTTGACAGTTAATGGTAAACTGGTGTAAATGTGTAAATATGGGTAACGCAAATAAGGTGTCCTGCACGGTTATTGTTTATTGTCTTTTTTGCTTGTTTACAGTAAATATACATTGTTCCACAGGTAGCAGTGTAACTGACGACGATGCCATGAATGGACCAGAGTTACTGCACACTCATGAAAGTTGTTCAACATGATGGCTACGAGCCTCGATACAAGCATGGCAACGACGTACGAGATTTTGTATGACCGCGCTACCGTCCGGAAGACAGATGACCCACAAACACAGCACTGGTGGCCTACATGTGTATGCCCATCCACTCACTGGCAACCTGTGTAATAGCCTAGTGTACTGTCGATAAGCAGTACACATAGCCTAACTAACTACTCAGGACGCCTTATTCGTGTTGCACATGTTAACGTCCATAGCACCAGAGACCACATGTTCCCTGTGTCAACGTGCCAAGTGTGGTGGCTCGGATTGCTGGTATCCATTTGGCACGCTCTCACTGAAACACCCTTTATATACAGTATATGTGGCGATAAATTTTTGTCACAGAACCTTGGAATAAATCTGTTCCTGTTCACTGCTACAGAAAGTATGTATACATTTACCTTGCGCTACACGTGAACCTAAAGTAATGTCTCACACATGTACTGTCTCCTCGCCACGCAGTGAGAACGGCGAATCAATGGAAGAAGTCAGGAGCATGCTTATTTATGCATACAACCTTAGTAGAGGCATAGACCTTGAGTGTGAGGTTGTTTGAAGTTTCTACTGCTATGTTGGATTAAAATATAAATTAAGTTGTACATCATCACAGTCGAGGAAGTTTAGTGTCAGGTGTGGAGAAGAGTCTGAACACAATCGTTTTGCTTTCACAGTTAACAAGATAGCATAAGCCACAGCACACTCCTGAGAAGTCTTCCGAGTTGGCGTTATCTCTCACTCACATGAGACTTGTTAAAATCGTGGAAGCTTCTGCCAGTACGGGTATGATAGCTGGTATACAAGCGTTTATTACCGTGTGATGTAGCCTATATTCTACCTTCTATGCTAGGTTGTGCCTTGTATGATAGCCTCCGTACAAGTCATGGAATTGAACAGGAGAACAGGCGCTACTTTTCCAGGCTATGTACATGAAAGATTGCGCACAAGAGACAAACAACGGTTTTTGCTCTAGTCAAGATCCTAGTGGCAGCGTAAGCAAATAGATTCGTTACGTGAGAAGGCCCACGAAATAAATATCTAGAATGAAACTACTGTATATTTCCTATAAACAACGCCATTGAGCAACATCCTTGCTGTAAGAATACAGAATATAGTATCGTACTAAAAGGCTGATTGCACGACCTTCTGTTAAATATTGCATTTGATGGTTTTGTGTTTAATTTGGTTCAGATATGGAAAACTACGCAACAGAGGGTCCATTCTATTTACTTCTGGCAATGCTATGAAAAGGTATGAAACCATACTTTCTACCCCCTCTTATTTTTAGGTACCCTCTGAAATGTATTCTCATCCACGAGCGCAGGCTCAACATTAGTCGAATGATCTGGAAGATCTTATGTCCTTCATATCATATAGGCCTACAGTTCATTATCGAGCGAAACTAGAGCCTTTCAAGAGGATCGGAATCCTTGTGACATTTGCTATCAAAGATTAATTAAGTAACACAATAATATTTGTGTCCACCTTCTGGTGTTGAAGATAGCACTCACCGCGGAGGCCCGGGTCCAATTCCAGGCTCTGCCAAGAAACTTAATTCTGAACTGTTAGCTGGAACGGGATATACTCAGCCTGGTGAGGCAGAACTGAGAAGAGGTGGGTTCGATTTTCCCCTTCGCCATCGTGGAAGTGTTTTTATGTCGTTTTCCAATTCTACTTCAGGCAAATGCCGGGATGGTACTAAATTGAGGCCATGGTTGCCTCCTATCCAAATCCCACCCCCAATTACAAATATACAAACTACTACAACTATCACAATGACACAGGTTGTCATACAGAATTAACAAACACGCAAGTACACGGGGCTATATGACCACGATATTGCAAAACCCCTACACATCTAAATAGCCGTCGTTGGAAAGGATTCCCCTGGCATATAAGTGATGCAGAGGCGGATTTATCAAAAGGCCATTACAGTATTATTATTATTATTATTATTATAACTATTATTATTATTATTTAAAAAAAATACTCTGCTATTCAAACCCGAATAGTCATCACGTAAAGTACCCAGGGAGTACAGTAGGAGGAAAATTTCAAAATCAAAAGTGGGAAGAGACCTATATCCCTGACCAAATTCCTCACTTAAATCTCTCCATAGATCATGCGAATAAAACGAGGATTGAGATATTGCAGTACGTGATATGGAAGATATAATCAAACATTTTGAAGGATACAATAATCTTCTGCGTATGGTAAGCCTCGAACCAGAGTCACTCCGATAATCAAGCAGGTGCGTCACAACGTCTGTTCTTTTTGTTTGAGATCAAGTGCTCACTGTTACACGTCTTAAACTGTGTGCCTAAATGTTGGGTTACATTCATTCAGTGCCCGGCATGACTTCTACTCGACCTAACCACATTTCGTGACCGCTTTCGTTAACAATGCGAATCAACAGAACCTTCCTCCACGTATGATTCCCTATAAACTAGTATAAAATCTGCGGTATACTTCGGTCTTGAAATCAAGTGTGCTGTTGACGATCAACAGAATTGGATAAGTCTTGTACCAGTTATCACAGTCCCAGACATCAGAGGTTCAAATCCCGGCGATGGCAGTGGATTTCAGGAGTGTCGTTTTTCCACACTCCCTCCTAGAAAATGCCGGGATAGTACCTTACTTCACGTTCCGTAGCACCACCCCTTTTCCGACAACAGTCACCACACAAACACAGGTTATCAGACAAATTGAACACACACCCAAATACATGTGTATCTTGCCGAAGATGTCCCAAGTCCCTGAAATGATTTAACAGCAAACAACTGTAGCCGTTATCACGGCATCTTGGTTGCCAGAGATTGTCGGATGGCAGCCAGGAACTGTTAGCTAATTTACTCACTTACAATTAGTGTGTAGATAGAACAGACATTCTTGAGATAGTGAGCACCACGGTCATGCCATACTAAATACCTGAGCACCATTAGATGGAATTTAATAACAATAATAATAATAACAACAACAATAATAATAATACAACAAGCATGCGCCGCTATTTCCTTTCCCTATCTCTCTCTCCCTGACAATAGCTGACATAGTAAGGGACTTTTGACTCACCAGGCAAGCAGCAACTTCGTCAATAACTCATTCAGATAAGATTTACGTGAGGACAGTCGAATCGAATCAGCACCTTTCGCGTCACCCATAAAACATGGATCATCAATTATCTTTACTGTAGATTTTAAAAAACTATTTCACAAAATGAGAAAATTTCTGACTGTCAAAACTTGTAATGAAATGGTACATTATGCAACGAGCCTATAATGGCAGTAATTAAGACACGAGTATGCTTATAAAACGAGCGAAGCGAGTTTTATAATTTCCATACCAGTGTCTTAATTATCATTATAGGTGAGTTGCATACGACTGTTTATGTTCGACGATAATTATCACTATTTTATATTCGAACATAAATATTCATAATTATCTGTCGAGATTTCACTAGTTTTATGTACTGAACAGAGCGCGTGGGGCGCAGAGAATACCTTGTATTTGACCACGGTCTCCTCGAATATCCCACTATGACACTCGCCACGCAGTGAAATTTAAAATAGAAGGCCATGGAAGTCATCGCAGGCGCGATGCTATCCTTAACTAATTGGTCTCAGAACTGTTTCTTGAGCTCTGATTGGTGGAAGAAACTGTTTCATAATGAAAAAATAGTGTTATAATGACCCTCATTATGATACAGTTTTCTGACATATAATATTTACATTTCGACATCGTCGAACATAAACACTATTATTCCAGTTCAGGCAACACAATTTGAAATGAAGAATGGATCTCAGGGGAGTTAGTGCTCGCATCCACCTTTTGGCTCTTATGACAAGTGTACCAAATTTCATTTAAAGAGCCAAAGATTGAGAACGCCTGCTATAAATATACTGCTAATTCTGACTACATTTATTCCATTGTAGTTGTTTTTGTTGATTATTTTAGGAGCTTTGCGATATCGTGGTCATGTAACACCGTGTACTTGGGCGTGTGTAGAATTTGTCTAATAACCTGTGTCACTGTGATGTCTGTAGACTACTAGTGTGTGTATTTGTATTCGAGGTAGGATTTGGGTCGGAAGCGTCCGTGGCCTTAAGTTAAGTACTATCCTGGGATTTGCCTGGAGTAGAAGTGGGAAACCACGGAAAACCATTTCCAGGTTGGCTGAGGTAGGAATTGAACCCTCCTCTTCTCAGTTTTACTTCACGAGGCTGAGTGTACCCCTTTTCAGCCCTCGGACCAGAATTAAATTTCTTGGCAGAGTCAGTAATCGATCCTGGGCCTCCACGTTGACAGCCAGGAATACTAGCCACTACGCAACGAGGCGGATTATTATTATTATTATTATTATTATTATTATTATTATTCCATTGTTGTTAATTCGTTTAATGGACTTGGGGCATCTTGATCATTAGCCCCGTGTACTTGGGTGTGTGTTCAACTTGTCTGATAACTTGTGTTCCTGGGGTGACTGTTGTTTGTAATAGTGTTGATTGAAATCTAATTGACAGTTTAAACGATATATGGAGTTAAACTTTGAACCTACTAGGAAGCGTAGAATCGTGTTGGTAACACTGTCATATATGGCTCGCTCAAAATCAAGTTAGTACCACTGTCGTATGCGGGTTCATGAATATTAATTTGAAATATTATGATCAATAAGTGTGCCAATTTTGGAACGGTTCCCATGCATACCTTCGGAGATATCCAACTTAGAGTTTAAATTTTAATTCTGATTTTTCAGAAGTTTGTAGCACTGATGTTATTTTAAAATATGGCCTTGAGATGTCATGGTATAGATCATTACTCATACCAAGTTCGGTTTTGATAGCTGTAGCCGTTTAGGAATTGATAGCGTAACACACGCACACATCTGCCCAGGTGATCCCACAAGTCTACTTTTTCATCATTTTTACAAAATGTGGAAAGTAGGCTAAACGTCAATAGAAGTGGATTTATCCATTTCCTACTGTGCTCCTCCACTGCTCACGTCTGCTAACTGACGTCCCATGAACCTCATATGACGCTACTCGGAGCTGTTATGCATACAACCCAGATTCAATATGCACAGGGTAAAGAAGAACACTTCTAACTAGCCACTTGGAAGATAATAAAGTGACAGAGAGCTCACAACAGGACTTAGGCATTTCTCTGAGCGGAAATTGGGTCCATTCTCTGGTGCAATTATGTAGATAGCGAACGTACTGGCGCCGGCGCCTCTTACGAGACTGAGGAAACATCCCCACCCCGAACTCTACTGGCATGTACCGTTAATTCCATTAGCACGTTCCTGTGGCAGCTGCCACTCCCAAGTGCAGGACGGCCAGAATTGCTTTTTACCCCAGATATGTCAAACAAAGGTAGGGACAACAAGTTTATTGCTCCACAGTTCCCAACAAAATAACTGCATTCTGAATATCTTCATGAATTCAGAGCATGTTCCCGATGTTGTTGATCATGGTGACATCATATTTTCAATGTGTGAAACAAAGCACTGACGTGTGGTTGATAGTATATTTCCTCATTATATGTTTAGAGATCATCAAGGGTCAATTATCCACTTCAAACTCTGCATATTATTTTATATTGGATAATACATTACCGTGCTTTGTTATAGAGTATATACACCGTATTACTTTGTCTGTTTGTTGAAATTCTTATTTATAACTTTTTAATAGATGCTGATTTAAAATTGTTATCTTTAGCGATGATAATGGCTGGCATTCCGAAATCTTTTCAGACTGGATTTCTGTTTCGTGTTGATTCACCTACTGAGATAGCTTGCACGGTGGGTGAGTGGTTAGCGTGTCGGGATACCAACCCAAGCTTGTAGGTTCGCTCCTGGCCATGGTAAGTGATTTTTGAAAGGCTACAAAAATCACGACATGCATGTCATACGTTGTTGGCATGTTAAAGAACCCATTTGAATTCAGTACGGCGTGTTCATAATGGCAAAATTAATCTCGTGATTTTCCGCCAACACCAAAGTTCCTCCTTTGTCTACTAGAAAGCGCTATAGTGTCAAGGAGCCAAGATATCTAACCTCCTTGACTTTCTGAGCGCTGCAAGGAACAACAAAATTCTACATGCAAGCTGCCCTCTGGGCGTAAATAACAAAGCTTGCATCCGGCACCCGAGGCCCTACGATATTATTAGCTACTGAGATTCACCTACGGCTACTTCCTAATTGTTGTGATTAACCATCAGCCATGACACTTAAATTATTAATTAAAAATTCGAATCAGTCCATTAATGTCTCCATTGAGATAGCTTTGGAAGTAAAATATAAAAATGGCTCCCTTTGAACAGCACATAGTTTCATGTGCAGCTTAATTTATATGCCTTACATTTCAAGTTGTTGAAAATGTTGAGGATGGCCTCCTTCAACTCCACAACAGCCCACCTCGAAGTGTAGTGACCAGCATACTTGGCTGTTGACCCTGAGGTCCGGGTTCAATCATTCTTGGTTCTGCCAAGTAATTTAATTATTCTGGTCTCAGGGAAGGAACGGGTTCACTCATTCTCGTGAGGCAAAACTAAGAATAGGTGAGTTTGATGCTCACCTCAGCCATTCTAGAAGTGGTCTTCCTTGGTCTTCTATTCTAGGCAAATACCAGAATAATTCATATCTCATGACCACCACCGCTTCCTACTCAAATCTTAGCCCCAAATACAAAATAATACAAACAACACAACAGACACCAGAATATAACACTTATTATTAGACAATGATTACTTGCACCCAAGTACACGGGGTTAAAATCACCACGATGCCCAAGCCCCTAATTGAAACAACAATAACAACTGCACAATGCACTTAGATCAACTTCCGTAAGAATGAAAATGGGATTATATGATCACTCGGGGTCAGTGTGAGTGTCTGTGTGTCCATCCGTCTGTATGTTAGTGTGTAGGCTGCAGTATATGCCCCAATTTCTAATAAATGCCTGAACTACACTGAATAAAACGTGCAACAGAGATTGCCCTCTTCCAATACACCTTAGCCGTACATTTTATATTGCCACCACCTATGAGTGGAGCGATTGGACGAGTCCAATCGCCACCATAGGGAAGATGTAGTAAGAATAAGGAACCGGGCTAGGGAGATAAATCAGAAGAATTGGTTCAAAGGGAAGAACCCAATCAAAAATAGTTTATTCACAAAAGAGGACAGACAACAGTAAGAAATTTAAATTGATAACAAGATGCCAAATGGGCTCATACTATTAATAGTATTAATCTTAAACACTTTTGAACTGCTCAAGGCAAAGATGCAAGGGGAGGAGGGCCCCGTGGCCAATTACAAATATTAGGACTAGTGTAAATATTTTTAAGCTTAGATTTTTCATAGAGACAATGATTGCTGTGCTCGAAAGGTAAGAACTAAATCTCTCACAAGAAAAATACTAATGACAGATTTAGCGAGATTAGACACAGTCTTGATTACGAAATACAAAAATCAAGATGCATAGATTGAAAACGACCCTAGGTAGGAAGTTAGCGGAGCTAACTACTGTATACCAGCGATAAACAATCTAAAGAGATCTGTGAAAAATCACAAACTTGACATAAAGTAGCTTAGCAAGTATTGGTACGAGCACAACCAGAAATACTGTAACTGCCAAAGTTCACGAGGTGCATAACAAGTTGCTACCATGAGTCAGGAATAGTGATAATAATATAATAATTATTATTATTTTGGTCAAATAATGAGGATAAACACTCAAACATGAAACGATTAAATAGGATAAAAAATACAAGACAGGATGCTGCCTTGGCTAAAAATTTGAAGCTATGCCACTGATACAATTTAGCAATATGATTGCTGATTAAGTTATAATAAACGTAGTTGCTAGTAATTAGTTGGTCTCAGACCAAGTTAGACTTAAAGATACGAATTATGAAAAAATTGCAATAATTGCATAGACTAGAGTAGACAAGTGAGAACACCGCAAGTTAACGTGCCCCATTAGACACAGTGAAGATTGACAAGGGATTATTGAAAATGTGTTGATCCCAACAACTTGAGCATAGCAGTAATCACTGCAAAACCCTGAAATATCATTTTAAATGGAAAAAGCTTGCAAGCTTCTAAAGTTACACTAAATTTAAAGTGTATTAGCTTCGAGAAAGTCCCAACTATCAATCAGTTGGACAAAGGAAAGTGGTGGACAATACCACTAATATTTACAGAAATTGCAAATAGTGAGACATTCAAAATGGGGAGGACATCCTTGGATTGAACCTCAAAATTACACAAAAAGAATAATTACACAGGTTATTTGATACTTAATTTAAATTAGTTAGTAGAAAGGGAAACGGGGAATGAATGAGGAAATGCTCGCTTTAAAGAGGGATGGGCGCCCAGCACTGACTGTTCGTACGAAAACCAGAATAATTTTTGGCACGTTGCACTTGAAAATTTTGAGGACGGGAGTATAGTTTCTCTTTAAAAAATGTCACTGTTCAATATGATGAATTATTTTCGAGTTCACAATTTGCATAGTTTTCAGGTTATTTCAGTCTTGAACTTGGAAGAAATTGCTTAAGGATGAGAGTCTCGTGATATGAGCAGAGTTGACTCATTAGACGGTAAGATGCCAAGTTACAAAAATCCCACGGTGCGACAAGTTATTGATTCTTAACAGATTGTATGTATGTCTACCCCTTATTATTCCCGTTTGTCCAACGGGGTCGGGGATGAGATGCGATGGAAGTCTTTGTGGCGATGGTTTTTACGGCCGGATGCCCTTCCTGACGCCAACCTCATGAGAGGAGTTAATGAGAGATGAAATGAATGATGGTGAATGAAACTGGGCAAGGATGTGGAAGGAAGAGGCCGTGGCCTGTCAGAAGGTACCGTCCCAGCATTTGCCTGGTGTTGAAAATGGGAAACCACGGAAAACCATTTCAAGGACGGCCGACGGTGGGGCTCGAACCCACGCGTCTACCGAGTCAGCAGAGAGCTTGGACAGCGTAACCACAACTGTCGGTTTAACAGATTATAGATGAATAAAGATCAAATCCCCCGGTGAGCCTAGCCATTAACTGTGTTACATTTGAAGAGATTCCCACGCTGGTGAAGATTGATGTTTGACATCAAGACAATGATACCATGCCGGAAAGATAAAAATATAGTAGATTTGATTACTTTCAAGCATTTAGCTTATCGTTGCATGTTGGCTGACTGGCTGAAGGTGCTGTTAGACCACTGTCACCACATTGCTTTCACAAAATGTCGGACGGGTATCGTTAGTTCCGTGAGGAGAGACCTGGCGAGTCAGATGACAGCACTGACGACAGTAATCGGCACAAGAGAGATCCCAGCCAACGAAGCAAACGAGCGGAAAGGTAGGGGGAAATGACGTAGGACATAAGGGTCAGAACCATATGAACACATAAATCACTTAGGTACACAAATTTCTTTCTTAATGTAGAGTCCAAGAAGTGAAGAAGTGTATAGGTTGCCATTTGTAGAGGACAAGTCAAACTTCCAAGCTTCATCAGTAGTCGGTGATAGAGCAAGTTTTAATGTTGACCGCAGAACATGAGTTGCAACTTACTGAAATCGTATATTCTGAGAATATACCAATGCAAGAATAAAATAGCGCAAACTTCAATATTTAATACCAAAGTTGGCCCCTGCTAAACCAATCATAGGATCCCTATTAAATTTATAAAATACGTACCAACTTCGAAGGAGAGTCGGACGCCGATGTTGCAAACCTGTCGGCTAATTAATTTCAATAGGGTGGACTTGAGTAATAGTCAAGTATTATAATCGATAACCCGCGTGCCAATAGAGCGAATCTCAGAAAAGAAATGGATATTTAAAAAAAGGCATTCAAGAAGCTTCATTTGATGAACTAAACTTTCGAGTTACACTGTAATCATATTGAATACTACAGAGGTAGCAGACGTCAATCATATTGAGCTTTGTCCTAAGCAAAACCCAAACAGGGATAAATACAAAAATATATAATATATTTATTAACATGTTGTGTGGACCACACTTGCACACCGCAGTTAGAAGAAAGCAATCTGGAAAACAACAAGATGTTCAATTAAGAACATTTGGTCAACATTATCCTAAATAGTTATAACTCTTTGTCCTTATCAAGGAGTCTTATAATTTAATATTCGTTGTAGTAGCTTGTTGTACTGTACGTACTACTATGCTAAACATTTTCCTTATTACCAATCATTATGGTACTTCCTGGACCTAATATGGACTACATAAGTCAATGTGATACTTTGGTCAAGTGGTCAAGATGCTTGTAGCCATGTAGCCAGGGTTCGAATATTGGAAAGGTTTTTTTAAATTTGCCTTTAATTGTATTCGTTATTTTGTAATTACCTATATAATTACATATAGTGCGCATTTACTAATAGGAACTAAATACGAATTACACAGCACGCATTATTGAAAGCGTCCTCAACAATGAGGCTAGTTTATTGGTTAAGGATTCCCACACCCGTCCCTTGGCCAATTTTCAGGTGAACGACCAAAAATGCATTACTAGTAATATGAAGAATACCATTTGGTGTACGTGCCAGAAGTTAAGCAGGCTGTAGTAGACTTTACAGTAGTTCAAGGATCGCAAAGGAAACCGCTGTGGTAGCGTGTTGAAATAATATGGTGTTATACGTATATGATTTAACATTGCAAAATGAACACTATACTGTATATGCTTAATATTATAACGTCTGAGTAATTATAAAATAATAAATATTCATGCCATGGTGATCACCAGGAGATTCTCAGTATCTGGACTAGGCAACATGGTGGAAGGTAAGGTGACTCACAGTGACACCTTAATCTCAGAGTGATCACCAGGAGATTCTCAGTATCTGGACTAGGCAACATGGTGGAAAGTAAGATGACTCACAGTGACACCTTAATGTCACAGTGATAACCAGGAGATTCGCAGTATCTAGTCTAGGTAACCTGGTGGAAGCAATGTGGCTCACACTGACACCTTCATGCCACGGTGATCACCGGGAGATTCACAGCATCTAGACTAGGTCACCTGGTGGAAGGTAAAGTGAGTCACAGTGACACCTTAATGTCACAGTGATCTCCAGGAGATTCGCAGTATCTGGATTAAGTATCCTGGTGGAAGGTAAGGTGGCTCACACTGACACCTTAATGTCACAGTGATCTCCAGGAGATTCGCAGTATCTGGATTAAGTATCCTGGTGGAAGGTAAGGTGGCTCACACTGACACCTTAATGTCACAGTGATCTCCAGGAGATTCGCAGTATCTGGATTAAGTATCCTGGTGGAAGGTAAGGTGACTCACACTGACACCTTAATGTCACAGTGATCTCCAGGAGATTCGCAGTATCTGGATTAAGTATCCTGGTGGAAGGTAAGGTGACTCACACTGACACCTTCCTGCCATGGTGATTAGGAACTTAAGAACCGGATCAAGTCACAGGCACTACCTGACGTTGGCTAATCGGCTGCCAGGCAGTTAGGCATGTAACTCATTGTGTCCGGGTAATGACGTGGAACGCCGACCCAGTCCGTGTAAACATTGTAATGCACTGTCATGCTGCACAACGCCCAACGTGTATTAGTTCCTGAGGTCATTGGTTGGAAAACCGGTCAAGGGCAAATAGTTTATTGACGCTTTATAACTATATCACTTCATTATCGCATTTGTCTGAAGTCCTTTGAACACACTTCTTCATTGGAAACTTGCATACTTGCGTATTTACGGCATGTTTCTGATAAACTTTGTTTTTGAGATGGCTGCAACAGCAACTGTAATTATTGGAGCTTTGGACTGGTTGTTGTATCGTGGTCATTCAGTACCGTGTACTTGGATGTGTGTCAAATTATGTCGGATAACATGTATTACTGGGGAATCTGTAGTAGTGTGTCTGTGCGTAACAGGGACAAGGATTGGGAAGGAGGCGTCCATGGCCTTAAGTTGGGAATCCTGGCATTTGCTTCGAACAGAGTTTGGAAACCACGGAAATCACTTCTAGGATAGCTGAGATGGGAATCACTCCCTCTTCTTCTCAGTTCTGTCTTACAAACCTGAGCAAGCCACGTTCACGACCTCAGATCAGAACGTTCTTGGCAAAACCAGGAATCGGCCCCATGACGTTTGGGACCGGAGTCTCACCTCAATATAACATACTCAGAGATCATAGAAGGAGGATCTTGGATTGGGTGGGGAAGCTCCACAGGGATATGAAATATGGTTCCATTCCGACATATAGCCTACTTGGAGACCCACAGCGGTAGCTACGCTCGCTAAAGCGCAGCGCTAGGCCATGGGACCAAGCTATCTGCGGACTTAGTAGACGTGGGTTCGAGCCCCACCGTCAGCCGTCCTTGAAGTGGTTTTCCGTAGTTTCCCATTTTCAATTCCAGCAAAATGCTGGGATGGTACCTTCTGACAGGACACGGCCGCTTCCTTCCACATCCTTGTTCAGTTTCATTCACCCTCATTCTTTCATCTCTCATTAAATCCTCTCATGAGGTTGATGTCAGAAAGGGCATCCGGACGTTAAAACCATCTGCCACATAGAATTTCATCGCATCTTATCTCCGACTCCGTTGGAAGCGGGGGTAATAAGGGGTAGACATACACAATACACCCATTTAATTGGAGGTGGTGGTGGTGATTGTTGTTTTAATGGGCTAAGCATCTAGGTCATCAGCCTCAATTGATACAATGATAATGAATACGAAATGAAAACTACTGTAGTGCTACAAGTAGTGGAAATTGTCTAACGTTGTTAACAACAGTAGAAGAATAGGGCAAAAAGTGAGGGGATAAGGGAAATTCAAGACAGGTAGAGGAAGCGCCCTCAATCCCCGAAGAACGACAATAATTGAAAGGCATGGAAGGAAGTAGAGCCATGAAAGGCTGATAAGAAAGCGAAAGAGGACAACAAAGTCACTGGAGGAAGAAACAAACGGACCCAGCTCACGAATTCCTTGGGGTCGCTAGCTCTTAATTTCACTAGCTAATGAGCCCTTAGGGGCGTAGTCCTCCATGGTGCACCCTGCGCGGTGGGGCTACACAAACCCTCTCAGGAGATACCATTTAAATAAAGGAAAAGAGAGATCTTCCCCCCCCCCCCAAAAAAAAAAAATAATAATATGAGAGTGTCAGAATAGAATGGACAAGGGCCAGTTAAGGCGGGAAAATAAAATACACCCTAGGCCTCGGAAACCCTAATGATTTGGAGGTTGGAAGAGAATGCGACCAAGATTCGACAGATGAAAGGGAGTAAATAAAAGCAATGTCGTCTCGTGGCCACAAACCAACATCCCACTAGTTGTGAGCACCTGGGGAGGGACACCCACACTCAGGATGGCCATTTTCAGCGCCGAGATAGGACCTTTGGTTTACCAAACGTCTACTACAGTATACAGGTAAGTAAAGAAGCATGCTTCTACATTTAACGACACTGTGGGAAGATGGAAGCCAAAGTCAATTAACTGTGTAGTAAATGAAGAATAATGCGATTCCCAAAGAGCAAACCATAGGATTAGAAATAAAGAAGTCTGCTTCATGCGCAATGGCTGGTACTCTTGTCTGTCACCCTTGAGGTCTAGGATAGATTTCAGGCTCTGCCAAGGAATTTAATTTTGGTCTGAGGGCTAGCGAGGGATCCACTCAACCTCGTGAGGCCAAACTGAGAAGAAGTGGGTTCAAATCCCACATCAGCCATAATGGAAGTAGTTTTCCGTGGTTTCCCCAATTCTACTCGAGGCGAATGCTGGGATGGTTCCTAATTTTAAGCCACGGCCGCTTCTTTCCTAATCTTCACATTAATTACAAATACACGCATTTATACAGCCATCCCAATAACACAAGATATCAAACAAAATTTCACACTCTCCCAAGTACACGGGGCTCGATGTCCAAGACCCCACAACAACAACAGCTTATTTGTAATTTACTGTAAAACTTAAATTAAAATTAAAACTTACAATTTCCGCCTAGTCAATACTATACTTTTTTTTTCGACAAAGTAAGTAATTTGTATTGCATCTTTATTTCATTATTATGAATGAGAGAAGATATTGTACTGCGAACACTCAATTAACATCGCGAAGCTAAACACAAACCTTTGTTTACTGTTCTTAGCACGATAAAAATGCCGCTCAATTCAGCCGGAGTTTCCGAAGTACCAACTAAACAAATACGTGTAGTGTTTAACTGAGGACACAAACTGAACAAATGTGGACTAATTAATAGATGAACGTCAATTTAAGAATTTAAGCCAAGACTCTTTCCATCAAGGAATACTCAATTGTGATGATACACAATCTCACAGTATAGTTTTAACACAACGGTTATGTGGGGAACACCTGTGTCGTCCAATTCCAAAACTCTATAAGTCCATATGCGAGGAAGGTTAACCTTGATTTTTCCAT
The DNA here is from genome assembly GCA_946902985.2 of Meconema thalassinum. NCBI lineage: Eukaryota > Metazoa > Arthropoda > Insecta > Orthoptera > Tettigoniidae > Meconema > Meconema thalassinum. The sequence continues at coordinate 689,519,378 of OX336389.2, read as the reverse complement.
ATTTCGGAGCACTGCACTGTATCGATATGTACAAGTGATTTGCTTCCTCAAGTGTTTCCTGAGACATGGAAGCTCCGCTTATAGTAAACCGATTAGACAGATAAGACTTAGTGGAATTTAACAACTTCACATGGCATGAACATGTTCTAAGTGTTCTGCTCTATTTATAAAAAGAATATGCAATATTTGTCTCTTTTTCAAACTTGTTGTAAGTTGGTACGCTATAATTTAGTTTGCTATGTGTTATATCAACTACTTGTTTACATAATATAAACATAGATTCCAATGTAAAATCAAGTAATTCTGGAATTTTCAAAAACTCAAAACTCATTCAATAGTTGACTGGCGCGTAGTTTTGGTTCGTTAATTCTTCCTACAAGGATTTTTGCAGGTTCAACTCTACATAATAATAATAATAATAATAATAATAATAATAATAATAATAATAATAATAATAATAATATGGCCTCGGGTGCCGGGTGCAAGCTTTGTTATTTGACACCCAGAGGGTGGCTTGCATATCGAATTTTGTTGTTCCTTGAAGAACTATGAAAGTCAAGGAGGTTAGATATCTAAGCTCCTTGAACAGTATAGCGCTTTCTAGTAGAGAAATGAGGAACTTTGTTTTGGCGGAAACTCCCGATATTACGTTTGCCACTATGAACACGGCCTACTGAATTCAAATGGCTTATTTGACATGCCAACATCGTATGACATAGGCCTACGTGTCGTAATTTTTGCCGTCTTTCAAAAATCACATACCAACCGGCCGCGGTGGCCGAGAGCGCTAACGCGCTATCTCGTTCCTTGCTGGCATCGGGAGAGTGTGGGTTCGAATCCCGCCTCGGCCGTCTTGAAAATGGTTTTCGTGGTTTCCCATTTTCACCACCAGGCAAATGCCGGGACGGTTCCTTTCAACAGGTCCACGGCCGATTTCCTTCCAATATCCCTTCCCTGACCCGTCCTGAAAAGAAAAGTACATGGCCATTGGCTGCATTAATAAAAAAATTAAAAAATCACATACCACGGCCAGGAGCAAACCTGCAAGCTTGGGGATAGTAGACCGACACGTTAACCACTCACCCACCGTGGCAAGCATTATCTATATGCAATAGTTGGCGATGACGCCTTTCCACCGAAAACAAGCTTATACTGTACTGGCCAACATCTCGCAGGCTTATAGACTATCTAGTGGCCTGCGCCATACAGAGTGCTCTTTTGTCATTTTAGCGAAATGGCAGATAATATTTCACAGGCCCTGAAATGTACAGAAACATTAATTAAGTGACTCTGTGGCTGAGTTCTAACGTTCTAATGTCGCACACCGAATCCTTGTATAAATATACAACCCACATTAGAACGTTAGAACTCAGCCACAGTCACTTCAATAATGTTTCTCTACATTTCAGGGCCTGTGAAATATTATCTGCCATTTCGCTAAAATGACAGAAAAGAGTATGTAATGAAGGCCTACATGTTGTAAACCCAGTATCTAAAATATTAATGTTATAATTATATAAAATTCTGCAGGTTTACAACATGTCTTCAAACAAATTGAGGCAGCTCAGTTTCCAATACCTGTGTCATAAGTCATCATCATCATCATTTCCCGTTTCCAGCTTCCTGGGTCGGGTTGTGAATTAAGGACCTCCAACGTTTCCTGTCTCTCCACCACTCCTCTCCTGTTTTTAGTACTTCTTCAGGTTTTCCTCCTCTCTTCTCTACACACTCCCACACTGTATCTGCCCATCTCTTTCGGGGCCTTCCTCGTGGTCTCTTCCCTGTCATCTTTTCACAGAAAGTTTTCTTTGGTACTCTCTCCTCTCCCATTCTCATCATATGTCCATACCACTTTAACTTTGTTGTTTCTATCCTGTCCTGCAGCTTCAAGATTCCTGTCCTTTTTCTAATCTCTCCGTTTCTAACTCTATCTCTTCTGGTCTTGCCCTCTATACCTCTTAGGAATGTCATCTCCGCGGCTTGTATTCTACTCTCCTCTCTTTTTGTAGTAGTCCACGCTCCAGCTGCATATGTTAGTATGGGTCTGTAGTAGGTTGAATATAATACATTTTTACATTTCTTTGGGACATCTCGGTTCCACAGAATACCCCTTATGCTCTGGTAAAAACTGTTCGCTTGTTGTATTCTCTTTCCAATTTCCTCAGTTATCCTTCCATCTTCTGTGATCACACTTCCCAAGTACTTGAAACTTTTAACCACTTCTAGAATTTTCCCATTCAATTCTATCTTTCCTCTTCCTTCCTTTCTTCCTCTTGACATTACCATTGTCTTGCTCTTCTCTGTGCTTACTTTCATCCCATATTTCTCTATTTCTTGATTCCATACATCTAGTTGTTTTTGTACTTCCTTTTCATCCTCGCCCCATATCACTATATCATCTGCAAACAGCATGGCCTTTGTTGCCTCTTGTCCCAATCTCTGTTTAACATTCTTGTGAATTTCATCCATGACTATGATGAATAGTAAGGGGGACAATACACTTCCCTGTCGGAGACCTGTTTCCACTTTAAACCATTCTGTTTCTCCTATACTGGTCTTCACGCTACTCACACAATATTTGTACATAGCTTTTAACATTTGGACATCAGCTCCGTTAACTCTCCTTTTCCTTAATACATTCCAAACCACCTGTCGAGGCACACTGTCGTACGCTTTCTCAATATCAATAAATGTCATCACCATGTCTTTTCCAAATTCCCATCTTTTCTCCATCATTTGCCTTAATGCAAAGATTAGGTCAAATGTTGATCTGTCTTTCCTAAAACCATACTGTTCTTCTTCCATCTCTCCTTCTATCTTCCTCCTCAGTCTGCCTTCCCGAACTCTCTCAAAGATCTTAGCTACATGAGCGATAAGAGTGATCCCTCTGTAGTTATTGCATTCCTTTTTGTCACCTTTCTTAAAAATCGGGATAATTAATCCCTTTCCCCATTCTTCTGGAATCTCTTTCTTCTTCCAAATTATTCTAAATAATCTATACAACCACTGTACACCTATTGGTCCCGCTGCTTTTATCATTTCCGCGGACACCTCATCCTCTCCTGCTGCTTTACCGCTCTTCATCTTCTGTATGGCTTCCTCTATTTCTAGCATAGTGATCTCCTTTTCTTGTTGTTCTTCTTCTTCTTCCATTGTTTCTTCTTGTTCTTTTTAATCTTCCAGTTCAATGTATTTAACATTTAGTAGCTTTAAAAAGTATTCTTCCCATCTTTTTAATATATCATCTCTTTGATACAATATCTGTCCTGCTTCAGTTTTTACAAATTTTGTGTTTTCCCTACCTTTTACACTGTTTTTCACCAATCCATATAGAACCTTTTTACTTCCTGTGTCATAAGTATAAAAGTAAATTCAATCCTTCACTTTTAGTTCATATTGAACCCTTGCGAAGAAGCATACGAGACTCGATTTCGGGGGGGGGGGGGGGGGGGGGAGAGGAGGGTGTGTAAGGGACCATTTCGTAAAGTTGTTGTTAAGAGCGCTTCTTAAAAATGCAGGGTAACATAACGATTAAAACATATGAATTTAATTAACAGATCAACAAAATTTACAATATTTACAACAAAAACAAAAAAAAAACAAAAAAGACTTCCCAAATGACACCCACTTGAATTAATAAAAGTGCCAAACCAGGCCTGATCTCAGGAGAGATCGTAAACATCTGGACCAAATGTCCCAAATTACTGCAATGACATGTGCGTGTGCGGCTTCTCTGCATGCGGTACGATGTGTACAATTTAATGCGAGATTCGTTACCATCCAGTAAACCTTCAGGGGACGAATCTGCATTGTCTTAGAGCTAGACAGACACTAGGAACATAATCTAAACACTAATTAACTAATCCGACACTTCCTACACTGAATAAGGCAAATAATCTCCGCTTGAAATTGGAATAAAAGAATTGCCGTAGCAATCAACACAAACGCCTAAAAATTAGGACTTTTAATATCAACACAAGTAAATCAACACGTGACCAACAACAAGAAAATAGACATATGGCCGCTTGCCATTTTTACATGAAATGCAAATACACCCGACGGTGTCACAACAAACAAGATATGACATAAGCAAATAAAATGAGTCACAGAAATCACAAGGCTCAAAGCCAACATTTACGTCAATACAACAAACACTTCTTTTCATACGATATGCGGCATTCGTGACGGACATGGCGAACTCCCAAATTATTATTATGATCCAATGATCATTAAAAGAACAGGTTTGCTGCAGATAGCTTAAGGGGTCAGTTGGTCGTAGCTGGACTGCCTACATGATGAATCACCAGACCTAGACGGGCGCAAAGTGGAATCTGCAACATCTGTCAACCCACGTGTCAAATACCTCGTCCTGCCGTAGCACTGGCTCGGGTCTCGAAGAAGCGTGCTCCCAATAGCACATAATATACGTGTGGGTGTCAAATAAATATATCTTAGCATTTCCCACGGAAATCCAAGAATCAGCACAGGACAAGGTAAGGTAGCCTCCAAGAGCGCTCCCCCTTTCCGATCAAAAATACAACCACAATTGAGGGCAGTAGACACATTCTACCCCTCATCACGAAGAACCAATACTCACACATTGACACGATACACACACCAGAATCACAAGTATGGGTTTGACAGAAACCTGAAATAAAATACATAAATATTTCCACCGACTTGCGCTCCCACTCTAGTCCGTGACTGACGCTCCTGAAAAAGGGATATAAATAAAAACTCAAAATATAGAACTAAGGTGTTCTACAGTGACATCTTAATGTGTTGCGCTCGGCAACCCTAGTATGAATAAAAACCTGTTCGTAAAATATCTAATCAAATTTACCCCCTTCTCCCAATTTAAATGAATTTGAATTAAAGCACCATTTATCATCCAAGACGAACCTCGCATTCGCATGAATGAAATAATCCAATGCACGCGCCGTGCATATTAATAATGACTCATAAGAAAAATACACAATCAAAAACAATTTTGGCCACGTGCCAACGTACATTTATATAAATAGTGCCGGTACACGAATTCTAAATACACAAGAAAACTACTACGAACAAAAATTATTTACAACGTTCCCGCGTCTAATCTAGCTACATATTGAATAAATCAATGGTTTGTTCATCACCGAACAGCTTGCAGAAAATCAACCTCCATCACAGAGCATATTCCACAGGAAAATTACTCCATCATCGTCGACATTCTGGTAGAGGCGTTGCACATCATCCCACCAATCGATCTTGTAGTAGACATCTTGGTATGGCTTCTTAAAAAGAAATGTTCAAATTAATATTCTATCCTGCTAGAATCGCTATGAGCTACTGGCTTTCACTCAAGAGTCCTGGGTGATTACTCCACGAAGAACTGGCCCTATCTAAGCATTCGCTTGTTTCACACGCACATATAAATCACAAAATCTTACACAAAATATTATTACAGTTTAGTCTCTCAAATTATTTATGCCGAGTAGCGCTTATCTCAACTTGAGATCTCGACTCCACTTGGAATGAACTCTGCTCCTCGAGCACTATTAAAATGTTTGTTCAAACAGACGTGAACTATGCTCATCAGCACCTCTTAAAATTGTGTCTCAAACTGGCGTGAACTATGCCTTTCGGCACCTGATCAAATTATGTTCCTCAGCTACTCTCCTGTGATCAGTTTATTTGAAACTGGGAGAATGGAGTGGGGTAGGGGTAATTTATAAAAATAATCTGCAGTTTTTAACTCACAGACTTGGGACTAGTATCAAACTTCTTCTTTTTATCTGAACGTCTCAATGCACTCATGCGGAATCGTATCGGATTGGCGGTTCTTCTTACACGTGGTTTCCAGTATTTTTTATGGCACGCACATAATACGCGTGGGTCAGGCTTCCTCTCTTCTGATTCGATGATTCAATCGAGTATCGGTTGGAAATTCACCTCTGGCACGCCCATAATGACGCCAAATTTTATGCACGCTCATCCTGACTTTGTCCTTGAACTCGGCTTACCAGGTCGTCCACAGGAATAGCCAACACTCAGCTCGCCTTCCATATCTCACTCCAACATGTACTGCCTGGATATGAATGATAATAATAATAATAAATCATGAAAACTTACTGATCGGCAAATCAATAAGGGTTCAATATGAATACCTTTTGAGAGGTAATTCATATAATTTAACAGATTTTCTTCCATTAATTCGGATACCTAATTAAATAATTTTAAACACAAATGTAACAACATTACACTAAAACTAATCATTGAAGTTATAAACGCTTTTATGTGGAACGAGTAGAAATCATTCCAACGTTATTGCATGAATTCTGATGTGAATGGGGCATATTTGGACTCAAGAAATGAGTAACTGAGAAATGTGCATTGTAAGAAAAAATATACTGGATAAGGAGGGTCACTTTGCGTTGCCATCTTCACATACGACTTAGAATTGAATCGCAGATTGTTGGAGGCTGTGGTAATGTAACAGGCTGATGTACTTGCCAGGATTCCAGGAAAACAGGGTTTGAATACCCTGCTACGATCTCATTTTCAAGTCTTATTGATCAAATGTGACCGATCTAAGGAAGATTATTTTCTAAAATCTTGACATTAAAAGCTATAAAATGGCTGTCTATGGAAAATAACATCAATCAATTGCCCACTGGAGTCAAGAGTGCATTTATAAAAAATTCTGTATGTTTCCTATTTCTGACGAAAAATTCAATCCCAGTACGTTGGCATTGCAGAGATCGAAATGAACGAAAATGAGTCGGGCAAATACAAAGGCAGTGGAATTTGTCTACTATTTTGCAGAAATGTCTCCATTACAGTGGCAGAATTCTCGTAAATCTGCCGAATATTATGATAGTCCCGTTTGTAGGCTAATTAGGACAATACCGTGATTGTTTCTTACTTAAGGTAAGAAAGGGGAGAAAGGGGAGAAAGTAAGGGAAAAAAAAGAAAAATTCTTTGTTTGGCGTTTTGATTATTTATAGTGTAGAGAACAGGAATATGTCAAAAACAGTCGAAAAAATATGAAGAATGGTCATTTTATAAGATATAAATGATTATGCTGCACCATGAATGACAGAGATTTTTGTTTGTGCGTATAACTTCTGAACTATTATAGATAGATTTCTGAACTCACTTCTTGTCTGCTCTATTGGGCGCAGACTTTGCGTTGGTAACAATGACAACTTCCTGCATTGTTTATGTTACTAGTGGTTACTGATCATCGTCATAATATTATAACCACTGTGATTTTGCACTGCCCTATTGAAGAATTATTGTTTACGGGGCGGAACAGTGAGGTCATCTGCCCCAATTATTAATTGAATCGTTGATTTGAAGAGGGAAACTTGTCCACTTACTTGCAAAAAGATAAGTTGAAATACGCATTTATTTATATTGTTTTTATTTACGTATTTGTTTATTTATGTATTTGTTTATTTATTCAGTTTTTATTTATTTATTTATTTAAAAGCTAAGGGAAGTAGGAGAAGCAAAATAACCAGTGATGGACGAAATGATGCAAGTAATGGGGCAGGAATTTTCTAAGAATTGTCAGAGGTAGCAAAATGTAATGAAAAACTTCAACCTCATTTTTCTCAGTTTAACATTTTTCACTATATTGGTACCATTTGTAAGAAAACTAATAAATATAGTGCACCCTTCAATAAAGCATGGTTTTGTCGAGGGTCGTCTACGGGGTCGTGTTCAGTCCTGACTGCGTTACACAGCAAAGTTCGCTTAAAACAACATGCTCTAATGAATAGAAAGGTTCATGACAGAGGCTATACTAGAAATAAAATGAATAACAAGTAGAATAAAATAAATTTAATGACTGAAAATATGTGCATAATAATAATAATAATAATAATAATAATAATAATAATAATAATAATAATAATAATAATAATAAAACAAATCCTCCCTGACTTTTACCCCCTTAATAAATAATAATAATAACACTGAGCGGTAGGAACTCGCTCGTCACAACAAGACAATGTGAAAGCAGCTTCACATAAATGATAAAATCATAACATAAGCATTTGAGCGGTAAGAACCCACTCGTCACAACATATGGATACAAGTCCATTTTTCTCTGGTCAAGAAGTTATATAATGTGTGGTGTACTGTTCGTTAATAAGAAACTGAGTACTGATGCGGATCCGTTTACAACTGAAACAGACATGTTGCTTACGGAGTGCATCTTTTAAATCACACTACGGCTATGGGACCCATCATTAATTAATACACTACAACTACTACTGACACATGCAAGGTCTAATAATCTAAACAAACTGAAGAATCTCCCTGAGATTCTTACTGGTGCAGGAGCACACGGAATAAAAAAAAAGCATGCCAGAAGTAGGCCAAAAACCGCTCTCATCAACTTGGGGACATAGCTCCGCGCACCCTAACTTGACACGGGTCCAGAACGCATCAAAATAAATACACCAAAAAATATTGAACCAACAACAACAAAATACATGCCTAACGGCTGAAAAAAGCAATGTTTACATTTATATGAAACGCCAGACAAACACGAATTTCGGTGGCTACCTTACAGTATGGACAGCTCCCAATTAATCAAGCAATACTCATTATAACCGATCAGTTTTGTGAATTTAAAACAACATCATAAATGCAGTACAGAAAGCAGATCTGTTACTAATGACAAGACGTTATCTGATTGAGCTCCCCCCAACTTGTATGAGTCACGCTGTCCTACAAATACCTCTCTCTGTCTGGCAAGCTAAGTGCAGTTCCCTCTGGAAACATCAACATATCTCACGCATCCCCTGGATGGCGAGAAACAAATATATACCACGAGTTCAGCCCCGCGAGGTCATGAACTGGGTTGACATGGAGCAAGTCAGAATAATCACCATGATATATTCTCGCTAGCACATCATAAAATCACATACGCACCCATAGCTTGGACAAAATCTCATACACACTCTCTCTCTGGGTCGGCTCAAACAGATCAACAATACTACTGCGTCCATTGACACATTAACAAGAACACACAACAGAAACTCGGGTGCAAAGTGCCATCCCGTTCAAATCTGCTGGAAAGCAACTATCGAAAACAATCCTGATCCGTCATAAGATTCTACTCACAAATAATCTTTTACCCTCCAAATTCTATTTTTTTAATCTCAAAATTAATTCAGTTCCATTTTTGTTGTAAGGCAAATCTCCGAATAATAATGCTTGGCCGCGATTTACGCAAGCGAGATCGGGCATCGGCTGCGCGTCTCGCCCCGTACAGTTAAACCAAATACAATCACAAAATATAAAAATTACGCAACGCTCGGCTAGTCCCATATTTAATGTGTCAGTAAAACAAAAACTAATAATCTACATTACCAAGCAAGCAAACAAATATTTACAAAAATATCCCATAACACCGTAGCTGACTTAATAAATAAATAAAATTTATTTGGTACTCAATCCTTTAAAACAGCGCCAGGAATTACGTCTGCAGCCATCTCCTTTAAGATGTTTATCTGGTCATTGACATCTTCAGGCAAATGTCCTGCTGGTTCCCAGATCCATCCTCGTTCTTGGACGTCATCACGTGCTGAATTAAATAAAGTTTTGTCAGATACACACACGATATAATTCCTACTATATTCACCTATCAAGTACTATATTCCTTGACAGTCTATTTGGTGAATTACTTCGATGAACTGGTCCTATCTGGTAGTACTGGGACTACAAATAAATCACTGAAGTTATACTATAATAAATAAGTAATGAGTTCCGTCCTCAGACGAACAAAAATTAGTGGTCGACGTTACGCCCTCAGACGTACAAAATAAGTGGTCCTCCTCGAAGCATCTTGGATCCTTATAAATGACACAGACTAGGGTAGGTGTGGAAGGGGATCTATTAAAAAATATTCCATAATAACTATCAGACTAGCATGCGATCGGTATCATTGAGTTCGTAGCAGTGTGGAGGTTACGATTTTGCTGTAGCCGGCTTGAATCGATCGTGGAATTAATCTGTAGATTACTCCCGCGTTAATCTACCCGTGCGCGTTCCCAAGCCGAGTTCCCGCTAAGACAAGGCGTCTTGATACTATTGGCCTAGACTCTTGTATGTCTTTTTGCGCGTTTTTACAAACATTTCTGCCGTAGGGAGTGGTTCACATGATGATAGACCAATTACCTTGTAGCATTCGATTTCTTCCTTGGCGCCAATCTTCATAGCAACAAGCCATAGTGTGCGTCCCCAAGCCAACATTCGCGCTAAAAGTTGCACCTGTTCTATGTCTCAAGAATATATACGCATCCTCCTGAAATACCACAGGAGCTTAAACCATTGTGTCCTCTCGGCCACTGATTTCTCAATATATCCCAACACCGTCTGGCTCTCATATCTGTTGTCTGTAGAAATGTATCAAAAGATGATGAATAAATATTAGAATCCTTTATATAGCCTGAGGATAAAGGGTTCAATAGGTTCATATTTTTTTAATGCAAATATACAAAAGGAAATATAAATATTTTTCGACATTATTTTAGATTAAAACATCGTACATTAGGAAAAAATCACATTGGCAAAAGTATTTCGTTTTTGTCAATAATCCCTTATTGCAGATAATGAACCAAACAGTAATTCCTGAAAATTTCAATTGGCTAACCCAAACAGATTCTCATTAAAGTGTACCAAAAATTTGAAGATTTAACATGGGCGAGATAGGCAGGTCTTTCTTACCTTAGCTGCCGAAGATTAACTTATGATAGACTCGTTTGTAGGCAACTTAGGGCAATGCCGTATCTAAGTACTTCCGTTTTTCTACAGAGGTATCCTCTTCAACAATTGCATCGGTAATTTGTTCCCAGTAGTGCTTTATATGATGTCACTGTAATCATTATACGTTAAGCCCCGTATAGATCACAATCTGGCTGACGTTACGAGTCGTACTACAGTACATGCCATTTGCAAACTGTCAAGTTAGACCTGTTGTTAGTATCCAAAACCAGACCAAGACGCAGTACATACCATTTGCAAACCGTCAAGTTAGACCTGTTGTTAGTATCTAAAGCCAGACCAAGTCGCAATAAATGCCATTTACCAACTGTCGAGTTAGACCTGTTGTTACCAAGCAAAGACAGACGTAAGTTGTCACAGCGAGACACATATCTTGGAATAGCCTGTGGCGTAGGAAGTGTTCCCATGCAATGACACTATACCTTATGGAGACAGTATGGGCGTATCGGCCAGCGATAAGCCTTGCGATGATGAGATCACATTGGTGGATAGTTCATAAATACAAGTGATGTTTTAAAAAAATCTGTATGCTGGGGATTCCGTTAGAATGAACTTAAAAACAATGTTTTTAGTATACTGCAGGCGTACAACATGTAGCCTACTTTCTCTTCAATGTTTGGGTACTCATTGTACTTATCGGGCAGTATAATTGAATGTTCCTGGGATGAACGTTAAGAGTTGTACCCTATATATTGTGCCCTTGTATATAGCAGCGTCGTATATACGAGAATCAAACTTCGGGGAGCGTTCAGTCCGGATATGCTTTCACTAGAGCTCAAATACCAGACGGCTGCTTACAAATACAAGGACCATATGCAAAACTATAAACTAAGAAATGAGTGAAAAACAAATAAAATTACCACCATTTAATAACTGAATAAAAACAACAAAACATAAAAAATAATATAAACAAAGTCCACCCTGAACTTTACCCCCACAGTACAATAATTTACACAGATCTGAGTGGCCTAGAAAGGTCCACTCCAAAGAAATAAAATTGTGGATCAAAATCCACTTGTCTGCTTAATATGTATGCACGCGTATAACTACGCTAGAGAAGAAATAAGTACTTTTGATGGAGATTTGCTCACAGATGGAACAGCCAATATGCTTGCAAACCCCCATACTGCAAACCATTATTATGGCTTTATGGGACACACTCGAAGAATATCTTACCAACAATTAAAATTTTACTGACACACGCAACCATTTAAAATTTATAAACTAATTGATCTCCATCGAGATCGCAGTGAGTCAGGAAACTCCCAGCAAAACAGAAGCTTGCCCAATGGCTCAATTGCTCAACATATACATGACAACAACGTGGCCGAACATCGAGACCACCCGAGGTCAAAGAACATGACAATAATTAAACAAGAAATAAGATGCCTAAAATCCGATGATATTTACATGAAATAAAAGCATGGATAAGCTAACACGCTGGAACTCGATCAATCAAAACGCGAACAGCACCCATTTACCGATTACAATTCTTTTATCATTAAACAGGCTTTATTTTAATATAAGATAAACATTTACGAAGAACGGAGACCTGGGCCGTGAATACTAATGAGCACAGCTTGCTCCTTATCTGATGGAGTGCGCCGGGTAGAAATACCTTCACTTACCACTCATTAGCGTCAGTGTTCAAACCAGCCCTCCTTGTCGAAGCTTTGAGTCATGCTATTTATAACAAGAGACTTGACAGTCCCGTTCCGCCACCTGTTAATCGCGACACATAAATTCACACACTTCTTGTCAATTCCAAAGAATTGCAAGACATCGTAGAAGGGGATTCCAACATTTTCCTCGCAAGGATTAAATGCTTAACCTAGCCAAAGCTTCAGACAGAAACCAGGGTTCCCGAAAACTCCTATCCCATAAAACACATATTTGCAGACTCAACAAAGCATTTAGGGCAGAACACAACACAAATCTACCACGGGCCGACACTCCAATCAAATATCATAGATTTTGTGTACCAAGACACTAAAAGGGAAACTTCATCAACAGATAAAGTCATTGGGCATATGACCCCTCACTTAACAAAAATGCAACAAACGGCAATTAACACACAAGCCTGTGTAACAATAAAAATCTATACAATAAAAAGATTTCCCACCAATTCTATTATCTACTCTAGTTAATTCAGTTTCGCTTCTGTTATGATATCGGTTCCCAATTTGTGTCGCTTAGCCGCGCATTTTACGGTAGCGAAGCGCACTCGAGTACGCTTGCCCCGTGTACTTGACATCAACAAAAAAATAATCTTCATACAGATAGAATACATGCCACGTTGCTCATGAACTAAACTAAAGTGTGTCAGTACCACAAACCAACTACAATAAAACACGAAGACAAAAAATAAAATAAAATATTTACACAAAATAATATGTTCCCACAAAACCATAACCAGTTTGTCAAATAATTAAATTATTTAGTACTTATTCCTCTTTCTGCGTCGTCTCATCGAACATCGCCTGACATTCTCTCTCCAAGGTGTTTAGCTCATCTCAGACCACATGGAGCCGTAGAAACGTTGGTTCGATGTCTTCCTCTGGGTCTGGAGTTCCATCTTGACGTTGAATAAAAAATAAAAAAATAAAATGTTATTTATAGTCACACGTAATTTTCTATCTAAATTTTGCCAATAGTTACTTTATTCACCATTTGCCTAGTGCAAAATTAAATGTAGACTTTCCCTAATAGTTGTAGTCGTGGGAGACTACTAAAATCTTACCGATACACAAATTTCACACTCAGCTGTGCGCACACAACTTTATTATAATATTTTCAATAATGACCCTATCTCTGATAAATTTAACACAGTATATCTTCACGGTATGGAAAAGAATAAGTGATCACCTCACGGTGTAAGCAAGAATCCACCTCCTCGTCACTCAGACGACAGTATTTATGTGAATTTGGTAAAAAGACGGAGGGAGAGGGAAATCTATCACTAACTTCTATAATAATGCGACTATTGGCATGCAACAGGTATCAAACAGTTTGAAAAATTATACAGGTCACAATGGGGCTATCGTGCTCTGGAATCGATCATAGATTTCGTTAATCCAATCTTTCCCGCTTTCAACTTCAAGCCGGCGTCAGACGCTCCCTTGGCGCTAAAATTGGTGACCCTCTCTGATTGGTAGTTCATGACGTCAATATCGCAGTTTAGAACAGAAGCCTCTGTCCTATGATTGGTTGAAAGTTCCTCTCATCTCTCTAATCCAGCAACTATCTTACTCGTAACGCTAGGGTGATAAAGAAATTACGGTCTGAAATGAGTCAGGACCCCAACACACCTTTGTCTGATAAAGTGTCTGTCAAACATTCCGATCTCGTCACTCCTTTGTTTCAGGACTGGGCACGTTCAAACGTACTGTCTCCAAATAAGCTTGACATTTCGCAATCCAGTCTGGCCTTCCTGTATGATTCTGGCAGTAAAATCAGAATATAATGAAATGAATAATTAGAATCATTAATATGCGTAGCTTATTAAGGGTTCACAACTCCCTTAGTTGGAAAAAATCGAACTTAGAGATAAAGTCGATTTTTTTTCCCTAAGTCACATGGTGCAGATACTGGGTTAGCCTCCCTTCAAAGTGCTCAGTCAGTCCGCCTCTGCTAGTTGACAAGTGTTTTCCTCGTTCCAATGTTTACATTCTCGCCCAGTCATTAGGACAGTACCAGTCTGCTGCTCACTTGCCCAGCGCTTCGCCTGGGGCTATTTGTTGCTTGAAGACTATTCCCCTCTCTGTTTCTCGTCTGTCGACATACCTGTCAACTCTGCTTGCTTCAAGATGTTAACAGGCCAGACGCTAATCACTTCCTCGATGTCGTGCTGGCTTCTGCTTGCCCCCCGTTTACTTGCATGATGTTGGACGATCACGTATTTAAATCGCTGCATTACTTCCAAGATTCCTCACTATGCTGAACGGTTTTTACTCCTCCATGCTGCCATCCTCTTCCTCTCTCCCGCGTGTTGCCATCTTCTTCCTTTAGTAGTGACCAGTTTTTCGGATCGCACCGGTGTTTCTCTTCCCCACCGGGCTGCGTTCTCTAATGCCCTGTGCCGCTAATCTTTGTTCGTCTTCCTTGCTGGCTTCGCTATGTGCTTGTTCTCCATGCAGCTGATCCAAGTATCTCTGCGTCTCTATGTGCATGGCTTCAAACCCTTGATTTGTTCTTCCTTCCTCATTGTAGGTGTCGGGATTTTTCCGCTTGTCAATTGCCTGTTTCCAACGTCCTTGTTCATTTCCCTCGTTTACATGAACTTCCTCTAAGTATTTCTGCGATTGAGAATGCCTATCGTTCCAGTCGTCTCGGTAGCTTCTAGAGTCCTCACGATTCTGAAATCTGCGGTCGTGCCATCTCTGATTTTCATTCCGATCTCCCCATCTCCTGTATGGTACATCTTGTCTCCGATTGTCCCTCCATTGTTGAAATCCTCGTTGTTGGAATCTATTCTGTCCTTGGAACTGTCTGTTGTTATTACGGTTGTTATCGTAATGTTGGCGCTGTCTTTTCTCGACATCATCCTGACCTCTCACGGGTGTTGAAATGTTTGTATTTGTATTGGTAGCCTGGGATCTTGTGTTTATCTGGCTCGGCTTAATCACCTCGGTTGTATTTACCATTTCGACCTGTCTTCCAACTCTATTGTGTAAGTGGGACGTGGTTTCATCTATCTGGCGCAGGATCTGTTCAGCGTGTACCGCGTCTGAAACGTTAGCTGCGACCAATACCTGCTGAACGTTAACGGGAAGCTGGCGTCCGATAGTCATGACTAGCTCGGCCTCACTTAAAGGATTATCCAGATCTTTAAATTTAAGGAGCTGTGATGAAAAAAATCTGAATACTTAGTTTGCTGAGTAGATTGGTACTTTCTGGAGTACAATTCCATTCTTAACCCCTGTTGATATGAAGACGACCAATATTTTCGAAGGAAAGCATGCTTGAATGCATCTACGCTTTCAAACGTGTATTTGAAGCTCAAGTACCACGTTAAAACATTTCCAGTTAAAATTTTTTCCATCATGCGCAGTTGCCGGGCGGGAGCTATATCATTATCATTATAATAGTGTTCGACTTCCCGCAAGAATGCCTTGGGTGTGACTCCAGAATTTTCCATAAACTTAGCCGGTTTGAATTCATTAGAACGGATGATTTGTACAAGTTGAGGGTGCTGATTACCGTCATGTGGTGTAGAACTTCTCCCTATGTGATTACGAAATTCTTCCGTGTTCCGAGCAATTGGACTTTCCGTGTCAACCTGACTACCAGTTGAATGAGTCGCCCCCGGGCTATCTCTGTCTCCATCTCTCCCCTTCACGCCTAATGACCCTGCATTATGTTCCATAGAAAATAATTCTGCTTTTATCAGCCTGTCACCTTGTTCTTTAAATTTTGCTTTTATCTCATCTTCTAACGTCTGTATCCGTGTGTGGTTCTCCCCCAGCTTCTTAATTACCGCCAACCTTTCTTCCTTGGAGTCCTTACATAATTTTTGCCAATCCTTTCTAACGTTTTCTATCTTCAGATTATTAGTGTCCTGGCTCACTTCGATCCGTTCCAAGCGATCCTCCACGCGTACATTGTTTTCATCAATAGTGGCTTTTAATCCCTCCCGGTCCACTTCTGCATTTTTCCAGCGATCTGTTGATTGGTTTTCGAGACGGTCTATGTCTTTTATAAGGCCGGTCACGTTTTCATCTACCGCCTTTATCTGTTCCTGTATAACTACGGTTATTTTCTCCACTTTATTAAATCTGTTTTGTAACCTGTCCTGTGCAGTTATAATTTCGCTATTTTTAGTTGTGCATGCCAATTCAATCTGTGCCAATTTTGCCAGAACTGTATCGTCTAAGTTATTAAGTTTAGCGTTAAACTGGTCCTCAAGTTGTTTTATCTGTTTAACCGGCTTCTCATTGTTCTTACTTACATCTAAGGCGAGTAGTATAAGCTGTTTCCTTGTATGTTCTTTCATTTCAACCACTACATTATCGAGTTGCTCAGTGTTACGACTGTTTTGCGCGTCTAGTTGAGAGTTTATTGATTCACTTTGTTGTGTCAATTGAGAACTAATATTATCATTCTGTAGAGCTAATTGTGTATTAATACTATCATTTTGAAGCGCTAATTGTGTATTAATAGATTCATTAATTTGGGCTTTGATCACCGCTGACTGTTCAACCCTACTACTGTCTATTTGTGCCTTAAATGTTTCACTCTGTGCTATTAATTCCGCTGATTGTTCAGCCCTGCTACTGTCTATTTGTGCCTTAAATGTTTCACTCTGTGCTATTAATTCCGCTGATTGTTCAGCCCTGCTACTGTCTATTTGTGCCTTAAATGTTTCACTCTGTGCTATTAATTCCGCTGATTGTTCAGCCCTGCTACTGTCCATTTGTGCCTTAAATTCAGCCGTCATCTCCTGCCGTAACAACACCATTTGCTGCTGAGTGCGTGCCGCAGCGCTCTCTACAACCTGTCTTATTTCGTCTAAAGAAGCCATCACCACAATACACTTGAGAAAATAGAGAAAATGCCAATTGGCGATGTTCTCCGATACGTGCATACATATTAACACACATTTATATCAATTTACACATACTCA
Organism: Meconema thalassinum; assembly: GCA_946902985.2. Lineage (NCBI taxonomy): Eukaryota > Metazoa > Arthropoda > Insecta > Orthoptera > Tettigoniidae > Meconema > Meconema thalassinum. Next base: position 689,501,974 of record OX336389.2, on the reverse strand, counting down.
GTTCGTTTAAATTTATAAACACAATCCCATTAATCCAATAGCATCCCTGAGTATCCTTCATTTTACATAATTTAAAACTTAACCCACACATTCAGTTATTAAATGCTAGCCTTACAAAACGCTACAAGAACAGACTAATTAATCAAGTATTAATTGCCTTGGAAAAGCTACACGCCTTCCTATTACATTCATGGAGTTGTCTTTCTAAGCAAAGCTAATTTTTATCATTAATATGGGCGCCCAGTTTCACGATATTATCTTTACAATTAATGCAAGAAACAAAAACGTGTACTGTATTTTATATTGCAACTCCTGATTTTACTGTATAATTCACTCACTTGGCGGTAATACCTTCGCCATAACTACGTTACTTAAAATTATCACATTCGGTGATTCAAATACTGTCACATTCTGCCTCCACTTGTGGTGTGTCAGTTTATCAAAAAATGCGCTAGAAAAGCCTAAAACTGTGAAATGCCCCACGTTGGGTATTGCCAGCGTTGCCTATGTGCCCTTGTATATAACAGCGTCGTATATACGAGAATCAAACTTCGGGGAGCGTTCAGTCCGGATATGCTTTCACTAGAGCTCAAATACCAGACGGCTGCTTACACATACAAGGACCATATGCAAAACTATAAACTAAGAAATGAGTGAAAAACAAATAAAATTACCACCATTTAATAACTGAATAAAAACAACAAAACATAAAAAATAATATAAACAAAGTCCACCCTGAACTTTACCCCCACAGTACAATAATTTACACAAATCTGAGTGGCCTAGAAAGGTCCACTCCAAAGAAATAAAATTGTGGATCAAAATCCACTTGTCTGCTTAATATGTATGCACGCGTATAACTACGCTAAAGAAGAAATAAGTACTTTTGATGGAGATTTGCTCACAGATGGAACAGCCAATATGCTTGCAAACCCCCATACTGCAAACCATTATTATGGCTTTATGGGACACACTCGAAGAATATCTTACCAACAATTAAAATTTTACTGACACACGCAACCATTTAAAATTTATAAACTAATTGATCTCCATCGAGATCGCAGTGAGTCAGGAAACTCCCAGCAAAACAGAAGCTTGCCCAATGGCTCAATTGCTCAACATATACATGACAACAACGTGGCCGAACATCGAGACCACCCGAGGTCAAAGAACATGACAATAATTAAACAAGAAATAAGATGCCTAAAATCCGATGATATTTACATGAAATAAAAGCATGAATAAGCTAACACGCTGGAACTCGATCAATCAAAACGCGAACAGCACCCATTTACCGATTACAATTCTTTTATCATTAAACAGGCTTTATTTTAATATAAGATAAACATTTACGAAGAACGGAGACCTGGGCCGTGAATACTAATGAGCACAGCTTGCTCCTTATCTGATGGAGTGCGCCGGGTAGAAATACCTTCACTTACCACTCATTAGCGTCAGTGTTCAAACCAGCCCTCCTTGTCGAAGCTTTGAGTCATGCTATTTATAACAAGAGACTTGACAGTCCCGTTCCGCCACCTGTTAATCGCGACACATAAATTCACACACTTCTTGTCAATTCCAAAGAATTGCAAGACATCGTAGAAGGGGATTCCAACATTTTCCTCGCAAGGATTAAATGCTTAACCTAGCCAAAGCTTCAGACAGAAACCAGGGTTCCCGAAAACTCCTATCCCATAAAACATATATTTGCAGACTCAACAAAGCATTTAGGGCAGAACACAACACAAATCTACCACGGGCCGACACTCCAATCAAATATCATAGATTTTGTGTACCAAGACACTAAAAGGGAAACTTCATCAACAGATAAAGTCATTGGGCATATGACCCCTCACTTAACAAAAATGCAACAAACGGCAATTAACACACAAGCCTGTGTAACAATAAAAATCTATACAATAAAAAGATTTCCCACCAATTCTATTATCTACTCTAGTTAATTCAGTTTCGCTTCTGTTATGATATCGGTTCCCAATTTGTGTCGCTTAGCCGCGCATTTTACGGTAGCGAAGCGCACTCGAGTACGCTTGCCCCGTGTACTTGACATCAACAAAAAAATAATCTTCATACAGATAGAATACATGCCACGTTGCTCATGAACTAAACTAAAGTGTGTCAGTACAACAAACCAACTACAATAAAACACGAAGACAAAAAATAAAATAAAATATTTACACAAAATAATATGTTCCCACAAAACCATAACCAGTTTGTCAAATAATTAAATTATTTAGTACTTATTCCTCTTTCTGCGTCGTCTCATCGAACATCGCCTGACATTCTCTCTCCAAGGTGTTTAGCTCATCTCAGACCACATGGAGCCGTAGAAACGTTGGTTCGATGTCTTCCTCTGGGTCTGGAGTTCCATCTTGACGTTGAATAAAAAATAAAAAAATAAAATGTTATTTATAGTCACACGTAATTTTCTATCTAAATTTTGCCAATAGTTACTTTATTCACCATTTGTCTAGTGCAAAATTAAATGTAGACTTTCCCTGATAGTTGTAGTCGTGGGAGACTACTAAAATCTTACCGATACACAAATTTTGACACTCAGCTGTGCGCACACAACTTTATTATAATATTTTCAATAATGACCCTATCTCTGATAAATTTAACACAGTATATCTTCACGGTATGGAAAAGAATAAGTGATCACCTCACGGTGTCACCAAGAATCAATAACCTCGTCACTCAGACGACAGTATTTATGTGAATTTGGCAAAAGGACGGAGGGAGAGGGAAATCTATCACTAACTTCTATAATAATGCGACTATTGGCATGCAACAGGTATCAAACAGTTTGAAAAATTATACAGGTCACAATGGGGCTATCGTGCTATGGAATCGATCATAGATTTCGTTAATCCAATCTTTCCCGCTTTCAACTTCAAGCCGGCGTCAGACGCTCCCTTGGCGCTAAAATTGGTGACCCTCTCTGATTGGTAGTTCATGACGTCAATATCGCAGTTTAGAACAGAAGCCTCTGTCCTATGATTGGTTGAAAGTTCCTTTCGTCTCTCCCATCCAGCAACTATCTTACTCGTAACGCTAGGGTGACAAAGAAATTACGGTCTGAAATGAGTCAGGACCCCAACACACCTTTGTCTGATAAAGTGTCTGTCAAACATTCCGATCTCGTCACTCCTTTGTTTCAGGACTGGGCACGTTCAAACGTACTGTCTCCACATAAGCTTGACATTTCGCAATCCAGTCTGGCCTTCCTGTATGATTCTGGCAGTAAAATCAGAATATAATGAAATGAATAATTAGAATCATTAATATGCGTAGCTTATTAAGGGTTCAATATGACTCCACGTTTACTAAGTTTCGTTCAAGTTCTGGTCTTGCATCCAGACGAATTGATTCTAACATTAGAGAAGTACGTCCATCCTGAATGTATCGACTCTTTGATCATGTGCCTTCTGCAGAGAAAGCTGCTTATGAGAGTCTCCATACCTGCTGCGTTTCGTCACTGTAACTGTCAAAAGTAGTGGATAACCGATATAAATATCTTATATATTCAAAATAGCGTCTGCGTACTATATGAAGTGTGATAGACATAGGCCTATGGCTAATGCTAGCCAGGTCTCCTATACTGTATGATACTCCTTCCTACCAAGTTTCGTGCTAAATGTAGCCTACATTTGCATCCTGAGTTACGACTTTTGAAGTTGAATAGTCTAGTACGCTCAGGTACTGTCCCCGTTATCCGGATAGTAGGCTGTCAGATATCCGCCCCCTCAATCAGATTGCCAATAATCAAACGCACCGGCACAGCTACATCAATGAAAATGGCACTGACAGATACTATCGAGATTAGAGCACAATAGTTAACAATAAATTATTGTGGAACACACCAAAATATACGGGGGTTCATACTTACCTTTACTTACCTCTTAAATTTATCTCGGGGACTGGGTTGTCAACTGGATCACTTAAAGTATGCCCACACAATAACCTCCACCATGATATTTAAAAATGAACCAGAACGAAGACGAGAAACTTTAAACTGCGCAATAATTTATTTCACATAAAGAATGAATTTAACAAAAATAAAACAACAAAATCCACGTGGCAATCAGAAGCCATCGACCACATAACCATGTCCTCCTGTCGGACTTGTATACTCTACATACAATGTTTCAGCTTTCTCAAGCTCAAAATAACGTAAAAATAATAATGCACTTGGAATGGAAACGGGATTTGGGACGAGACACATATAGCAATTGTTTTGCGTGTTTATACACTTCACATTTTATTTATAGCCACAAGGCTATTATGTAAACGTCCTTGGCCTCTATCATACAGTTGTCCGGGCCAGCTGCAATGCACCTGCATCGTCAAAGTGGACTCACCTGCCCGTTCAACCCTAGCATAAGCGAGTTACATCAGAGCTTAGCTCTCCTTCAAAACACGTTAAATGTCCACATCTCAACTGAAATATTATCACGCAAATCCTTTAAATGCTCCATTCAAACACCAGTGGATTACTCCAACAATCCCAAATCATATTTAATTGTTCAATCCACTTGCTTAATTAGCGTTGTTTAGAGTATAATAACAAAACTCTAAATGTTAATAACAAAAGTTCATTAATTATTTATAACAATAATAAATTGTTTATAACAATGTCAAACGACAATTGAAATTTTATACACGCCTCTATTAATCCCTTTCATTACAAATTGTTATCAAAGATATTTACAAAATTATTTACAATATTAATATTGTTTATATTATTTATACAAGAAATACATTAAACCACACGTTTATCCGGTTGATAATTACTCAAATTGTGTTGATATAATCGACCAATGACGGTTAGTTATATTTAAATGTCAAATTCAGGTTTAATAAGGTTTAATAATTATTATAATTATTTGTGACGGTAACCTCCATTCAAAATCTTCATCTCAAATTATTTAACACTCTTGTTAACTTTAACAGTATCTTCACATGAATAACTTTCAAAGAACCAGGACAATACATTCAGCGGAAAAATACTTCGCTCAAACACGCACAAAATTGCTCAACAATAGGCCCAGAATTCATCATATGTCTTCATATATATGGCATCAAAATCTTCCAAATTACATACAAAAACCTCCACTCATAAATTCAACAACTTCATTTATTACTGTGGGAACCTCCTTCATTATTCAAGGGCATTACTCATCAGCGACTTTTACAGGTCCACTGAACTAACGATTATACATCCATTGTTCCTCTTCAAAAATTCTTATATTCATCAATTGTATTAATGTCTGTTATTATTTAACCTTCGTGGGTTTCATTCATGAATCGATATGAAGTAAAAATTTGCCAATCACAAACACATTTAATAGCAAATACGATTAGACACTCCTCCCTGGTCTATCAAAATTGAGATTAATATCTTCAAAGTAACGCAGTATAAAAATACTATCTTCAAAGTTCATCTAAACTGCATAAATAGTCGAATAGAATACAATTAGATTGTGGAATGCAAACATTATTGTTCCAATCTATAATTGAGAAAAATTCCTATCAAATGTTCATTACTATAATGTATTCAATAAATCGTAATCAAAGTTCATATTTCATAAAATTGTCTATAATGCAATGATAAATGTCTATGTTGCAATCATGTTCATAAGACGACTAGTATTTCAAAGATCGTCGATAACGTATTAGATTTTAACGCTCTAAAATCATTTAATTATTCTTCTTTCTTGAGGATGACAGAAAATTGGTCAAAGTAATGTACTGAATAGAATTACTTTAATAAAATGACACGCTGTCTGAATTCAAATCTGCCATAGCAAATCGTTAACTTTACAGTCAAATCGTGACTACAAAATATGCAAATTACTGAAAGAATCTAAATTATCAGTCTCAACTGATCCAAAATTATTTAGGTATGCCAATGACATAACAATGTCTCAACAAATCGTAGAAAAAGGCATAAATCATCGAAGTGTACTGAGTACAGAAATGTTAAGCCAGAAAATGGGGCAAAAGATAGGACAAAAAAAAATATGGGAAAATGGTTGCTCAGATATCGCTACATGACTCAAATAATACAAGAAACGTTCACGACTACCTTATCTGTTGATTGAAGTTCTAGAGGAAAGTTTTCAAAGAAAACTGCTGTTGGTTCCATTTCACCAGCGTAAAGATGTGCTCCGTCCTCGAACCTGGAATCAGCGTCCTCGGAGAATCGAACTGCTTCCTTCTCCGGAAATTGCACTGCTCCATGTATACGAAAGACATCCTTCTGGCAAAACTCTTCTTTATGAGCCGGGTCCACCCTGGCCTCTCTTGAAAGTTCCCTGAAGTTCCAGTCGTAATTCGCCATGAAGTTTATTGCAGTTATTTCCGCAGAAATATTCATAATCGTGGAGTATGATGATATTTCCACTGTCATTTGATATAATTCAGCGATGGATTCACGGTGCATGAGTGTAGTTGGATGTTCACTACATGCTCGCTTTTGTAGAATGACGATTAACGAAGTTCCATGCTGTTACTTCACTCCATCGATATATGTCCCAATTGCATTAAAGCCTTAGCCTTCCATCTCAACTTCTGTTATAATCATTGAAAGCACTGCAAGACTATAATGTTCCATAGTAGAATGTATCGTTGTATTACCAAACGTATTTTCCAATATCACGATTGTAACACGTGTCAGCCGTAGTGTATACTGTGGAAATTTAAAAGTGCCTCTCAGGTGGCGAGAAAATCACTTTTGTCTGCAGCCTTAAAATGTCAATATCTTTCAAAATATACTCGTGAAATTGTTCAAATGTTCTACACACCTCAATGTTGTACTGCCCAATTGAATTATAATAAAGGCAGAAGTTAACTCTTGATATCTTATCTGGTAGAAACGTTAATGTGAGCGTTTCAACTTCACCTAGTTTCGAACAGCGTAAAATGGAACTGCTCCGTGTTCGTTCGATGCGCCGGGCTTTAACCACACGCTAAAGACAACTTGCTTCACTTATTCACTCGAAAATGACTCTATGACATCTGAAATATATATGCGGTACCAGCGGTATGAGAGATATGAGAGATATGAGAGCTCCTCTCTCCTGTGCACGACCTTTTATCAACTTCTTAAGGGGCGTATCCATCCCTTCCATAGCCTGTTGCTCCGTCATTACTAGAAGTTTTAACTTTGGCTATACTTGACGGATTTTCAAATTTCAAAAACTCAAAATTAATTTCTTCAAAATTCCAAATCAATGCCATAACTGAAAATAGATTTCCACAAATCTGCATGCCAAAAGCAATCAAATATCGTAGTTTCAGCAATCTCCGTCTTCCTTCCAAACTATCGTTCATTGGTTCGAGTCTCTCCTCCAATAGCTTAACTTCGTCCTTAGCACAATACCTTGTTTCCTGCGACTGCGTCGTAAATCTCAGATCTTTCTCGAACAAAATCATGACGTCACCAAGAATCTCAGCTCCACCAGCCTACTTGCATGAAGTCTACGTCATCCGTGCCTACGTCATGAATATACACGTCACAACTATGACATCCATAACTTTATTCATTTATGCCAATACAGCCATCGTGGTCTCAATATAATTCAATTTACGGGGGCATTCTCCCTTCACCACGTTTTAAAAACAGTTGCAAATTGTTTTTAAACTCTGTGTTATAAATATCTCAATTCACTTGAACACGAAATTGAATTATTATTGGCTTACCCTTGTATGATATTTCTTCTATGTTCCTTAATCATAAGTCTCTTCTTCTCTGGTTTGTGTGTGGCTAATGCATTCTCTCCTCTCTACTGTCTCTTCTGTCCGGAATTCCTGTTTTCTAAGTTCTGCTGACTTGTAGAAGGACCAGGATCGATCACTACATCCTGTCTTTTCTTTTGGTTTTCAGCTTCCTTTTCTCGTAATTCCTTCAGATACTGCTGACTTTCTTTCTCTCTCTCTTGATACTTGTCGGGTGTCATAACCTGACCTTGAGAATTCTGATTCTGATTCTGATACTGCTTATTTCGATTGTAGTTTCTATTATAACCATTGTTATAGTATCTACCTCTTCCGTTGTTGTAATTCCCTCTATTATTATTCCAGCCTCGTCTTTGCTGATATGGACGGTAACCTTGGGATCTGTTGTTGCGGAAATAATTATTCCTGTGAGGACCTACATTTTCAGTTTTTTTCCATCAGGCTTATCAGTTTGCTGCACTTGATCCATGTAGACCGTATTAACGTCTTTGAATTCGTGCCTCTGACCTTTTTGTACCAAATTTGGCATTGGACTCGTGTAGTCAAGCCTTCTCAATAATTCGTCCATACTTTTCAAATCTCTGATATTTGACGATATGATCAGTCTTCTTACTTCCACAGGCAGCATACGTGAAATCGCATCTATCAACTGCTCTGTTGACAATGGGGGTTGCAAAAATCTCAAGCGCGATAACTGACTCGTGAAGAAATCAGCGTACCGTGTTGGAAGAGTACCTGAATACTTCCTCGAGTATACCTCAGCTCTTAATGAATTCTGAGCTTCTATTGACCAGAATCGTTTTATCAGTGCCTCTGCAAATTCGTCAAAATTGCTGAAAGTGTACCGAAATGCTCTAAACCATTCAAGGGGTCCTCCAGCTAGAAATCTTTCTACGATTCTCATCTCTCTCTCTCTCTAGGAATGTGGGCTTCTATGAAATAGTCTTTAAGATTCCTGATATATTCAATCGGTGTGAGACTATCAGTGTTGCTAAATTTTTGAGGTTTGTCTTCAAAATTCCGGATGACTGTCACATTTCTCGGATATGAATCCATATAATGTTTCCCACTATCACGATACTTCCATTCAGGTTCAATATTCCTATCCTCTTCTTCATCCCTGAATCTGGATATACGTTCCTCAGGACTAATATCTCTCTCTTCTGTAGCGAGGTTACATCTTCTTACGTAATTTCTATCCTCTTCACCAGTCAATCCTTCAGTATCCTTGTCTGTGATTTCCGTGATGACTTTCCTAATCAACTCTTCCTTATAGGTTTCCATCATGCTAGCTTCTCCTAGTTTCAAATTCTGAAGTTTGCTCGTAGTTTCATTAACATCAGAGACAACCTTATGAATCTGTTCCTCTAACGCAGTTTTTAATGCTTGCACGTCCTGACCTATTTGAGTTCTATCCTCTACCTGCTTTTCGGATAGCGAATCCATCCTTACATTCAAGTCTTTCCTAATCTGAACTACTTCATTATTAATGTCTACTTGTGTACTGGCAAGTTTTCTTTCAATTCGCTCCTGAATCTGATCTACATGTTCCCCACTTGACCTGTTCCATTCATCTTTCCAAACCGTTACATTTGCAGTTAACATTTCCGCAATATCTACCTCAATGTCTTCCTTAAGTAAACGATTGTGATCTAATACTTGGGTTCTCATGACCTCTACATCGTATTTTAAGCCAGCTAAAGAAGCTGTTGTCCTAACAGACTCGTCAACTAATCGAGTTGTTAATGCACTAATGTTACGAGTACAAAGCGTTTTTGAAGTTTCAATTTCTTCCCTAACTTTGTTAACATCAGTCTGAACTTTAGCAATGTCTACAAAAACAGTATTGACTTCTACTTGTATCTTATTGATATCGCTTTGCATATCATTAACATCTGAATGAATATTATTGATGTCAACTTGGACATTTGACACATCAGTTCGAGCATTTCTAACCTCTCTTTGAATTTCCTCTACTTTGTCTTGTACAGTAGCAACATCATTCCTAACAACAATTACTTCAGCTCTAGCACATGAAATATCACCCCGGACATTAGCAACATCAAGATTCAACATAGTAAGATCTTTCTGTACTTTAGAAACATCTATTTTAACATCAGACACATCTTTGTGAATGTCACTTACAGCATTCTCGATTCCCTGGGTACTGATCTGTAAACGCGACACATTATTTTCTAGGTTTGCAGAACTGGTCTGAAGAACTTTCATATTCTCCTCCATTCTAATAGACAAATTAGCAGACAAATTACTAGCATTCTCCTCCATTCGACTAGTATTCCTAGCTTCCATCTCCTTCATGCTTTCATTAATGCTAGCTTTCATTTCTTCCAACATCATTCTCAGACTCTCATCTGCCATTTCAATAATATTTCAATAATAAACTGCTTTAGGGACATACATCAAACAGAGCAAAATAACAACATCTGAGCAACATTTTTCACCATATATAAGTTTTGAGCAATTTTCTGTCTTAAATCTAACTTATAATTACCTTATAATTAACCTTCGTAGACACTTCATGTTGAAATAAACTCAAGCACATGTTCAAATTTCTTTGGTTCATTTTAAAATATCCTAACACAAATAATTTACATTTACAATCCAAATAATTTAATTTTATCTTTAATATGACTACCCATGTCATAAGCCGGTCAAATAAAATAAGACTCCAGATCATAGGCGATTTTTCTAAGTTTCCAGCCTATTTAACCTCTCTCAAGTTGTATAAGATCTGATCTTTTCTGAGTGTAATTTTCCTAATACAACACAACATTTAATCCCTATATAATCACACTCTCAAATTCTACAATTGGCTAAGACATCTAACAAAGAATCAACCTCTTTATTTGAGTCTTCACAATCCCTTTGACATCGATAACTTGGTAATCCAATTTTATTCGAACACTCCACAAAATTGCGGTGTCAATTCTACTGCAATAACTTGGTAATCCAATGTTTTGCTGATCGTTCCCCACGTTTTAGGGTTGCCAATCCTACTGTCCCCGTTATCCGGATAGTAGGCTGTCAGATATCCGCCCCCTCAATCGGATTGCCAATAATCAAACGCACCGGCACAGCTACATCAATGAAAATGGCACTGACAGATACTATCGAGATTAGAGCACAATAGTTAACAATAAATTATTGTGGAACACACCAAAATATACGGGGGTTCATACTTACCTTTACTTACCTCTTAAATTTATCTCGGGGACTGGGTTGTCAACTGGATCACTTAAAGTATGCCCACACAATAACCTCCACCATGATATTTAAAAATGAACCAGAACGAAGACGAGAAACTTTAAACTGCACAATAATTTATTTCACATAAAGAATGAATTTAACAAAAATAAAACAACAAAATCCACGTGGCAATCAGAAGCCATCGACCACATAACCATGTCCTCCTGTCGGACTTGTATACTCTACATACAATGTTTCAGCTTTCTCAAGCTCAAAATAACGTAAAAATAATAATGCACTTGGAATGGAAACGGGATTTGGGACGAGACACATATAGCAATTGTTTTGCGTGTTTATACACTTCACATTTTATTTATAGCCACAAGGCTATTATGTAAACGTCCTTGGCCTCTATCATACAGTTGTCCGGGCCAGCTGCAATGCACCTGCATCGTCAAAGTGGACTCAACTGTCCGTTCAACCCTAGCATAAGCGAGTTACATCAGAGCTTAGCTCTCCTTCAAAACACGTTAAATGTCCACATCTCAACTGAAATATTATCACGCAAATCCTTTAAATGCTCCATTCAAACACCAGTGGATTACTCCAACAATCCCAAATCATATTTAATTGTTCAATCCACTTGCTTAATTAGCGTTGTTTAGAGTATAATAACAAAACTCTAAATGTTAATAACAAAAGTTCATTAATTATTTATAACAATAATAAATTGTTTATAACAATGTCAAACGACAATTGAAATTTTATACACGCCTCTATTAATCCCTTTCATTACAAATTGTTATCAAAGATATTTACAAAATTATTTACAATATTAATATTGTTTATATTATTTATACAATAAATACATTAAACCACACGTTTATCCGGTTGATAATTACTCAAATTGTGTTGATATAATCGACCAATGAAGGTTAGTTATATTTAAATGTCAAATTCAGGTTTAATAAGGTTTAATAATTATTATAATTATTTGTGACGGTAACCTCCATTCAAAATCTTCATCTCAAATTATTTAACACTCTTGTTAACTTTAACAGTATCTTCACATGAATAACTTTCAAAGAACCAGGACAATACATTCAGCGGAAAAATACTTCGCTCAAAACGCACAAAATTGCTCAACAATAGGCCCAGAATTCATCATATATCTTCATATATATGGCATCAAAATCTTCCAAATTACATACAAAAACCTCCACTCATAAATTCAACAACTTCATTTATTACTGTGGGAACCTCCTTCATTATTCAAGGGCATTACTCATCAGCGACTTTTACAGGTCCACTGAACTAACGATTATACATCCATTGTTCCTCTTCAAAAATTCTTATATTCATCAATTGTATTAATGTCTGTTATTATTTAACCTTCGTGGGTTTCATTCATGAATCGATATGAAGTAAAAATTTGCCAATCACAAACACATTTAATAGCAAATACGATTAGACACTCCTCCCTGGTCTATCAAAATTGAGATTAATATCTTCAAAGTAACGCAGTATAAAAATACTATCTTCAAAGTTCATCTAAACTGCATAAATAGTCGAATATAATACAATTAGATTGTGGAATGCAAACATTATTGTTCCAATCTATAATTGAGAAAAATTCCTATCAAATGTTCATTACTATAATGTATTCAATAAATCGTAATCAAAGTTCATATTTCATAAAATAGTCTATAATGCAATGATAAATGTCTATGTTGCAATCATGTTCATAAGACGACTAGTATTTCAAAGATCGTCGATAACGTATTAGATTTTAACGCTCTAAAATCATTTAATTATTCTTCTTTCTTGAGGATGACAGAAAATTGGTCAAAGTAATTTACTGAATAGAATTACTTTAATAAAATGACACGCTGTCTGAATTCAAATCTGCCATAGCAAATCGTTAACTTTACAGTCAAATCGTGACTACAAAATATGCAAATTACTGAAAGAATCTAAATTATCAGTCTCAACTGATCCAAAATTATTTAGGTATGCCAATGACATAACAATGTCTCAACAAATCGTAGAAAAAGGCATAAATCATCGAAGTGTACTGAGTACAGAAATGTTAAGCCAGAAAATGGGGCAAAAGATAGGACAAAAAAAATATGGGAAAATGGTTGCTCAGATATCGCTACATGACTCAAATAATACAAGAAACGTTCACGACTACCTTATCTGTTGATTGAAGTTCTAGAGGAAAGTTTTCAAAGAAAACTGCTGTTGGTTCCATTTCACCAGCGTAAAGATGTGCTCCGTCCTCGAACCTGGAATCAGCGTCCTCGGAGAATCGAACTGCTTCCTTCTCCGGAAATTGCACTGCTCCATGTAAACGAAAGACATCCTTCTGGCAAAACTCTTCTTTATGAGCCGGGTCCACCCTGGCCTCTCTTGAAAGTTCCCTGAAGTTCCAGTCGTAATTCGCCATGAAGTTTATTGCAGTTATTTCCGCAGAAATATTCATAATCGTGGAGTATGATGATATTTCCACTGTCATTTGATATAATTCAGCGATGGATTCACGATGCATGAGTGTAGTTGGATGTTCACTACATGCTCGCTTTTGTAGAATGACGATTAACGAAGTTCCATGCTGTTACTTCACTCCATCGATATATGTCCCAATTGCATTAAAGCCTTAGCCTTCCATCTCAACTTCTGTTATAATCATTGAAAGCACTGCAAGACTATAATGTTCCATAGTAGAATGTATCGTTGTATTACCAAACGTATTTTCCAATATCACGATTGTAACACGTGTCAGCCGTAGTGTATACTGTGGAAATTTAAAAGTGCCTCTCAGGTGGCGAGAAAATCACTTTTGTCTGCAGCCTTAAAATGTCAATATCTTTCAAAATATACTCGTGAAATTGTTCAAATGTTCTACACACCTCAATGTTGTACTGCCCAATTGAATTATAATAAAGGCAGAAGTTAACTCTTGATATCTTATCTGGTAGAAACGTTAATGTGAGCGTTTCAACTTCACCTAGTTTCGAACAGCGTAAAATGGAACTGCTCCGTGTTCGTTCGATGCGCCGGGCTTTAACCACACGCTAAAGACAACTTGCTTCACTTATTCACTCGAAAATGACTCTATGACATCTGAAATATATATGCGATATCAGCGGTATGAGAGATATCAGAGATATGAGAGCTCCTCTCTCCTGTGCACGACCTTTTATCAACTTCTTAAGGGGCGTATCCATCCCTTCCATAGCCTGTTCTCCGTCATTACTAGAAGTTTTAACTTTGGCTATACTTGACGGATTTTCAAATTTCAAAAACTCAAAATTAATTTCTTCAAAATTCCAAATCAATGCCATAACTGAAAATAGATTTCCACAAATCTGCATGCCAAAAGCAATCAAATATCGTAGTTTCAGCAATCTCCGTCTTCCTTCCAAACTATCGTTCATTGGTTCGAGTCTCTCCTCCAATAGCGTAACTTCTTCCTTAGCACAATACCTTGTTTCCTGCGACTGCGTCGTAAATCTCAGATCTTTCTCGAACAAAATCATGACGTCACCAAGAATCTCAGCTCCACCAGCCTACTTGCATGAAGTCTACGTCATCCGTGCCTACGTCATGAATATACACGTCACAACTATGACATCCATAACTTTATTCATTTATGCCAATACAGCCATCGTGGTCTCAATATAATTCAATTTACGGGGGCAGTACCTTCTTGAATATATGACGAGGCTGTTCTCTTTCATTGGGTATATAAAGCCACGGTTCTACTTTAATGCTAATTGTAGTCCTATATATTGTGTCTATAAAATATATCGAATTATTTATTTTAATATTCCATAACTTCAAGATGACCACTGTGCACTATATTCAGTGTGATATTACTTTATATGGTACTTCTCTCTCACCAATTTTGAGTTAATTGTGTTATTATATCGTGAGTTAATTATATTAAAGTTTTAAGAATATGACCAGCCACCAGGTGTTCTTTTGATTTGGTCATAGGAAGTCAGGTACAAGATTGTACATTGCTACTAAATTTCGTCCATCTCAAAATAGTTTGAGATATTTAATATCACATTCTGTAAGTTCAAAATGGCCGCCACGTGTTGCATTCAGTGTGTTATCGTTGTAGCTTATTTCAGCAAGGCCCCTTGCATGGTACTTCTTTCTTACTAAGTCTTGTTTTAATCGCACAACTATATTCTGAATGATGCTTTATTACATTTTATAGTCCACCCATTCACCATCTTACAAGTTTGGAGTCGATGTTATTTGCTTTGAGTATACGACACCACGTATACATTTCGATGTTATAACTGAATTTCGTTATTGTAGTTCTAAAACTTGGAGGGCTATTTATGATTAAATTATGAAATTTCAGGATGGCCACTGCGCACTTTGTTAAGTGACCAACAAAAATAGCTTGTAAATGCTCCACATGATCTCTGTCACCGTCCTTAGTTCATCCATCTCCCTGCTTTTTGTTAGCAACTTGGAGTGAGAGTTACTCGTGCTCCACGGGGCCAGGATCTCCGAACTCTGAAGACGAGTGAGTTTGAACCCCACCGTTAGATGTCCTTGAAATGGTTTTCCTTTTTCAACTCCAGGCAATTGCCGGGACAAGATCCGCTAACAGGCTGCTGCTTCGTTCCAACTCATCGCCCAGTTTCACTCATTTTCATTCAGTTCATTTCTCGTGAACTCCCGTGATGAAGAAGAGCCTCATCACAGAAAAGCACATCTCACCTCATCCTCCACCCCGTGAAACGGAAATAATAATAATAATAATAATAATAATAATAATAATACTAATACTACTACTACTAATAATAATAATAATAATAATAATAAAGGAAGGAAGGAAGCTTGTAGTTTAACGTGACCGTTAATCTTGAGATCATGAGCCACGGGACCTCCTTTTTACGTGGAATCCGAACCACAGGACATGGCATTTCACATCGAAAATCTCACATGCATTGACCGGGAATCGAACCCGGACCGCCTTGGTGAGAGGCATACAGCTAGACCGCTGAGCCACCACGCCCCCAATAATAATAATAATAATAATAATAATAATAATAATAATAAGGGATAAACAATTATTATTATTACTATACATACATTTTCATTAGAGGCTGTTTGGCCTGTCAGCGTCCATTCTAGTCTGCAAGTCTCTGTTTGCGAACAAGTCGCCTCCATGCCCCCCTATTAGCAGTTAGCACTGTGGTCCCTTCTGCTTCGACACCTCTCACTTTGAAATCGTTCAACACTGAATCTAACCATCGCCTCCTAGGCCTACCTCTGTTTCTCTTACCCTCTACAGCCGAACTCATTAACCTCTTAGGTAATCTCTCCTCCCCTATTCTCTTCACATGACCCCACCACCTAAGTCGGCTCATACGAACAGTTTCATCCAGCATGTTAATTTCTAGCTTAGCCTATAGGCCTATTTCAAAATTACGAGTGCCTTCCTGCCATTGCTCCCATCTATTTGTCACAGCAATCATTCGTGCTACCCTCATATCAGTTACGTCTAGTTTATGTACCTAATATCCTGAATCTACCCAACTCTCACTTCCATACAGCAAGGTTGGTCTAAATGTGGAGCGATGTCGGGAGAGTTTCATCGCTACACTAACTTCTTCCTTGCAGAATACTGTAGATTGCAACGGAGAACTCACTGTATTGGTTTAATATTATTATTATTATTATTATTATTATTATTAATAATAATATCTGCATTATTACTGCATAATTACTGATTGCATGCCTTGATACAAAATTCAGTATTTACCACTGAGCACTTTCAACGAAGCACTTTCACCCACTTCGATACTCCTACAGTACACATCTTATTTGTCAGAACAGGAACGCTCCTGCTGTGTCCTGTCACTGTTATTGACTTGGGATGAGATTCAAAATAGCTGTGTGTTTTTCTCAACTTACGTAATGTCATCTGCGTGTGATTGCTCGATAATTGGCCTGTCTTCCTTGCTACTGTCTTCAGAATCTTGCATTTGACACTTCTGTAATATATTTCTCTAGATAAGAGCCTTAGCCCATATAATAATAAAGTCGTTACAAAATGAAACGCCACATACGGGCTACCATATTTCTTATAATACAGATTGCTCTTAGGGAGTCTGGACGGCGGGATTTCCTCCTGTTTCTTAACAGCAACAGGTGAGAGGTGCTGAACTATTTACTTAATTATTTAGCTACTTTAATGAAATATCATGAATTATACTCGTAGTAACACGCTAACGACGTGTGACTTCTAGTATATAATAACATAAAAGAACTGGCCCTTGCAAACACTGATGTATGAAGTACAGTATAATTGAACTGTGTGGCTCTAACTCAGGGGATAACCACTACTTGGGCAAAGGGCGATCTAGAGCAGGTCTCGTCAAACGGCCCTATTCAATCACGTGTCAAGATGATCTAATCTGCAACTGCCATTAGCTCTTCCAAGAAGTAGCGTTTGTCAGATGTGCCAGCACATGAGCCTAAATTACAGTCCCCGCGCTTCCGGGAGCCAACTTCTGAAGACTCTCCCCAAAACCATTCCTCACCCTCTCAATATTACCACACCTACTGTACTTCATATGGAAGGCTCATAGCAGTTACAGATTACATCTACTATATAAAGCTCAAACACCACTCACTGACTGACTCACTCACTCATTCATTCACCACGAAATCTCAGAAACCACCGAACGGATTGGAATGAAATTTTGTATGCAGCTTCCTCAAGGACCGCAAACGCCCTCTAAGAAAGGATTTTTGGATATTCAGGTGCTAAAGGGGTGTTAAGGGGGTAGACCTGCATTTCATTGAATAGCAATATCTCCCGATTGGTTTCATTGGGGGATGTGACACTCGGCATATAAACTCATCATTAAAAATAATGATTTTTCGATGTGGTGTATATTATGAGGTGAAAGGGGTGAAAAGTGGGGGTTGAAGGATTCCTAACAGAGCGTGTATCTCTTAAACGACATAGGCGAGGAGTTTGGAACTCAGCCGAAAAAAAATCAGCATAAAAATAACTAAACAGGTGTTTGACCGTTTTTTCCTAAATCCAATTTAAGGGGCCCATGGGGAGGGGTGAAATTATGGGGGAGGGGGGGAAACGTAATATGTCTGAGTGTAAAATTATACATGGCCTATGTTGTAGACAATAACACATTACATCTTTTTTGTCTCTTGCTATTTCATCATATGACGAATACTTAGGGAGTTATTAATGATTTTGTACTTTTTGGCCGGAATTTTCTAAGTCCCAGGAATGACATAAAAATTGATTCGAATGAAATTTCAAAAAATAGTTTTTTTTAATACTTATATTATATTTTTCACGTCTTTTAGGGTCCGAAACCAACATGATATTTTGATGTTTTTTTTTCGTCCCATGCATTTTTGGTTTCAGGTGATAGAATTTGTTTCCACTAGGACCCATGCTTATCTATTTAACTAATGTTATAACGGGATTCCAAATGTTATTGCGGGCGAAGCCGCGGGTAACATCTAGTCATCATAT
Source organism: Meconema thalassinum (assembly GCA_946902985.2). Classification (NCBI taxonomy): domain Eukaryota; kingdom Metazoa; phylum Arthropoda; class Insecta; order Orthoptera; family Tettigoniidae; genus Meconema; species Meconema thalassinum. Next base: position 689,483,466 of record OX336389.2, on the reverse strand, counting down.
AAAGTAATGTTTGTATACGGAAGCACGCAAGTTGCCCGAAGGTCACGAATCTGCTGTCCCCGACTGGCTCAGCGAAGAGTTGCGTAGTGATTCGGATTTTATTCCAGCTCTGCCAAGGAGGATTTTCATCCTTGTATGAGGATAAAAAATGAAAGGCACCCTATCTCTTGACGGACAATAAGAAGAATTGTGGAAGCGGATCCCATTTCCAGCCATAAGAAGTGCCTTCCTGGGATAACTCCAGGAGACTGACTGAAATGAACGCAGCTCAAGGCCAGGGCCACCTTCTTACTGATCCTAACATCGATTACGAGGCCCAGATGCATTTAAGGTCATCAGCCCCGTGTACTTGTGTGTATGTATGTGGAACATATCTGGTAACCTGTATTACTGAGGTGTTTCTACAACTTAAACGTTACAACCTATTAGTGATCCTTATAGCTGCTCTGAGCAAGACAGACGTGACGGATTGCATGATTAGCCAAGTCAAACAGGTGTTCACACACCAAGAGCAACACGGGAGAGGCAGTCTCGCCTGGCGGCCCGGTACTCAATTGTCTGTTGATCAATACAACGGTTAATTACGCTTAGACGTTTGAGATAGTGGGGTATCGCCTTTAAAGTTGCGAAAGAAAGAACTGTACCGTGCCATTTTAGCCTATATTCATTTACGAAAAAAAAAAAAAAAAAAAGGCTCATGAGATTACCTTTTGTCCGTCGTGTGTGTGTGCATATGAGTGTGTCCCCCTAATACAATCTAAACGGTCGAAGCAATTTCAAAGAAAGTCGGGAAGTACCTTGTCCGACCTTGACCGTACCTTTTCAAATTTTAATACGTTTCACCAATCCAACACGGTGGGCACGTGAAATATTTCACCAGCATTCCATATCTCCGCAACAGTAACATATATCACCCTAAAATTTTGTACGGAGATAAAGGATACTACTAAAAGTTTACCTATGTGACTCTCTAAAACCTGTACAAAACCAACATGGCGGCCAAGCTAAGTTCAAACATTTAAATGGAATTTTCTCGTGATTTAATCATTCGAGTGCAGTGAAACCTGATAGGTAAATGTTTACACAATGTTTAATCTACTGGTTTCTAACTTAATTCAATTGATTTCATAACCACGAAATGGCGGCAGTGCATAATTTTAAAATTAAGTTTTCATTTTTTGTGTCCCAATCATGCGATCGAAGTGAAAGTATTAATAATGAACCTACACAATAATCTACATCTAATGGTGCATAACTCTATGTCCTACGTAGCCTACTGTATATAACAATCCAACTTAGCGACCATGAAATATTTAGACGGTTCTCAATATCTGCGAATTTATTATAGCAATCAATCTGAAATTTTGTATGTTGATAGAGACTATTAACATAATTTCACCCATGGAATTTTCAATAACCTGGTCCCAAAACCAACATGGCGGTGACACGAAATGTAATATTTAAATGGATTTTTCTCATGACTTTTCATCCAAGCGCGGTATATCTTCATACAAGCCTTAATTTGCTGACGTCCAATTTAATGGAATTTTATGTGAACTTAAAAAAATGGCGGTTGTGCATGTATTCTAAATCTCGTTCTTATTTCTCGTGATCTAATCATGCTATAGAAATGTAGGTTGGTCTATATATCATTAGAATATTCATCTGCTGGCATATAATTCTATAACCTATACACGAATTAATCCATCATGGCGTCCATATAATATATTCCACCGGTTCAAAATATCTGTTTAAGCAATCAGACTGAAGTGTTGTTTGGCGATTGAGGGCTGTTAACTATGTACTGTACACATATGTGACATTCCTAATCCTGAGAAACATATAGACAACATGGCAACCAAGGGATTTTCAAATATTTCAAATGATTTTCCTAGCGATTTAATCAACCGAGAGCAGTGATGCTAAGAACAGCGAATCTTTATTCAGAGCTCAAAACAGAGATATCTCATGTCCCAATGTTTTCATGGCATCAGTTCGAAATTTTGAGACATAATTTGTATTATTTATTTCACGTACCCTATTCAAGCGATTGAAGGGAGGATATGTATTTATGTTAATATAATAATATAATCTAATGGCACTAAATCCTGTAGCTTACTTTTCGTAAATCATAGAAGCCGTGTATTTGATAATTCTTAAATTAAACTCCCGTGATGCGTTACAGAACGATTCCATCTCGTGGGAGGAATCTTATTCACCGATACTGACTGATATATTATGTTCTAGCACATACTGTACTTTCTCAATGCAATGGTGTTGGTGGAGACATAGGTCGTGTGTCAAAAGCTATTCAGTATACATCAAATGAAAAATAATTTTAATAGCCGGGGGAGTTTTTAATGGAAATGACCAGTAGAATGCATGAAAATACGCTATTTTGATCTTCACGGAACTACTTGTTCAGTGTTGCCTTAGAAATCGGAATTCAATGTTTTTCAGTTGGTCAACACGATTGTACCCAATTGTAATGGGTGTTTCCGTAATTCTGAAAAAGTACATGAGATGAATAAACAGACAGTTTCGATCATCAAGCGATCATCATCAGATCTTTTACATTTAGCTATTAAATCTATGTCCACAAGTATGAGGGTGATGACATTTACAATATGTACACTAATTTAGTTGCAGTAGTGATTAAGCTAGCGCAACTAGTCGTGTGTTAGTTATAGGCTATGTGATTTTGTTTTGTTAAGATACTGAACTTATGTATTTACAAGAGGAGCCTCCGTGGCTTAGGTGGCAGCACGCTGGCCTCTCACCGCTGAGTCCGTGGTTCAAATCCTGGTCACTCCATGCGAAATTTGTGCTGGACAAAGCGGAGGCAGACAGGTTTTCTCCGGGTACTCCGGTTTTCTCTGTCACAAATTTCATTCCAACAGCACTCTCCACTGTCATTTCATTTCATCGGTCATTCATTTATTCATTGCCCCAGGGGAGTGCGACAGGCTTCGGCAGCCGGCACAGTTCATATCCTCGCCGCTAGATGGGGGCTTCATTCATTCCATTCCCTGACTCGGTCGACTGGAAGCAGGCTGTGGATGTTTCATTTACAGGAGGCTGTTGTGAATGAGCTGACTTTTTCGATTGCTAGCTCCCGCAGTAAGGTTTCTCGGCAATAAAACAATAGGTAACGTTAAGAAATTACTCTAGTTGTACGAGAATGACTTCATAGGAGCATCAAGGAAACTTACAGAGCTCTGATATCAAAGATACCCCCAACCGCCATCCATTACACAACCATCCTCTTAATTGAAGTAAAAAGCCTGCTTGTTTCAGATAATTCCCAAGAACTTGCCGACAGGAAGTAGATCATTGCAACTATGGGAATTCTCTCCGATACAGGTAATTTGATATTTTTTAACTTCCTTTCTGCCTTCCTCTTCTGTTGATCACATTTCGCCCTTCCTCAAGACGGAAGGGAGCTCCTATAGCAGCCCGTCCGTTTTCATCATACCTCCTTGTCCTTTAGCCTAACTCTCTCCCTCTATCTCAAGTTTGTGTTGTCGTTCTTCCTACGATCACTGAGGTTTTTAATTAAAACCATACTCAGCCATCAGATCTCTTCAACACAACGTCAGTGCTTTGACATCATAGTCATCAGCCTGTGAGCTTACGTGCATGTATCTGTCTGTTAGGTAGTCAGCCAAGAGGTTCGTCGGATCATCAAGAAGTACCACCATAGGCTAAAGCAGCAATATAACGAGGCGTACTAGGCAAGATGAGGAGTGAAGTAGTTTGTCATTGCTTTCATCACTAAGTCAGAATAATAGTACCGAGCCTATGAGTAGTACCTTTCACAAGGATCCGTCCCACGAGTTCCATTCCCATGAGTTCCGAAAACAAATTTCTTAGGAAAAACGTCCCATGAGTTCCGAACGCGTATTCACGCCTGAGTAAATAAGCTAACGAGCCCCACTAATTCCGAATATCTCTGGAAACCCCAGCTTTCAGTTCTGAGGTTTGACCGGCTAATAATAGTACGACGCGACCTAGAAGAGTTCATGGCTTTATCACTGGCCCCGGACAATGAAATGTTAATCGACTTTTTTGATTACTTTGTCGAGCAATGGCTTGAAAACTTGCATATTCCGATTGAAATGTGGAATTGCCATGGGAAGAGGCATAGAACGATTAACTCTGTAGAAGGTTGGAACCATAAGCTGTATTTGAAATGCGGAAAACCACATCTTCGAATAAGAGACTTGGTGTTGTGTTTGAAAAAGGAGTCTCAAAATTCAGACGAAATAATTATGAGGGCAGAGTTGAATTTGCAAGCCACGAAAAGGAAAAGAAAATAAGTTGCAATGGATGACAGAATTCAAAGAGCAACTCAACAGGTTGAAGAGACCAGTGATTTAACAGTATTTTTAAGAATTGTTTCTTTTGCTGTACATATTGATTAGAGTAGCCTATAAAGAGAAGAATAATTCAGTTAATAGATTAATACCGGGTGAGTTAGCCGTGGTGGTTACGGCATGACTCATGGCAGTCGCTCACATCCGGGAGGCGAGGAGGTTCGAATCCCCCCGCCGGCAACCTTGAAGATGGTCTTCTGTGGTTTCCCATCTTCCTTCCAGGCAAATGCCGGGGTTGGTCCCTAACTATAGGCCACAGCCGCTACCTTCCAACTCCTCGTCCTTACATTCCAACTTCCCTCCTTCCCTCCCCAACGGTACTTGTAGCTCACCCATTGGGTGTCCGTCTCGAAGCAGCTACAAAACTGGCGAGCCGAACATGTCCTCGGACACTCCCGGCACTAAAAGCCATACGCTAAAAAAAAAAAAAAAAAAAGATTAATTTGACGAAGCTACGTGCTGATTACTAAGTGACTTGTATATAAGATTAAAAAGCAGTTCAAAGACGAAGCGACATGCTGAAACTATTTTAAGAACTTTGTAAATATATCTCAAAACTGATTATTTTGACGAAAGCACATGCTGATACAGATACTGACAAGGCGAAAGCTGCTTATGGGAGCTACCGGTCCATGGCGTCCGCTCCCCTCTCTTCGAGGAGCCAATTCATTAAAGAGGGTACGCACTCCCGACTGGCGCTAACAATGGACCTTATTTGTTTCGGTAAAAAAACAAATTAATACAATTTTGCTGTAGGAAACTAAGCAGGAACTCGCTCAGGTAGTGTTCGGAACTGTTGGGACTCGCTCAGGTAGTGTAATTGGCAGATAGCTAATCCGCTAAAGAATTTGTAACTGGTGAGAATCGGAACTCATGGGAGGACACGCTTTCACAGTACACACAGGCACTAGTTGTCCCCCGAAGGCCAATACTCAGCACCACTCATGCCTCAGTAGCTTCCATACAATCACAGCCATGAATGAGACTGAGACATCGGTGGAAAGCCACATTTTACTCTTGCCTGTGCCAATTGACAAATACAAATGTACTGCATGCATCAAGAGATGGTAAATACAGAGAGAGATAGAGACAGATTTTTTCTGATAACCTGTGTTACTGCAGTGCCTGTATCAGTGTATTTGTTTGTAACTGAGGCTAAGATTGGAACGGAGAAGTCCGTGGTATTAAGTTAGGAACCAACCCGGCATTTGTCTGGAAAAGAAGTGGGAAACCACGGATAACCTTTCTAGAATAGCTTAGGTTGGAATCGAGTTCACCTCTTCTCAGTTTCGCCTCATGAGTTTGAATGTTCCCCGTTCCAACCATCAGACCAGAATTATATTTCCTGGCAAATTCGGAAATCAAACCCAGGACTTTTGGGGTGGAGTCACGATACGTAACCGTAAACCACGGAGAATAGCTTCAGTAAAACTACATACATTCTAAATGATTGTGTGAACTGCTGAATGCAGATAAGTCAAGTGTATACAGTCAATTCCCATTGATTGCTTCAGCTGGATCAATCATGTCCTATGTGTCTATCCCCACCTCCCAGGGCACCACAGCCCATGTAGGAGCCTTGGCCTATCAAGCAATCGCTGCCGAGCCATTCGGCCTAGGGATTGCGGGTAACGTGTAGTCAGCGCGTCGGGCTCCCTCGGCCGTTAATCTTGGTTGTCCTGACGGGGGCACTGCCTCACTGTCAGACAACTACTAGACTTTCCTCACGAGGCTGCGTGCGCCCCGTTCCCGCCCTCACGTCAGTTTCTAAAATCCCTGCCGGAGTGGGGAATCTAACCCGGGGCCTCCGGGTGAGAGGTTGGCGCGCTACTACATCACCATCACCCTATGTATCTACACTGGCGTAAAATGGAAAACTTCCCCAGGATCAAGAAGAAATAAGCTTAGAGGAATGCAGTTTAGGCTAAGCAGTTCCCTAGGTAACATATGTCTATGATTAGTCTACAGTTTCCAGGTCACAGGTTGAAGTATTCGCTAGAAGACCCGTGACAAGGTGGTATATCAATAACCGCTGTAGTCGCCACGATTTTGCAAAATTATTTGCATTGCGACGTACAGGTGACTGATGTGGGATGGAGTTCCATGCTTGTTGCACTTGGTCAATCAAATCAGCAACGGTCAATGCTGGAATTGGATGTCGCTGGATTAGTGTAACCGTACACATCTATATTGGGGTGTGGTGGTATTAAATTTACCATGAGGGACTCATTTCCTACAAATATAACCAACCTTTATTATATTCTCTTCACAATTCTTTCATATCTTCTCATGTATAACCATTAACCAGATCTTCCAACACTAAATCTAGCAGAATCTAACTTCCTCTCAATCAGAATCATCTTCTTATCTATCACAATAATCTCCATAGAGAATCCCAACAGCTACTAACATGGAACAATACCCTATCTCCAAAGATAAAACGGACAGATATTCACTAATAATTAAATCCCCCAGTACGGATACCCAACAAAAACAGTCAAAAAAAAAATATAAAAACAAAATAGCATCAAAAAAAGGAATATAGAAAGGAAACTTCATTGGCAAGGCCACCTGCCATGCCATACAGAGATGCAAACAGCACTCTCAGAAGGCGCTATTTTCTACCCCAAAATGGCTGAGCTTTGTAACCAGAATGGTTGCAATCGCCCCTCTATGTGATTCTCACGTGAGAAACACGTGAGGATCACATACATTAAAAATACACAAAATAAAATAATACATTTTTTCCTCCTGCCTCCACGCCTGCTTCGTCATCTGTAATTCTTGCGTCTCCCACGCTTTCCTCCTCGTCGTCGTCTTCTACGATGCCTCCTGCCTCCCCGTCTCCTGTATTCCAAACCTCTCTTTTTCTTCTTCCTTTGGTCTGTCTCCTCTGATTCAGTATCATATTTTCTTTCTTTTTCTTCTCTTGGTCTGTCTCCTCTGATTCAGTATCATATTGTCCTTTCTTCTTCTTCTTCTTTCTTTGGTATGATCCTTCACTCTCTTATCTTCCTTTACCTGAAATATCATCTTCTTCCTACTCCTTCTCTTTGCTTTCCAACTCATTCTTTTATCTATTCTCCTGGTCCTCTTTGTCTTCATTCTCAACCACTTCTCTCTTCTTCCTTTCCACATGTTCCACCTCTTCCTCGTCTGTCTGGTCTTACTCAACAGTTCCTTTCTCTTCTTCCACTTTGTTTTCCACTGTTTCTTCTTCACCTTATCTTCTTCTAGTATGTCTTCTCCATTGCTCACTCTTGCACTTTCATCCTCCTCTGTAGCCTCTTTTTCTTGATTGCTACTGTCTTCATTACCAACCTCATCTGATTCTCCTTCCTTTTCTTCAATTTCTCCCATATCTTTTGCTTTCTCACGCTCTTCTGTTCCACCTTCTCCCTTATCCGTTTCTCCTTTCTCTTCAGTTTCTTCCATTTCACCTTCTCCGTTATCCGCTCCTACTTTCTCTTGTACCTTTTCCTTTCTTTCACCTGCCTCCTCTCCTTCAGTTTCTTTCATATCACCTGCTTTCTCACGCCCCCCACATCTCGGATAATCTTCTTGTTCCTTAATCTCACTTATCTCCTTCACATCCTCATTTATAGACTCTTTCCACTGTTTCACAGACTTATATATAGACTCTTCCATCTCTGTAAACTTGCTAAGCAACATTAGTAGCATATCCCGATCCAGATCTTCAGCCATTTCTTTCATTAGTAGCACATCCCGATTCAGATCTTCAGCCATTTCTTTTTCTACATTCATTGTACTCACGTTATGTTACTCATATTTCATCTTAGTCACTATATTTCTTCATTTCTTTGTTCGTTCTCATGTCCCACTTTCGAGTCTCACGTTGGTGCGTCATAATGTAACCGTACACATCTATATTGGGGTGTGGTGGTATTAAATTTACCATGAGTGACTCATTTCCTACAAATATAACCAACCTTTATTATATTCTCTTCACAATTCTTTCATATCTTCTCATGTATAACCAATAACCAGATCTTCCAACACTAAATCTAGCAGTATCTAACTTCCTCTCAATCAGAATCATCTTCTTATCTATCACAATAATCTTCATAGAGAATCCCATCAGCTACTAACATGGAACAATACCCTATCTCCAAAGATAAAACGGACAGATATTCACTAATAATTAAATCCCCCAGTACGGACACCCAACAAAAACAGTCAAAAAATATATATAAAAACAAAATAGCATCAAAAAAAGGAATATAGAACGGAAACTTCATTGGCAAGGCCACCTGCCATGCCATACAGAGATGCAAACAGCACTCTCAGAAGGCGCTATTTTCTAACCTAAAAAGGCTGAGCTTTGTAACCAGAATGGTTGCATTAGTAGTCCCATAATGCCCTATACGTGCTCAATGGGCGAAAGGTCTGATGATCTCGCAGGCCAAGGCAACTGGTCGACATTCTGAAGAGCACGTTGGGAGACAAGAGCGTGATGAGGACGAGCATTATACTGTTGAAGAAACCTTAAATACTGCAAATGAATGGCGGCACAACCAGTTCAATCGCCAGTCTGACGTACAAATGTACTGTCAAGGTTCTTGGGATAAGGACGAGAGTGCTCCTGATGGCATAGGAAATTGCATTCCTGACCATAACTCCTGGTGTAGGGACAGTATGTCGACGCCACAGACAGCCTGGTTTCAGGCGCTCATCTGTCCTTTTTCATTCTAACAAAATACAGTCATCACTGGCACCAATACAGAAATGGCTGTCATCGGAGAACACAACAGATCTTCACTCCGCCCTCCAATGAGCTCTAGCTTGACACAACTGTTTAACTCACACCTACCTCCCAACGTTAACACCAGACGATGACTAACGCTAACGGAATATACAGCACGCATTTAAAACGAACGTGCTTTGCAAGGTCATACTGGCACCACTCTTCGTCCACTAGCGCGCAAATTTGAATAGACGTCATCTTTCAGATGTACAAATACGTGTGGGGATTTTCTTTTCCACCAGTGTGTTTTTTTTTTTCTAGCGAGAACAGGGCTATCATTTAGCAATCGGTTTCATATCCGAGCTTTCGGGGCCCTCAGCAGTAAAGAACAGGGTGTATTGTTCTGTTGGAAGTGGCCATCAACAGTCTTTTCGGCTGTTGACATGAACAGATGGACTTGGTTTCTACTACGTCAATATAGTGGCCAGCTGTCAGGGAATGTTCTGGAAGAACGGGCCCCAATATGTAATATGAAAACATAGCCCAGAACATCACACTTATTGTGCCCGCTTGTCTCTGCCCAAGATGGAACCCTGTTTCACAGCCTCTGACGGAAATCAGCGTACACGCGCTCAGTCCAGTGTCGATGGTTACGTGCCCTCCTTATGTGCTGCTTTCGGTTGAGTGCAGTCAACAAAGGGGGATGACTGTGCCGTCGACTCCGCAGTTCCATGTGCAGTTTCCAGGTCACCACTGTCGTACTGTTGCCCTACGAGCAATGCGCCCCAGCCTCCGTAGCCTCTGGCATCAATGACGTGTCGTTGTTTGTCCATTGTTGCACCAGTTTCATAAGTGCTCACAAGAATTGAATGCGAGCATCCAACTTGTCGTGCCGTTTGGGAGAAGTTGGTACCAAGGTGACGTGTCATAATGTAATGGCTCATAAATACAGTACAGTCCAGGATTTTTGGTTTTAACGATATCCGCAAATATTTCAGCTAACATATATATATCACAGATATATTTACCCCAAATATTCTATTCTTTTCGATATTGGAACCGCGAAATTTCACAAACTAAAGTCATTTTGCGAAATGTGTTATTTACAACCTAAAATGCGTAATGCCAACGAAATGCTGGTAATACGATTGCTCAAAAAAATATTTACTTTAAAATTAATTGAAATAGTTCCACTATCTGTCGTTTGATTAAAAAAAAAGAAATCTAAAATACAAATGATTCATAAGATACGGGATAACAAAGCCCCTTATTGAGCTTGATTGGTTGAAATCCTGAAATGATGGAAACAATGCTCTGCATGGACTTTGGCGACAACATACGTTTCACGAATTACAGAGAAAAAGAGTCATGGAGAATATTTGGTGAAGTAAATGTAAGGTAAGGTATTAAACACATGAAATATAATTCATTTAGAGTTTTAGTTCTTTCGAAAAAAAAACCTACATTTAATTGTTTGTTATTCCTCCAAATGTTCGTATAGTGTTCATTATTTAACCAAACCTGCGCACCGTACACATAGTTATTAAGCACGCACCTTACATTTTTATTTCGCCGCTTTGAAGCCTTTTATATTACTTATAAATCAGGATCTCTACTCATGAATGTGTAGGCGCGTAGCAGTATAGTCCGAGGGCTGCCATTGCTCTCTACAGCTCTGGAAATGAATAAACGTTTATTTTTGTATTTTTCTGGGGAACCGGAAACGGCTTGTCTACTCCTTGTTGTTCATGTTCCATTTCCATCTTCCCCCGCACGATCCACGAAGTCGCCAGCCCTTGCGTCACCAAGTTGTGCAAAACACCGTGGGTGTATGTCTGCCTTGTTCCAAATATGACCATATTATTAGACTTAAAACAAAATTTCTCAGCTCATTAAGAATTTGTAAATCTAATTAAGATAGTAACCGCTGTTTTCATAAATTTTATTTTAGGAACTGATGAGAGTGGAGAGCTATATAATATTTTATACAATTACGTTGACCCGAAGGAGTCATTCCTATTCCGTTGTTTTGTGAAGAATTATCACACATTTTCCTCCTTATTCGTAAGGTAATTAACTCATAAAATAAACCAACATGTCACACTGTCCATAAAAAAGGGAGATAAATAAGATGTTTTAATAATAAATTAGGCAACATTAACTACATATAAATACAAGATTTATAATCCAATAACATTAATAATTCCCCGGAGGTCCGGTTTCGACTCCCGGCTCTGCCAAGAAATTTAAGTATGGTCTGAGAGCTGGAACGGAGTACACTCAGCCTCGTGAGGCAAAACTGAGAAGAGGTGGCTTTGATTCACATCTCAGCCATCTTTGAAGAGGTTTTCTGTAGTCTCCCACTTCTACTCCAGGAAAATGACGGGATGAGTTCAAACTTAAGGACACGGCCGCCTCCTTCCCAATCCTCAACTGAATTATAAACACACACCCAAATACAGCCATCACGATTACACAAGTTATCAGACAAATTCCATACACACCCAATTACATGGGGATCACGATTTCGCAAAGCCCATAATATCAATCAACAAGAGAAACATTAATAGTGAGCAGTTATGTGGCAGGACTACCCCATTTCCTAATTTATTGGTTTTGTTTTATTTGCGATATTGTTGATTCATATACTGCCGAAATTTACAAAAAGTTTCAAGGAATACATTTACTTCAAAATATACTGGTATGAAAATGAATTGTTAACAGCCTATTTCAGAATTAATTTGTCTATCTGGAAAACAAATATAGAACATTACTCTAATGACATGGCCCCTCTGTAGAAATGTCACCTGCGAGGGAGACAGCCCTGCTCACTACCCTGAAAGGGTGCTATTTTGAGGGACGTTATTGTCACATTCTCTTATTTTTTCCATATAGAAATACACTGTGGCAGTGATGTGTCCAGGAAGGGGTGCAAGGGGCGCGTGCTCCCACCTGAGCTTCCTCTGAGTTCCATGCGTTACTAAGTGCCTAAGCTGAAATGTGTTCATATATACATTTAATGTCAGTTTTTTTAATTCATAAGATTGTATGTAAGTATGTCTACCCCCTTATTATTCCCGTTTTCCAACGGGGTCGGGGATGAGATGCGTTGGAAGCATTTGGGGAGGATGGTTTTTACGGCCGGATGCCCTTCCTGACGCCTACCTCATGGCAGGAGTTAATGAGAGATGAAATGAATGATGGTGAATGAAGCTGGGCAAGGATGTAAGGAGGTAAGGAGGTAACTTTAATATATGCAAGCATTCCAACTATAAAACATATTATAACGAAGGATGCTTTAATAAATGTGATAGAGTTGTTTTTATGATGAAGAATTCTATTGACCATGAGGTAGAAACGGTGACTTACAATAATTTCAAATTCCTTAGGCTCAAAATGAAATATGTGAACAATAGAATTGCATTGACAGGCATATACCGTTCATCAAAATACAATAAACAACTATTTATTAATAATCTCCATGATTATATCCAGCAAAAATGTACACTAGAAACCGATTTGATTCTAGGCGACACTAACATAGACGTAGTTGATGAGTATGACTCTAATGAATATTTAAACTTACTGCATGAGCATAATTTTAGATCGTTGATATATGGCACTACTAGAGAAACTTCAACGAGCAAAACCTTTATTGATCATGCACTTATTCGTAGCGGTATTTCTAATGATAACATCTTACCCATTATATCACAGAGCAGAATTACAGATCACTATCCGATATTAGTTAGTATAAATCTTGAAAAGGGCCGTGACTTAGAAGCAGCTCAGCGTAACATACGTGAACATACATTTAAGTTAGACAGTGAGATGCTTAAAAATAAATTGAGCAATATTAATTGGGACACAGTACTGTAGTCAAGTAAACACGCGCCATTTCCGAGCTCCACGGTTTTTGGATCTTTACACGGTAAAACGATATCAGTGCAGCTTAAAAGTGAAAAAAAAAGTACCCGAGGAAGACGTACGCAATGAAAGAAAACCAGGAATCACCCAAATTGCAGGTAAAGAAGTAAATAACTGAAATTAATTACATCACACAACAGAAGGAGATTAGTGAGGTTATATAGCACCAAGCTCACCAAAACACTAATCGCATACAGCAACAAAGAACCGTTTGAATTCCTTACCACAAAAATAACATGTGACCAGAAGAAACTCTGTATGGAGAATGAGACATACCGGTTACAAGACGCTGACTTGTCAACAATGAAAGAGGACATTCGTCGCATAACGAACGTCTTACAGCACAAAGCACAGGCATAGTATCAGCTCACACAAGAAAACCAGCAACCTGCTACTAAGGGGTGAAGACTTTTAACAATATACATAGACATATTTTAGCACTAAAATAGAAGCGAATGAGTGTGAGAGGAACTATATAGCAAAAACGAAGTGAATGAAGCCAAAGCAGATTAACACACTACACGCGCCAAAAAGAGGAGTAAAATATATCACAGTACGTAACTAGCAAATATAACAACATGCCACCCAAAACACAGCCCTCAACTAAAAACATAAAGCAGAAAGAGAGAAAAAACAAAATATCAACCTCAGAAAGCTCGGGAGAAGAAGAACACACAAACAATGCAAAACCCCAAAGAGACGACATTAAAGGTATGTTTTCTGAAATACTATCAGAACTTAAAGATTTGAAAAAGCAAACTGAAGAGTTTAAACAAGAAACAAGAGAGGAAATTCAGTCCATGAGAAAGGAAATTAAAAAAAGAAATGAATACTGCGAAAGAGCAAATGAGTCATTAGAACAAAAAATCACTAACATAGACAACACAATACAAGAAAAGATAGAAACATTATCCAAAAGAATAAGTGACCTAGAAGAACAAAAAGAACAACAGGCGAAAAGAGAAAGGAGGAACAACATAGTGGTAAAAAGTAAAGAATTCACTAATGATGAAAGTAACAAAGACGAACTAAAGAACAAAATCAAGAAGATATTGGACACGATAGAAAAAGAAGTGACGGCAGAAAAATCAACCTACGTCGGTAAAGACAGAAACAATAGAGGTATAGTGAAAGTCAGTTTCACAAATTTTGCAGACAAACTAAAAATAGTCCGAAACAAACACAAACTGAGAGGACAAGACATATTCATAGATGATGACCTCACAATAAAAGAAAGAGAAATCCAAGCATCACTCCGACAGAAAGCCAGGGAAGAAAGGGAAAAGGGTAATAACAATGTAAGAGTTGGATACCAGAAAATCCTGTTAAATGACCAGTGGGTGCACTGGAAAGACTTAACCTCAAAAAACGGGGAAGAAGAATTCAACACAACACAACGATGAAACAACGTTCACACAAGGAAGAAGAACTCATACTTGGTACACTAAACGTTAGAACCTTAAGAACCCAAGATAAAGAAATAGAACTCGAAAACGCACTAGAAAACGTAAGGTACGATATATTAGGCCTCAGTGAGGTGAGGCAATACGGCGAAGACATAATAGAGAAAACAAATGGGGATGTCTTTAGCTTCATAGGGGAAACAAAAGGACAAAAAGGGGTAGGTTTTTTGATAAAAAGACATTTAAAACACAATATAAAAGAAATAAAGGGAATCTCAGAAAGAATCATAGTATTATCCCTAAAATTAAATGACAGCACGTTCATAATAATTCAAGTCTATGCTCCCACAGAAGCAAGTACGGAAGAAGAAATTGAAGACTTCTATATGCTCCTCGAAGACACACTAGCCGAGTACGAAGCACACACAACATTCATAATTGGAGACTTCAACAGCAAGGTAGGAAGAAAGGAATACGAAGAAGAAGAACCTATGGGCCTTCACGGATACGGAACAAGGAACGAAAGAGGAGAAAGACTAATACAGTTTGCACTGGGACAAAGACTTAAAATTGTGAACACATTTTACAAGAAAAGCCCAGAAAGCAAATGGACATGGAAATCTCCGAATGGGAAAATCAAAAACGAAATAGACTTCATCCTAACCAATAGACTAACAGAGGTGAAAAACATACAAGTGATAAATGGTCTGAAGTTTGACACAGATCACAGAATGGTACGATTGAAAGTGAGAATAAAGAAGAAAAGGAGACACTACTTCAACAACAAAACTACACATCCAGGATGCATAGACAGGGCGGAGTATGTAAAAGCACTACAACAAAACCTACGAGACTTCAACCAACAAACGGAGCAAAAAGTCCAACAACACTATACAGAGCTCGTAAATTGCTTATCCCGCGCAGCCAAACAATCGTCAACACCTGGAAACAGTATGAAAAATAGAATAAAACTTAAGGATAGCACCAAATGTTTGATCGAAGAAAGAGAACGCCTAAAATCACAAGTCATAGAAAACGAACACAAAAAGCTGGAATATGCGGAAGTCAATAAACAATCAAAGAGGGAAATCCGAAGAGACATCAGAGAACACAACACTAAAGTGGTCAAAGAAATCATGGATACCACAAAATCAATAAAGAAGATTAGAAAATAATTAACTCCAGGCAAACATTGGATGCTGGGAGTAAAAGACAACAACGAAAAAAGACAAGCCTCAAGAGAAGAGGTAATGACGCAAGCGACAGAGTTCTATAGGACACTATACTCAAGTAACTCTCAAAGATCCAACTTGCATCAGGACCAGAATACATCAGAAGAAAACCTAGAGGAAGAAACACCTCCAATACTACCCAGCGAAGTAAGAGCAGCCATTCGACAAACGAAAACCGAAAAATGCCCAGGTGAAGATGGAATTTACAATGAATTTCTAAAATGGGGTGAAGAAGACCTAATCCCAGTCATCACAACATTATTTAATTCCATACTCACATCAGAAGACATACCAATGCAGTGGAAACAAAGCATTATCATACTTCTACACAAAAAGGGAGCCAAGGACGACATAAACAACTACAGACCGATCAACCTAATTGTAAACCTCTACAAGCTATTTATGAAGATCCTAACCAATAGAATGACAAAGGCACTGGACGAACAGCAACCGATAGAGCAAGCAGGATTCAGAAAGAGTTTCAGTACATCAGACCACTTGCAAACAATAAATCAACTCATGGAGAAAGTTCAGGAATTTAATCTAGAGGTGTATATCGCATTTGTGGATTACAACAAAGCATTTGACTCCGTAGAACAGGGAAGCGTCTTAGAAGCACTGGAAAAACAAGGCATCCCAAACAAATTCGTTAGACTCCTTGGCAAACTCTACGACGGTAACCAAGCCAGAATAAGGACAGAAAGAGAAGGATGTAACATCATGATAGAAAGGGGAGTAAAACAGGGAGACCCCTTCTCACCAAAATTATTCACCTGTTTGCTGGAAAATCAGTTTAGAAAACTAGACTGGGAAGAAAAATATGGCATCAGAATCGATGGGACAAGACTAACCCATTTACGGTTCGCAGACGACATTGTTTTGGTGGCTGAATCAGCGAAAGAGCTGGAACAAATGATAAAAGAATTAGACAAAACAAGTAAAGAAGTGGGCCTTACAATGAACCCGAAGAAAACGAAGCTGATGACCAATGCGTTAGAAGCCCCAATTAATGTGAACGGAGAAACACTGGAATATGTTGAAGAATATGTATATCTCGGTCAGAACATGTCATTTTCAAGTCGTTCAGAGAAAGAGGTCAAACGAAGAATAGGACAAGCATGGAAGAGCTTTTGGTCCCTAAAGTTTATACTGGCTGACAAGACCCAAAACACACACTTTAAAGGCTGAAGTTCTGTAAAAATGCGTTATACCGGTGTTACTATATGGTTGCCAAACTTGGGCATTAACATCGAAACAAAGACAAATGATCCAGAGATGTCAACGGAAAATGGAAAGGAAGATACTTCATGTCTCATTGAGAGATAGAATACGGAACGAAGATTTAAGAAGGAGAACCGGCATGAAAGACGCTATGACATCAGCAGACCAGATCAAATGGAGATGGGGTGGACATGTAGCGAGATTAGATCCTAACCGATGGACGTACAAAATGACGATGTGGGACCCAAGAACAGGAAGACGAAACGTTGGGAGACAAAGAATCAGATGGGCAGACTGGTTCGTAAAATGGGGAGGTAAACAATGGACAAGAACAGCGAAGATGAGGCAGGAGTGGAAAGACCTAGGGAGACTCGCATGCAGTGACCAATAAAACAATGCATCAACTAGAAAGACACCGTTCAGTGGGCATGCAGCAAAGCGGTACATATCTCTGGTGTGCAATAAAGGCTTCTCACAGAGCGGTGACCTCAAGAAGCACACTGTTGTTCATACTGGAGTGAAGTAATACACTTGTAGCACATGTGAGAAGTCATTTGCATGGCGGACAGAACTAATGGAACATTGTCTCGCGCTCTAATTTGAGGAAACATCATCGTGTTCACTAGGGAAAATAACCTTACTGCATCACAAGGAATTCAAAAGGTTCAACTATCTTGCGAAACACTTATTAATTCGTTCCGGGACCACATGTGCACAACATAGTGAATGATTTATGGGATGTTAAAGAACGTGTATAGGTATCTGCATCCAAACTAGATGTTAAAACTCCACCGGTAAGGTTTTGTATTGCATTTTAAAAATACCTATTTGAAACGGTTCAATATACGTAGATTTTACTGAAGAGTGAAGACTTCGCAGTTTCTGTCATTGTTCAAGTGCTTAGACAGGGTAAGCTTTGTGCTTAGTGGCAATGGGAAGCTCCCAGATATTAATTGATGGCTATTATGATTTCCGTAATACTAATGGATATTTGAGGCCTTGATATCGCCAGACTCAGAAATGAAGATTGTTGTAGCGAATTTTATGCCATCGTAATATAATTTACTTAATCTTTAATCAGCTGCACATCTATATAGAAGGCCCAATCAGAAAGAATAACCCCGAATGCTCCTCAGGACTTGCTCTCCTGATGAGTTAAAACTGAGCAATTCCCTGCAAAGCAGGAGGCCATAGCCCTTATGGGATTTGTAAGGCTATTTATTTATTTATATTTATTTATTAGGGAACAACCACTTGGATTCCAAAGTAGATACATTTCTACAAACTATCCAAAATTGCATAAAAAATTCTTCAATACAATTAAATTCAAAGCAACGAATGAGAAAGGAGTGGATAACGCACGCGCTAATTAAGTCCATTCTCACCAGAGATAGGTTGTATCAGGAATCTATAGCAAATAAAGAGAACAGTGCCATGAAGGAGAAATATAAGCGGTATAGAAATAAATTAAACGAATTGCTTAATAAAGCAAAAACTGACCACTATAAACAATTAATAAATTCCAATTCTAATAGTCCAAGAAAAGTATGGGGCAGTGTCAATGAAATAATACAAAGTATAAGTCATAAAGAAAAAAATAACAAAAATAATATCTCAAAATCATGTTTACGATGATGATTTCACTATAGCTAATACATTCAATGATTATTTTATTAACAAAACAACTGACATGTCTAAAACTATTAAGAACAATCCAGATTTTTCCTTGAAAATCAACAGAAACACATATTCCTGTTCTTTTTATTCCAATTACCGAAGCGGATTTACATAAGTACCTACACGAAATAAGCGACGCTAAAGCAATGGGAATAGATAACATCTCAGCTCAAATTATTAAGCAGAATTTTAATTATTTAAAGAGTCCTTTGCTAACAATAATAAACGAGTCACTTTCACTTGGATACTTCCCAAAGCAATTAAAAATTACAATTGTAAAACCGCTACATAAAGCAGGCAGTCCTTCAGAACTAAAGAACTACCGACCTATATCGTTAACGACAATCATATCAAAATTACTTGAAAAATGTATAAAAATCATATGTATCAGTTTTTGAAGAAACACAATTTACTATCAACTAGACAATTTGGCTTTATAAAAAATGTCAGCACCACTGATGCTATTGGGGAATTAACTAGGCGAATTTATGAAAATATGAACAGTATGAAACCGACCTTGGGCATATTTCTCGACTTGGAGAAGGCTGTTGACACCATACCTAACCATATTCTCTTTCGGAAGATGGAGAGATATGGCATCAGAGGCATAGCACTGAAATTGATAGAAAGCTATTTGAATGAATGGATTCAATACGTTAGAATAAATGGAACTACAAGTCTACCTCTAAGAGTGAAAAGAGGAATACCACAAGGCACAGTGCTGGGTCCATTATTATTTTTGATTTTTATCAACGATATTGAATCGTCTATACATGGAATTGAAAATGTTAATGTTATATCATACGCAGATGATACGGTAGTTTGTGTTGAAGGTATAACATGGGGAAATGTAAAAAAAATGCAACTGCTGCATTGAAAATGTTAAATATATGGCTAGATGGTAACGAACTATTTTTAAATATAACTAAATCAAAGTTCGTAAGATTCAGTTTAAAAGCAGTTGAAGACGATTTTAATGAACTAAAAATACACACTTTGAACTGTAATCAGAACTGTGACGGTCCTAAAATAGCTAAAGTGGATACAGTTAAATATCTGGGATTATTTATAGATAGTGACATGAAATGGAAAGCCAATGCAAACACCTTACAAGTAAAATAAGAAGAACAATCTATATATTTCACAATTTAAAACATATTGTCAATTACAAATTAATAAGAGACATCTACCATGCTCTAGTCCAGTCAGTTCTTACATATGGTATTCTTGCCTGGGGAGGCGCCTATGAAAATGTACTAAAAAGTGTTCAGATAGTGCAGAATCTCATACTGTGAATAATGTTGAAGAAAGATAGATTATATTCGACTATGAGACTGTATGCTGAGACAAGGGTCTTCAACATTAAACAATTGTATGCTTTTGAAATATATAAATACATTTTTAAAGATAGAAATAGAATTCAAGTTGTTAGTCACGGGTATGAAACCAGAAGTATTACAGAGAATAATTCTATTTTATATGAACCTAAGTTAAGTATAGCCAAACGTAACTTTCTGTATTTCTCACCTAAATTATATAACATTCTCCCAATTAAATTAAAAGAATTTAAAGGAAATCATGCAAATCTGAAGATGCATATAAAACATTTTCTCAGAGAAAACAAAATTAAAATTGAAAATATAATTAGTTGAGCCTACAAGTATATACAAACACGAATTCAATTTTCCTTCTTATTCATTATTTTTTAGTGTAGGCTTATACATCATTTACATAGAACGTGTTATTCGGCTAAGCCATTATACAATTTTTAGAAATAGTAATCAATGATAAGCATGCCACACACAAGGTTTCACCTTTTAGTGGCATATGTGATATCTCTTCCTGCTCTGTATGAATTTGATATCCTAATTCGACCTGTCTTGATCATATTGTAACAATATAATTTAATAATAATTCTAAATTTACAGGTTAAACAATGAGTAGGAAGTGTAAGGAAATTCATAAAATGTGTACAGTTATTCTGAATTTTGTAAAATGTGTGTATTTGTAACGATTTAATAATAATAAATAATAATAATAATGTGGAAGGAAGCGACCGTGGCCTGTCAGAAGGTACCGGCCCAGCATTTGCCTGGAGTAGAAAATGGGAAACCACGGAAAACCATTTCAAGGACGGCCGACGGTGGGGCTCAAACCCACGCGTCTACCGAGTCAGCAGAGAGCTTGGCCCCATGACCTAACGCTGCGTTTTAGCGAGCGTTGCCACCACTGTCGGGTGATGAATTAATAAGAATAATCCACCAAAACTTGGAACGATGAGTTTCACACAGGAAAGAGTTGTCCGTAATTTGGACAAGTAAAGAAATTTGGCAAATCTTCGCAGGAGGAACGAGGAAATATGGGTCAAGCAGTTATATAAGGTCCTGCTGCAACCCATGGAGGTGTAATAGTCAATTGGAGGAATGACCTTCTTGTCGCACATTATGCCTAAAATTTCCAGAACTGTATTAGGTACTAATTAAAAAATATTCCATGAAGAACTCCATAGCCTATTTTCGCTTGTTCTACTAAACACTTCCTTGTTAAAACTCTCCCATAAATTAGATGTGGTCCATGTGATTTACCAGCTTTGTGTTAATGCGTAGGGCAACAATTTTAACCTCAAATCTTAATAGGTAAAATTACAGTCATTTTATAAAAGAAACATGAAAATAAAACGTTGATCGTGTGGCCTCCGGAGAGGCCAAGTGCAGATCTTTCTCGTTGACGCCCGTGAGCGACCTGCGCGTCGTAATGAGGATGATGTGATGATGAAGAAGTCACATACACCCAGTCCCCGTGCCACGGAAATTAACCCCAGGAGATTAAAATCCCTGATGGCTCGGCCGGGAATTGAACCCAGGGCACTTCGGGCCAAATTCTAGCACGCTAACAATTTAGCCACCGAGCCGGACAATAAAATGTTTAGAACAAAAGATTACTAATAAATACACAATGGTATTAAAAGTGATCCATCATTAGTTAATACCAGAAGTTCTTTAGTGTACTAGTTTCAGCCAAATTGTGGTCTTCTACAGCATAATTTAGAATAGATAAGTGATATTGAGAGACAAGTGGTTAATAATTGATATATTTTTTCTCTTATAGGCCTAATCATTTTTGAAAGCCTACATAAATAGAGTCTGGCACTCTATGGAAGTGAAACTTGGACTGTTGGAGCAGCAGAAAAGAGGAGAATTGAAGCGTTTGAAATGCGGTGTTACAGGAGAATTATGAAGATTAGATGGGTAGATAGGGTTACAAATGGGGAGGTACTAAGACGATTGGGAGAGGAGTGATGTTTCTGGCGACTGCTAATGAAGAGAAGAGATAGGTTGGTAGAACACATACTAAGACACCCAGAAATAACAAACTTAGTTATGGAAGAAAGGGTCGAGGATAAGAACTGTAGGGGTAGACCAAGGTTATAATATGTTAAACAGATTACCTCGGATGTAGGTGTGGTTGCTAAGTGGATATGAAACGATTAACTCAGGACAGGGAAGCATTGAGAGCTGTTGCAAACCAGTCAAAAGGCTGAAGACTCAAATAACGACATAAGACTAAATAAAAAAAGTTTACATAAAACTTATTTATTATAAATTATTTTTTAAATGTTCTTAAAATTTAGAAAAGTTAAAAATTAAGAAAACAGATGTGTTAAAATGTTAATTAATAATAATTTTCTTAAAAAACTTGAATATATGTTAAAACGTAAACAAAGAAACGTACTGTATACGAAGCTTCTTGAAAATTCATCTATACAGGCAGGTGGGGTGGTAAATATCAACTTGCATTATGTTCTGAGTAAAATGTAAAACAAGAATGTAATTAATCTGGATTCACACTACAAAACGAAATACAGACATCTAAACGATATAATTATGCTGTTTATGTGAGTAAACTTACGTGAGGACGTTGAACAAGTGTATGGCTGTCGTGATATTGGAGTATAGTCCTGGATAAACGAGCTCATTGAAAAACAAACTATATCAATTGTCAAACAAAGAGTAAAATGCCAAGATAATATAAAACATTGCTTTCCCAAAGAAACATGATTATCTGTCTGGAAATGACCTAAAACGACGTGGACGCAAATTCGACTTGTGGAACTTTGAAAATACAGTATCACCAGTTGGGAAGCGCCTCAACAGGGCACCTTTTTTTTTTTTTTTTTTTTTTTCGTGTAGCCTCCTGAGAGGCCGATTACAGGCCTTTCTATTTGACGCCCAAGGGCGACCTGCGCGTCGGGATGAGAGATGGAATGGATGAAGATGAATGAAACTGGGCAAAGATGTGGAAGGAAGCGGCCGTGGCCTGTCAGAAGGTACTGTCCCAGCATTTGCCTGGTGTTGAAAATGGGAAACCACGGAAAACCATTCCAAGGACAGCCGACGGTGGGGCTCGAACCCACGCGTCTACCGAGTCAGCAGAGAGCTTGGCCCCATGACCTAACGCCGCGCTTTAGCCAGCGTAGCCACTACTGTCGGTAGGGCACCCATGAATAGAGGTAAAAGAAAATATATTTCTAGCACGTTCGCAGGCACTCCGCTTTGAATTGAATGAATAAAGTAACTGCTAACATTGGAAATAATTGCTTACCTGTGAAATGAAGTGCTCAATCGCCTCCATATGCAGCTCGTATTTGAGAACAGAATGTGTATTATGTCTTTAGACCAAGATTGACCATACTACGTTACAGTTACCATACTGACATTACTTTCAACTTGAAAAATAAACCACATAAAGTATGAAATGACAAAACTGATGTTCTCTGCCTCGCAATAAATACGAGAGAAAGAAAATGGTGCTTTGATATGCATGAACCTGCTCTGAGCACTCAGTTATTGACACACAATCGCAAGAAAATAACACAGAAGAAATACTAATAGATAACGCGAAAAGGAAGAAGAAATATTTTCACAAGAAATCTTGCATTAATATGAGCGGATATTTAAAATAAATCCAAAGTCGTGTTTGTAACTCAGTGTTACCTAAAGAACTGACTATTGGCTCCATAACACTTTTCCTCGGAAAAGCTAGTAGACGCTGAACACTTAGGGGAACCTTAATTAGAGCTCGCCACACAAACCCTGAGTGGAAAGAGCCCAATACAATAGACTCGACCCAATTTACAATGATACAGAATGATTTTACTACCGCTTCTCCTTTAATATTCCCATGCTCCGTAATTACACCAAGGGAAGACCAAGTATCAGCTATTATTTACTTTCGCATGTGTTTATTGACGTGTGTATAGTGCATAGCAGGAACTTGTCTGTCACAAGTGCATTGCAGATTCGCGGTGGCCACGTGGACAGTGCTGCCCGCATGTGAAATGAGCTGACCGCGATTGGCACGTGGCTCGCGGCCCGCAAGAGGGATTGCAACACATCTGCTCTTTGTTGGATTCATCAAGAAGACCTGCCTCATGTTTAACGTCCAGTTAAGCAAACGATAGCCCTTATATCTCGTACTACTTTAAGAGCTTTAAGCAATTGGTCCGACCGCGACTGAGTGGCTAACTGCTGCGAGGCGCGGCCAGCAATTGTAAACTCAGAGCGAAAAATAGACGTAAGATGGATGTTGCTACTTTAGAAGACAATGCAGCAACAGGGGATCACTTTTCTTCGTTCTCTTCTTGCTCAATCTGATTCATGATCTCCTGAAATATTGAGATTATTGGACTCTTACTGATATTTCAGTCTTGCCTTTCATCAAGAGGGCATAGGTTGGTTACTCGGCTCCGCTAGAATTTGACAGGCAAAATGGAATGAGTGTTGTGGGGAGGGGAAGATGGTCGATTATTCAGGCTTAGTCACATTCGTTACCCCATTCAAATATTCTTTGAGGAATCAAAAGTACCGTATCTATATTTCGTTTTCACCACGATGCATGGTAATAAATAGCTCAAAAAACAACATGCAAAGTTTCCACTGAAAGTAACTTATTGATCACTGAAATAATGATACCAACTTTGTTTTCAAAGGACTAACTCTGACTTCAGCCTCCAGCATTCACTTATAATAATAATAATAATAATAATAATAATAATAATAATAATAATAATAATAATAATAATAATGATGATATTATTATTATGTTGCGATTCCTAACAAAAAGGATCTCCAGTCAAAATACATAGAAGAGATCAGTAAATATAGAGAGTTGTCGGCCCTATCAAAAGGCAATGGCATGTAGAACGGGTAAAGGCAACTGACAGTTGTCAGTTGGCAGTCAAAGTGAAAGGTCGTGTTTTTCCCGAGCTCTCAGGTGTGCTGAAATGGGTTGTTCTCTGGAGTGTTATCGCGCGAGGATCGGACTGTGGTATGCGATGGGTAGTCGGGATTTCCGGTGTTTGTGTGTGCGTACGGGACCTAGCAACTTGTGGTTCATATCCCTAGTGATAGCTGCATTGCTAGTTATTGGTGGAGTGGAAGTGAATCCAGGACCTGCTACTCCAAATGTGAATCAGGCAAATGATCCAGTGGCAGCTTTAAAGTGTTCGACGTGCAGTAAAACATTGAAGAATGGTGTTGAGTGTGGACTATGTGAGAAATGGTTTCACTTCGGCTGTATTAAGGTCAAGAAGGAGGATTGTGATGTCGGAAATTGGTTTTGTAAAGTATGTGATACGCCGGACTGTTTGGGGGTGCAAATCAAAGCAAGGGATCAAATAATACAGGAACTTAGAATAAAGCTTCGTGAATCAGAGGAAACGGTGAAGGATGTGACTGAACGGCTTTCTACTGGGATCAGTGTGGAAGAGGGCGTGCAGGAGCAAACTGAGGATGACGTTATCATAATGGGTGATTCTGTGATACGATGGAGTGCGAATATCTCGAGGAAATCAGGTGCGAAAGTGCGGTGTTATCCGGGGATTAAAATTGACCAGCTTGCCCAACAAGTGGAAGAATCAAATGTAGAGGACGGTGAAAAAGTTAAAGTGTTGTTGCTCCATGTTGGGACGAACGATTTGAAGAAGAGGGCTACAGCTGATTACATCATGGGGGAGCTCTACGAACTAGGCAGAAAAGCTAAAAGCAAGTTTAGAAATGCAAAAATTATAATGAGTGGCATTGTTCGGCGGGGAGATGTTCCGTTAAGGCGAGTTAAGACTGTAAATGACCGCATGGACTGGGTATGTGCACAACTGGGATTAGTGTACGTAGAAGCTGACTGCTGGATTGGTGGCCGTGACTTCGCCCGAGACGGGCTGCATCTAAATCGACGGGGCTCTTTCAACCTAGGGAGCCTACATGACAGGGTCATCGGTTCGTGCCGGCTTTTGTGAGGAGGAGCAGGTCCAGAGGTTGCCAGCCGATGGGAACAGAAGGAGCTATTTCGAGATATTTGCTGCGGAGGTATGACTCTAAGATTGCTGCAGGTTAATTGTCAGAGTTTAGGAAATAAATTAATTGAATTTTGGAATCTTGTAGAGACGTATTCTCCGGACATTGTCATTGCAACTGAATCTTGTTTATATGAGGACATAAATAGTAGCGAAATAATTCAAGGGACCTACGAAATGTACAGAAGGGATCGGGGGAAGCGAGGTGGTGGGCTATTTATTTGTGTGCGCAAAAATATAGCTAGTTTCTTAAAGTGGGCTGATATGGATCATGAAATGTTATGTGTACAAATTTCGGATAAAGGAAATAAATTCCCTCTTCAGGTGATAGGGGCGTATAGAGCACCGAAAGATAAATTTTCTCTCCTCGAAACACTGTATGATAAAACTTGTGCGGGTAATGCTATGAAAAAGAGCATAATAATTGCCGGAGATTTAAACCTCCCCAAAGTAGACTGGTCTGGTGAGTCAACTAGCTGTGGTCAAGTTCAAAGCGCTGGAAATAAATTCTTAAGGGAGGGGGATTTTCTCAAGTAGTTGACTTCCCAACTAGAGACAATAATACCTTAGATGTTTATCTCGTAAGGCCTGTAGAGCTGTATATTAACTGTCTGAAAGTACCAGGAATTAGTGACCATTCTGGGGTTGAATTAAATATTAGATATGGTGACATTACAAAATTAGACTGTGATGTAGCAAAAAAGATCATATTCCAGTATCGCAGGGCGGATCAGGGCAAGTTTCAGGGGTATTTGAATGAGCTATTTGTAGGATGGGCATCGGAAGGAAATCACATTAATATCCTGTGGACTAACTTTTTGAAAATTTTAAATAGCGCTGTTGATAAATTTGTCCCATTTAAATTGCTGAAACAAATCCCAGATCCTGAGTATTACACACGAGAAATTAGGAGTCTAAAACGGAAAATTAGAAAATTATACAATAAAAGAAATGATAGGGACAAGTATATGTTGTAATTTAAGTCCTTATCAAGGGAGCTCATCTTAAAAAAGAGGGCTTCTCATGACAGTTATATGCAAGGTTTACTTGGTTCGGGAGGTGATGGGTGGAAAAAAAAATTACAGTTATGTTAGGAGAAGAAAGGGATATTCAAATAATTTGTCGATGATAATGTCCGGTGACGGTAAAATAATTACTGAGAAACAGGCCATTGCTAATGAATTAAATGTCTTTTACGGTAGTGTGTTCAATAAATCCAATAGCTGTGTGTTGGACCTTAACGACGAATCAGGGGCTCCCCTGTTCCAAATAAACCAGTCAGCAATTGTAAAGCTAATACAAAAACTACGTTTCAGTGTATCAAAGGGTCCTGGTAATATTGTTAGTGAAGTACTTAAACTAGGAGGTAGGGCCGTGGCACGATACTTGGAGGTGATGTTTAATGTGTCCATAAACAATGCGCAAATCCCAGATGACTGGAAAAGCTACGGTAGTCCCAATATTTAAGGGAGGGAGCAGACTTGAATTGGGCAACTACAGGCCGGATAGCCTTACGTCCATCGTTTGTAAACAGATGGAGCATCTCATTTGCGACTACTTGAGGGAACAGTGGGAAACATTATCATGGTTTAATGATAGGCAACATGGATTTCGGAAAGGTTACTCATGCGAGAGCCAGATGCTATCACTTTTTCAAGACATTAGCGAATCGTTAGATCATGGAGTTTCAGTCGACGCCGTAGTTATAGATTTTGCGAAGGCATTTGATGTCGTGCCGCATGACATGCTACTCCATAAATTAGCTTCGACTAAGATTGATAGAAGAGTAATTTTATGGATCCAAGAATTTTTGACGGGTCGTTCCCAGAAAGTGAAAGTCGAAGGCATATTCTCGGATGAAATTACCGTAACGTCGGGTAACCCTCAGGGCAGCGTAATCGGAACTTTGTTATTTTTGGCATTCATAAATGACTTACCAAATGGGATTCGCAGTGACTGTCGATTGTTTGCGGATGATTGGGTAATATATCGAAAGATACATGACTCACAAGACAACGCAGTGCTTCAAGAGGACCTGAACCTGGTCTATAAGTGGGCGATTGTAAATAAAATGAAAATAAACACAAGAAAATGTAGTCTCTTAAAAATAGGGAAAGTGCGAAGGCAGGATTTTCAATATAACATTGGCTCGGAAATACTTGTAGAAGAAGATTCTTGCAAATATTTGGGCGTTCACGTAAGGAATGATATGAAATGGAGTAGTCATGTAGGATGTGTAGTTTCTAAAGTTTACAAATCCCAGCACTTTGTAATGAGGGTATTAAAAGGAAGTAGTACCTCTGCTAAAGAATTAGGCTATTTGTCACTTGTAAGACCTATTCTGGAATATGCCTCGGTGGTTTGGGATCCATATCAAGTAGGGCTCATCAATGAGTTGGAAATGGTACAAAGAAAGGCCGCTAGATTTGTGCTCAGTGACTTTAATCCCAGGAGCAGTGTGAGCCGTATGTTAAAGAAACTTGGGTGGGAATCACTGGAGGCTAGGAGGATGAAATCTAGACTCTGCGCTATGTACAACACGTATACAAATCAACCAGCATGGGGTGAGCTTAGCAAACGAATGGGAAAGCCCACTTACATGGGTAGGAGCGATCATCCTTTCAAAGTTAAGGGCCGACCACAGCGAACAAATTATGGTAAATATTCTTTTGTAAACCGTGCCATTGATAACTGGAACTCTCTACCTGCCGCAGTCTTAGAGCCTTTTCCCAAACATATAGGTGTGTTTAAGAAAAGACTGACTATTTGTGTAAATACTCCAGTTTAATTGTTATTTAATTGTTATTGAATTGTTATGTATAATTATTTATTTGTTATGTATATCCAATTTGCCACCGGGGGACACACCCCCAATTGCAAATAAATAAATGAATGAATGAATGAATATCATTGTCTCAAGTACGGGCGTGATCCCAAGTACTGTGCCTTGCTCAAAGGCCTTAAAGATCTGAATCTGGATACTAAACTGTACAAACTGATGCAGAAGGCAGTAGTTCTCTCAACAACCCGAATCGTCCGGAAGTTCATGGGTAGCAACTTTCCAGCTTAGAAGTGCTGTTTCAGTAACTATATTTTGGGTCCCCGAAGCCCGTATAGTTATGTTGTGATGTACCACCAATGTGTTATATGTACTGTATAAAACAATAATAACAATCTCATGTCCTCAGTTGCCTTAGGCAATATTTCGAGGTGGACGGCTATCTAATTGGGAATAACTCTGATGGTCGACGCGTGGTTAAGCTTTAAATTTGTCTTTCCTCACCGTCCTCACCTATTCAGATTTCCTCGGCTGGGAATGGAACCGGTGATCTTGCGTTGGACAATCTACCACTGATCCACCTAAGACGCTACAGTATTAGCAAAATGCAGTAGTATAAATATTTGAAAAAATATGGCGAGTACTTTTGGAGGAAATATAATTCATTGCATAGTTGCAGCTGTGATCACTCTTGAATAGGCTAATCACAAGTTTAAACATACCTTTCCTTCCAAATAAATTAGACTGCTGAATTTGTCTAATATGAACTGATATAACCTAACTTACTATCGGCACAAATCAGTAGGCCTGTGCAGTATTAGTGGTTCCACATTATTCTAGAAAACTCATCTTCAGATTATCTCATTGAATAATACTTCTACGAGATGGCTTATGAATATTTTTTTGGATTTCGGTTTTTCGACCTGGCAGTCAGCCACAATTTCTATTGGAGTGAAATTGATCGGAATACATTTTTATGTATGTGGTATTGGTACCGTATGCTGATAGCCTAGGACGAATTCAATACTTGATGATATGAGCTGAGACAGCACACACACCCATATCTGAGGCCGGAATTACACCAGCAGCAGTGCATTCATCGGCACGCAGATGTCTTTAACGTAACAGAATATATTTGAACGAAACTATACTGTGCATATGGGTGCAGACAGTGTGATTCAGGATAATTCTAGCAAACTTTATTAGGCTATATGAACATGGGTCCTATTTCTACCGGTTATCGAAGTAGTCAAGTGTGTGTCATAACATACAAACGGTACGTCGATGATGAAGATGATGATGATGGTAATTATTATTATTATTTATGTTTTGTCTTTCATCATCCAGTCTAGTCTGCATGCCTCTGTTTGCGAACGAGTCGCCTCCATAGATTGCTGGGGGTTTTAGGGGCACCGGGAAGTCGGATTATTGCCTTCAAATGACTCTTAAATAAGCTGGTAACTACCATTTTAGCCACGACAAGTTTAGGCTGTTAATTTTGGTGATAGGGTGGTAACTTACTGGAGATTGTAACCGAGTAAACTCGCATTTCTATCGGAATCTGTCGCTTTTAATTTTTGTCACGCGTTATAAAGTAAGCAGTAGAGATCTAAACTGGCCAAATGTCCGTGTGTCTGTGTGTACGTGCGTGTATGTGTGCAGGTCTGTGCCCCCCCCCCTATCAATTCAAACCCAACGAAACCGAATTGAAACAAATTTGGTACAGAGGTAGCACTAGCAAGGGATACCTCAGTGTCATCGCCGCTATCTTCGGCGTGACAACCAGAAATGATAACCGCTACACCTCGAAGCGTGCACTCGATACTCAATAGATCATTATCTCACATTAAATTACTGTACGTCTCCGGATATGTTATTTGGTCACTGTCAATAGCTTTCTACGATATGTCAAGTGTCTTCTTTTTAAGTTATTTTTCAACATTTATAATGACACACAATGAAAGATCGTGCATTAAACAGAGCTTGTATGACGAGGGTTATTAATTTTCATCAATGGAAACGACTGCGTGCATACGTAAGTGGACTCAAACATGCATAATATTCGCACAGCCCGCACCGGATTTACCATCAGGGGGTGCTATCCACCACCCCCATTTCCCGCAGCTGAGCACTGAGAGCTCGGGGAACGTTGGAGCTTTTGTTTTCACTATATCCCTGGCTAACATTACAAGATTTATCAGGAAAAGTTACACCGGGATTCTAAATTCAGACATCCGGGTGATAGACCGATAGCTGAGGCATTATATCTTCTTAATAATTAGTCGATTATAAGGCCAAAGCTTGATGTACCTGTTACCATGAGCCACGAGACTCTCAACCAATCCCGTTCCAGCCCTCGAATCGCTTCTAAAATCCCTACAAGAGGTGCGAATCGAACCAGGGCTCCTAGGCAAGAGGCAAGCGTGCTTCCCCTACACCATGGGGTCAGATCATCTCATCACCAACCACCTTATAAACGGGAATAATAAGGGTCACAAATATCTTATTTGTGGCTTCCTACTTTCTTAAGTCGATTGTTGTCTGACTGATAGCAGAATAGAGACCACGTAACTTAATTATCAAAACTCTCGACAGATATGTGTTCTTAGAAAAGACTTCAACAAAGGGAATAGTAATATGGAAAAGATACGTAGATGATGTAATTTGCATCTACGATACTGAACTAACAAGCGAAAGAACAATTCTCCAATCCATTAATAGCCTACACCACTCAATCAAATTCACTAAGGAATCCGAAACAGACCGAAAAATAAATTATCTCGACATAACTATTGAACGTAAAGACAACGAGCTTTCATATTCCATATTCCGGAAAGTCACACAAACCTCACATGCAATCGACAATCAGTCTAATCACCCCAGTACGCACAAATTAGCGGGGTTCAATTCAATGGTGCACAGGGCTTTAAACATTTCCATGTCAAAAGGAAATAAGAACCATCAAGCAAATAGCAAAGGAAAACAATTTCCCGCCAAGCAAAATAAACCAAATTATAACCAAACATAAAAATAAAGATAACACGATTCCCAAACCGGACAGTAATGAGAAAAAAATTGCGCGTTTCAACTATGTGAATGCGAATACATATAAAATCACTAATCTATTCAAAAAGCAAGGCATAAAAATAGCATTCACAACGAAAAACACAACCGGTAGGCACCTACAAAATAGTAATCTAAATAAACATGACCCGTATTCAAAGTCAGGGGTATATTCTATAACCTGCCAATACACTGGTTGTCAAGCTAATTACATCGGACAGAGTGGAAGACGAGTAGACACACGTTATAATGAACATAAGAATGCGATAAGATACGGAACACATTCAGTCGTATGCGAAGGTTGGCAATACCCCACATAAACACATCGCACTGACTCCGCACAGCACATATGAACAGGGGGGAGAAAGGGAAAAACCAGTGTCGTTGAGATAACAGCCCATCTCAGTCGGCCACACCTGGAGTAACAGTGAACACGAAACTGCGCGTAGCTCCAGTAGGAAGACAACCAGATAAGTAGTAGCCTGTAATATTACAGTTTAACCATTGTTGATTTTTTATAACCATATAATCACTCCAAATATACAAACTCCGGATATCTATATCACCATTTAGCATTTCACCTAATATCATATATACTGCATTAAGCATACACCGACAGTTGCAGTACCAATACTGAAACTAAATAATTGCACACATTGTAAATATTTCACCTGCATTTTCTAACATAGATTTTATAGCCTAAGTGTAATGGATCTGATGATGATCGCTTGACGATCGAAACTGGTCATCCTAGTGTATTTATTAATCTTATGTAATTTATATCAGGATTAGGGCATAACCCAGCTCTTTTGGGTGCATTCGTGTTGACCGACTGAAAAGCACTAAACTCTTGTTTACTAAGACAACACTGAAAAAATGGCTTCAAACCCCACAAAGGGAATGATTCGTAAATCTCTATTGTCTTAATATAAAGCAAGGGAGACTACTCGTTCGTAAGAATACGCTGATAATGATGGACGCATTGGGACAGCAACCAGCACTCACTCCGGTCCCTCGGAACTCATAACCCTTTAGGTTAGTGCAGTCATCATCACCTTCTTTGAGGGGTATTTTCAAATTTCCGGATTTTGTTCACTAATGCAAGGTTTGCCAGGTGTACCAGCACATGAGTCAACAGTGTTGTCCTTGCGCTTCAGCTATCCGACTCCTAAGGACTCTCTTCCATAACATGTTTCCCAGATCAATATTGTAAAGTCTACTTAGCTCAAATTGCTAATAGCAATACTAGATTACGTCTTGGTGTACGGAAACCCTCGAAGATGCAGGCAAAGGCTGTCTCAGATGCGAGCCGCGTGCCAGCCAGGTTGACACGCACTTGTAAAAGTACACTCAACAGTTTTCGCTTTTTTTTCCCTCAATTAACAGTGCTCGTTCTTCGGACAGAATTCTTCCCCCCTTACGCAATCACTCTGTTCTGTGATGTTCTCGGCAGTGTGAAATGTTAGTTGTAGGAATGCTGAAGTTTTGGAATATAAACGAGTAAATGAAGCAGATTTCTCTCCCTTTCTGATATGATTTTATAACATACATTTTGAAGGATATCAACCATTGATTTTACTACACTTTCCTTCCTCTTCGTCATGAAATTAATTCTTTGAAATCCTCCCAAACTCTCATTTTTTAAATTATTTTTTCCTGTGTTTTTTTTCTTTCACACTTTTGTTCAACTGTATTTTTTCTTTTTTACTTTTACTTCCGGTATTTATTTCATGAAGACCGCTCAAACATCCAGCCCCAGAGTGAGGGGAATTAACCACAGGAGATTAAAATTCTCATAGCTCAGCCGGGAATCGAACCAGGGAACCTTCGGGCCAAAGCCTAGCACACCACTAGCCAATCAGCCTTGAATCGGACTTAGTTAAGGGTACGCACCTCTCAAACCTCAGGCAACGTATCTTCAGCCAATTTACTTCTTCCTCATCAACAACTTGTTTTCGTTCTTCTTTCGTGGGGCGTGGTGGCGCAGTGGTCAAGCTGTATCCATCTCATCAAGTTAGACCAGGTTCGATTCCCGGTCAATACATGTGAGACTTATAAAGTGAAATGCCATGTCCTCTGGTTCGGATTCCACGTAAAATGGAGGTCCAGCGACTCATGATCGCGAGATTAACGGTCACGTAAAATTACAAGCTTCCTTCCTCCGTTCTTCTTTCATATCTGTTTCCGACAGCTGATGAATTCTCCCGTAGGGTTCAAATGCTCTTTCTTAGTACCAACGTTATAATACAGTATATGATTAATCTTATTCCTATTATTAAATATTTTAATACACTATAGTTGTGATTCCTTCCTAGTCAGTCAACACCGTGATTGTCGTAATGAACTTGGCTCACAATTCAGTGAATGCATTAACCAACTACTGCATCTTACAGACTCAATATTGAACTTGCTTCTCTTCTACTCTTGTAAACCCGTTTATATTTACCCAATAACACTAAAGTGTAATATTTATGACTTAGTTTGGACTTAGACTACTTTAGCTCTGAGTGCCTCGTATATGTTGGCTTTGGAATTGCAAGGTTAAATCAAATACAGGTATATGGTTGGTTATCTTGGAATCAATACTCCAAATCTCAATTCCAAGGAAACCAGTGTTTACAACCCAGTGGTATAAACATCCGAAGATCCTAGCTAAACGTTTCGTACAATAGCTATTAAATGTCTCACAGAAATACGTTCAAAATATGATATATGGGCAAACATTCTTGTATTTGCTGCGTATTTGATGAGAACAATAGAAAATCGATTGCTATTACTTTCTTTAAACGCACTAGTCTACTTCCTCATTTACATTTATGTTTACAGCAAATTGTTAATGTTGAAATTTATGTTACTGCTAAGGCACGTACGTTATTTTCTAATGATAATAGGCTACTGTAATTGCTGTCCGTTGTTAATAATTATAGGATCTTAGAATATCTCAGTTGTCAGCCCCGTGAGCTAACGTTTTGTCAGGCAATATGTGCTTCTATGGTTACTGCAATGGAGTGCGTAACTGTAATTATTAGAGTTAGGGATGTCCCGGCAGGTACCATCCAGGCATTTGCTTGGAGTGTGAAAAGAGCGTGAGATGACCACACTCAGAATGGCCGCTGTCAGAGATGGGATTCAAACTTTTAATCTCCGTACTTCCAGCTCCCTTGTAGACATGGTGCGACTCTCATTCACGGCTACTCTGTGGGCTAATTATTATTGTAGTGTAGAGGTTAGCCTTGTTGCTTTTCATCCCAGAGGTCCCGGGATAGATTCTCGACTCTGTCAAGAATTTCAAAGTTTGGTCAAGGTCTGGTACGGGGTCTCCCAGCTTCATGATACCAAAAGGGAACCTACTACCTAAAGAATCCTATTGGGTCACCAATTTATCTTTTGGTTATGTGATCTGCGTAATAATAATAATAATAATAATAATAATAATGATGATGATAATAATAACAACACTAATTTCATTTTCATTTCAGACTGCTTTGCCTTTCAGCGTCCAATCTGCAAGCCTCTGTGTGCAAACGAGTCGCATCCATGATCCCCTATTAGCAGTTATCATTGCGGCCTCTAAACCCCTCGCCTTGAAATTGCTTAAAACACTGAATCTAACCATCACCTCCTAGATCTACCTCTTATTCTCTTACCTTCTATAGCTGAGTTCATCAACTTCCTATGTAATGTCTTTTCCCGAGTCTCATCACATGACCTCACCTTCTGAGTCGGCTCATACGAACAGCATCATCTAACGTGTTCATTTCTAATTTATCCTTTACCTCTTCACTACGAGTACCGTGCTGCCATTGTTTTGGGTAATAATAATACAAATAATAATACAAATAATAATAATAATGTCGTAGGTTTAACCAAATCATTTAGCTACTGTTAAGACGCTGTTACTTTCTGAATGCTATGAACGAAATTTATAAAACTGAAAGCACAATCACAGGTCATCACACATAACGACTGTAAAGCTATACAAATATGTTTATGTTCAACCATGGCGAAATGTAAATATTATATGCCAGAAAACTGTACTATAATGAGGCTCATTATGATACAGTTACTCCAGGATAGCTCAAGATTTTCATTGTGAAACAGTTTTTTGACCAGCTTTGCACATGCGCTCAACATCCATCTCAAAATCCAACATGTCGGACATGAATTACATGATTTTAAAGTTGACAATGTAAATGATATCGGATCAACCATTGTGCTGTAGTTACAATCCCAAACACAAGGACAAAATCAGCACGAACCTTTATGGTAACAAGAAAATATTACAAAATTTAAAAGGGAATGTATGAATCTACGTCCAGAATATTGCAACACACCATCCTTCTATATAAATTACCGACATGGAAAGCGCACCGTCCCATATGTTCGCAGAAATAAACTGGGAAATATGGGAAAGGAAATAGCACTGTACCATAATATCCCCAACTCCAATTTCTACACAGGGCATTGCTTCCGTACGAGTTCGGCGACAATTTTAGTGGATGCTGGTGCTGATCGGCACTAGAACGTTATACAGGCTGTAGTCTTATGACAAGGCCAAGCAAAGAATATGGCCTCTGCTTTCGAAGTTCCCTGAGCCACGTATGCGCTCTGTTCAGACCGCAAACCCAGCGCAAGCACTCTGTTCACTTAAGTCAACTGACAGAATCTCGACAGCTATTTATGAATATTTATGTTATAACATATAGTAAAGTTATAATTATCGTCGAACATAATCAGTCGTATGCAACTCGCCTATAATGGTAATTAAGACACTCATATGGAAATTATAAAACTCGCTTCACTCGTTTTATAAACATACTCGTGTCTTAATTGTTGTAATTATAGGCTCATTGCATAATAAACTATTACAATACATCTTTGTATTTCCTTTCATTTTTCTTCATTTTCGTCGTCCCGTCTGCTCGTAGAGTTAGTAGAAATATTTTTCGAGGAAGAAAATGGGATATTTTCCGAAAGATTTCCGTAAAATATTTAATTTAAACAATGTAATAAAAATAAACAATACAAAATGTCGTAGATTTTAGAATAGAATCAGAAAATTTGACATTTAGTCTGAAATGCGTATAGCTACTTCAAAACACTGAAGGAAACGACGCAAATATATTCTGGGCAGCATGGAGACGCACATCCTCAAGTTCTATTTAACCACATGACCCTAGAGACCCAGGTAGGAAATTTGGACCATGTGAGGGGTGGTGATGGGGTGCCCCCGCTCCCGTGGGAGACATGCTCTAAACCTGACCACAGCCCTCGTAACAGCGTAGGCCAGCACCCGCAGAACTGCCATTGCGTTCCATATCATAGAGGATTCTGTTTGCAAATTGTCTCTACTCTTGATTGGATCAGATTGGCTGGAAGACATAAGGGCTACCGTCATGTACCGCACTAACAGGGCAGATAATGGGCACACAAAGCATGAGTAATACTAATATAAAGGTCATTGCACTGAGCATCACTTTGATAACCAAGAACTAACGATAAAAAGCACTCAAGCCGGTACTGAAGTACTCTTCCCACGTGTGTGATGACCAGTACACTCTCAGGACCAATGTTATATCGCTAGGGTTTAATGCAGACGTCAGTAGCCTACTTGAAGCCTTTCTCTGATCAGCAGAGGGCGTGGTTATACACTTAAATTGTCTCATGTTTTCTTATGATGAGTATTTATATCATTACGGCACATAGTTGCGTTTTGTGGATTTGTGGTACGTATTGAGAATCCTAGTACGATTTCTGACTCTGCCAAAGAACTAGAACTCTCCCCCCTTTCCCCCATCTTGCAGGTGGCTTTGATTGCAGCTGTTGCTGTCAATGATTGATTTAAGGGCTTTGCGACATCGTAGTCATGTAGCTACGTGTACTTGGGTGTATGTGGAATTTGTTTGATAATTTGTGTAATTGTGATGGCTGAATTAGTGTGTAAATGTGTAATTCAAAGGAAGGAAACTTGTAGTTTAACGTGACTGTTAATCTCGCGATCATGAGCCACGTGAGCTCCATTTTACGTGGAATCCGAACCACAGGACATGGCATTTCACTTCGAAAATCTCAAATGCATTGACCGAGAATTGAACCCAGTCCGCCTTGGTGAGAGGCAAATAGCTTGACTGCTGTGCCACCACGCCCTTCTCTATTTGTAATTCAGATGAGGATTGGGAAGGAGTCGGCCGTGGC
The DNA here is from genome assembly GCA_946902985.2 of Meconema thalassinum. Classification (NCBI taxonomy): domain Eukaryota; kingdom Metazoa; phylum Arthropoda; class Insecta; order Orthoptera; family Tettigoniidae; genus Meconema; species Meconema thalassinum. Next base: position 689,445,537 of record OX336389.2, on the reverse strand, counting down.
CTAAAGTTAGGGACCATCCCGGCATTTGCCTGGAGTAGAAGTGGGAAACCACAGAAAGACCATTCACAAGATGGCTGATATGGGAATCTAACCAACCTATTCTCAGTTTTGCCTCACGAGACTGAGTGTACCCCTTTCCAGCCCTCAGACCAAAATTGAATATCTTGGCAGAGCCGGGAATCATACCAGGACCTCCGGGGCGACAGCCAAGAATGCTAGGTAGGCCTCCTACACCACAAGGTTATCTTAATTGGAACTGAGTCAATCAGATACAAGGGTTAGGTTAGCTTAGTCTGCAATTTTAAACTGAGTTATACCACTGTTCTTCTCAATGGCTCTTCCTTTCTTCACCTACCGTTTGAAACTGACGTCTTCAGTTGGAATTTACGATTCTACCATCCATAGTTCCTAACAGTGAGGTGTGTAAATCTGCTGATTATTAGTTGCTAGCTATCATTGCCCGTCGTTGACGAGTACATAGAGTTAAAGGGAAGCAGATTATGACTACACTTTCCAGGTTAACCCGGCACCGAATTAAACAATCGAAAGTTCTATGACGGAGACATGGAGGACAGCTTTGCCCCCTAAATCACTAATAGTGGAGTAAATAGAACTAGCTCAATGTTCCATAATATTGGAATCTATATGGACCGTGCGAATGGCGAGTGCTGCATTCTGGTGGCAGGCTCAGTAAACGATTGGGGGGGGATGAGCTGCAAGACACTAGCAAGAGATGGGTGGGAATGTTAATCACAGATTGGTCTCAGTGAAGTATGGAGAACAGAACACGCAAAAGCAATCAAAACTGGTGTGTCGTTGGGTGTAGTGTTGCATACAGAAACAGTCCTCTGGGAATTAAACTGTTCAGATTTCCAAACGATACTCAGCATGGTATCAGAAGAAAAGCTTGGATAACGGCAGTAAAACGTGACACAATAGAGGGAAAGTCGTGGACTTCTAAAAAGTATTCTCGAGTTTGCATTGCAATCAACATTTCGTAAATGGTACACCAAAAAGAGATCCTGATAGCCCAGGTTACGTACCTACACTCTACATGACGCCGCGCCGTGAGTAAATAATCAGCACGCTGTGGCAGAAAATATCACAGCTCTAGTAGATACAAACGAAGGAAACTAAGGCACAGTAACGGCAGAACAGAAGGAAAAGAAGGATGCTTGTAGTTTTACGTGACCGTTAATCGTGTGATTATGAGCCACCGGACGTTATTTTTATGTCAAATCCGAACCTCAGGACATGGCACTTCACATCGAAAATCTCACATGCATTCACCGGAAATCGAACCTTGTCATGTGTGACGAAGGGTTTCCACCAATAAAGTCCTGTATTGAGAATAAGAATGCTGTTTTGGTGATGGCACCATTTGCATTTAATCCACAATTCTCTGCAGGGGATCTTGAAACAACGTATAACAAAGTGTCAGTACGGATTCACGTTGCCATTCAGATAACGAAAGATTTTAAAATACTGAGCAATAAAATTACAATAGATTTCTTGCTTCATATCGATAAAATTGTTCACATTGTTGGTGTCTTTGCGAATTTCAGTGCGCCTCTACTTAAATCAAATGCATAATAAACTCTTAAGTCTTTAAACAACTTGACAATATTTTTAATGCGTAAATTTGTGATAAACTGGTGCCTATAAACTAACAACATTACAGTGTTTTTTGTGTGTTAATTTGCACAAATTCATGACAAAAACAAATTCCTTAACTTACTGTGTCAACATTTCCACACTGGTATTTCATTAATCTTTACATGTATATTGCTGCCATTGTTTACCCAAGACTGGTCTGGCGCTATGCGAGCAAATGCTCACAGCTGATTTCAAGATGTATTAAAAAAGAAGTTGGTTCATTTACACTGCCCAACAAGAATGATCACTGATAAAATAAAACATGTAAAAATAAGTCTATGTTCAAAAGTAGATTAAGCCTACTTCGTAAACTTAGCAATAACATTTCTGTAATAATAAGCAGCTTAAATAATACACTTATTGTTGCTATTTTGTGTGAACGAGAGATAGATAGATATCAATTTGTATATTTCTACGGTTGTGAAACCAATGAATAATAATAGGACGTCAGTTGAGAAAAAAGATTTAAGAGGAACTGCTTACCTACCGTACATACATAACACGACGGATTGTATTGCTAAAATCCTACGTCGGTACAACATACGGACTGTTAATAACCTGTGTTATTGTGATGACCATAGCAGTGTAATTGTAACTGCAGTTAATAGGGTATTGGGGTATAGATCCCGGGACGTTAAAAGGGGTACAATCCCGGCATTTGCCGAGAATGAGTGTGGAACACGAATTATGGTAGCCCAGGGCGAACCTCCTATCACCGAATGCCAGCTACTCAGTACAGTAATGAAAGGTGCCTTGACCGTTGGTGGGTCAATAAATATTTAGGATCTTATTTTAAACATGCATTAATCCGTTCAACTTATTACAATGGGTTTCGAAGTGACTTTTTTTTTTCGTCCGTCAGTGCTGCTAAAATTTGAACTTCGAATTGTCTGCCTCGGTGTGGCATTAACCGTAACGACCATTCTAAGGTTAGGAAAACATTTACAGATTCTGAGTTAATGGCAGATAATGTTCAAAATGAAACGTTTCTAATAAGGTACTGACGTCAGACAGAAATTGTTCGTTCCTAGAAATTCTAACTGCCGTGCTTCCTTTAGGTGAGTACACAAAGAGTTCACAAAAGTTTATGATTCTGGACTTGAGTGTAGTATATGTGCCTCTCTTTAACTTTAATTTCACCTTTATGTACAGTATACAGATATGACACATTGCTTGAATATTCTTGAACAACTGGCTTTACTTGGCACGAAAATAGCCACTTTACTTCCAAGAGAATGAATCCATTCGAGTGAACTACTATCCCGTCTGAACTCGAACACAACCATGGCATCTCTTGCTTGATGCACAATCCCATCTGTTTTACACAACAGTCATACAGTTTGCAGTACTCAGCTAATGCTACTTGTTTGGTGCTCCTACCATACTTTATTGCAGGTGTGTTATCGAAATCATTTTATTGTTCTTGCCTTTATTAAGCTTCACACGTTTGTTTCGCAAGCAAATATCAATCCTCATTGCAATGGCTCCGTTGATCTGCGCTGTCACCGGCCTCCCACCACGCTGCTGTCGCTGCTTCCGCTTGGGGCGCCAGCTACTAAAAATCTCGCATCGCACGGTCCCTATAGTAATAAATCATGGTAAGAACATCCTTTGCCGAGAGTGGAGTTAGGGTGACACCAATCAACATAAAACAATAGTGAAGAGAATATATTATCCTTACTCCTGCATGATTAAGACACACGCATGTCAGAAGGATGTGCTTCTTGCCTTATCGAAGGTCAATGTCACGAGGGCAGTTCCAACAAGCCCAGAGATCGAAGGTTTGAAATCCGGCACTGACAGCTAGTATCCTGAGTATAGTTTTCCCCGGTGTTTTCCACACTCCTCCCAGGAAAATGCTGGAATAGTACCTTACTTTACTTCAAGTTCCGGGGCACCTCCCACATCTCTGACCCTATAATAATAATAATGATTGTGTGGCCTCCGGAGAGGCCGAGTGCAGGTCTTTCTAGTTGACACCCGTGGGTGACCTGCGCATCGTAATGAGGATGAAGTGATGATGAAGACGGCACATACACCCAGTCCCCGAGCCACGGGAATTAACCCCAGGAGATTAAAATCCATGATGGCTCGGTCGGTAATCGAACCCGGGGCACTTTGGGCCAAAGCCTAGCGCGCTAATCATTTAGCCACAGAACCGGGCATCCCTGACCCTAGTACAGTTACACACACTACAACAGTCATAAGATAAATACAGGTTAGCTGATAGGTTCAACACACGCCCAAGTACACGGGGCTGATGACCAAGATGTCCCAAGTCCCTAAAATGAAATTATAACAGCAATCAATCTTATCGCAGGAGTGCTGAGTGATTAGCACAGTCCAAGAGAGGGATATGAATTGCGCAATTGCCGTTCTGCGGTGATTGGTGGCTTCTTTTTAACCTCCTCGCGCCTTTGTATTACATCAAGAACGTGTAGCTTAGTGTTATTTTAGTGTAGCTTTCCATTTAAACATGAATTTTCAAGTTATCCCCTCCAGTATTGTTAACATCAACCCATAACAAACAGACATACTATAATTTTTATTCCGATTTTTAAGATCGTGTTTTAATTTAAAGTGTCTGGGATTTTTATGTCCAATCCCAAGTTTAAGTTTTATTTCATTCTTTTATTTGTTGTATTGTATTAGCTGAATAAAATTCTTGTTAAAGGTACCATGTGTGTTGCTTGGGGTCAGCCCCTACGATCTCAGAAAAATAAATGCCTAGGATAGTTTTAATTGTCAAGTAGTGGACTGAATGCGACCCCGAAGTAGAGTCCTATCCTAGAAGGCCCCTATGTTAACGGGTGCAATACATACATTTTTATTTGAGACTGTTTTGCCCGTCAGCATCCACTCTAGTCTGCAAGTCTCTGTGTGCTAACAAGCCGCCTCCAGGATCCCCTATTATCAGTTAGACCTGTGGCCTACTCTGCTTCTGCACCTTTCACTTTGAAATCGTTCAACTCTGAATCTAATCATCGCCTCCTAGGTCTACCTCTGCGTCACTTACCCTCTACCGGGTGAGTTAGCCGTGGTCGTTACGGCATGGCTGCTGGCAGTCGCTCACATCCGGGAGGCAAGGAAGTTCGAATCCCCCCGCCGGCAACCTTGAAGATGGTCTTCTGTGGTTTCCCATCTTCCTTTCAGGCAAATGCCGGGGTTGGTCCCTAACTACCCATATAGGCCACAGCCGCTACCTTCCAACTCCTCATCCTTACATTCAAACTTTCCTCCCCAGACAACACTCCACACGCGACGGTACTTGTAGCTCACACATCGGGTGTCCGCCTAGAAGCAGCTACAAACTGGCGAGACGAACATGTCCTCGGACACTCCCGGCACTAAAAACCATGCGCTAAAAAAAACAATAACAAAAAACAACGTACTCTCTACAGCCAAACTCATTAACCTCTTAGGTAATCTCTTCTCCACCATTCTCATCAAATGACACCACCATTTGAGCCAGCTCCTACGAACAGATTCATCTAACGTGTTCATTATTTTATAACTTAACCTTTATAACTTCATTACGAGTATCCTCCTACCATTACTCCCATCTATTTTCCCCAGCATTCATCTGTGCTACCTTCATGTCAGTTACCTCTAGCTTATGTATCAGATATCCTGAATCTACCCAACTCTCAATTCCATACAGCAAGGTTGGTCTAAATACTGAGCGATGTAGGGAGAGTTTCGTCGCTACACCAACTTCTTTCTTGCAGAATACTGTAGATCACAACTAAGTACTCACTGCATTAGCTTTCCTGCACCTGGACTCTATTTCCTTCCCCATACTACAGCACCATCCTGAGAGAATACACAGCTCAAGTAGTTCAAATGCTCCAATTTACTTCCTCCTACCTGGCATTCTATTTTCTTCTGTTTCTTCCCACCGGCATAACCGTTTTTGAAATGCTGATTTCCATACCGCATTCCCTAAATTTACAGTATGTTCTAGTTCCAGCATGTTGGCTTGCAAACTTTCGAAGAGTCTGTCACTAATCCAGGTCATCAGTATAAGTTTAAAAAAAGAAGATTGTAGTTTTACGTGACCGTGAATCGTTTGATTATGAGCCACGGAACCTTCTTTTTACGTGGAATACGAACCACAGGACATGGCATTTCACTTCGAAAATCTCACATGCATTGACCGGGAATCGAACCCAGTCCACCTGGGTGAGAGGCCAACAGCTAGACCGCTGCGACACCATGCCCCTAGCATAAGTCAGACGGCTCATCTGGTCTGTCAAACAGACAAAAATTAAACTGGGGGAGTGTTTGAAAAAAAAGGAAGCTTGTAGTTTAACGTGACCGTTAATCTCACGATCATAAGCCACGGGACCTCCGTTTTACGTGGAATCCGAACCACAGGACATGGCATTTCACATCGAAAATCTCACATGCATTGACCGGGAATCGAACCCGGTCCGCCTTGGTGAGAGGCATACAGCTTGACCGCTGCGCCACCACGCCCCCGGGAGTGTTTGATCATGGTACACCCCATCCAGGATAAATACAAAATGTGCAGACAGAACGCTTACTGTATTTATAGAGGCGGAGAGCGAAGTGAAGGCTTTGGTGGCCCAATTGTATCGTTTATTCAATAAGCTAGATATCGATTGAAGACTCAACGCGATACACAAACGCGAATAAGAAGAGTTGAACTGAAATTTATCGTCACCAGTACAAAGAACTGCATGGAAGGGTTGTATGGAAAGAAGGGAGTTAGTTTCAAAGGGGAGATTCTATGACAGGTATACAGCTATGCAAATCCTATTTATCACAAGGACTGTTATCTTTTCGAAGCAAACTGCCGACAGGCAGGTAACGAGGTGACAAATGGCTCTGAGATAACAACTGATAGAAAGCGAAAGCAATTCTCTGTCACCCTTTAGTGAGTAATGTAATGAATCACCACTTATGTGTATTTCCTGTACAAATTATCAATTTGCTTAGCTACTAAGTTCCCATGATATATTTCAAGACTATCTTGATCCAAGAAACAAAAAACTAAAATTAATGATCATCGTGTACGTACTTCTTCATAATTGAAGATTCATTTTAGTATTAAGGGTGACTTAGATATTCTAAGGGCTGCATGCTAATACTGAACAGAGGAGGGAGTGCAGTGGTATAGTTGTTTGACTTTCATCCATATAGCCATTGTTTGAGTCGTGGTGACAGAAGGGTGGAATTTTCATCTGAAATCCGACTACACTAATCTTCGAATCTCTACCATATTTTGGAAATAGAAACCATCATGTAGGAACCGCCTGGGACCCAGACTACAAAGTCATCAACCGGCTAATTTCAAGATGGTGGCGTACATATAATGCAAACAATAAAATCCATAACTTGTGATCCGATGGAGCAATGCTCACAGTAGTTGGCTTTCAGGTATTTTTATAAGGACCCTGTGATACCAACGTGATATCTTCAAGAGATTGAATACAACGCGCAGCCGCCATCTTGAAATTATATTCATATAAAATTACATAACTCTCAATCTTAACAATAGAGAATTATTATACGGTACCAGGTGAATCAACTGCCCCTAATAATATTGTTTTATGCAGCCCAACTAGCGTTATCAGGAAGGACGTTAATATCTCTGCTTGCATCTGTATGGTACTAATGCACTGCAAGTATATACTGCAAACGATACTGAACACTATTATTTTTCCCTCGATGTGACAACAGAATAATACGATAGTGAAATAGTTATTAATGTTTTCGTTGTTGTTGTTGTTGTTGATTTATTGAGGGGCTTTGCGGCATCGTGGTCATGTAGCCGCGTAAACTTGGCTGTGTGCGGAATTTGCCTGATAACCTGTGTTACTGTGATGGCTGTATTAATGTGTGTAGCTGTAATTCAGAAGAATATTTGGAAGGAGGCAGCCGTGGCCTTAATTTAGGAACCATCCCAGCATTTGCCTGGAGTAGAAGTAGGAAGTCTACGGAAAACCATTTCCAGGATGGCTGTGGTAGGAATCGACCCTTCTCTTCTAAGATTTGCCTCACGAGGCTGAGTGTATCCCGTTCCAGCCCTCAGACCAGAACTAAATTTCTTGGCAGACCTCCGCGGCGACAGCCAAGAAGTTATTAATGTAAATTTCTGTTTTTTGTTTCTACAAACTCTAATGAAGTGTAAACCACTTGTAAATGTGTTAATGTATATTCATATTAAATTAATATTCACGACACAATGTGGTTAAGTGTACGAGAGTGCTGAAAGCCCTACTTCTCCACTCAAAAGACAATAAATAACACAGGCCAACGACAAAAAAAAACGTTTTCTATAAAATTGGCTCTATTTAATGATTTTTGGTGTGTTGAGTCCGAAAATCATATTATAATTGCTCTATCACCCACCAGTTTCTTACTATTTTTAATTTAAAATATAAAAATTTACATTTTGTATGTTTTTTATTTTATTTTATTACAGTAAAATAAACAAAGAAATTAAATGTTAGTAGTTTGGCAGCAGTGGTAAATAGAACCTGCAACACTGTTTTTCTTTCACGTTCTTTTTCTTCTTCTCTAACAGCTGTACAGTTGATTCATTCCAATAAACATAACCTCACTTTTCACTTTTTGTCCTATGCGCTTTAAGTTTGGCTAGCCGTGGTTGTAAAAACTGTCCTAACACGTTTTGTTATATATGTGGTGATTTTGTGATTAAGAAACATCAAAGAAACATAACTGACTTTGTAAAAAAAGTGTACTTTGCATATTTTGGTGTTAAAATTGGTGACCAAGACAAAAGTTGGGCTCCTCACAAGGTTTGTTATGTTTGTGTTGAGGATCTAAGGAAGTGGTCTAAAAAAGAAAAGAAAGCTTTTAGATTTGCAGTGCCTATGGTATGGAGAGAGCAAAAAAATCATTCAAATGACTGTTATTTTTGTACTGTTGATGTTTCTGGGTATAACTCTAAAACTAAGAAAGTTATTGTTTATCCAAGCCTTCCGTCCGCTATCCGTCCGGTAGAACATGGTCCTGGACTGCCTGTTCCTGAGCCTCCTCATTGTATTGACGACATTTTAAATACCAGTGAATCAGAATCTGATGGAAGTGCACCAGAAAATGATGATACATTTCAATGTTCTTCAGAAAGTTTACAACCACGGCTGTTTACGCAAACTGAGCTAGATGACTTAGTGCGAGATTTAGGTTTGACGAAGGAAAAAGCAGAACTTCTTGGCTCAAGGTTAAAAGAAAAACATTTATTGGCTCCTGGTACATGTATTTACAAGTACAGATATAGAGATAAACAGTTCTCTCAGTTTTTCAAGCGGGAAGGGGATTTGGTTTACTGTCACGATATTGTTGGTCTAATGAACGAATTCGGTATTGAGTATAATAAGGAAGATTGGAGGCTTTTCATAGACTCATCAAAAACTAGTATGAAAGCTGTCCTTCTACACAATGGAAACACTTACGCTTCACTTCCTATTGCTCATTCAGTCCACACGAAGGAGACATATGAAAATCTTGACACGATTTTACAGAAAATCAACTATTCAGCTCACGATTGGATGCTCTGTGGAGATTTAAAAGTTGTTTGCATGCTCCTTGGTCAACAAAAGGGTTTTACTAAGTTTCCATGTTTTATTTGTGAATGGGACAGTAGAGCAAGGGATAAACATTGGTCCACAAAACAATGGCCCACAAGAAAAGTTTTAAAACCTGGCGAAAAAAACATTTTGTATAGGTCATTAGTAGATCCAAAAAAGGTACTCCTTCCACCTCTACACATCAAATTAGGCTTAATGAAACAGTTTGTAAAAGCCTTGCCTAAAGATGGAGAATGTTTTAAATGTTTGAGTGAAACATTTCCTCATCTATCAGAGGCCAATCTAAAAGAAGGCGTTTTTGTGGGACCAGATATTCGAAAAATGATGTTCGATCCCACCTTTGAAACGAAGATGACTACGGTTGAAAAAGAGGCTTGGATTGCATTTAAAGAAGTTGTAACCAAGTTCTTAGGCAATGTAAAAAGACCCTAACTATGAGTTCATAGTGGCTAATATGCTGAGTAAATTTAAAAGTTTGGGATGTCTTATGAGCCTAAAAGTCCACTTTTTACGCAACCATCTTGACTTTTTCCCTGAATATCTTGGTGATGTGAGTGAAGAGCAAGGGGACATCGGGAACAACAAAATACATCACATCGGAGAAAAAGTTACATAAGAAGTTATACAGAAAAAAGAGAAAGAAAATACAAAAAAATTAACTCCTATGGTGTTTATGTGTCTTTAAATTAACCAACAATTGTAGCATAATTAAATAAATAAATAAATATTATTTTATAATTTATGATTTCCTTGGATATTACTAATTTCCCCCTTTTCCCAATTATTTAGAGTAAACGGCGTCATAATGTGAAAGAACTGTGGGTGATACATAAAAATCTGACACCAGAATCGGTTTTAGCACCCAAAATTACATCGAAATCACATATATTTATTAAAAAAGCTCTTAAAATATTTTTTGGTTGGCCTGTGTAATAATAACATAAATAATAATAATAACAATTACAGCTACACATACTACTACAGTCACAACGGAAACACAGCCTATCAGATAATTTCACCACACATTCAAGTACACGGGGATGATGACCAAAGATGTCCCAAGCCCTTAATACGACAACATAGATCCAAATTAAAAATTACAGTCAGTCTGAAAGACTAGACGTCATATCATTTCAAATGACGCATGCTACACATGTTAGAAAGACTCAGGAGGGCTTCTCGCTTCGCTCGACGCCCCAGGACTCTTTCAACAGACTCCATTACCCATTAACTTAGGCTTTCCGCGCGGGCACCTCTTTAAGGGTCACCCTGTATTTGAGTCTGACATCTTTTACAACTCTTTAAGGGTCACCCATTATTTGAATCTGATATCTTGCAAACCTCTTTAAGGGTCACCCTGTATTTGAATTGAATCTAACATAGACTACTGTACACCTCGTTAAGTGTCACCCTGTATTTTGCTCTGACATCCTGCACACCTCTTTAGAGGCACCCTGTGTTCTTATCTGGCATCTTATATATCTATCTATATATCTATCTATATATATATATTCAGTAGATTTTAATTCACTACCACCCATCATGATAATAATATTAAATATAGCAACACTGTCAATAATCTTGGAGTGATATTTGATAGAACACTGTCGTGGGCAGAGCATACGTCTAATGTGGTAAGGAAGGTTGTATCAACTATGCAGCTCCTGAAAAGAACTGTTTCTTACACCCCTCCTAACATACGTAAGCTCTTCGTCCAAACTCTCATTTTTCCAATCATTGATTATGGCTCTGCTGTATACAATGATTTACCAGAAACACAGAACATCAAATTACAAGGAGTCCAGAATGCATGTGTTCGGTACATTCTGGATGTAGGGCGAGATGAACATATCACACCTTACTACGTGCAGCTGAAATGGCTGAAACTCCACGAGCGCAGGCAGCTATCAGTTGCCATTCTGACACATAAAATATTACATACCAAGACCCCGTTATATCTCTACAATGGCTTTACACCTATGCATTCTGTTCATAATCGAGAAAATAGATACACAAAATTAACACTCCAGATTCCTATACACCGAACCATGAAGTTCAATAAATCTTTTATTTGCACCGCCTCACGCCTCTTCAACACCTTCGATTTATATAAGTTCGTCAACATTGCAAGCACTGCAGCTTTCAAAATACATCTTTCATCCTGCTTCTTGGAGCAGTATACCTCTCACATTTGATTACTGCATTATGTTAAAATCCTTTTTTTGAAGTTCAATTATAACATCAGGACAATAGCTGACAACCTGTCTAATTTAATAGCTTTTCTTGTACAGTATATGGTGTTTGCTTTTCGGGCTGATACTGTGTCTGTATGCTCTCTTTTGTAAATAATCTTTCCATTATCATTATTATTATTATTATTATTGTTGTATTATTACTGTCTTTTTGTTACTATTGTTAGACTATTATTATTTATATTGTGAATGTAAGTGAAATGTTTTATTTGTATAAGCCCTAACCTTATTTTATGTAGGGCGCTACTGTAAAGGAGCTCTTAAGCTCTAAGTGTAGCCGTGCAAATAAAATCAATCAATCAATCAATCAATCTTTAGAAGTCACCCTGTACTCTTGTGTGACATCTTGTACTCCTCTTTAGGAGTCACCCTGTATTCTTGTCTGACATCTTGTGCACCTCTTTAGGAGTCACCCTGTATTCTTCTCTGCCATATTGTTCACCTCTTTAAGAGTCACCTTGTATTCTTATCTGGCATCTTGTATATCTCTTTAGGAGTCACCCTGTATTCTTATCTGGCATCTTGTACTGTATTTTGCTCTGACATCCTGCACACCTCTTTAGGAGCCACCCTGTATTCTTATCTGGCATCTTGTATATCTCTTTAGAAGTCACCCTGTATTCTTGTGTGACATCTTGTACACCTCTTTAGGAGTCACTCTGTATTCTTGTCTGACATCTTGTGCACCTCTTTAGGAGTCACCCTGTATTCTTCTCTGCCATCTTGTACACCTCTTTAAGAGTCACCTTGTATTCTTATCTGGCATCTTGTATATCTCTTTAGGAGTCACCCTGTATTCTTATCTGGCATCTTGTACACCTCTTTAGGAGTCACCCTGTATTCTTTTCGCTTCGCTTGAAGCCCCATGTCGCTCGACGCCCCAGAACTCTTTCAACAGACTCCATTAACCATTAACTTAGGCTTCCCGCTTGGCTGCATGACGTCACGCACTCGCCGTCCATTACCCATTAACTTAGGCTTCCCACGCGGCTGCATGATGTCACCGTCTCCGTAACGCAACCGTCTCCGTAACGCATAACTTTTGACTCAAGCATAACGATGAAGTCGACAAGATTATTTGAAATGATAAAACAGTTTTACAGTTGGCCTGTCAGAAAAGGGTAATTTTAAAACTCTTTCACTTCTCAGTAGAGAATGGCCCTTCTGCTTCCATACCAACAAATGGGCTATTCAGCTTGAAGTGCATTAGGTGACGTCATAAGGTGAAGAATGTGATGAACCCAGCCATTTGAGCGCGTATAGTGGTATTGAATAATAAATGTGTCAAACTGGAATTGAATAAAGGAAGGAGGGCAGCATGACGAATGGACACCTCGCGTGCAGTCCACTGTGTGAAGCCAACACCTGTGGCTACCACGCTACTGATAACCAAGGTGTTGAAAGTCATGGTAGGAGGGGTTCGAACCTTGCTCTTGCCACTTCACTCAACTTACCCCAGATAGAAATGTATTTTCTTATTTACTTATTTAACTCAAGTTCTTGGAAAGCAAGTGCTCGTGGTAGAGAAAATGCACTATTCCTCACCCTAAAACAGAAGAAATACCTTAAAAGACGCAGATACATCACAAATAACCTCCTAATTGAGATCCTATCAACGTGCTAGCTCGTGCCTTGCTGGCATCGGGAGAGCGTGGGTTCGAATCCCATCTTGGCCGTTCTGAAAATGGTTTCCGTGGTTTACCATTTTCATCACCAGGCAAATGCCGGGACGGTTCTTTTCAACAGATCCACGGACAACTTCCTTCCCACTCCCTTCCCTCATCCTTTCTTAATTAGACCCAAATTAGCGGTCGCCTAGGTGATCGGCCTGTCACCATCCCCAGTTTTATCTGCTAACAAAAATTGTGTACAGCTCCCAGATACCGTCTACGCGACGGTAGAGGAATGATCTATCGCACAGTCACTGCCATCGTAATGTACAGGCCATCAGGCAGCGGCCATTACCATGTGATCAGCTGATCGCTTAGGGTGGATGGGTAACGACCATTATGCTTAACTGTGAGTGATTTGTGCTGTGTTGTTTATACAATTTAGTTAGTGTCCGAGTTAAAAGCAATACGTAAGAACGCTACTACTTACGTCATCCAGAATGAGGATTACGGTACTCCGTTTGTTTTCTGAGGCAAATGTTCATTTCGTAGGTAGGTAATTAGCCTATATCTATAAAATGTTTGAGTTGCATGTTTGCCACCACACTTATTAAGGTTATGGTTCAGTTAGGAGCTTTACATCGCTTATTTTCGACTAATGCAGGTTTTTTGGATGGTACGGTACCGGTAATACAATTATATTTATTCATTGAAACAATTATTCCTTCCATGGTCCCTGGAATGCCAAAACGTAGTTGTGTTACCGGGTGCAAAAACAACTAGGCTATTATGATGGAGATAATTAGGTTATATGCCTTGTATTTCCATCCCCACCGACGAAAATTTAAGAAAGCAATGAATACTTAAGAGTCCTAGAAAAGATTTGCACATTACAGGGAAGACGAGAGTGTGTGTTAAACATTTCCCTGAAAGTAAGATACTTCGGGAGATAAGAGCTACCTTTAGGCCTAGGCTACTCGTCTTGATGGTAATTTATAAGTTAATAATATGGTTTCAATATTATAGTATGAAGTTCTAAATGTCAGCCTATGCTAGGACTGGAAAGATTTCTAACATGTAAATGCTGAGGTTAAATTACATGTTAGGGCTTACTTATGTAAATCAGACAAGTTATTATTAGTACGGTATTATTCAGCATAGTTTGAAGTCTATCCAAGATGTGTCCCGTTCAACCTCAAGTGAACATAATTTTCATGTGGTAGCATTTATGTAGGCTGCTGTATTTACATTAGCAACCTATCTACCTGATTTCTAGATTACAATCCATGGTAAATTCCTGATGCAATAGCCAAGTTAGATTGAGTAATTGAAAATGTGTGCTGTTAGGTTAGGCTCTGTTTAGGTCACACAAGAGGTGTTCTGTGCATTGATTACAGTTAGAGATTGGTTACGTTGTGCATCATATCATGAGCCAGAAGTAGTTTAGAATGTGATTTGTTGAATAGCTTAGAGTGATGTTGGGTTTTCTCAGGCATTTAACCTTAAAGTGATGAATATTGACGATTAGAATTGATCAGATAAAGAATGATAAACTTGTGATCTACAAATTAAGAGTAGTTTCCCTTGAGATCATATATACATAAGTCTACATTTTAGGACAGAGATTTTTTGGTGTGGTTACCTGTAAATAATATTGTAAGTTGAATCTCATTATATTATCGTTCACACCTAACTTGGTACGAGGCTACATTAGTTATTAACTTTCTGTACTGTAGCTTACACCATAAGAGGTTAACATCTAGTGCTGATATTACAACAGTACCTAAATACTGACTGAAATTATGACACTTAGATTAGGATATTCTAAATGGTTCCACACTTTATACATGTGTTAAGATATTCATTCGAGAAAGTGCTATAGAGACAGTAGCTTTTCAGTTTTCTTTTAGTTGTGTATAACAAAAATGTTCTGAGCTGCGCAGATTAGTTTTTGAGGTGTGCATTGAATTTTGAGCTGCTCTGATTAGTTATTGAAAAGAGAAGATCCTTTGTTATGTAGCCTTGATTTTTCATCCTTATACCATACATTTTTCTGGTTGTCAAGTCGGACCGCAGTGAATTGGTACATACAATTTCATGCGAAGAAGTGGTTCTTGAACCTTATTTTTCTGACAGGATGCCAAGGGGAACATAGTGTTTTTATACATGATTACGTTTATTCGAAGCAGGGTCAGCAAGGTATATCTGTTATTTGTACAAAATATATTCATTCGAGAAAGTGCTGTGGAGACGGTAGGTTTTCATTTCTTTTCTAGTAGTGTATAACAAAAATGTTATGTTTTTTCACTTCTTTTATCTGGAATAGGGTGAGATTTGTTTTGTTTTCTTACTGAAGTAGTGGTTTTATTAAGAGAAGATACTCTGTTAAGTATCCTTGATTTTTGGACCTTATACCACACATTTTTCTGGTAGTCAAGTAGTACCGCAGTGAATTGGTACATACAATTTTATGCGAAGAAGTGGTTCTTGAACCTTATTTTTCTGACAGGATGCCAAGGGGGACATAGTGTTTTTATCCATAATTATGTTTATTCGAAGCAGGGTCAGCAAGGTATATCTGTTATTTGTACAAAATATATTCATTCGAGAAAGTGCAATGGAGACAGTAGGTTTTCATTTCTTTTCTAGTAGTGTGTAACAAAAATGTTCTGTTATGTTTTTGCACTTCTTTTATCTGGAATAGGGTGGGATTTGTTTTGTTTTCTTACTGAAGTACTGGTTTTATTCAGAGAAGATACTCTGTTAAGTAGCCTTGATTTTTGGACCTAATACCATACATAGATTTATTTTATTAACAAACTGTTCCTGCAAATTGTTTTGTGTAATGAAATATTCGAATATTTCCTTAATTCAACCCCGAGTTTAGCCATATGCGATTTATCGACGTTGTGGTACATCTTGAGTAACTGTTTCAATGCCTCTTTTTAGTGATATAACATTTACAGTACCTCAAAAAGCTGCAATGTTTGCCCTGTCTGTGTGCGTCAACGTCCTAGTAAGTTCACAGACTATGTACCATTTTGTTCACTCGTAAAATGCCCGCTACAACGGCAGGATTCGAACTAGCGGAGCGATAATTAGGCCTATTTAGTGGTTACTTATCTAACTGCCAGTGAACTCCAAATAGTATTAACATTTTCCTATAAATATGAATCTATATTCGCTTTGGAGTGACTGCGTGTGAAATGAGCCGTCTGACTTGCTACGGTGGCTGTACCGACCCTACGCGTGACGTCACTAGAGGAACCTTGCGGCCTGGACATAACGATGGCAGTGGCACAGTACGTGGGTGAAGCCAAGCTGTGTAGACAACAGTAGCTACGCTCGCTAACGCTCAGTGCTAACCTGTGGAGCCAAACCATCTGCCGACTGGGTACACGTAGCTTTGAACCCCACTGTCGACCGTCCTTGAAATGTCTATCCATGGTTTCGCATTTTCACTCCAGGCAAATGCCGGGACGATACCTACCACATGGAAATTCATCGCCTCTCATCCTCAACCCCGAGATTAATAATGGGCGGACGTACATTATATATGTTTAGAACAAAGGATTTCACTATTTAAGAGGCTTCGAATATTTCTTTACCAACGTTCGTTTGCTATATGACAAGTGCAATACGAGAAATAATATCTAGCTACGTATTATAGCATTAAAACACACAAGTTATGAAAATCAGACTCCTATTTGAAGGCTTTGGGTTTCATTCTTCACCACAATGAAACACCAATGATGGAGCGTAAAAGGATGATGATGTAAGCAACTATCGTTTTAACCAAACATCGTAAACACCGGCCAAGTAGAACCCCGCACGGACTGACCAAATCAATATCCATGTGGTTTCAATATACCATATAGGCCTACGGTAGACAATATAGACAATAACGTTGACTATAATGATGGTAGTTACATTAATCTACACAAGCATTATTCTTGATTGTTGTTCTAAAAACAGAAGAAGAACAAGCATTCTTCATAGAAGCATGGAACTAGTAGGCAGCTGACCAATTTAATTGCCATACATTCTGAGAGCTATTTGGGCTGAGCAGTGGGTAACTGGCATGTGTTCAGGTGCGGACTCACGATCCGTGGCACGTGTAATGGACAGTACACTTCAGTTGGTATTCCTTTCTAAATAATGGTTCATTTTACCATATCAAGTGCAGTTCCAAGTTTTCAAAGTCTGCACGCACGGTTGCAGTGGCGGGTGTACGCGGGTTTTCAATATGAGCCCTCTGGTTTGGTACGTAATTTAGGTGTATTATTTATAGGGGATGCTGGCATTTGGTTTGCATTCTGCTTGGAATGGGCTTTATTGTTTTGCATCCCATAGAGCGATATATTGTTGCAGACATCAGAGAGTTGGGCAATTTTACCTTGCATGCACTTTCACTGAAGGACATAAAAGGATGAGAGACTTCGTAGATTACTGTGGGCATTTATCGATAATTAATTTGGCGTTCCTAAGAACTCCATCAGAGCTTGGTTTCAAGATCAAATGTGAAAGAGGTCCTATTTCATTGAATAACACTATATACGTGCTTGAACTTGTCACTATGGGTACCTAGATCTTCAATGTAACCTTTATTTGAACCCCACTATCAATGAGTGTTACATATTCAATAGTCAAGAGAAGGTATTTTATTTACAGGAGGTGGCAGTGCATAGTCATACTTTCCGCTTTAGGAAGAATAAATAGGCTTTACTGCCTTATAGGCAGCCTTAAACCTCTAAAGAGTTGTTCCTGATCGGTACTTTACTCGCAATAGGGTGACCAGATCCTTTCCACTCCTCCTTTTGTTCTCCATTCTACAGCACGCGCTCCCTCAGTACGGGTTATCTATCTAAGTTCTGATCACGTCCAATGTTGCTTAACTATGGAGATCTCCAGCGATCTCCCAAGTGCGATTCATGCAAGCATTGTAATCCATAACATATTGAGCCCGTTTAGTCCAAAGTTCCATGTGACTGGGAGCCACTTCAGCCGCCATGAGACTCCTTTCCAAATGAATCATAAAGGGAGAGGTCCAGATGTGCATCTAGACTAGCTCCGCAGAAGAAAATTACTCTAGGGCCGTTTCCGTTTTTTTTTTCAAAAGAGGCGCTAGCTCAAACTAGCCCAAGATGCACATCCATAAGAAGAACACAAATCTACTAAATAATCCAGGCTTATATAAAATTACCTCTAAATTTATTTTAAAATTCAGATTCCTATCCTACTTGATAGACGATCCCCTGGATAATCCATCATTAATCTAGCTCATAAAAAGAATGTTAATCCCCTAAATCATTCCCTAAAAATATCATCCAACGAAGTCCTATCAACAAATACAAACAACATTCAAACTAAGTACGTGACACGTAAAGTCATCCCTACGCAAATACAAAAGTCTCCTTAAGAATAATAATAATAATCACATTTGATCCTTCTGGCAAATCAAAACTTCACCCTTTTACAATAATTCAGAGTTACATTTAATCAACAGCAACAATAGAAAATAACTAAGATACGAAGGTGCCGCATACCACATTTATTTTTACTGTAGTCGTTCTAGCTAGTCCTAATTTACGTTAAAAGTATCACATTCCAATTAAAAATCCACCTTGGATTCAAGTCAAAGCAAATCAAAAACAAATCTAAATAAAATCCATGACATTAAAAACAAATATAGACACAATATTTACACAGGCTCTGGGAAATAACAACAACAAATATCACACAAATTAAACATCAGCCACTCCTAGTGTTGCTCCATTTGAGCCCTTCCTGCACTAGTGTATCACTCTGTGCGACTACACTGTCATCTATGAGGGTAAAATATTATCAAAGTCGAGTACGTTCTATCTCAAAAACTAATAAAGTCGAGAACACAAAACGCGTTTGCGGATCGAAAAAACAAACAATTAGAAACTGTGATTATTTTTATTTAAAGTTCAATAAAAATCAATTTTTATTTAAGTGGGTGGTGTGGAGGTAACCTTTTATTATTATTATTATTATTATTATTATTATTATTATTATTATTATTATTATTATTATTATTATTAAATTTATTTATTAATTTTTCAAATTCACCCCTTTTATGAATGATTTAATTTAACAGTTGGTTATCTACTATCCATTATCAATTACAACATCGAAGATCAACTCACATCTCCGTCAAAGTAATCCGTCGCTCACATGCCACTTGGCCACGTGACTTATCACTTCATTACTAAACTTCTACAAGGCTTATTTCAAAATTAGCCGTCATGACTTCTGTCCAATGACTCTACACATATTCAACAAGGTAATTTCATTATTTTATTACTTCACTTCACTTACGCTAAATCCTTCTACAATCCATCTACAAGGATGTCTAAACAATATAATCAACTCCTCAAAATGATGTACTGGCTCTCACTGGCCTTTCTAATTGATACAAGGTTCATCGTATTTCCCACTAAGCTATTAAACAACTCATAATCACGTTCTATTCCATTCTACACTCATTTTTGTCAACATGAAAATGAAGTGTATATAAAAAAATATTGTCCTCCATAGGAACTATGTACTCGTTATTATTATGCATTCCTTTCTGTTTATAGTCTCTGAATACAATGTAATGTTACGCGATAAGAATTCCCTTTCAAATAAGTTTGGGGTTTCCAAGGTCACGCACGATGATGATGATGATGATGATGATGATAATTGTTGTTTTAAGGGGCCTAACATCTAGGTTATCGGCCCCAAGCACGATGATGAAATGCTCAGCCTGACTATATTTTGTTCACTCTGTTAGTGTTACCATATTTCTGGTTGTAACCTCACTGCCACTAAGTGTAACGTGTTTTTCGAGGGTATTTTACGCCACTGACATAAGTCAGTAGGAAGCCATTCAATGTTTATTTACGCGGCAACTTGTTAAGCCAAGATATGATTCATGTAACTTATTATTATTATTAAGGTATTTTTTGGAGAGTTTTTTATAAGATTATAAGTATACAGATAGGTTCTCGATGTTATAGAAAACACTATCAAGCGAATTATTACGAACAACATTATCGCGGAAAATTATATGATTACGGAATTCAACGGATTTTGTCAGTTAGAGTTTATTGTGAGAGAGATGAGTCATTGGGAATTCAGCTACAGGTATGTTCATGTCGAGAAGCGTGACGAAAGCCGTGGGGCACTTCCAGCTGGCTGTATCAAGAAAAGGCGAAATGGCCTGGACCGGAAATCGACATCGTCGCGTTGAGTATATTGACCCTTATGTCGGGAGTATCGCGTGGTGTCTGAGCCAATCATAGGAGACCGGGCGACTTGGAGATGGCTCCGGAGAGGGGATTCGACGAGTGCATATATTGTTTGCGCGCCGAGAAGGGACGACTATTAACATTGTAAAACTTGACCGATGTGGTTGCTCGTTTGGTTGGTTCCGGTGTGATCAGACCATAACTTTACATTTCTACAACAATCTCCACAACTGACGAAGAAGATGGCGACGTCCAGAAGGCTGTTGGAAGCTCTCTTAAAGAACATCAAGTACGAGGGAAATGATATGGCAATTTCCAATGGTAAGCGCGAATGACTCAGAATTACATAATCTCTCACTTCATTGTTTCATATTCAGTATTTCAGTAACTTCTTAGCTTGGGAATAAAAGTAAAATCAGTAATTCATCCGACTCCGTTTTCACGTAATTCTCTAGTGGTAAATTCATTTCATTTCACGCTCCAATTTAAATTTATTATTATTATTATTTTTAAAATTGCCACTACTTGTTTTTTTATATAATAAATTCATTTCTTATACTATGCAATCTTTGCTTTCAGTAGGTAGCATTATATATAGACCAAATTCCTTCTCCTGATACAATTGCTAGTTGGGTTAATGATCAAATCATACCACGATCTGAGTGTGAAGATTCTTAAAGGTGTTCTGCCAGAGCTAGGTGTTGTTAAATATAAATTTAGATTACAACATAGTGTTGAGGTCTTGGCGCCCATTAATACAACGTATCTTAGTCAGAGTAAACACTACATTTATCACCTCAAACGTGGGACTTGTTGTGGTTTTTCCACACTCTCCCCAGGAAAACAGTTACACTTCTCACCCAACAGTGGGGACGCTAGTAAAACCGTTACACTTCCCACCCAACTGTGGAGCTTCTCATATATGTATTTTAAAGTGCAAGGCAGGGCTAAAGAAAGCGTTACACTTGGCGCCCCACTGTTGGGTGAGAAGTGTAACTGTTTTCCTGGGGAGAGTGTGGAAAAACCACAACAAGTCTACGTTTGAGGTGATAAATGTAATGTTTACTCTGACTAAGATACGTTGTATTAATGGGCGCCAAGACCTCAACACTATGTTGAAATCTAAATTTATATTTAACAACACCTAGCTCTGGCAGAACACCTTTAAGAATCTTCACACTCAGATCGTGGTATGATTTGATCATTAACCCAACTAACTACTGAACCCTTTATCCTCTGATGGATAAATGATTCGATGTTTTATTTCTACAATTAATTAATATTTCCACCAGCGTCATGAAATAGCCAGACGAAGATGAGGAAACTTCAAGCATTTGTTGGAGACAGTGGGAACATACCTGCAGATGTTTGACAAAAGGCTAAATACTTTAGCATTGTGAAAAGAAAGACCCTAGCAATGTTTCAAAAAGACAGGAGGTGGCTGCCTCAGAATAGATGGGACGCGTGGTGAGACACGCTTATGGCATGTTCATTGTACTATTCGCGCCTAGAAAAAATATAATGCAGTAACGTGAGTGGCTGCTGGTACTACTGGACACTCCTACGAGGCCGAGGTCTGATAAAAACCGCGAACATATTGAAAAAGTGGAACCAATGGGAGATGAATGCTTACGAACGCGCCAAGTCTAGCTTGGGCACGCGATAGCTAGCATTAACGCGGGAGATCGGCTAGACAACATCTCTACGATCTATTCTAGAATTAATGGGCATATTCTTGACCTGCGCAATTTTACGAGTTCAGTGATATTTGTTTCATTCCTGTACCACTATTATTTTGAGAAATTTTTATATAATTCCCCCCCCCCCCCATCGATACCTAGGGCCAGTTCATTTATAAGTGGCGTGAAGAGCCAAGAATTATTATCACAATTTGTGCGTCTGAGGACGTAGACTTACTACATTGTGTGTGTCGGGAGACACAGGTTACTATTACATTTTTTGCGTCTGAAGACACAGGTTATTATTACATTTTGCGCGTCTGAGGACGTAGGCACTTGTACTTTGCGTGTCATGAGGACAGAGATTTTTATTAATACAAATGTGTGTTAAATTCAGTGTGATAGATAGTCACAGTACTATTTTGTAGGGACAGTATCTTCGACAATTCGCCAACAGACTGTTCTGGGGAAATAAGTACCTAAAACGGTGAATTTAATAGGCAGATATCGAGTGTGTAATAATCTATAACTTTTTGCATCAGCACGAGAGATGACATCGCTTGTCCTGGAAGAAGTTTGGAACTGTCAACACTCCGTCGAGATGTTTGAGACGAGCTAAGCAGCATTAAGTAGGGAGATGGCAGCAGATGTCCGTTGACGGTGACTGGCCGAGGATGAGTTCTGAATAATATTCTTATTATCTGACAAATTAACTTATGGTATATGGGACATATTTTGTTTGTAAATATCTTGCTTGTGTTGATTAACGTAGTGTATTTAGTTTTGGTCTGACACACCTTTTGCATGGAAACAGCTCGCACATATTTTATCAGCCGTAAGTTCTTGTTTGTTTGTTTGTTTTAACTAACATGGCTATTTGGACGACCGTGTTCGCATATGTTTACGTAATGCGGTTAAGAAGCGTCTCTCGGAGATATGTTGTGTTTCAGAAGTAGGACTGAATTAATAGAATCATACAGTAGATTGGAGGGTAAATTAATCTTTGTAATGTTTATTATTGATCAGATTCAGTGAGTTTATTGCCGTTGGAGCAATGTGTGTTGTGGCGAAGAGCAGTCAGCTCTCTCGTAGGTTTTATTAGTCTTAAATAGATTGTGAGATTCTGATTCAACCGACCTGTGTGAAAAATGTTATGTCATTCCCAGCAGTGTGTGTGTGCGTATTTTATTGGTCATTACAAGCGGGAATTTCAGCGTAGACTGATTTCTGTCAGCTTGGTGCCAAGTCCATATGGTTACCTTGCGAGGACATATGTGGCTATATTGATTAATGTCTTACCATATGTTTATGTGGTTGAGATTTGTTGCTGTTGATTCTACGAGATAACGGGACAGTTGGTCAAGTTATTTTTACACACTGGAGTTGGACGATGACAAGAGTTGTGGTAGGGGGAAGCTGTTTTCACAAGGCGGGCTGAAAAGATTGCATCAAGGTCATTAGTGGAGTGCTTGTTGGTTCCGTAAAATTACTTGAAATACAGAATAAGAACTGATCAATGGTAAAAATTGTTTAAATAAATGGGAGTTGCCTACGAATCACTATGATCTCCGAAGCGTTAACTTAACGTGCATTTTTGTTCATATAAGGTAATCTCAGCCGGTGAGGCTTTTGTTGTTGTTGGTTTCATTCCATGTTTATGTTCCGTATTAGTGACCCATGCAGTCACGTGCGATGCTGTCTTTTCCTTGTTTGTGTATTGAGCAATTGGCCGTGTTGGCAGCTCATTTGTCAGATGCGTCATCGCACTGAAGGAGGGTCTCGAGGGAGATTCCTGTAAATATTAGATTTTAGATTGTGTGTCAGCATTAATGTTTAAGGGTTTTTATTAGTGTTGTGTCCCATATCCGTAAACGTTGATTTACGAGATGATTGTTCGTAAGCATCGTGACTGTTACCCGATGTAAACGAACAGTCATCCAAGTACTCATTTCTCGTAGTTAGTCATTACGCGTACATAAAATCCCAATGCAAGTTAGTGGAACTTGGATCCACATTTTATGAGGGGGAGATCCGTCTGACTCCTCAACGTTGATAGATATTTCTGTCATGGGAAGATTCAGGGAGGAATATTATTATTGTTGTTGTCTATATTCATTTTTTTGCACAAATAGTCTTTAAATTATGTTATTATTTTACGTCTTGTCACTTCCTTTCTTAATTATAGTTTTAATCCTATGGCCCTTGCCTCGGTAGAGCATTTTGTTTGGCGAACGTAAACATCACACTATGAACTGAGCGTGACCCCTTGATCAAGATTCTTGCATATAAACACTGCAATACTAAAGGGTCCACTATTGTATCAGGAGAAGGAATTTGGTCTATATCTAATGCTACCTACTGAAAGCAAAGATTGCATAGTATAAGAAATGAATTTATTATATAAAAAACAAGTAGTGGCAATTTTAAAAATAATAATAATAAATTTAAATTGGAGCGTAACGATTTGAATTTACCACTAGAGATTTACGTGAAAACGGAGTCGGATGAATTACTGATTTTACTATTATTCCCAAGCTAAGAAGTTACTGAAATACTGAATATGAAACAATGAAGCGAGAGATTATGTAGTTCTGAGTCATTCGCGCTTACCATTGGAAATTGCCATAGCATTTCCCTCGTACTTGATGTTCTTTAAGAGAGCTTCCAACAGCCTTCTGGACGTCGCCATCTTCTTCGTCAGTTGTGGAGATTGTTGTAGAAATGTAAAGTTATGGTCCGATCACACCGGAACCAACCAAACGAGCAACCACATCGGTCAAGTTTTACAATGTTAATAGTCGTCCCTTCTCGGCGCGCAAATAATATATGCACTCGTCGAATCCCCTCTCCGGAGCCGTCTCCATGTCACCCGGTCTCCTATGATTGGCTCAGACACCTCGCGATACTCCCGACATAAGGGTCAATATACTCAACGCGACGATGTCGATTTCCGGTCCAGGCCATTTCGCCTTTCCTTGATACAGCCAGCTGGAAGTGCCCCACGGCTTTCGTCACGCTTCTCGACAAGAACATACCTGTAGCTGAATTCCCAATGACTCATCTCTCTCACAATAAACTCTAACTGACAAAATCCGTTGAATTCCGTAATCATATAATTTTCCGCGATAATGTTGTTCGTAATAATTCGCTTGATAGTGTTTTCTATAACATCGAGAACCTATCTGTATACTTATAATCTTATAAAAAACTCTCCAAAAATACCTTAATAATAATAATAATTTACATGAAACATATCTTGGCTTAACAAGTTGCCGCGTAAATAAACATTGAATGGCTTCCTACTGACTTATGTCAGTGGCGTAAAATACCCTCGAAAAACACGTTACATAAGTTAAATGAAAAATGAAACGTACTTTCTGGCACTCTTACATGATACGTTATGAAACAATTAACTAGGACATGTCATAACAAAAACAAGATGTTCAGTAAAGAACATATAGCCTACTTTCTCTTAAATGCAAGGGTATAGTTATACCTCTTTGTCTTTTTCATGAAGTATAATTGAATGTTGGTTGTAGTAGCTTGTTGAAATACAACGTGCTATAAAGATATTATACTTTGATTGAAGGCTCATCTCAATTATACATACTCACACTTATACAGCCATTACAATAACACAGGTTATCAGACAAAATTCAACACTCACCCAAGTACATGGGGCTAAATGACCATGATGTCCATGCATCTCAAATGAAACAACAACAGATTCCTACCCAAATCCTTCCTCGTGTAAAAGTACGCACACTAGTAAGCCTACAGACATCACAGTGACACAGGTAATCAGACAACTTCTACACTCACCCAAGTACACGGGGCTACGAGACCATGATGCTGCAAAACCCCTAAAGAATCAAACAAAAACAACAACAACAACAATAGACTCTACCACGTATCAAGGACTACGAATTTTAATCGTTGTAGTCCAGTGTTGAAGTATGTGGTGTTATAAGTATAAGTATATATGTTATTTTTGAATGCAAATACACATTATATATGCTTAACATTATAACGTATGAGTAATTATAAATCAATAAATACAAAAAAAAAACGATGTAAAAATATTTGAACCTGCTGGGATTTGATCCACGAATTTCCAGACTATGAGTCCAGGTCGCCAACAGTACGCCAAACATGCCGCACACCAATGCGTGGTTAACAACTGGTTTAGTATAACTCCACAATATTTTGCCATGCAATAAACGATTTCATTGGCGTTTTCTGCCGTTTCTTTAAATCATTTGATGCTAAATATGTATTATTTTCTACAGTACATTCCTAAAAGGTCGCCTCCGTAGCGTAGCGGTCAGCATGGTTAGCTGCCGCCCCGGAGGTCCTGGGTTCGATTCCCGGCTCTGCCACGAAATTTGAAAAGTGGTACGAGGACTGGAACGGGGTCTACTCAGCCTCGGGTGGCCCAAATGAGTAGAGGGGTTTCGATTCCCCCTCAGCCATCCTCGAAGTGGTTTTCCGTGGTTTCCCACTTCGTCTTCGGGCAAATGCCGGAATGGTACCTTCTTCAAGGCCACGGCCGCCTCCTTCCCTCTTCCTTGCCTATCCATCCTCACCATCCCTTACCTTCCCTCATGAGGCCCCTGTTCGCTTTGCAGGTGAGGCCGCCTGGGCGAGGTGCCAATCCCACCTCACCAGTTGTATCCCTTCCGATTCGATGTTCCCAGCTCTAGGACACTGCCCGTAGGGCGGTAGTGGTGAGTTCCCTCGCTGAGTCCGTGGGTTCCACCAACCTGGAGGGTAAACGACTAAAAAAAACATTCCTAAAAGATATGAACTTACGGTGTTAAGGAAATATATGGATTTACGAGCAAACAATGGCGGCCATTTAACCCAGCGGGATGACACGAACAAGCACGATATGGCACGGTCAGCCTGAACTGTTGGTCAATACTGCGGTTACATATTCTATTTTAAAATACTCGTATCCTACCGGTCATCTCCTTGATGACAGTCTAAACCTCCCTGTGTACGATGGTCGTATGTGGTAAGGCCAGGCCTTGTTGAATCGTAAGTTACGGTTTGGCTATAAAACTTGCATGATTCATACATCCGCCATCTTGAAACGATTTGGCTGATGACCTTGTAGTGTGGTCACAAGACGCTTCCCACATGGAGGTACAGTATGTTGTTGCAAAATTTGGTAGAGATCAGATGATTAGGTTAGTCGTAATTTGATTTAGGCTTTGAACATTTGGGTGACCCCCATTACGTTTCCGTCAAGATGGTGGCGATATAAAACATGGCACTGAGGTTCCCTTTGCTAATGCAACCTCTGTACCAAATTTCGTTAAATTCGGTTTCACCGTGTTTGAATTGATACGGGGGGACAGACATACCAAATACCACACACACACACACACATACTCACACACACACACACACACACACACACACACACACACACACACACACACTGAGAGACACACACTTTTTGGCCCTGTGTAGATCTCATCAGTCTACTTTAATTTAAGCAAAAATCGAAAGTAGGCTTAAAATAGGAATCCTGCCTATAATGTCATGGTTTAAGAAATATTTAGGCTTCGTATAACTAAATCTGATAAGTCCACAGTTACAGAAGTTTTAATAAATAACCACCGATGGCATGGACTCACATATTACTTCCTGGCAGCCCGGAGTTTGAAATGAAGACCCCATCCTTCCTTCCATCATACTGGCTGCGGTTATAGGCTTCGTTCTGGGTCCCCATCCATCTTTCCTCCTTCAGTGAATGGTTTAAGGCTCCTTCCCTTAGGTAGGATACAGATCAGCTTGTGGCACACCATGTTCTTGGTAAGAGGTACTGGATTCGACCTCATGGTGTAATAACGAAGCACAGAATTTAAATAAAAATGTGTTCTCTAACTAGACCTCACTGCTTCTGAACTTGGCAGTTCATTTAGTAAAATGACAATGCACTTCTGCCTGGCACAGATTCTAATGGGTGCTGTTTAGCACTCGGATGCAAAAATTACTGGCAACTCCGCCGTGAAACAAAATCACAAGTTCTCCCGTCTTTTGTGCAAAAATAAATCGGTAAAGCAAGTTAAAAAATGCACTGTTTGTGAATTGAGTGGTCCACAAAATTATGTTCGTTCTAATGTATGTCTACCCCTTTTTATTCCCGTTTTTCCAACGGGGTCGGGGATGAGATGCGATGGAATTCTTTGTGGCGATGGTTTTTACGGCCGGATGCCCTTCCTGACGCCAACCTCTGGAGAGGAGTTAATGAGAGATGAAATGAATGATGGTGAATGAAACTGGGCAAGGATGTGGAAGGAATCGGCCGTGGCCTGTCAGAAGGTACCGTCCCAGCATTTGCCTGGTGTTGAAAATGGGGAAACCACGGAAAACCATTTCAAGGACGGCCAACGGTGGGGCTTGAACCCACGCGTCTACCGAGTCAGCAGAGAGCTTGGCCCCATGACCTAATGCTGCGCTTTAGCCAGCGTAGCCACTGCTGTCGGTATGTTCGTTCTAATATTCAGACCAATTGATATTGTGCTACCACGGCACACGTTCTTTCACACGTAAATTTCCGTTTACCAAAACTTTCAATTTTTCACTGGCCAATCAAATTATCAGTTCATCATGCTCTACACGTAATTAACAGTTCGGATATCACTTCGCTTACGACCGAGGCGTAATTCTCACACAATGATTAACACAGTCCCTTTTATATTATTTTGTATTCAACGTTTCGAAGCGTGGACTCGTCTGACCAGCTCACGGCCTGCTGGCAAGGTAGAACTGACCAAAAGAAAAAATGGCTGCCGACATTGTGGACTGGAAGGGTCTCACTGACGTCATACATTCGGGTAATCGGAGTCGTTCAGAATCTTTCTGCTGGTTCCCCCGGCGGTAAGGTACTTTTTTTTTACGATTTTACTTTCTCAAATATGAGACTCCGGTCTCAATATTATCCAATGAATATATTCCCACATTACTTGGCATTCTAATAGTCTCATACGAGAAGCCTACATATTTTACCAACGTAATGACTATATGAGAGTAAACATTACCCGCAGCTGCCATCTTGAAATTATAAAATATAAAAATAAATAACTCTCAACATATATTACCTACTGTGAGTAAAGTAAATTAGTGATAATATAGGCCCCTACATTTGGCCTTGCATAGCCAAGGCAAAAGAGATAGATGCCACACATTCAAGATGGCAGCTGGCGTGCTACTAGAACATTAAAATCGACAACTCGGAATGTAATTGCGTAATTAAGACAAATTTGGCACGATACGAGTATCATATCGAAATTTAGAAATAAAAAGAACCATAAATTCAAGATGGCAGCTAGGCGTACTAATAAAATGAACAAATTAGTAACTCAGGAAACGATTCCACAATTAAGGCAAAACTTGGTATAAGAGGAGTATTAAATAAGAGTCTTCAATAGAGTTAGCAATAAATTTATCACACGGAATATAGCGCACAGCAGCCATCCTGTAATTGTAATAATTCAAAATGAGACAGTCAGTCTGAAAGACTGCACTTTATATATTTTAAATACTACAAATGCTAGAAAGGCTGGAGGCTTCGAGCGAGCACGCGGTACTATGACGTCACACACCTCAGTGCATTCTCGGTACATTTCGTGACGTTGCCGTAACGTAACGCCAGAGCTCACAAGTGAACTC
Organism: Meconema thalassinum; assembly: GCA_946902985.2. NCBI lineage: Eukaryota > Metazoa > Arthropoda > Insecta > Orthoptera > Tettigoniidae > Meconema > Meconema thalassinum. The sequence continues at coordinate 689,415,818 of OX336389.2, read as the reverse complement.
AGTACACATGCACCAAGCGGTACTATGACGTCACACACCTCAGTGCATTCTCGGTACATTTCGTGACGTTGCCGTAACGTAACGACGAAGTCGACTAGATCATTTAAAATGATAAAATAAATAACAATATTTTCTAGAGTCACAATAACGAAAATTAGTGATAAGGTAGAAACTTATAGCCTACGTACTCTTAATACGAGACGTAGCAATAAAGAAGCACCATACGAAAGGATTTTGTAGAAATACGCTATAAGATTAACACGTGTGGCGGCCTCCTTAAAATATAGAATAAGATAATAAATAACTCATAAGTATTTGTGAGCTACAATAACGAAAGGTAATGAAAATCCACAGCCTGCTTCCAGTCTCCGACCGGGTCAGGAATGGAATGAATGAAGCCCCCATCTAGCGGCGAGGATATGAACTGTGCCGGCTGCCGAGGCCTGACGCACTCCTCTGGGGCAATGATTAAATGAATGACAGATGAAATGAAATGATAGTGGAGAGTGTTGCTGGAATGAAATTTTGACAGGGAAAACCAGAGTACCCGGAGAAAAACCTGTCTGCCTCCGTTTTGTCCAGCACAGATCTCACATGGACTGACCGGGATTTGAACCACGGACCCAGCGGTGAGAGGCCGGCGTGCTGCCGCCTAAGCCACGGAGGCTAACGAAAGGTAATATTAATGTAAATCTTTGTAAGAGACTTCTTATGACCAAATCAAAACAGCAACATTTACTGTGGCGGTTGGGAGTATTTTTTAACTTCAATATCATTTTCTCACGATGTAGGCCTAATAGGACAATTAACTCGACATTTGGTGAGAGAAGAAAAGGACCTCGCTAGCATTACTAATAAGAATATCCAACTGGTTATAGTGTGCAGTGGTCATCTCAAAAGTATGGAATACAACAATAAATATATATTGAAAATACAATATCTGAAATTAGTATTAAAGTAGAACCGTGTATGGGCTTCGTATGCCCAATGAAAAAGAACAGCATAGCTATATATTCAAGATGGTGGCTGAACGTACTGTTAAAACTTCAAAATCAATAACTCAAGTTCCAACTACGCAATTAGCAGGAAACTTTCTAAAGGAGAGGAGTATCATCCAAGAGACCTCGCTAGCATTAGTCGTAACACTATCACACTCCACATAGCACGCAGCCGCGATCTTGAGTATGTAAGATATTAATATCGATAATCCACTATTTATTACAGTTACAAGGACGAAACGCTGCAAGTACAGTATGTAGTCTCACGTAAGAGGCTTTCTCTGCAGATGGCACAGGATCCATGATTCTATGCGTTTAAGATGGTTGATGGACGTACTTTTGTAATATTAGAATGAATTCGTCTGGATGCAAGAGTGGAATTAAAACGAAACTTAGTAAATGAGGTGTTTTAGATAGGGTAAAATTCTTAACGTTCATCACCAGAACTACATGATAAGTACAAATAGCTAGCTTATAACCACACCCACACACTTAAGTGAAAGTAGACTATATGTTTATTTTCATTAAATGGCATTATGTTACTCAATCATGTTCATCACAGTTCCCAAAATGGTCTGGATTCTGCCTGATCTCTTCTGTATGTTTATTCTATCTGATAATCTATCAACTCCAACACCTTTTTTTTAATGAATTCTTGTCTTTTTGACTAAAGCATTTCCAATCTTGATTGCTCTGAGACCAACCATTCTGCATAGCAGTAGAAAACACAGCCACCTTTCACTTATTTAAAAAACTTACCTTTGGAGAACCAAGAATCGCTCCGAGAATTTCGTAGACCATTCATTCCCAATATAAAAAAACAACATGCCCAAGAATTTGTATATTATAATTAAGATAAACACCATATACTGTGCTGTACGTAATGTCGCCGTGAACTTGCCTTTGGTAATTTGTTGTTGATTCATTTAGGGGCTTTGCGACATGTAGCCCCATATAATTGGGTGTGTGTGGAATATGTCTGATAACCTGTCTTATTGTTATCGCTGTATTAGTGTGTGTATTTGTAATTCAGATGAGGATTGGAGTAGAAGTGGGAAACCAAATTTGCCTCACGAGGCTGAGTGAACCCCGTTCCAGCACTCAGACCAAAATTAAATTTCTTGGCAGAGCTGGGAATCGAACCCGGGCCAACAGCGCTGGCCACTGCGCAACAAGACTAATTTACTACCAAATGTTTCTGCAATAATTTTGCTGTTATTAAAAATAAGCATTTAGATTTATGAGTTGTCAGCTGAAAATTAGAGCTGACGAAGATTTAACTATGGATGTAATTGCAAGCATACCCCATCCGCCAAGCATTCCAAGGCCGATTAACTTTCCCGTCGTTTATACTCGGAATAACGCTTGCACCTATGCCGTAAAACTCACTTCAGCGCTAGCTACGGAGATAACTTTAGCCGATGATCATACAACTGGACCTAAACCGTCACACATGGCCACAGAGATCAGTTGTGTCTGCTGACAAAGTGTGTTCAGTTCCCAGACACCATCCCTGCGACGGTAGAGGAATGATCCCTTGCAGAGTCCGTGGGTGACGCCGAGCTGGAAGGATAAGCGATTTAAAAAAGAAAACAGAAAAAGGATTGGCGTTCAGCTGTTTTTGTAAAGTGTTTGACAACGTAATCCGACGAATAGCAATTAGTTAGTAAAGAAAAGGAAGGAAGCTTGTAGTTTTACATGACATTCAATCATGCGATCATGAGCCACAGGACCACCTTTTTACGTGGAATCCGAACCACAGGACACGGCGTTTCACTTCGAAAATCTCACATGTATTGACCGGGAATCGAACCCGGTCCACCTTGGTGAGAGGCCAACAGCTTGACCGCTGTGCAGTTAGAGAGTAATTATTCAAATCCTACTGTATTTTGTTATGGTATTGGAGAATTTCAGTGTATTTGTGAATAGAAATTTCTTTACTCGGTTCAATTTTTAGGCTATACCAAGCAAGTTTGTTTTATATATTTTGTATAGGCCGTATTACATCATCATATCCTACTGTTTAGAAACAGCCCTCTCGTTAAAAGAGTTTTCTTGTGGTTTGACCACAGCACAGCACAGCACGACGCGACGTGGCGCGGCGTCCTCGTTACACCCCCAGTTCACCTCGCTACCAATCACCGTGCAACTCGAGACAGGACAACACAGGTATACGATATCAGGAAATAATGATGCTTCCCGGTCCTTACAAGTGGCCTTGCAGACAAGATTGGAGCGACTCCTGTTACATGCCTCAAAAATAATAAAGCCACATTATTGTCAACTCAAGAGACGGAGAGTTATGTTTCAGCGCTGAGACGGACTTGAACGCTATTGAGTTTCCGCTGCCCATTGAGTTTCCTAAACCGGGGAACCAAAGTAGAATATGAAGTGGAACTAAAAAGGAACGACATTATATGGTCTCCTTACCAGATCTTTTGGAATAAACATATAGTGTGAAATCTTAGTCATCCCATGTCAAAGTGGAATTGGTAATAAACACCTTTCAGTTTACCTCAGTGTTCCCACCCCTACACCTGTTAGCAACGAACACCACTATAAATACACCAGCCAGTGGGCGTCAAAGTTAGACACACTGTAATATGGAGTAAACACTGATAATAATATGGTGAAGGATTCATTTCAATTGCTCCATTTAAACAAAGAATGAAACAAACAAATATGAAGAAAGAAAGAAAGAAAGAAAGAAAGAAAGGAAGAAAGAAATAGATAAATAATAGTACATTATGTAACGAGCCTATAATGGCAATAATTAAGACACGAGTATGTTTATAAAACGAGCGTAGCGAGTTTTATAATTTCCATACAAGTGTCTTAATTACCATTATAGGCGAGTTGTTTACGGCTGTTTATGTTCGACGATAATTATAACTATTTTATGTTCGAACATAAATATTCATAAACATCTGTCGAGATTTCACCAGTTTTATGTACTGAACAGAGCGCATGGGACGAAGAGAATGCCTTGTATTTGACTATGGCCTCCTGGAATACCTCACTATAACACTCGCCACGTGGTGAAATTTAAAATAGGGGGCCATGGAAGTGCTCGCAGGTGCGATGCTATCCTCACCTAATTGGTCACACAACTGTTTCTTGAGCTCTGATTGGTGGGAGAAACTGTATCATAATGAAAACTTGTACTATAATGAGCCTCATTATAGTACAGTTTTCTGACATATAATATTTACATTTCGCCAGGGTCGAACATAAATAAATAAATTACTCGTTCCTAATTCCAACTTCCAACTGAAGTAGGATATGAAACGGAACTAAAAAGGAACGACATTATTATGATCATAATATGCATCATAGACACTGTAGAATATCGATGAACCCCGCGGCGTAGCCGTGCGCGTTATTCGGCGCACCTTATTGCAAGTTCCCGGGCACCTACCCCATCATAGACGCTAATAATCACAATTACCCACAATACTTCCAATACTACAGAAACAATGGTTATCAGACAAATCCAATACACGCCCAGCACATGGGGCTAAATGACCACGATGTCCAAGCCCCTCAATTGAAACAACAACAAAATGCGTATTGTTATTTGTTGTTACCCCTACTGTTGTTTAATTCAATTCGTAATTACCAAGTCCGACCGCCTAGTCACAGTTAAATTAACCCCAGTCACCAGTCTCAAGTGGGCTACTTTCCGTTGCCCCTGCCACACAACTTGTCAACAACGGGTACGATACGATAGAATACGTCATTGATCAGATGTATTTTTCCCATCTACCACTGTGGATAGTCACGTGCCACGAATCGTGAGCCATTAACGCGGTAAATCGCTGCAAGCATGAGGCATACACTATTTTATTTTGACTTGACGGTGCTTCACGGCAATGGATTGTCAAACACGTTGTGCTATATCGTCGCTAAACTACAGTAGCAATAATAGCTTGTATCTGACAATGTTCTTTCTTTCCATCATTTTCTTGATGATTAGTCATGAATTCCTGCCATATGATGATATGCAGACAAACAGAACGATTTCCGTTAAGTTCATTTTCATGATGAGGCTACATGTGATGGAAAATGAACTGTACTAGGTATAGCCTAAATATTGTACCGTAGGAACGTATATTTACATACAGTTAAGCATTCATAGAGAGCAATGTACAATGTACTTTATAGTGATATATACAGTAGGAAATATGAACATGGCGTAACTTGCTTTGCTTTGTTGGACAGTAGGCCTATATCACATATGACTGAGGGCCGTGACCAGTCTTCAAGAACAGAAAAGTAAATAATATGAGGGAAGATTGTTGTTGAATTGTTATTGGTTCTTTAGGAGCTTTGCAACATCGTGGTCATGTACTTGGGAGTGGGTAAACGTTTTCTGATAACCTGTAGCACTGTGATGTCTGAATTAGTGTGTATATTTGTAATTGACGTTTGCTGAGTGAACCCCGTTCCAGCCCTCAGACCAGAATTTAATTTCTTGGAAGAGTCGGTAATCGAACCCGGGTCTCCACGGTTACAGCCAAGAATGATAGCCAATACGCAACGAAGAGAACGCGCGGTATAAAGTTCCCAAAGATTTACGTCATGTAGGGCCTAGTTGTTGATTCATTTAGGGGCTTTGCGACATCGTAGTCATGTTGCCCCGTGTATTTGGGTGTGTGTCGAATGTGCCTGATAAGCTGTGTCGATGTGTGCACTTTTAATTCAGGCTAGGATTGAGAAGGAGGTGACCGTGGCCTTAAGTTGGGGACTATCCCGAAATTTGCCTGGAGTAGAAGTGAGAAACCACGGAAAACCACTTCTACGATGTCTGAGGTGAAAATCGAACCCGCCTCTTCTCAGTTTTACCTGATGAGGCTGAGTGTACCCCGTTCCAACCCTTAGATCAGAATTAAATTTCTTGGCTGAGTCGGGAATCTAACCGAGGGCCTTTGGATATGGAGTCTCAATACGTACGCTGAGCAATCTTGCAGCTGTTCTTCTCCCACCAAGCCAACCACGATCGATTCCCGGACAATGCATGTGGGATTTTCGAGGTGAAATATTATGGCCAATGATTGAGATTCCACGTGAAAAGGAAGTCCAGTGTCTTAAGAGTGCTATATTAACGGGTACGTTTATGTACAAGCTTCCTTTCCTTTTAAAAGTTGACAACACTGATGATACCAGTTTCGATGAAATTAAATAAGTGCAATAAGACCACTCCAAGAAGTGAGTTAAGCCGAAGAAGTCTGGTTTTCTAAAACTCGGTGTGGCTATTAGCGAGGAATGCTGGCCATGAGGTATGTGTTCTGTAATAATCACTCACGCATCGAATAGCGCATAGCACACACGATCTGCATTCCGTCCTTTGAAGCGGGTGTGATAGGCTAATCCTGTACATGTAGGCCGAGATATTGGTTACGTGTGGCATTGTGCTACACGTTCATTAGCGACAGTTGGTGGTCAACATGCCACAGTGTGTACCTGAGAGAGCGCTGATTGCCTAGCCTGGAGGCATAGCGTAAACAACTCGGATCAGAGTCTTGGAGGGGTGCCTCAACTACACTATTTGTCCTGGGTAAACTAATAGACATCTAATATCTGGTCCGAGGTGTAACTTAGCCGCCACGAGGCCGCAAAGCGATCAACTGCGCTAGGAAAAGTAAATTCAATTGCCAAGTTTCTTCATACTAACATGGGAACTTAAACAGAACATTTTCAGAAAAGAAAAAGGAAAATTTGATAATTGTATCACAGTTACCATTAGGGGAGTATCCAGTAGTTCCGCCAAGAGGTTACTCAGGTAGGCTATATAATATAACTAGCAACCCGCCCTGGCTTCGCCTGGGAACAGTTATGAAGGCAAGGTGATAGGCTACTTTTAACCGAGGTCTTATAAGATTTCCTTGTATACGACATTAGTCGTTTTCCCTCCAGCAGTGAACACGAAAGGATTTCGGTTTGATGCAACACACGATAGAGCCACGTAAAGCTGTCCATGAGAAAAGAATTCTCCACTGAGATCAACTCCAGTCACGCTAAGTGTCTGACCCTGTGCTTTGTTTATAGTCATGCCAAAGCAGACTCTTACTGGGAATTGCACTCGTTTGAAATGATAAGGCAAATCTGAAGGAATCATATGGATTCTGGGTACTAAGACCGTTTCTCCTGTACCACAGCTAGTTAAGATAGTTGCTTCAATGAAACAGTTTTTCAAAGTTTTCACTGCCAGCCGCGTCCCATTGCATAACTTTGGTGGGTGTAAATTACGTAGCAATATAATAGGCAGTCCCACTTTTAAAATAAATTTGTGTGGTGGCAATCCAGAAGGAAGTAAAGAATTTAGGAATTCTGTAGGGTAATGAACAGCTTCTTCACTATCGACTACTGCGTCTACAGAGTAATATACTTGAGCCTGGGCAGTGAATTTGGAGAACACCAAGTCATTAATTTTCACAACTTGTTCGTTTGTCGGCGATAATATTGCTCTTTCTTTAAACCATGAATGAGAATTGTTAGATAGGTCATGGATTTGAGGATAAACGCTATCAATCAATTCTTGAATGCTGCTTACTAAAACACAGACATTGTGATTGAGGGTAATTTTCCCGTCAATGACTGGTAAATCTCCATTTCCGACTCTAAGTAACAAATTAGCAAACAGACTATTATCTTCTGAAGATAAGAGTACTCTCATGTTAGTTTTGAGTGCCAATTTTGTTATATCCAGCCAGATGTAAGATCTTGTTAATGAAGCGTTCACTTCGTCGGCTCTCGTTCCTCTGGTATCAACTGGTAAGATTTGTCGAAAATGTCCGGCGAACAAAACTGTGCAGCCACCCATAGGTGTGTTCCGATTCCTTAGATCACGCAAGGTCCTGTCAACAGCTTCAACGGAAGTTTTGTGCGACATTGTAGCCTCATCCCATACAGCTAAAGAACAATTTTGGATTATACTGGCAGTGCTACTTTGTTTTGAAATAGTACATACGCTTCCATCATTACTGATGACTTTCAAAGGAAGTTTAAATGTTGCATGTGCTGTTCTTCCCCCTTCCAAAAGTGTGGCTGCAATTCCAGATGATGCGACGTCAAAAACAATATTACCACCAGACATCACTTTGGCGAGCAACAAATTATTCAAGAACGTTTTGCCTGTGCCTCCAGGGGCATCGAGAAAAATATCTTACCTTCCTTCTTAGTGATGCTAGATATGATGGTGTCATAAGCTTGTTTCTGATCGTGGTTCATACGGTGTTCTTCTTGAGCAACGGTTCGAAGGAGCCGAGGACGAAGTCTTTCTTTCTCTTGTGACAATCGATAAATTATTTGTTGCTCTGTTTCATTGTTACGTGATAAGCGCTTTTTATTTCGATGTCAATGAACTATGGCCTATATCCGTTTTACACCTCGGCATGATGGCTTAAAGTCATTGACTGAATATTAAGTACCGGTATAGCGAATTCTTGTCAGACGTAATTTAAGAATGGCAAGGTGCATGAAACACAAATCCCCCTTCCGTCCAATCTTAAATTGACTGTGAATTATGCGTTACGAAAAGTTCACAGGCGAAATTAAGAAAAGCCGAGTTGCATTTCTAGGGGAATGGCGAGGTGCATGAAACACAAATTCTCCCTTCCGTCCAATCTTAACTTAACTGTGTATTTTGCGGAACGGAAAGTTCACAGGCGAAATGAAGAGTTGCACTTCCAGGGAATGGCGAGGTGCATGAAACACAAATCTCCCTTCAGTCCATTCTTGACTGTGTATTTTGCGGAACGAAAAGTTCACAGGCGAAATGAAGAAATGCCTAGTTGCACTTCCAGGGAATGGCGTGGTGCATGAAACACAAATCCCCTTCCGTCCAATCTTAACTTGACTGTGTATTTTGCGGAACGGAAAGTTCACAGGCGAAATGAAGAAAAGCCGAGTTGCACTTCCAGGGAAACTCTAAACACACCCACCCTTCTCTGAAGTCTTAACTCAACACGAATCAACGGTTTGCTGCTGGCTGTATCTGGGGAAATAGGTTCGCCCGCTAGTTTGGCTGTAACAGGGGTGATAGACTCGCCCTTGGATAGCTCGTAAACTGTCGCCTCATTATTTGAATGGACATGATTTGAAGAAATGAAAACGAAGAAACACTTATAGTGTGCGATGTACTGAAGATAGAGATATGCTCTCACGGAATTTATTGTAGAACTTTTCATGCTGAACAATTCTTACACTCATAGTATTTAGATATTTTTAACGGTTTTCCCAGCGTAAACTTACAAAGCGCTCGGACGCCAGGTTTTATTTTCGACTTTTTCACTGAAATTGTTACTGATCGGCTTCCTTTGATCATAAATAAATTATTTTCTACAGAAATCATCCTTGAGATATCCTTTACAGATTGGTGAAAACCGCATCAAAATCCATCCGGAAGTTCTCGAGATTACCCGTGACATCCAAGAATCGGACACTTTGTTTTATACTAAGTAGAGATACTATGTACACACATCAAAAAAAGTTTTGCATCACCTCGGTTCCCAGATCTCCGGCATATAGACGTTGACTGTGTATATTGTATCCAAGATACAGTCCCTTTGACTGTTCATAGATGTCACTAAAACTGCTCAAAGATGTAAACAACCATGCATGAGCAGGGCCTATTAGACGGAGGGGGTACGACAGCCGATCAGTTCCAGTCATTCCACCAGGACGAAGGTACGCTGCTCATGTTGTCTGTAGTTCTACCATGCCTAGAAGGTCAATACCGCATTTCGATCGCGTCCGCATTGTTACTTTGTGTCAAGAAGGGCTCTCAACAAGGGAAGTTTCCAGGCGTCTCAGAGTGAACCAAAGCGATGTTGTTCGGACATGGAGGAGGTACAGAGATACAGGAACTGTCGATGACAGGCCTCGCTCAGGCCGCCCAAGGGCTACTACTGTAGTGGATGACCGCTACTTACGGATTGCCGCTTGGAGGAACCCTGACAGCAATGCCACCATGTTGAATAATGCGTTTCGTTCAGCCACAGGACGTCGTGTTTCAACTCAAACTGTGCGCAATAGGCTGCATGATGCGCAACTTCACTCCCGACGTCCATGGCGAGGTCCAGCTTTGCAACCCCGACACCATGCAGCGCGGTACAGATGGGCCCAACAACATGCTGAATGGACCCCACGGAATTGGCATCACGTTCTCTTCACCGATGAGTGTCGCATATGCCTTCAACCAGACAATCGTCGGAGACGTGTTTGGAGGCACCCTGGTCAGGCTGAACGTCTTAGACACACTGTCCAGCGAGTGCAGCAAGGTGGTGGTTCCCTGATGTTTTGGGGTGGCATTATGTGGGGCCGACGTACGCCACTGGTGGTCATGGAAGGCTCCGAAACGGCTTTACGATACCTGAATGACATCCTCCGACCCATAGTGCAACCATATCGGCAGAATATTGGAGAGGCATTTGTCTTCATGGACGACAATTCTCGACCTCATCGTGCACATCTTGTGAATGCGTTCCTTCAAGATAACGACATCGCTCGACTACAGTGGCCAGCATGTTCGCCAGACATGAACCCTATCGAACATGCCTGGGATATGTTGAAAAGGGCTGTTTATGGACGTCTTGACCCACCAACCACTCTGAGAGATTTATGCCGAATTGTCGTTGAGGAGTGGGACAATTTGGACCAACAGTGTCTTGATGAACTTGTGGATAGTATGCCACGGCGAATACAGGCATGCATCAATGCAAGAGGACGTGCTACTGGGTATTAGAGGTAGTGGTGTGTACTGCAATCTGGACCACAAATGCTGAAAGTCTAGCTGTATGATGGTACAACATGCAATGTGTGGGTCTCATGAGCAATAAAACGAGCTGAAATGTTGTTTGTGTTGATCTCTATTCCCTTTGTATTTAACGGTTCCGGAACTCTTGGAACCGAGGTGATGCAAAACTTTTTTTGATGTGTGTATAATACCGGTATTTCTTTCTTCGGCTTTTCCCAATTAATTAGGGTCGCCGGAGCCAACCAGGCCCATTTTGGTTTTCGCAGGGGATTTAAAACCGGATGCCCTTCCCGACGCCACGTGATTTTTCAGGTGAAAATTCAACCCCGCCGTCACCGGGATTCGAACCCCGGCTGTCCGGGTGAAAGACGAGCAGCTAAGCCACTGCGCCATCACGCTCCCCTAAAATAATATAATATATTATAATAAAATATAACAATTATTATTATTATTATTATTATTATATTTCCTATTATTTTACATAGATTGCCCTACATTTGATAGCACGGAATGTGACAAATGCCTCACATTAGAATAAATATTACAATTATGAATATATGAAAATAGAATACAATAAATAATGGAAAAAATACAAAAATTATAAAATAATTATGTACATTACAGCTCAGTGTGAACTGTTCGACACTTTCTGCAAGCTTGTATTTAATATGATTATAATAGGGTAAACAATTGACTGTCAAATCGTTGAAAATTAACTTACTTTATACGCAAGAATCAATTGAAATGTAAAGCATGCGCTCAGATATAGCTCTACAGTACTTGTATCTACAGACAAACGAACACTGCTATCAATAACTTGTGAATGCATTAGCAACACAAATAATTCAAGATGCTATTAATCATAATGAATATGCACGTGTTGATAATAATCATGACATATCTGATAATAAGAACATAACAATCCATAAATACATAAACATTGACCACATATGCGTCCGTACTACACAACTAATGACTCCAGAACTGAACTCTTAGATCTCTACATCGCATATGCAGGTCTATGGTCTGAGAATAAAAACAACCAGAATCAACAACCTAATGCAAATTTCGATACTAAAATGAACTTCGCTAAAGAATCACCTTATAATGGAAAGGCCCAATGACATAACCTATGTAATAACATTCATAATGAACAACGACCCTCTTCCATTTTTGCGACATTTAGTGAAAAACACTCTACGGTATTATGAAACTGTGCCGAAATATTTCTGCAAAAAGAAAAAAAAAGAAACAAACAAAAAATAACCTTCTTTGACAAGTTAGTAGGTTTTGTTTGTATTTGAAAGAATATTCAATTTTCCGGACTTTGGGGAACAAGGAAACAGCTTCCGATCGACGACGGATTGTGCGCCCCACTACATATAGTGTTTTATCCAGAATAAAGTAGGCAACTAGGCGAATGGTGTGAGAAACTAACATCGTGATCCAGTCGGGTTTGTTTGATCATTTTAACTGCACACAAATCTTTGAAAATTAATTTTTCGACAGTCGGTGGGTCACCATCAACTGCATTGGTCTTGAAATACTCCTTGCTCGGTGATTTTTTTAATAAACGAAGATGCAGAGACTTTTGTCTGGACATTGGTTTCCAGACTTGAAGCCAGCAGCCCGGGCAAGCCGAAACTACGACTGCTTTAAAAATGGTATTAAACTGCAAAAGCGTATCTAAATACCAGTGGAACATTTTAAGCTGTATATGGTATATTTCAGAAGATTCCTCTTTGCGCTACTCTTGATCAATATCCCCACAATCTTGAGAACGGCCTTCACACTCGAATTATAATCGCTTTGAACGGAACAAATTTACCTACGTTTCTGTATAATCATGACGAAAATATTGCAAAAACCATTTATATTTGTGCTTGATTTGATATGTCATAAAACACTTTAGGGGAGCCTACAGTGAAAATACCAGGTGTTATAGATACAGTTGAGCTTATTTCCCCTCCTCGGAAACATTTAATGGCAAACAGGGGCCACATGACTTGGTGATTACTGGAGTTTCATAAATCATCGTCGTGTAAATTAGTTATCCTCTGTCAATATTAGGTTAGGTCTGGAATATCCGCCATATGACACTCCTGACCTAGCCTACACTACAATGGACTACAGTTTAATTTCATTTATATAGCCTAATACATACTTACTGTATGTTGTAAGATATCCACAGTTATACGTGTTTTATAAATGCAATGATTTGATTCTCCTAAGGAAAATGCACTAATTTGAACGATTTTCAGTTTACAATAAACGCATATGTACGATACTTTTCCTGATCGAGTGGGCAATTTTGTCCCATTTATACGATATTTACAACAAAAGACTTCACGTAAGAAAGGTAAGGTTAGCTGTGACGTAAAACAAAGTTCAATTACAGTGGACTTACTGTATTTACTACTGGGAGCTGGTTCTGTACATCACCACAGTATGTCTTCAGATTGTGGCCTTGCGATGACTATGTTAGCAAGTCAGTAACTGAAATGAGTCGTTCAGTTGCAAAACTCGTTTAATCCACTTGTGAATAAGAATCATTTTCATGAGAAACGTTTCTCTGGACTTTTGCCACACGTATCTTTTGTGTTTGTTGTTTTCTACTTTTTGCTTTGTGTTTTTGGTTTTTGGTCTTGTGTTTGCTTTGTGCTTTTGCTTTTGAATTTTACTTTTGGGTTTTCTTTCTTGGTTTTGTGTTTGTTTTCTGGTTTTGCTCTTTTTGAATTTTGCTTTTTGCATTGTGTTTCTTGTTTTTTGTTTTTTGCTTTTGCATTTGTTTTCGAATTTTGCTTTTTGCTTCGTATTTTTTGTTTTGTGTTTGTTTTCTGGAAAATCAAAATAAAACAAAACAAAATAAAATAAAACAAAATTAACTAATCAAAATCAAAATAAATCAAAGTAAAATGTTTATAACAAAAAATAAAAATATAAAATAAAACAAAACAAAAACAAAACAAACGATTAAACAAAACATTTCAAAACAAAATAAAACGAAATAAAATAAAACGAAACAAAATAAACAAAACAAATTCAATAAAACAAAACAAAATAAAACAAAATTAAATGAAGTAAAGTAACATAAAATAAAATAAAAAACATAAAATAATTAAATAAATAGTTTTACGGCATAATCCTTATTCACAAGTGGATTAAACGAGTTTTGCATCAGGCGATTTCTCCGCAGAGAGTTGTGAGTGAATACGGATGCAATACAGAATATTCCAAGTTCCAGCTAAGTTTACTTAACCTTGTTCAACTAGTGTATTTTAGCAATTACTACTTTTAACTAATTAACCAAATTATAATCAGTTAATTGGGAACGTTAAATATGTTGTTTTGTTTGAGGGACTTGCACATCGTGGTCATTTAGCCCCGTGAATTGTGTGTGTGTGTGTGTGTGTAATTTGTGTGATAACCTGTGTTATTGTGATGGCTGTACTGGTGTGTGTATTTGTAAAATGGTGATAGTATTTGGAAGGAGGTGGCCGTGGCCTTAAGGAAGGAACCATCCCAGTATTTGAGTGGAGTAGAAGTGGGATACCACGGAAAACCACTTCTAGCAAGGCTGAGGAGGGAATCGAACCCACATCTTCTCAGTTTTGCCTCACTAGTCTGAGTGGACCACGTTTCAGCCCTCAAACCAGAATAAAATTTCTTGGCAGAGCCGGGAATCAAACCAAGAGCTCCGTGGCGACAGCCAAGTACGCTAGCCGCTACTCCAGGAAGTAGACAGAACGTTAAATAGAAACGGGCATTAACTAAGTAGTGTTGACAACATTCATATCTGAAGCTCGTTACAATAGTTCGTAGTCTAATAAATTACAGTGCTGACATTCTGAAACAACTTCAACAACAACACGACATTTAGAGAAGTGCTATAGACCAATTGAGCAATAGCCTACTATCTGTAAATAGGTTTGACACGTTCCACATGTTAGAAAACTTTTGTAATTTAATATTGCCAATATATTTGTACATAAAAGTAAACATATCTGCCGTACTAAGCCTAGGTGACCTGATTTAATGATGATCGTGGAACGATGGAAACATGTTATCCAATTAATCCCCACTCTTGTAATATGTCTTTGAGGCTAGGGTGTTATAATATCTGTTAGTTAGTTAGTTATTGAGCTTTTAAAGGGCGGAACTGCGAGGTCATCTGCCCTCTCTGCCTACTATAATTAGGCACAATCGTGTTCACCGACCGAAAAGCATTCTATTATAATAGATTACTAGGCTACACTGAAATATGGCTTCTAATACTTCAATGTAAAAGGTCTTAACACTCCTACAGTCTTATTATAATAAATAATTAATAATATCATAATTATAAAACAATAACAATAAAACATTATTCACATAGGTAATTCACATATTTTTACATTTTAATTTTCCTTTCCAGTTTATTTAATTACTTTCTTTCCTCTTCTTTAACCTAATAATTTAGAGACACTCGTTCATGTAATGTGTAATAACTTCGTAATATACAGTAATACAGGGTGGCGCAGAGAAACGGGAAATTTTGAAGTTGTTGTTGGTATACCTGTGCGTCTCGTAGGAGTGGGGGACAGAAGTCATGACGCCAAGTAGTAACGGACATTTAGTTGAGATGGAGCAGTGGAGTGGTGCGGAGCGCGCAGTCGCTGTGAGAGCGTACTACAAAAATGGCGACAGTGCAACAGCTGCACAACGAGTGTTCCGACGCCATTATGATATTCCTCCCCGCGGTCGAGTTCCTTCTTCACATGCCATATCAACATGGGTTCGGAATTTTGAAGAGACTGGTTCGGCCTTAAAGAAGAAACCTCGTGGGCGTGTAGTGACTGTTCGAATCCCAGAAAACGTTGAAGCAGTGCGAGTCGCAGTGGAAAGGAGTCCGCGTCGTTCTGTACGAAAAATCGCCTCATCATTGCAACTTGGCCGTCGGAGCGTGCAAAGAATATTGCACGGCCTCCACTTTCATCCTTACAAGCTTCAGATTGTTCAAGCTCTAAAACCAAATGACGGTGAGTTACGCTTGCAGTTTTGTGAACAGCTACTGACTAAAATCAATGAAGACGCAAACTTCATTGAAAATGTTTGGATGTCTGATGAGGCCCACTTTCATTTAAATGGACATGTCAATAAGCAGAACATGCGTTACTGGGCTCACAGAAATCCCGCTGAACTTCATCAACGTCCGTTACACAGCCCCAAAGTTACTGTATGGTGTGCAGTGTCTTGTCGTGGGGTGATTGGACCTTACTTTTTTGAAGATGAAAATGGTTCCACTGTAACTGTCACATCTCAACGTTACATTCAAATGCTGGAGACATTTCTTGCTCCACGGCTTCATGCTTTTCCAGATATTGACATTCAGCAAACCTGGTTTCAACAAGATGGAGCCACCCCACACACTGCCAGGCTGTCAATGGTTGCATTGAGACGTTTGTTTGGAGAGCGCATAATTGCAAGGAACGCTAACATCGCTTGGCCTCCACGGTCTCCAGACCTTTCAGTATGCGACTTCTTTCTATGGGGACATCTAAAGAGAGTTGTGTACCAGACTAGGCCAAGAAATCTTATTGAACTCAAGACTCAGATTGAAGAACACGTCGCCAACCGATTGAATGAATGTGTTAGAAATAATGGACAGCACTTAAATGATGTGATTTTTAAAAAGTGATTTTTAACTTAACGAGTATTGTAATTTCCACTCTTGCCTTACACATTTTCAGCATTAAAAAATTTTGTTTTCAATTAATTGGTTAATTATGATTATTTCAAAATTTCCCGTTTCTCTGCGCCACCCTGTATATCCAACAGATAATCAGCATAGTTTCTCCGGCGATTATCGGGATGTATTACCAATGTAGGCTATATACTTAATGATCAATTACATTTATCATTATTATTATTATTATTATTATTATTATAGATTCCTAGGTCATTTGGGGATCAATATTGTTGGCTGGATAACGTTCACTTTCAGCTGATGGTTAGCCTGACAGATGCCTGCCGGGCAGGTATTTAATATCTCTTTCTTCAACATCCTTGTGTAACACGGAGAATGTTTGCGATATAAGGATGAGAGGGATGACAAACACAGTCGTTTATTTCTCTGGAGCTTGTATTCCCCCACTCCTGAATCTGTCTCTGCCCACGTATATCTGTCATCACCAATCTCTTGTTGTGTTCCAGGAAATTAATTCTAAAGGAACTGGTCGCTTTCCGGTATTACGTTACTCTCTACGCAAGGATTTTGTGACAGCTGACTCAGATATTAATGGAGTTAGGAACACTAATAATAGAAAAATAGTAACAATACGTGTGTGTCTACTCCTTATTATTCCCGTCTCTACGGAGTCGGGGATGAGGTGAGATGAGCTTCTATGTGGCGAATGCTTTCCACGTCACTGCTTCAGACCACAACACTCGGTCTTTCTAGGACGACTCCATTGTGAGCAATAAAATAATATTTTATCTTGTAGTTGAATCAGGGCCCATGAGGAAAAAACTGGTTGCAATGTTTCTCCTCAAAAGGACCGAAGTAAACATATTGGGTGAAACAAGAGTTTCAGTATCAAACCACTCCGGGAGAAATCGGATCATATTGTAATTCCTGTCTTGGTTCACGATCTACTGCTGCGATAATGTCTGAACATAACGAATATGAAACACAGTGAAGGGATACAATAGTTTATGTTGCTCTTGTTCCTTCGTGGTCATACAGCCCCGTGTATCTTGGGCATGTGTGGAATTTGTGTGATAACAGGTGTTGTTGTGAAGGCTGCACTGGTGTGAGTATTTGCGAATTGGCGATAGGATTGGGAAGGAGGCGCCGCGCCACGCCGTAGCCATAAGTTAGGAACCTTCCCAGTATTTGCCTTGAGCAGAAGTGGGGAAACCGCGGAATACCACTTCCAAGGTGGGAAATCAAATCCTCTCTTCTCAGTTTTGCTTCACGAAGATGAGTGTACCCCATTCTAGCCCTCACACCAGAATTTAAATTTCTTGACAGGGCCGGGAATCGAACCCGGACCTCCGGGACGACAGCTAAGGACGCTAGCCACTACACCCCGAAGTGGACACAGGAGCTTCTATTCGTGTTGCAATAATAATAATAATGTTATTGGTTTTACGTCCCTTTTAACTACACTGGCTTTTAGAGACGCCGGGGTGCCGGAATTTTGCCCCGAAGGGGGTCTTTAACGTGCCAGTAAATGTACTGACACGGCTCCCTCGCATTTGCGCACCCTCAAATGCCACCTGACTGCGCCAGGTTTCGAACCTGCAACCTTGGGCTCAGCAAGCGAGAACGTTACCCCTGAGCCACACAGCCAGACTATTCGTGTTGCAAGTGTAGCAATCTTCTTGGATTTGAAACCGAAAATGAACTGTTCGTTATATTGCAATTTTCGACGTGATGTTTGCAACTCATTAGGTAGGCTACTTCATTAGATCCCTACAGTACTTGTCCCCATAACTGAGTGCTGGCGATGATTCATTCCCACCTGAAAGAAAGGTTCATTTTATTGTAGCATTTTGTTAACTTTCAGCTAGCGCTTTCTAAGACTCCTGTCTCAAAAATCCTGGGATCGAATCCCAACTTTGTTATTTTATTCAAGTTTGAGGGTTGAAAAGGGGAGCACTCAGCCTCCCTAGGATAAGTTAGAAGAGGTGGCTTACCGTGGTTTCCCACTTCTACTGCAGACAGATGCCAAGAGGGCAACTAAATTAAGACCACAGCCATCACTTTCCCAATCCGAGCACCAATTAAGTGAATAGCACAGCAACACAGGTTATCAGTAACAAAACACACATAGTAAGAGCACGATATCTTGTGTTCCTGAATGGAACAACCAAACCAAGAACGGCTACTATTACTACTACTACTACTCTGCAGTACCCAACTCCTCCATTACGTTAATTTAATACAGGGTCACCGGGTGAGTTAGCCGTGGTCGTTACGGCGTGCTGCAGGCAGTCGCTCACATCCGGAAGGCGAGGAGGTTCGAATCACCCCGCTGGCAACCTTGAAGATGGTCTTATGTGGTTTCCCATCTTCCTTCCAGGCAAATGCCGGGGTTGGTCCCTAACTATAGGCCACAGCCGCTACCTTCCAATTCCTAGTCCTTACAGTCACACTTTCCTCCCCAGACAACACTCCACACGCGACGGTGCTTGTAGCTCACCCCATGGGTGTCCGCATAGAAGCAGCTACAAACTCTGGTGAGCCGAACATATCCTCGGACACTCCCGGCACTAAAAGCCATACGCTAAGAAATAAAAGAATACAGGGTCATCGAAAAACTATGCCTAGATTTTAAATCATTGCTATAAAAACTATTAGAGATAATGCAATGGTTTTAGCCTTAAAATGCGTGGAAAAGATAACATTTTATCTTAGTAACTTTCAATAATAATAGTGTTAAGGCCTATTGGTTTTATGTCCCTTTCAACTACAGTTGCTTTTAGAGACGCCGGGGTACCGGAATTTTGCCCCGAAGGGATCTTTAACGTAAATCTACTGACACGGCTCCCTCTCATTTGTGCACCCTCAAGTGCCAGCTGACTGCGCCGGGATACGAACCTGCAACCTAGGGTACAGCAGGTGTGAACGTTACCGCTGAGTCACGCAGCCAGTCGAAAGTAATCAGTTTCAGTGTGAGCTCTATTTGTTGCTCTGCAGACGTGCGGCAAGTGTGTCGCGCGAAGGTAGTGAGGCAGAGCTGTCCAGTCTGTTGTCCGATATCTTCTATTTGAGCGAACACAAACTGTTCAAGCATGTCGTAGTAAATTAGGCTCGTAAATGTTTTCTGAGCGAAAAAGGAAGGTCCAATAACTTAGTCATGAGGTAACCCCCACCACAAATTGACACACATTAGAGGTCTGCAGAGCAACAAGCGAACAAACGGAGCCCACATTGAAACTTACTAAGGTATGAAATAAAATGTGAGGGGCCGATATCCTAGATGTTAGGACCCTTAAAACATCATCGAAATAAAATGTTAACTTTTCCACGCGTCGCCTCCGTAGCGTAGCGGTCAGCATGGTTAGCTGCCGCCCCGGAGGTCCTGGGTTCGATTCCCGGCTCTGCCACGAAATTTGAAAAGTGGTACGAGGACTGGAACGGGGTCTACTCAGCCTCGGGTGGCCCAAATGAGTAGAGGGGTTTCGATTCCCCCTCAGCCATCCTCGATGTGGTTTTCCGTGGTTTCCCACTTCGTCTTCGGGCAAATGCCGGGATGGTACCTTCTTCAAGGCCACGGTCGCCTCCTTCCCTCTTCCTTGTCTATCCATCCTAACCATCCCTTACCTTCCCTCATGAGGCCCCTGTTCGCTTTGCAGGTGAGGCCGCCTGGGCGAGGTGCCAATCCCACCTCACCAGTTGTATCCCTTCCGATTCGATGTTCCCAGCTCTAGGACACTGCCCGTAGAGGCGGTAGTGGTGAGTTCCCTCGCTGAGTCCGTGGAGGGTAAACGACTAAAAAAAAAAAAAAAACTTTTCCACGTATTTTAAGGCCAAAACCATTACATTACCAGTAATAGTTTTGTATAGCAATTATTTAAAATCTAGGCATTATTTTTCGATTTATTTATTTAATCGTATTAGAAAACGTATAACAATGTGATATTTACACATATACACCAATAATTGTTACTATAAGTACAACATTTCTTTTGGCTAAACCTCAAAAGCAAAAAGCAAGAAAGCTTGTAATTTAACGTGACCGTTAATCTCGAGATCATGAGCCACAGGACCTCCTTTTTTCGTGGAATCCGAACCACAGGACATGGCATTTCACTTCGAAAATCTCACATGCATTGACCGGGAATCGAACCCGGACCTCCTTGGTGAGAGGCATACAGCTAGACCGCTGGGCCACCACGCCCCCCGGCTAAATCTCCAAAAATGAAATGTATATGTAAGGTGACCAGTATCTTGCCAATTCACATGCTTCTTTGGTGGCATCTCATAGATTCTGAGGAGAGCATGTCGTCGGGCATAACTTGCAGCTGAGGAGGTGATCCATTGTTTGCTCTTCACCGCGTTCGCATAGTGTGGAGTCGCATGCAAACCCCCACTTTTTCATGTTATATTTGGATCTGCCAACACCGGACCGCAACCTGTTTAGTGTCTTCCATGTCGACCAATTTTCCTCATGACCAGGAGGCAAGCTTTCAAATGGTACCATCCGTCCAGTAGTGCAGTTTGATCTGGAACGCCATGAATTTATTCTGAATTTCGAAGGTGGTTCAGTTAGGCTTCCTGTAGAACGAAGACAACATTTTCTTGATTTGCGCCTCGAAGTTGCTGGAAGATATCCATGCAAATTATGGGTCCTCTGGTTTAATGCCTTAGATTTATCTAGTCTGGCTGCAGGCTCACGACGAATAACCGGAGGTGAAATACCTGCTAGACAGTAAACTTTTTCAAGTTGTGTAGATCTCAAAGAACCTGTAATGATTCTGCAGGTCTCATTTAACGCAATATCCACTTGAGTAGCATACCTGGATCTGTACCAGATGGAACACACATATTCTGGAGCTGAGTAACATAAGGGCCATAGCTGAAGTTCTTAAGATGATAGGCTGCGTCCCCCATGTTGTACCAGATAATTTCCGAAGAATGCTGTTCCTTGGCGGGTAAAGCTGATTCCTGCACGTGGTGCTTCTGCATGGGTACTTATACTCTGTGAGCTGCCAGAATAGGATTGACAGTTCTCGCCTCGCCTTGTGGTCTGGGAACAAGGTTGCCCAACAGTTAAAATAACTAGCGATCACACTGTACAAGCTAGAGATACAGCTGCCAGGCACTGACGCACGTTGGCTAAGATATTGCAACGCAGAGTACTATGACATCAACTATGCGAACATGGATTGGTCAAGAGGCAGAGGGGTGATGACTGACGAGGAACTTCCGGCCAAATGTCAATCCTATTCAGGCAGCTCACAGAGTATAGAATCGATTTCCAACACTGAACTGAACGTCAGCATTCCAGAAACATAGCTTTTTCGATGACCCTGTATAATATAATATAATATAATATAATATAATATAATATAATATAATATAATATAATATAATATAATATAATATAATATAATATAATATAATATAATATAATATAATATAATATAATACAATACAATATAATATAATATAATATAATATAATATAATATAATATAATATAATATAATATAATATAATAACTCTGTGAGCCATGATATACCTAGGAGGTGGATTTACGTTTGCTTTTATCCTTGTTATTGTTGTTGTTGATTCATTTAGGGACATTGTGACATCGTGATCATGTAGTCCCATGTACTTGGTGTGTGAGGTGTCTAATAACCTGTGTCACTCTGATGGCCGTGGTAGTGTGTATTTGAAATCGAGGCCAGAATTTGATCCCAGACTGAAGTAGAAGTGTAAAACCGCTTCTAGGAGAGTTGAGGGGGGAATATAATCCATGTATTCTCAGTTTTGTCTCATGAGGCTGTGTTTCTTTGGTCAGCCTTGATTTATTGTATGTTTAATTGATTTGATTGGCTTATCTATAGTATCACTCATCACCATCAGTGTTATCCATATGAGAACATTTCCATTCGTGGCAAATATACAACGCTAAGTTTTACAGGAAAACAAAATACGCTAGCCACTACACCACGAGGTGTACACATTAGGTTCTATTCGTGTAGCAAGTGTATTATGTACTGTATTTCCCGGAGGCTGGGGTGGGATTCAAACCATCCTCTTCTTAGTTTTGCTTCACGAGCCCTCACACCTGAATTGAAATTTCTTGGCAGAGCCGGGAATCGAACCTGGACCTCCGGGGCGACAGTCAAGAACGCTAGCCGCTACACCGCGAGGTGTTCAGGGAGTAATGGTCGTAGCTATTATCATTAGGGTCTTGGTTTGGAATAGGTGACCTGGGAGAGTCACAGAATTCTCCAGAGATGAGCGTAGAATATCCCTGAATGACTGCCATCAGAGACTCGGCTACGTGTTAATGCTCGCCAACTGAGGTTCATAGATTGAAAAAATAAACAGCCACACTCGTGAAATATTCAAGCCATCCCCCTTACACAACGTCAACACCCGTCACTGCATTAATAATTATGAATCGTTCAGTGCTATTTTGAAAACATGGGTTGCAGTAGATGTTATGAGTCGATACCTGTAGTTAACATTCACTTGATAGCTTTATGCATTACCATTCAGCGTGTAATGTTCGAGAGAGGGGGGAGGTCTGCATTGATACTGTTATTGATATAGCAGAGCTAACGGGCGGACAACACCGCATGGCCAATTCATATCCATGTGATACCTGGGAGGAGGACTTATGTAAATGTATTGTGCTTTCATCCTTTACTGATCAAATGTTTAATTGATTCTTTTTATAGTCATATCTACAAAAGCCCTCATCATCATTCCTATCACCATGAAAGTAAGCATTCATGACTGTCGCCCCAGAGAACCGGGTTTGATTCACGGCTCTGCCTAGAAATTTTAATTCTGGTGTGACGGCTGGAACGGGGTACACTCAGCCTCGTTAGGCAAAACTGAGAATAGGAGCGTTCGATTCCCTCCTCAGTCATTCTGGAAGTGATTTTCTGTGGTTTCCCACTTCTATTCCTGGCAAATGCTGGGATGGTTCCTGCTACCCCTAGCATTGGACGGCACTGGCCAGCAGCACGTCGGCTTCTCGATAACCAACGCTTTGCTTACCAGAATGGGACGAGTACGGGAAACGTGGATGGGCCAACTTACCTGTATTCAGGGGTCCGGGTCACTTCCGCAGCAACATCACCTCCAGATGACATGTCCCAACAGAAGAGCTCCAAAGGAGTGGAAGGAAGATGGAGAAGGGGACAACACACACAGGCTATCGTACAAACATCCCCCAAAAAACCAACGGAACTGCCGTCGGTGAAATAATGCCACAACCAAAGATTTAAAAAAATATAATTAAGAATAAAAGGTTTAATATTGAAAATTTAAAATAAGAACTTCACCAGAGAAAGAACATGCATCAACCACCAATATTTTACAAGAAGGCCAGATAGCGCCTAACATGCTTGCTTGAAAAGCCAAGAAGAAAAAAAGACTTAATTAAAATTTAAAAAAAGGTAAAACAGCCCAAAGGTTAAAATAAATATTACATGCATAACATACTGAGAACGGGCTTGATGAATTGCAAGGAAATGCAATATCGATCCGGCATGCAGAAGTTCAGGCCATGCCAAAACAAAAGGAATAGAAAATTAAATTAAACTTAAAAAAAAAAAAATGGGATAGAAAATAAAAATAAATAAATGATATGCTCGTCGGCGAAACACACAAGGACATTTTACATCCGAAAACACAAAACTAACAACAACAAGATTACAATTTAAAAAAAAAAATATTGAGCTAACAGAAAACACGTATGCTTTGGAGACCCGCGCCAAATGGACTGACAACGAGACCACAATGCATCACGGTAAACAAAAGATATGGCCACACCAAAACCATGCCAGGTCGAAATTACGGCAAACAATTAATAAGATTAAATTTAAACATTAGTAGAAGGAAATGAACGGTGAAAAAAAAAACAATTACATCTAAAAACTATTAATGCAAGTCGTTTTAAAACTGGACGGATCATACATGGATTAAAAAAAGGGACAAACCCAAGCTTGCCAAAGGAAAATAAATAATAATTTAAACGTGAAATAAACTAGAAATGTGTCTCCAGGAGGTACGACGAAAAGATAACAAGGTTCAAATAAATCAGGACACGAAATTAAAACAGCAAAAAAAATTTAGGCCATTAAACAAATGAGGAACAGAAATAAAACATTACTATAAGAAGATATCGGAGCTCCATAAGATAAAATAATTAAATACATTAAATTTTAAAAAAAACGTACCTTACATCCTTCTCAGTGGAGACACAATAACAATAAAATAATTAACACATAATTTTACGTTATTACATGTACTTCACAAAAATGGTTAACACGCCGATGCCTCGTGTAGATACAAGCACTTGATCGCATCCAGTTGCGATTATCCTTGCACATTTCCTCTTCACGGCGGAACGATGAAAATTTACAGCCTGAAGAAAACAGGCAATTCCTTTTTCTTGAATGAGTATTCACATTTTGAAAAAGCTAGGGGCAATGCCCCCAGCGCAACGGATAGACACTCTTGGACCAGTCGTCGGCTTGTTGTTTTTTTCTCGACAGCTAAAGGACTCCACAAAAATGGCGGAGAATCGCTCGTCATTTATCGAACTGTCTTCATGTAAAAAAATATTGTCCAATCACGAAGTGACACATCAAAACAACAATGTCATTAATAAGTTCATAATTTGGCGGTATCATGAATGCACTAGCATTTGTTTGAAGCCGAAGAATGTGATTGTCTTTCAATTATGTCATGCGTATATAGAGTTTATAAGGCGAAGCCCACACCACCTATTGGGGAGAAACAGGAACTATTTGTATCTTTCCAAAGTCCGACTGCAGCTACCATCTTGTGGTGACAGGCGGTACTGAGCGACCAAGCGGACGATTCAAACTTCAAGAACAGCGTCCCTGATTAAATACATGTTTGAAATGGTAGAGACGTGCCCTTGCACGTATCAGTCTCCCTCCCTTAAGCGTGAACACCGTTCACGAATATGCCAAGGCATAGACAGTCCTCCTTAACTTGTCGATTCACCAGAGATGCTTCCCGAAGATAATGTTCACCAGTTAACTCCAATTGATGGATGAAACCGCATCGTTTTGGTTAGGAAGAATGCAGGGTCAGATTATCAGTGAAGGGATAATTGATCACCTCGCAAACCACTTAGTTAACAGCTTCACTGTGTCCAAAAACCTTCAGAAACGCAGTACACCAGCACCAGCAGTGCTTTCAGAGTCCGAGACACGTTAGGAAAATTTTCAACAAGTCCAATGTAGGTCGTTTTAGACGAAGTAGGATGAAGCAATGTGCAGGATATGATTCGACGCGTGGGCAGCCATTTACAAAAATAGAAGTTAATCTAGTTTCAAAAAAGGTTTACAGAATTTACAATTTCTTACTACATTTTACAAAGAGAAACAAGTTTGAATTTAAATGAAGAAAATTTTTGACCAAGCCCTAGATCCGGGCTTACAAGGTTTCATTAACTAGTTTACACTTTTTACAGATTCGGAGTACATTACAAGATTACATGAGTTAGACGACTATACATTTCGAAGGGACTACGGTAGAGGAATGACCACTACAATTCCCAAAGGGAACAGGAATACAAGGTTACCATGAGTTAGGTCACCCACCGAGCCCAACTTACATGTTAGCATTTCCTATGAAACATCAAAATTAGGTACTGTCCCCGTTTACCTGGATAGTAGGCTGTCAGATATCCGCCCCCTCAATCGGATTGCCAATTATCAATCGCACCGGCATAGCTACATCAATGAAAATGGCACTGACAGATACTATCGAGATAAGAGCACAGAAGTTCACAGGAAATCATTGTGGAACACACCAAAATAGACGGGGGTTCATACTTACCGTTACTTACCTCTTAATTATCTCGGGGTTTGAGTTGACAACAGGATCACTAAAGTCTGTTCACACAATAACCTCCACCATGACATTTAAAAATGAACCAAGACGAAGATGAGAACTTTGAACTGTACAAAAGCTTTATTTCTAATAAAGGGTATGATTTTACTAACACAACAAAATCAACGTGGCTATCAGTAGCCCAAGTCAATCTGACTACGTCCTCAGTAGGACTTGCAAAAATAATCATACAACATGATGTAAAACATTTTAGCTCCCAAGAGCTCCAAATAACGTAATATTCATAACACTATTGGATTGGAAAAGGACGTAAGGGTGTGACATATATAGAGCATTTGGTTTCCTTTTAATAAACATGAGAATGGTATTTATAGTCGCAAGGCCGGAGTGTGGACGACCTCACTCTCTGTGAACCAGATGTTGGCCCAGCTGCGAGCTACCTTCGAACCTGTTGCATACTGGTCAAATGCATTCCCTTCTCACATGCTAAGTTACGTAAGAGTATAGCTTGCTCTCTCAAACTTTTAACTGTCTACAAGACAACTCACATTATATTTACGCAAATCTTTCAAGTACTTTGCTCACATCCTATTGGATCATTATGTTAATTTCTTAAACTTGTTAACTTCAATCCAAATGTTTAATTAGCTCTTAAATGTTTATAACAAAATCACATAAATTATTTATAACAATTAGAAATTGTTTATAATGTTTGTCAAAGACAATAAAAATATTATAAGCACGTCTTTAACATCACTCTCGTTTCACATTATTTTCAAAAATATTTACAGCAATTATTTACAATATTAACATTTTAATTGTTTAAATTATTAATTTAATAAATACATTGACCACATGTTCATTCGGTTTGTAATTTTCATAATCGTGTTTAATATAATCGACCAATGAAGGTTAGTTATACATGTTAATGTCACAATCTGGTTTAATAAAGGTTTTAATAATGATTTGTGACGGCAACCTTCATTCAAAATCTTATCTCAAATTCTTTCAAAACTCGTGTTAATTATAACAGTAAATCACTTGATTTATTTTCAACGAACTATGACAATCTTACTCCAGCGGAAAATCCTTCGCTAACAAGTTAATGCACAAACTGCATTAAAAATATGCCCAAAATCATCATATATTAATCTATATGGTATTAAACTTCCACATAACTTACAAAACTTCCACAAATAATTCTTTAACATTTATTCCTGTGGGAACTTCCTTCATATTCAAGGGCATTATATCTCAGCGACTTTCAACACGCGCTGCACTAGCGATTATACATTCATAGTTCCACTTAAAAATTTTTATAATCATTAATTGTTTCAAAACTGTTTTTATATTTAACCTTCGTGGATTTCATTCATGAACCGAAATGAAGTCAAAACTTGCCAATCACAAACAAATTTAATAGTGAATACGCTTATATACGCCTGTCTGGTCTATCAAAATTTAAGATTAACATCTTAAAAGAAATGTAGTATAAAAATACTATCTTCAAATAAAGTGCGACTAAAATGCAAAGTAGTCGAATAGAATCCAATTAGACTGGGGAATGCAAACATCGTTATATAATTCTCTAATTGAGAAAAACTCCTAACAAAAGTACTTGACTTTAATGCATTCAAAAATTCATTATTAAAGTTACTCTTTCACAAAAGTGTCTATAATGCAATGTTCATTCATAACTGACGATAAATGTCTGTGTTGCAATCAATCCAAATAACGACTAGTATTTCCAAGATCGTCGACAATGTAAGAGATTTTAACGCTCTAAAATCATTTAAATGTTCTTCCTTCTTGATGATGACAGAAAATGGGTCAAAGTAATTAAACAGGGGTAGAATTACTTTAATAAAATGACTCGCTGTCTGAATTTAAATCTGCCATAAAAATCATTAACTTACAGTCAAATCGTGACTACAAAAATAATAATTACTGAAAATTCTAAATATCAGTCTCAACTGATCCAAAATCATTAACTATGCCCATGACAAAACAATGTCTTAATAAATCGTCGAAAAATGCAAAACTCATCAAGGTGTACTGAGAATAAGAATCTCAACAAGAAAATAGGGCAAAAACATGAGGATAAAAATATGGGAAAAATGGTTGCTCAAACATCATTAATAAACTCAAATACAATAAACGTTCACGACTACCTTATCTGCCGATTGACGTTCCAGAGGAAAATTCCCCAAAGAAGACTGCTGATGGATCCATTTCACCACGTTAAAGCTGAGCTCCATCCTCGAAATAGGAAATAGCACCCTCGGAGAATCGAACTGCTTCCTTCTCCGTGAATCGCTCTGCTCCTCGAAGACGAATAGACATCCTTCCGGCAATAATCTTCTTTGTGAGTCGGGATATCCCTGACCTCTCTTGAAAAATTCCCTGAAGTTCCAGTAGACAATCGCCATGAAGTTTTATAGAAATTTCCGAAGAAATTATTCATATTCAGAGTATGAAATTGTTTCTATGGCTGTTCGATGGTATTCAGCCTTTAATTAGGAAACATGGGTGTAGATGGTATTCACCGCATGTTCGCTTGTGTGGAATAGCAATTAGCGAAGTTCCATGTCGCTATCTTACTCCGTTGAAGTATGTCCCAATTGCAATAAGCCCTTAGCCTTCCATCTGCTCTTCGGTTGTAGTATTAGAAGAACAAACCGCCGTATTCAATTGCTCCATTATACCGTATTGTTCTGTAACCAAGCAATCTGAAGTCTTTCTATTCCACTCGCAGCGTCAGCCGTTGCGTTGATTCTGGCTATACACAAGTGCTTCTCTTGTGGCGAGATAATCACTTTTCTCAGTCGTATAAAACTGCTAATATCTTTCGAACTAATCGGTCGAAATTGTTCAGCTTTTCTCTATAACTGCATGTAGCACTGCACAATACAATTAGCTTATCGTAGACCGCTAACTGTTCGAAGCTAAACTTGTAGAAGCTTTCTAAGGTCCGTTTCAACTTCACCTAGTTTGACTTGGATCTCGTTAATATAGTGGCCTCGCCACGCGTTATAAAGACGATTCTTTTCACTGCTGTTCACTTCGACGTCTCACTATAATGAATGTATAAGAAAAGAACTTTCACAAATATACTTCGATGCTCTGAGAATGAGATCTCAGAATGATCAGAGAACGAAAGAGACTCCTCTCTTCTGCGCAAGCCCTTTTATTAACTTCACGAGGGGCGTTACCATCCCTTCCAAAGCGTGATACTGCGTCATCGCTAGAAGTTCCAACTTCGTTAATACATGACGGATTTTCAAAATTCAAAAACTGAAAATAAATTTCACCAAAATTCCAAATCAATGCTTTTACTGCAAATGGATTTCCACAATTCTGCATTCCAAAAGTAATAAAAATACCATAGTTTCAGCAATCTCCGTCTTCCTTTAAACTATCGTTCATTGGTTCATGCCTCTCCTCCAATAGCATAGTTTCTTCCTCAGCAGAATTCCTCGTTTCCTGCGACTGCGTCGTACATCTTGGAACATTCTCGACTAAATGCTGACGTCACTGAGAATCTCAGCTCGAGTAACCTGCTGGTATAACATTTACGTCATCCGTGCTTACGTCATGACTACCCACGTCATAACTATGACAGCCATAAAACTCATTATAATTTCAAATATAGCCACCGTGGTCTCCATATAATTCAATTACGGGGGCAGTACACTTTTACAATTTACCATTACAATGGGAACTCCCCAACATTTACATTTTGTATCCCACCAGAGTTTTCAAATCCAATTAAATTCAAAATTCCACAAGGAACAGAGGCTTGAAGGCTTCAATGAAGGTTAGGGATACTCTACATTATACAAAATCTGTTTTACAAAATTCACGGTAGCATTTCCTCATTAGAAACGTCTCCACCTCGTTTAATGTGTGACAGATGCACTCTAGAAATTTTGTTGGCCTTAGGGTTTCGAACAAGAAGAGTAACATGAGTCAAGAATGCCTCTACATAGCATGGGCCTTTAAAACGAGGGGTTAACTTGCTTGAGACAAGATTACTGACGCCCTTGGGCTCGAAATTGCGGACGTACACAACATTACCAATTTCCAAATCAGCTGGCTTGCGACAGGCATTGTGTCGCCTGGCAAGTTGGTCATGGGATACCTTAATATTCTCTCTAGCCTTGTCGAATTTCTCCCTCATATCCTCGGGCGTGAAACTGTCAGGAAGGAGATCGTGCAGGTTCCACAGGTTGGACAACGGACAATTGGCCATAAAGGAAAACATTAGCGAAAAAGGGGTAGCTTGCGTGCTCTCATGCACGGCGGTGTTGAAAGCAAAATTGAGCCAATGCAAATTAGAATCCCACTTGGAATGGTCGTCGTGGTGGAAAGCAATCAGAGCAGAACGGAGATTACGATTGACTCGCTCAGCAAGAGACGTGTTAGGAAAATAGGGAGTGGTGGTTACATGCGAAATAGCATAATCAAATAAGAATTGACGGAACTGATGAGATACAAAGCACTTGGCATTATCTGACACCAGATACTGACACGGCCCAAAAGACGAGAAGATGGAATTAAGACACTTTATGACGGAACTGGTCGTAGCCTGTCTGGTGGGGAAAATCCAACTAAATCGGGAGAAACCGTCAGTGCAAACAAGCGCAAATTGGTTTCCCCGACCAGAGCGAGGGAACGGTCCAACATGGTCGATAAAAAGCCTCTCCATGGGTCTAGATGCTGGTTCAGATGACAACAGGCCAACCTTAGTAGAAACAGGAGGTTTGCTAATATTGCATGCAGCACAATTCCTAATGAGCCTCCTGATGTCGCCATCCATACATTGCCAAATGAAAAACTGTCTGATTTTAGCTCGGGTCTTGAATACTCCTAGGTGGCCACCAACAGGAGATTCATGATAGTAACGAAAGATTTCCGGAATGAGGATTGACGGGAGCACAATTTTAGGTAGGCGGTCATGACGAGACGAACAACACAACACACCGTCCTTCAGAGAGTAGGGCTTGATCACTTCACCAGAATTGATTCGGTCAATAAGGCTAGACAAGGAGGGGTCTTCTTTCTGGAATCGTCTTACATCCTCAAACAGCACAGGGGAATTGCTAAGAACGGCATTGACACAATTTACAGCAGATACAAGGTTTACAGGTTCACATTCCTGAACATCTTCTTCAGCTGTTTCCTCGTACATGCGGCTTAAAGAATCAGCTACCGCATTTTCGGACCCACGAATATGTTGAACAGTGAACTGGAACGACAGAATCCTAGTTGCCCACCTAGCAATTCTACCAGTTTTGCGGGGTTTCCCTAAGACCCAGCTCAAGGCTTGGTTATCGGTCTCAAGGAGAAACTTAGTGTGCTCAAGATACATACGGAATTTTTCTAGAGCGAACAACACAGCTAAACCCTCAAGTTCGTAAATAGAATACTTCCTCTCTGCGTCCGTTAAGGTACGAGAAGCGTATGCAATGGGTTCCCTACCCAGATCAGATTCCTGCAGTAGGACACAACCAACACCACGACCAGACGCATCAGTCTGCACAATGAACTGCTTCCCAAAATCCGGAATAGCTAACACAGGGGCGTTAGAGAGCGCAAGCTTAAGATCTTCGAAGGCTGCTTGCTGAGAGGGACCCCACTCAAACTTCACAGCCTTTTTGCGTAATTGATTTAGAGGAGCAGCACGGTCGGCAAAGTTACTGATAAACTTACGGAAGAAGTTGACCATTCCAATGTAACGAGCAACACCCTTGGCGTTCTTGGGTGGTTTAAAATCTCTGATGGCCTGCGTGCGAGACTGGTCCACTGAGATACCAGATTCAGAAACAATATGTCCCAAGAAGGAAATTTTGGGCTTGGCAAAGGAAACCTTGGACAATTTGACGGTAAGTCCGGCGTCACGCAACCGATCAAGTACAATTTTCAGATGATCAACGTGTTCCTCGAAGGACTCGGAATAGATCACCACATCGTCAAGGTAGTGGTACACAAACTTGAATTTAATTTCTGAAAATACCTTGTCCAGAAGTCTGCTCAACACAGCGGCTCCGGTGGATAGTCCAAACGGGACACGGGCATACTCAAAGAGGTTCCAGTCAGTGGAAAAAGCAGTAACATGCCTGGATTCAGGAGAGAGGGGAATTTGGAAGTAGGAAGAATTTAAATCTAGGATCGTGAACACCTTCGCGTTGCGAAACCAACTAAAACATGTGTGAAGGTCGGGCAAAGGAATGGACTGCAAAACAACTTTTTGATTAAGAGCCCTATAGTCGACCACCGGCCGAAAACCACCGTTAGGTTTTGGCACAAGAAATACAGGGGATGAGTAGGCAGAGATAGAGGGTTGGATTACACCTTCTTCTAACATCTTATCGATAATCTTACGAAGTTCAGCCATCTTGGGCGGGGCAAGGCGATACGGGCTGGAACGCACCGGCACAGAATCGGTTAGCTCAATCTTGTACTCCATCAAATGGGTTACACCCAGCTTGTCAGTAAATACATCGCCATACTCCTGACATAACCTCTTAATGGCCTCCCTTTGAAGACTCGTTAAATTTTCCAGATCGAGATTCTCAATAGTCATAGGCTCAGTAACAGAATTGACAGCAGGAGAAGATAAAACCGGGTTAAAAGATAATTTACTCTGTGGATTAAACTTAAACCATAAGTTGCGAGCACCAAAATCAAGAAGCATACCAACGTGTGACATGAAATTAGCTCCAATGACCACAGCACAAGAAAGATTTCTGGCAACCAAAAATTTAAATTTCCAAGAAAAATTTAGAATATGAATTTTGACTGACATACTACCCAAAATATTTAAGTTTGAACAATTTGCCGAAATAAAAGATTCATTGTTAGGCTCTAACTCAGGAAATTTGCAAACACTCTTCATAGATAAAAACCAGTCCTCGGTTATAAAGGATGCGACACTACCAGAATCAAGCAACGCAGAAACGGGCTCGTCATTAACACAAACTTCAATAAACAGGGATACTCCTTTAGCCACAGGAGAAATTCCAAAATCATTACTCACTCTGACACGATTACAAGCAGGTGACGAGGACACCCGCACCACAGGATTCACACAACGTTTAGAATTAGGCTGACTTACCACGCCATTGCTCACCGCCAGGTTAGGTAGGCCAGCGACATAAGCAGAATTAGCACATGATGAATTAGCTTTCATAGAGTTATCAAGACTATCATTGGTAGGGCGACCAGAAACTTCACAGGGTTTTCCCAAATTCTTACACACAGAATATCCTTGGAAGTAACACCCGAATTGGTCTCCTCAACGTTCCGTCATTGGCGATACACAGCCTGGTTACTCGGACACACCTTCTTGACATGTCCCACTCCACCGCACGAGTGGCACTTAATGTTGGGTCGAGGACGAAACATAACCTTAGGTGGGGGACGAGACATCAAGGAAGGAGGGGGACAAGCCATCAAGGAAGGAGGAGGAACATTAGCTACACGAAGGGAATCTGCATGCTTCACAGCCATAGCCTCTATAACGACCTGTTTCAGCTCGACGAATGACGAAGGCCTGGTACACATAGTCATGTATGACCTATATTGAGGCGAAAACCCATTCACAATTGATGACACCAACTGTCGCTCGGTTAAAGGGGATGCAAAAACCTGGGCATACACCTTAATGTCGCTGACATAGTCGCTAAGGGACTCGTCCAGCCTTTGGACACGATAAAGGAACTTATGCTCGAGAGCACTTAGGGCGCTCGCAGGGACAAAAAACCACAACACTTCCCTAATAAACATGGCTAAGGACATGCGGAGGTGGATAGCTTCAACAAGCTTATCGCGCAGCATACCGGATGCAACAGGATACAAGAGTTGGAAAATCTGAACTTCCGACATCCCAAAAATCGAGGCATGGTTGCCCAACTCGACCACTTGCTTTAAAAATTGTACCACTTGGGTAACGTCATCAAGGTTGAAATGCCTTAACTTAGTTAAGAAACCAGAAATAGGATGAGGAATCGACCCATAATTAACGGTAGGTGAGAACGTAGCATTAGGAATAGAGACATTGTTACCAGGGTAGCCCGCTCGCACACCCTCTACAGGCGACAAAACATTAATATTACTAGAGAAAGAACTGGGATGCAATGGGTCGGCAGGACCCAGGAAATCACTAGATGACCTAACATGAGAAGAATGACCGTATGCAGGATTAAGTGGTATGGACGAGCCAGCGCCAGGCAACAGAGGGGCAGGCAAACTACTACTGGTAATCGATCCCAAAACCTCAGACCTAGTAAAGAGAGGTGACTCACGTTCAACCCCAGAAGAACTCTCCAAATTCACAAGGTTATCGCTTAAGTCAATTAAATTGAAAGCACTATTGTTGTCGGCCATTTTGGAAAACACAGAATGCAGACAACCAATATAGAAAGAAACACATTTTCAGGAATTACAAGGACAGTTTTCACTTTCACAACAGTACCACAACCAGCAATTACCATCACCAAAGATTACGCTGACACTCAAACACAGCCACCCTACTACACCAAATCATGCACCATGCTGTCCAGAACTGCTTGGCTCGAGAACAGGGAGCCAAATCACAAAAATAGGCACAAAACATCAGGCTACCAGCTTCCGACGGGGCTCCAGGATGCCTTCACACGCAGCATATAGGCTATCAGAACATTAAGAAATCCCATTTCCCATGCCAAGAACACATGTCAGACACTCACCGGGCTTCATCTTCAGTGGGGATGTTGCACACAAACAGGATAAAACTATAGCAGGAAACACCTCGCTTATAACAGGACACTTACATACAGCATATGGACATCCAGAGGCAACATGAAACACAATAAACGATAAGGATTAGCAAAACATAACATTAAGTGCACTTTCCTGACAAAATCCCACCAACAACTGACCCATCAGCATTAGAGGGGTCCATAAAACAGCCTGTGGGTACTGGGGAGGGGGTAGTTACGGAAGTGAACATGAGCGGGATCTGCTACCAAAATGCTACCCCTAGCATTGGACGGCACTGGCCAGCAGCACGTCGGCTTCTCGATAACCAACGCTTTGCTTACCAGAATGGGACGAGTACGGGAAACGTGGATGGGCCAACTTACCTGTATTCAGGGGTCCGGGTCACTTCCGCAGCAACATCACCTCCAGATGACATGTCCCAACAGAAGAGCTCCAAAGGAGTGGAAGGAAGATGGAGAAGGGGACAACACACACAGGCTATCGTACAAACATCCCCCAAAAAACCAACGGAACTGCCGTCGGTGAAATAATGCCACAACCAAAGATTTAAAAAAATATAATTAAGAATAAAAGGTTTAATATTGAAAATTTAAAATAAGAACTTCACCAGAGAAAGAACATGCATCAACCACCAATATTTTACAAGAAGGCCAGATAGCGCCTAACATGCTTGCTTGAAAAGCCAAGAAGAAAAAAAGACTTAATTAAAATTAAAAAAAAGGTAAAACAGCCCAAAGGTTAAAATAAATATTACATGCATAACATACTGAGAACGGGCTTGATGAATTGCAAGGAAATGCAATATCGATCCGGCATGCAGAAGTTCAGGCCATGCCAAAACAAAAGGAATAGAAAATTAAATTAAACTTAAAAAAAAAATTAAATGGGATAGAAAATAAAAAAAATAAATGATATGCTCGTCGGCGAAACACACAAGGACATTTTACATCCGAAAACACAAAACTAACAACAACAAGATTACAATTTAAACAAAATATATTGAGCTAACAGAAAACACGTATGCTTTGGAGACCCGCGCCAAATGGACTGACAACGAGACCACAATGCATCACGGTAAACAAAAGATATGGCCACACCAAAACCATGCCAGGTCGAAATTACGGCAAACAATTAATAAGATTAAATTTAAACATTAGTAGAAGGAAATGAACGGTGAAAAAAAAAACCAATTACATCTAAAAACTATTAATGCAAGTCGTTTTAAAACTGGACGGATCTTACATGGATTAAAAAAAAAGGGACAAACCCAAGCTTGCCAAAGGAAAATAAATAATAATTTAAACGTGAAATAAACTAGAAATGTGTCTCCAGGAGGTACGACGAAAAGATAACAAGGTTCAAATAAATCAGGACACGAAATTAAAACAGCAAAAAAAAATTTAGGCCATTAAACAAATGAGGAACAGAAATAAAACATTACTATAAGAAGATATCGGAGCTCCATAAGATAAAATAATTAAATACATAAAATTAAAAAAAAACGTACCTTACATCCTTCTCAGTGGAGACACAATAACAATAAAATAATTAACACATAATTTTACGTTATTACATGTACTTCACAAAAATGGCTAACACGCCGATGCCTCGTGTAGATACAAGCACTTGATCGCATCCAGTTGCGATTATCCTTGCACATTTCCTCTTCACGGCGGAACGATGAAAATTTACAGCCTGAAGAAAACAGGCAATTCCTTTTTCTTGAATGAGTATTCACATTTTGAAAAAGCTAGGGGCAATGCCCCCAGCGCAACGGATAGACACTCTTGGACCAGTCGTCGGCTTGTTGTTTTTTTCTCGACAGCTAAAGGACTCCACAAAAATGGCGGAGAATCGCTCGTCATTTATCGAACTGTCTTCATGTAAAAAAATATTGTCCAATCACGAAGTGACACATCAAAACAACAATGTCATTAATAAGTTCATAATTTGGCGGTATCATGAATGCACTAGCATTTGTTTGAAGCCGAAGAATGTGATTGTCTTTCAATTATGTCATGCGTATATAGAGTTTATAAGGCGAAGCCCACACCACCTATTGGGGAGAAACAGGAACTATTTGTATCTTTCCAAAGTCCGACTGCAGCTACCATCTTGTGGTGACAGGCGGTACTGAGCGACCAAGCGGACGATTCAAACTTCAAGAACAGCGTCCCTGATTAAATACATGTTTGAAATGGTAGAGACGTGCCCTTGCACGTATCAGTTCCGAACTTAAGACTACAGCCGCCTCCTTCCAAATCCCATCCCCAATTTACAAATATACACACACTAGTACAGCCATCACAATAACACAGGTTATCACACAAATTTCAAGCCCACCCACACACCCGAGTACACAGGGTTACATGACCATGATGTCGCAAAACCCAAAAACAAGCAAAAACAACCATGAGAGTAAACAGCCAAGATGTCCGTGTGTGGTGAGACTAACAGTTACCCTGAGAATTCGGCCGCTACTTGTTGTTGTTGTTGTTGTTTCATTTATGGGCTTTGACATCGTAATCATCAGGCCTTGGATTACTGTGGGTCAGTACTTGTGTGATGGTTTGTAATTTAGGGTAGGATTGGGAAGGAGGTAGCCATGGGGTTACCTCAGGAGCTATCTCGGAATCTCCATGGATAGAAGTGAGAAATGGCATAAAACCACTTCTAGGTTGGCCGAATCAGGAATCCAATCCACCCCTTCTCAGGTTTTCTTCACGAGACTAAGTGTGCCCCACTCCAGCCCTCAGACCAGAAAGCCCAGATTCGAACCCAGAGCTCAGGAATGGCAGCCACAAGGTGGTTACATAGGCTACACTTTCTAATATTGGTCTCCTTCGCTACTTGCAGTGAGTGGTGACTCCTACTGATTAGGGTTTAACGATGTCCCCATGGAGTTGTGTACTGTAGAACCTCTTCCTTTTCTACTCCAGGGAAATGCCAGGATAGTGCCTATCTACGGCCACCTTCTATCCAAATACTACCTCAATTACAAATACACTCGCTAGCATAGATATCACAGTGACACAGGTTATCAGCCAAATTCTACGCACACGCAAGTACATGGGGCTACATAACCGCCATGTAACATATCCCCTAAAGAATCAATAATAACAACAACAACAACTAGCTCGACGCTATTCGGAATGCCATGTTTCTAAGATATTTCGAAAGCATCCCTTCAACTCTCCTACTTGTTAACAGAATCAATATTATTGAGATACTGTTAATTTTATGTGGGGGGCATGGTGGCGCAGCGGTCAAGCTGTTGACCTCTCACCAAGGTGGATCGGGTTCGATTCCCGGTCAATGCATGTGAGATTTTCTAAGTGAAATGCCATGTTCTGTGATTCGGATTCCACGTAAAAAGGAGGTCCCGTGGCTCATGATCGCATGATTAACGGTCACGTAAAACTAAAAGCTTCCTTAGCTTTTAATTTTTGTCATTCCATTTCTGTACCGTTACATAGAATATACAATGGAGGTATTATGCAGTTTAAAACTATTGTCATTAAGATACGTTCAAATGAAGCATAGAGTGGTATCTACAATTGCTGGACAATATGCAGTAAACCACACGTATGACAATTTGAGGGAGTCTACCTTCAAGCACCTGCTCCTATGCCGAACAGGTTTATCATCCGCGAAGAAGGACGTTGGATGCTGCAGTAATTACTCTCACGGCCCAGATAACTCTACATGCGACCATCATGTGTCCATTGAGGAAGTTCCTTAAGGGTAAGTGTTTCACTACAAATGAAGCTGTGGAGCAGTTATTCCACCAACAACCAGCTCCCTTGTTCAGCGTTGGAACAGGGAGATCTGCAGACGTCCTCGAACAGTGGTCTGCAAGCTGTCATTGTTTTTGTTGTTGATTCTTAAGGAGGACATCGATGTCATGTAGCCCCGTGTAGCCTACTTGGGTGTGTGTAGACGTAGTCTGATA
The DNA here is from genome assembly GCA_946902985.2 of Meconema thalassinum. Taxonomy (NCBI): domain Eukaryota; kingdom Metazoa; phylum Arthropoda; class Insecta; order Orthoptera; family Tettigoniidae; genus Meconema; species Meconema thalassinum. The sequence continues at coordinate 689,376,787 of OX336389.2, read as the reverse complement.
ACCTGTGTCACTGTAATGTCTGTACTAGTGTGTGTATTTGTAATCGAGATAGGATTTAGGTAGGAAGCAGCCATGGCCTTACGGCAGGTACCATCCCGGCATTTGCCTGGACTATAAATGGGGAAACCATGGAAAACCACTTCCAAGGTGGCTGAGGAAGAAATCAAACACGCCTCTTCTCAGCTTTTCCTCACGAGGCTGAGTGCACCCCGTTCCAGCCCTCAGACAAGAATTACATTTCATGGCAGACATGGGAATCGAACCCGGTCCTCCACCAAGAATGCTATCCACTACGCAATGAGGTGAAACTGTGCATACTGTATGTATGGGATCGCCATGCCAGTATCAAACCCAATGATTCGAAACTCTCGCATTTAAGCTCCCTCAAATGCTTACCGAATATTTGTGATCCCACATACTTGGGATCAGCCGATCTGTTATTAATTAGAAGTAGGAGTGGGTATTGATGTACGGTAGTTTCAGTATATTGTCCTGGTGCAAGTATGATTTTCCTACACTTTCACGAAAGGCCCAGTATATACCCGCCGTACATAACTGCTTCGATCCCCACTTGAGCTTTACATCGCTGTGGATGGAGTGGCACTAGCGGAAAGACATGGCTGTAGTGTAATTAAGCGAATTCTGATATTTATAGATACCGTACATCTGTGTCTGTTTGCAACTAGTACATGGAATATTTTGTAAAAGGAATATGAGATCGCGACTTCGTATGGTGTTGTCCATACTGTAGCCTTGTATCACTTACAATAAGGGCTATATTGCACTTTGCATAGAGGTGCTATTTTACGGACAATAAACTTATACGAGTAGTTCCGTGAAGAAATAAATAGCCTATTTTCATATATCCTACTAATGTTAATTTCATCTATCAACATAAAATATTTCATTTTGATTGCTGTAATAGATTCTTAGATATTGAGAATCGTCTAATATTACGGAGGGTCGCCATGTTGGATTGTTATATATGTAGGTCTTAGAGTTATGTACTATTACATGAAGATTATTGTGTACGTGTAGGATTTCAACTTCAATCGCATGATTAGGACACAAGAAGTAAAAACAAGATTTTAAAATTTTGCACAGCTGCCAATTGTGGTTATGAAAACAATTGAAATAAATTAGATGCCAGTGGATTAAAATTTGTATAAGCATATACCGTACCAAGTTTCACTGCACTCGGATGGTTAAATCGCGAGAAACGTCCATTTAAGTATTTATACTCCGCGTCACCGTCTTGTTGGATTTGTGCTCACCAGGTTATTGAATGTCCTATAGATAAGCTTATGTTCATAGCCTCTATGAACATTTAAAAAATCAGTATGATTCCTGTAAAAGATTCGTAGATATTGAGATCCGTCTAAATATTTCGGATGGTCACCATTTTGGATTGTTATATGTATAGGCCATAGAGTTAACTTATGTACCATTAAAGGAAAATTATTGCGTTGGTTCATTATTGAAACTTTCACTTCGATCGCATTATTTACGACACAAGAAATAAAAACTTAATTTTAAAATTTCGCACAGCCACCATCTTGAGGTTATGTAAACAATTGAACTAAATTAGATGCAAGTGCATTAAAATATGTATAATCATTTACTCTACCATATTTCACTGAGCTCAGATGGTTAAATCGCCAGACAAGTCTATTCAAATGTTTCAACTTCGCTTGACCGCCATGTTCGTTTTGTACTTTACAGGTTTTTGAAAATTACATAGATAAACTTGTAGTAGTGCCGTTCACCACCGAATAAAATTTCAGGGTGTTATCAGTAATAGTTTTGGAGATATAGAATGCCAGTGAAATATTTCGCACAGCCGCCATCTTGAGGTCATGTAAACAAGTGAACTAAATTAGATGCTAGTGCATTTCAATGTGTATAAAAATTCGCTGTGCCTAGTTTCATTGCTTTTGGATGGTTAAATCGCGAGAAAATTATATTTAGAAGTCTCAACGTCGTTTGGCTGCCATGTTGGTTTGGTAGTTACCAGGTTTTTGAAAGTCTCATAAGTAAACTTCTAGTAGTACCCTTTATCACCGTAAAGAATTTTAGCGTGATATCAGTAATAGTTTCGGAGATATTGAATGCTGTTAAAGTATTTCGCAGAGCCGCCATGTTGGATTGGTGAGACGTAATAAAATTTGAAGGGCACGGTCGGGGTCGGCCAAAATGGTGCTATGACCTTACCGAGTTTCATTGAAATCGCTCCAGCCGTTTAGAAGTTATTAGAGGGGGACAGCACACACCACACCACACACACACACATACGCACACTCATACACACACACACACGAACAAAAGGTGATCTCATAAGCCTATTATTTCATAAAGTGAAAATAGGCTAAAAATAGTTGATTTCGTGAAATAATTCATAAAGTTGGTGTTATTTCGCATGAAAATATCATACATAGGTTTAAGGGTCATGTAGATATAGTACAAAGATGCAATAGGTGAGCAACATAAAGGTTGTTCTTTCTTAAATATTGACCATACTAGACGAACTTCTCTACCTGATAGCACGGATCTGATACATGCCCAACAATGATTCCACAATGATCTAACTACCTCAAACAAACAGCATTTAACTCTAATGTTCGCCATAGTTTGTCTCATACTCATTGTATAGTTCCAGTCGTTTTCTGAGTTAACTTGCCGCCATTGATACTGACACTGAAGTGTAACACAATCTCCCAAACCCATGTCGGAGAGGGATTAGGAGTAAAGTAGCATGTTGCACAATGTACATTATGTGACCACAAATACATAATTAAGACAGACAAGTGTCTGCACATCCGTGCACATCATATTTACAGTATTATTATACAGGGTGTTCAGAAACGAATATTGGGGTTTGAAAGATGTAGGCCTATACTTTATTTTACGAACTGTATACAATAATAATTCATACATAAGCTGAAAGAGTAATTGTACGAGTTTTGACAACACTCACCACAAGTGCTCAATGTGAGAACCTTTAGTCCAGCTCTCTCACACTTAGGTCGTCATGTCTGGAGCAACTGTACATCTCAGTTCAGAAGGCTGTCAGGTAGCGGCGATACAGACACGTGAATCTTGACGTACCTCTCACAAAAGGAAATCACACGGCGTCTTGCAGGCTGTTACTTAAAACTCCGATACTCTTTTGTGTACATTCCAATGAGTGTATTATGTAAGTTTCTTGAACCTGCTGTGATAAAGGTCTCATGACGCCACTGACTCGCGAGGGAACCTCCATGTAACACTGCTGCAAGTACGTTCCCCAGCATGGATCATTGGGAGAGAGAGAGCGGGCATACCCACCAGGTCTACCGTATTCCAGATCTCACGTCAGTATTCAGACACGTCAAAGTTCGACCTCTCTAGGAATGGTCCAAATGAATTTAGGGATGAAATATGCTCATTGGTGTTCTCCATGTGATCTGCTCAACATGTAAGCGAAGTTGCACCGAGATCGGGACCTTAACGTTCGAGATGTTTCCATCAATGCCCAGAATACTACGAGATAGAGAACGAATCTCTACGATATTGCGAGATTCCTTTAAGATTTAAACAATTTACACGGCATAACGGATCTAAATATTTTAGGATATCCAATGCAAGCCATTTTCCTGGGAACACACATTGATCATTACGTCAAATACTCATACTCTGTTGTAGACGTTCCGTATATTAAATGCAGTGGACACTGGTATTTTTGCAAATGTTTCCTTTTTTGAGCACAATGTGTCAGCTGACAACTTTTGTTGGAGAAACAATAAAATGTACAGGAATTTTGAATCAAATAACGAAAATTTCAAGTTGAGAAATAAAATTTCACGCACAAAAGAAAATTTCTCAAATAAAATAAATTTTCACGTGAAAACAAAATTTAGAGTTAATTCGCAAACATAAAGCTAGGAGAATTCGACCTTGAAGGGCTTGAAGCACAATGTGACATCAGAGTTATGTTGAGCGTGTGGGGGTGGTGGGGGTGGCTGGACACCACTGTTCCTGCTCAAGAGAGCCTCATTACAGTTTAAAAAAGCTACAATATCCCAGCACATGAAATAACTCCAGCCCTCCCTGGCTTGCCATGGAGCTATGCAAATTATACTCCTCTTGTATATCCGTATATGCGAAGCTACCTAATGAACGTCATTACTTTAAATGTGTGTTGGGGTATTGAAAATCATTGCAGTGTGGTGACGCATCATTCGCTGCAATTGTCAGCAGACAACCCTTCAGCTTCCGGCCGGCCAGCGTAGGGGTCACTTTCCTCTTCCCTCGTCCATCGAGTCAAAAGGAAGGGGTTGAAAGCAGCGATGCTTGGGAATAGACATTGTTGTCGCGTTGCTAGGGGTGACGAGATCCGCCCCTAATTTACTCTAACTGCTCCTAATATCACGCTGGGCAGCGGTCACTTCTCCGCACCACACCGGTGCGGTGTGCCTACCCATCCCAGCTGGACCGACAAGCAATTTAACGGAAAGCTTTCAGCAAGAAAGTGAGACTGAATCACAACTGTTTGATCGGATATTGTAACACGCTGTCACTCAGCCATCAGACATGGTGCATGCTGCTCGCCACGTGTCTTCACGCGTGGATTGGTCCAGCCTCACTCACAAACACAAGTAGGCTCACTTTGTTCTCAACGTGTCCTTGCCATACGTTGTTTATTGACTCAGGACGGCACGGCGACAGTGGTCACCCAACACCGTAGCCGTAGCCGAGAACCTTAAATCCAGCTTCACGACTGCAGTGCGGAGCTGCTAGATCCGAAATTGGTTTCCTAGTGCGGCCATCATGTATGTGAATTTATCATTTTCCTTCCTCCCAACTCCCTCCTGAAAAATGCCGAGATCGTACATATTTCAAGTCCCGAGATACATACCCTATTCCTAGACTTAATAATTACAGGTTCAATAATACCAGTAGTCTAATAATAATAATATTAAAAGAAAAATCGCTTGTCCTCCCAGCTCGGCTTCACCCACGGAATCTGCGACGAATCATTCATCTACCGTCGCAAGGATAGTGTCTGGGAGCTAAACAATCTTTGACAGCAGATACAACTGGGGATGGTAACAGGCCGATCGCCCAGGTGACCGCTAACTTGCGTCTAATTAAGGAAGGGTCAGGAAAAGGATTTTGGAAGGAAGACGGTCGTGTAATTGTTGAAAGGAACTGTCCCGGTATTTGCCTGGTGGTGAAAATGGGAAAACACGTAAACCATTTTCAGGATGGCTGAGGTATTCAAACCCACGCTCTCCCGATGCCAGTGGGGCACGAACTAGCACGTTAACACTCTTGGCCACCGTGCAAGAATAATGTTATGGATTTTGCGATCCTTTTCATTACTTCGGCTTTTAGAGATTCAGGGGCACCGGAATTTTGCCCTGAAGGGGATCTTTAGCGTGCCAGTAAATCTATTACACGTCTCTCTCGCAAATACGCACCCTCGAATGCCAACTGACTGTGCCGGGATTCCATCCCGCAACCTTGAAGGCAACGGGCGAGAAAGTTACCGCTGCGTTACGCAGCCAGCCAATTACAGTTTCAAACTACTACAGTTACTAGAGAAACATAGGTTATCGGACAAATCCAATGCACACTCAGGTACACAGGCTGAAGACGAAGATGTTCTAAAACCCCAAATGACGTAACAACAACTTCATTTAAGGGTTGGTCTCCGAACAACATTTTCTGGCCGTCATGTTTCTTGGTGCTCTTACATTGTGGACTATGTATCGGCGATTCCTCAGTACTCATATACTCCTTTTAAGTGGACCACACCCTCAGGATCTCTCAGCTAGTGTGTACGGGGATTGGCGACTCCAAGCAAATGTTAACAAGGGTTCGTGTTCTCTTTTTCCGTAAGAGTTAATTTGTGACATAGTCTACCTGTTGTCAGTCTTATCAGCAACACTCATCGAGCAATGAGTAAAGACATATAATTGTTTTCTATCTTTCGTCTTATCAACCTCATGGTTATTACCAGGCTCCCGTGGCTCATGATCTCGAGATTAACGGTCACGTTAAACTACAAGCTTTTTGGTTATTACCAGGCCCATTGAAGCATCATCACAATTCATATTTATTGCACTATATTATAAGCGGAAAGTAAACAACCGAGTAAAATGGCTCTAATAATGTAGTTTTATGTAATATGAGGCCAGGAAATGTATGTAGAACATGTATGGGTGGCCTGTATGCATAGGGATAGCTCTGAGATGGATAGTTGGAAAAATCAAATACTTTTATATTGAAATTATTCCTCCGCGTATTTTATTCGTAAATGTTGTCCTAGAAGGAGCCGGACACATGGTGTTGGGGTAGAGCACCTGCCTTTCCCCAGAAGGCCCCGGGTTCGATTATTGGCTCCGTCAGGGACTTTAGAAACAGACGTGAGGGCTGGAACGGGGTGCACTCAGCTTCGCGAGGACAATTGAGTAGCTGTCTGATCGGAGAGGCATCGACCCGGTCAGGAAAGCAAGACTAAGAGCCGAGGGGGGCTGTCAAGCTAAATACGTGTCACCCCGCAATCTGTAGGCCAAATGGCTGAGCGGCAGTCGCTTGGTAGGCCAAGGATGTACTGCAACAGGGGATATTAGAATGAAATCATAAACATGAAATGATTCTTACGAAAAACAAAATACATTTGCCTGGTGTTGGATAGAAAAAGACTGCTAAAATCCTTGCAGTTCAAACAAACAGACAAACAAACAAACAAAATATTTTGGGTACTGGCAAGGCCCATTCCTCTATAGGCAATTTCTTCCTAGACGTACAGTACATGTATTTTATTTTATTTATTCCCACCTTAGCTGTCTTGGAAGTGGTTTGCCATGGTTTCCTACTTCTACTACAGGTAAATGCTTGGCTGGTTCCTAACTTAAGGCCAAGGCCGTCTCCTTCCCATTCCTCACATGACTTACAATTATTACACACTCTAATATAGCCATCAAAATAAGACGATTTATCAGAACAATTCCGCACACATCCAAGTACACGGGGCTGCATGAACACGATGTCGCAAAGCCTCTCAATTAATCAACAACAACATGATTGTAATGGTTCTTTTTGGCGAGCTGTGAAATCAGGAAGCCGGTCGCCATTTAAATGATTTCTTTGTCAAAGTAGGTTATTTCTTCAAGTACGACTATATTGATATTATTTTGACCCGGATCTTTCTAGAAATATTCAACAAATGAAATGCAGGCGTATAAGATTTATTTTAGTCCATGTGTGTGTCCATCCCCCCAAATGACTTTTGATCATTACATTAATTTTGTAGCTCCTTTGTTTAGGCTATATTACGCAAAATTTCAGGTTGAAAGATAGCTGTAACTTAATAGTATCAAAGATATTAAATACTGCTGAGATATTAGATGCAGCCACCATGTTTGATTTTCGTTGATTACGTTTTTTTTTCCATAGCGATCCAATTGTGGCATTCAAGATATCAGCTTATGGCCACGCGACTTAAAACATTTCGTTACCTTTGCGGGATGGAGATGTGCTGGTTGGGGGGGGGGGGGGGGGGAGAGAGAGGGGGGGGGGGAGTATTTCTAAAAATAGCAGGAACTTCGGTAGAGAGCGGGTAAATTCCAATATGCCGATAATATAATCTTGCCCCTTTACTTTAATGTGTGCCGAATGTCAATCGTCTAACGGGTGAATATACTGTAGTTAAAATTCTCTTTTTCATTTGGTGACAAACTATGATTTAAACACCTGTACATATTGTACCCAATCGTCATCATATGGAACATGTGTTCGTATCCCAGCTAACTCACGGTCTTTCGAGGTATGGAACATTCATGCCCACCATACGATCACATGCTCAGGATTTGAGTCTGTCAGATGACTACTCTACTTGAAAGAAACAACATATTCCTAAATATAACATTTAATGATAGAAAAGCATGGCAATACAACATAAAACACAAACAAAAGATACTTTACATTTACTTCCCACAACAAATATCAAAGTTATCTGTGAGTCTCTCCTTAAAATTAGTGCTTCACCGCACTCAAGTCTATTCCAAACATCCTATTATTGGGACTCTCTGACATTTGCGAGGGTCCATCGTGTTCTACACGTGGCACAATTTAACACAAACTGGAATATCACAACACAATAACCACAAATTATCTTTAACTGACATTAAATCTGCAATTATTAAACATTTATCCATTTTACACGGGGCATTTACTTTCAGTAACATTAATTCATTATTAATTAATTAATTAATAAGTGTTGTGTCGCGCAAATCGTATTCTTTTTCCCATCAATTTGAAACGCTGAAGTAGTACACTTTCCCTTCCAAAATACACATGGATAGAGATGTTTTATAGCTTCACCATACAACGATTTTCTGGGTCTGGTCAAAACATTATCGTTACAAACGTGTCACGTCATTGAAATTACTCTACCCGTATGAATAAATTAGTGTAAACTGGGCAAATACACTTTACAAAGATGCCTATATTTACTTGGTGCAGTATTCCTCCTCAGAGAATAACTGGGCCAAATATTATCCGATCATAGCGTTCCAACATGGTATGTGTGTGGAAATACAGCATCTAATTCACTTGGCATCATCACAACAATCATATCTTAATTCCTTTTCGAAATATCGAGATTCTTCAGTGTCCCACTACGCTTTTAAAATAAAAGGATCAGATCAACAGACTTCCTTTCCAAGCGGACAATAAATTAGTTTCGTCTGCCTGAGAAAGATGACCGCCGGTCTAGTAGCCTTCCTGCCACCCCATCTGGCTTCTCGCAAGGTCAAGTTTGTTTACTGGTGCAGTTACACTGGAGGTACCCTGAGTGTTGTGTCCCTAGTAATTGAGTCATTCTAATTATTTTACACCTACATTTAGAGTATAATGGGCTCAACACGGCTCCTAATTAATATTCATGGCAGGGGATGGATCATGTAATAGCTTTGCCGTTCTGTGGCGACATCAGTGGCTTCTGGCGCGCATCTCAAGTGAGTATCAAAGTTCTCTCACTGGTGCAGCTGCCTATAACAAGAGGAAATCGGCGTTTCCTATACGACGAACCAATAGTCTTACCTCTAAGGGCAGATCAATTAATATATGGGCTCACACAGGGTCTTTAATAGTTATCCCTAGTGGCAACAATTCTGCAAACGGTGGATACAGACAGTCTCTGTCCCACTTCGCTGCGAATAATACAAGTATGATCCAAGGCGATACTATCTCGTAGATATCGAAGATTAGCCGACTAGATTCGCCTAACGCGCAAGCTATGTTTGGATGATCCCTGAAACTTATTGACGTAAATCTCTTGATTCTACGTTACTTGCTCGCTGTACGCGGCTCAAACAATACTTCTTATAAATGACTCAATTATTAAAGCACTCACGTCCTCTCTACAATTACACTTAAGCCAAAGCTTTATGTAGCTCCCAAAACAAGTATAAATTTACTGGCTTACATTAACTACCTTAATGGTTCTCAAATACAACCCTGTAGAATTTACCATAATAAACATTCATTCAACAATTCAACGACACTGAAAAAGTCTCATTATCTCGATATTTTACGTTTCTTTCTTACTGTTTACAATAACACAGTACTCTTACGTTAGACATGACACACTTTGCACGTACTCTAGGCCTGACATGCCCATTATTTTATTCATTACTGTTACCGACCCCAGATTATTATTATTATTATTTAACGTTACCGTTACTTTCATCATTGTCTTACGCCGAAATGGCCGTAATCAAATCATCCTCCAAGCCATATTTTACCAAAATACGAGGGATGTAAGCTCGTACATAAATGAATGTTAATTCTTAGTCTTAGAGTGATGCTTCGTTGTATGGTGAGCTATTTAATCATATCATCATATTAAATTTGTACTCACTTTCATTTTTGCTGGGTTAGTCCAGCACGACAGCCACGAGCCTACCATGATGCTTAGCTTAAGCCATCATGATATCTATCACACGACACATGGTATACACGTCACACATGATAATCATATTCTCCATCACTGGCTTTTCTCACTTTGACACAATACATATTATTTTACCACATGCATGAACACTTTTAAAAATCACTGTAATATAACTTTATATACAATTCCCGCACTATTTCACACATGGATCCTTGATTGGACTCCAACTATCGCCTGACCTCAGAGATGCGATGCAGCTAACTCCTGACAACCGCTCGTCTCCATGAAAGTCTGTCTTGCGTGTGCGTGCGTTCGATTCCCGTCACCTACAGTTTATATCACCTCTACTGCAATTCTGTTCAATTCTCTGTCACGACTATTTGTGACGCCTTCCAGGCTCCCGTAACTGTAGTGATCCTGACAATAATGTGTCATTTTAACTATGACAACACCTCCTGGTATGTTCGTTGTCTATAAACATCCTAAATTATCCCTACGCTGTACTGAATTTATACTTGCGTATGTTATTGGTTAAACGTCTGCTGTAGACTAAATCTTACACGATGCATAATTACTGTTGTGAAGCTGCATGATGCGCTTCCATTGTTCTCCAAATACATTTGAGCGTCGATATTTTATAAATTCGCGCACTTTCTTGCGTGATCTGGCAGCGTGTTAGTTCACGTGTTGAGTCAAGACGAACTGAAGACGATCTAACTTCCCTGCGAAGCTTCTACTATATAAGGCTTTCTTGTGAAACATAGTCCACTGGACATTCAGGACCGACTCCCTTCTTGAAATAATACATTTCCAGACAAAGTGAAGTATAACTCTCGTTTGTCTAGGTGTGGAGGTCCCAAAATCACTCGCGTGCAAGCGATCGCTTCGGCCAATTAATTACAATTAATTGCCTCCTTCCATGGCGTCATGACGCTATCCTGGTAATTCCTCCTCTGCTGATCTCCAAAACCTTCCTCCCGAGCGGAAGCAGTCTGTTCAGAGGCTCGTTTATAGATGTAGGCTTTAATTTAGGCGTGAGAACGCTCCTAAATTATCTTTCCTAGAATATATTCACCTGGGTGTAAGTTTTATTTCATTTCAATGCTCCAATTGGCTGTAATCAATTAATTTCTGTGGGCGACTGCCCCCTCTCTACTCTTATGCCTTGTGAGCCGGTGGATCCCAGAGTCATTAATCTTGAGCTGTTCCTGCGGTCCAGACGAAAATTAGTTCCTTGGCGTCACCTAAAAACGCCCCTTCGCTAACTACGATTAGTCAACTGTCAAGCTGGTTTGCTTTCTAGCATTCAGGCTTCTAAAACGTACATGGGCTTTGTATTTTCTTACAAAGATCCACCTTAAAAGCTATGATATTCCCGTTCTAGCCGTGAAATCCTGCTATTATGATTATATGCAGATATAACTCATTGCTCTTCGGGTTCCCTGTAGCTGTTCTCCCTCAGAGATCAATGATTCGATTCTGGGCAGAATCATGGGCCTGGTCTTCTTTGATAAGACCCGAGTTCGATGCCAGTCTGCCGTGTCTAATTGGGCACAATATGTCACAGTTTACTTGACCCGTCCTGGAGGAATTCAACACTCGACAGAATGGTTGTATCAAATGCAACGCAGTCACTCTTCCCACTGTGTGGCAGCATATACGGGAAGCAGAGAAGAGTACTAGCCATTTAATCCACCTCTACCTCTAGTAATGGGGCATGCAATTGCTCGAAAGGTTGCGAAATTGAGTATTATGAGCGCAAAAAATGTTGTCCTATTAATTACTTTTTGTTTGTTTCAATGATGACAATATACCATTATAGAAACTTCATTTAACTGACTTCTGAGTTGAAAGGGACGTGTGTGATATATAACAAGAATTTCCGTGAAGAACTAAACAGCCTATTTTCATATATCCTACCTGTGCTAAGTGCCTCTATCGACATACACAATTTCAGATTGTTTGCTGTAATACATTCATAGATATTGAGAACCAACTAAATATTTTGGATAGCCGCCATGTTGGATATGTATATATGTAGGCCATAGAGTTATGTACTATTACTTGAAGTTTATTGCGTAGGTGTATTATTCAAATTTCAATGGCATGATTAGGACACAAGATATAAGAACAAGATTTTAAAATTCGCACAGCCGCCATCCTGTGGTTATGAAAACAATTGAAATAAATTAGATGTCAGCGAATTAAATTTGTAAAAGCATTTACCGTACCCAGTTTCAAAGCACTTGGATGGTTAAATCATGAGAAACCTCCATTTGAATATTTACATTTTGCGTAGCCACCATGTTGAATTTGTGCTCAACAGATTATTGAAAGTCCCATAGATGAACTTATGTTCATATCATTTATCAACATACAATATTTCAGTTTGATTGTTCTCATAGATTAGTAGATATTGAAAACCGTCTAAATAATTCGGATAGTCGCCATGTTGGATTTTATATATTCAGGCCATAGAGTTATCTCATATTACATGAAGATTATTGCGTAGGTGTATTATTCAAACTTCAATTACATGATTAAACACAAGAAATAAAAACAAGATTTTAAAACTCCGCACAGCCACCGCCATCTTGTGGTTATGAAAACAATTGAAATAAATTAGATGTCAGTGGATTGAAATTTGTATAAGCATTAACTGTACCAAGTTTCACTGCGCTTGAATGGTTAAATCGCGAGAAACGTATATTTAAATATTTAAATTTTGCGTCACCGCCATGTTGGATTTGTGCTCACCTGGTTATTGAAAGTCCCATAGATGAAATTATGTTCATATCCTTTATCAACACACAATATTTCAGTTTATTGCTGTCTTAGATTAGTAGATATCGAGAACCGTCTAAATAATTCGAATGGTCGCCATGTTGGATTTGTATATATGCAGGCCATAGAGTTATGTACTATTACATGCAGATTATTACGTATGTGTATCATTCAAACTTCAATCGCATGATTAGGACACAAGAAAAGAAACAAGATTTTAAAATTTCGCACAGCCGCCATCTTGTGGTTATGAAGACAATTGAAATAAATTAGATGTCAGTGCATCACAATGTTTATAAACATTTACTGTACCATGTTTCATTGCCCTTGAATGGTTAAATCGCGAGAAAAGTCTATTTAAATGTTTCAACTTCGCTTGGCCGGCATGCTCGTTTTGTACCTAAGAGAATTTTGAGAGTCACATAGGTGAACTTCTAATTGTGCTATTTATCACCGTACAGAACTTCAGGGTGATATCGACAACAGTTTCGGAGATATAGAATGCCGGTGAAATATTTCGCACAACCAACACGTTGGATTGGTGAGATGTTATAAAATTTGAAGGGTACGGTCTGGGTCAGACGAAATAGTACTATGACCTTACCGAGTTTCATTGAAATCACTCAAGTTGTTTTGATTTAATTTGGGGAGGGACACACACACATACGCACACACACACATACACACATACACACACACACGGACAAAGGGTGATCTCATAAGTCTATTTATTTTTAGCCTACTTTTCACATTTTGCAAAAATGAGGAGAAAGTAGACTTATGAGATCGGGCAAATGTGTGTCTGTCTGTCTGTCCTTCTGTCTGTCTGTCTGTCCTTCTGTCTGTCTGTCTGTCTGTCTGGCTATGTGTGTGTGTCCACTATCAACTCCTAAACGGCTGCAGCAATCGAAACAAAATTTGGTAGGAGTAAAGATCTATACCTGAATATCTCACGGCCATATTTGAAAATGATGTCAGTGCTACCAACTGCTGAAAAATCACAATTGAAATATGAGCTCCATGTTGGATATCTTGGAAGGTATGAATGGGAGCTATTTCAAAATTGGCACACGTATAGATAATAATATTGCAGTTTAATTTCCGGGCTATACATGGCAGTGTTGCCAAAATGATTATAAGCCTGCTGATAAGTCCAAATTTTAAATGCATATAACTTCTACACTATCAGTTGGATTTCAACCAAATTTCGTATGTGCTATGTGTACATAAACAGATATGACTGAGCGTATTCTTAAGAGCCACCAGGGCTGCCAACTGTTAATAAATGCTCTCAATTTATTTTATCCAAATACCCATATATCAGAAAGTATGCAAGCCGACAGCTTTAAACTATGCACACGTATAGTACTCGACATTCTAGATTAATTTGGAGTAAATAATGGACCTCAGTACTACCAAAATGATTCTAAGCCTGCTGATAGGACCAATTGTAAATACATGTAACTTCCATACTAACATTTGGATTTCAACCAAATTTCATATGTAGTATGTGTACTATAACAGATATGACTATGCGTATTCGTAAGAACATCCAGGGCTGCCAACTGTTAATAAATGCTGTCTCTATTTTTTTACCCTAATATCAGTACATCAGAAAGTATTCAAGCCAACATCACTAAACTTTGCACACGTATAGTACCTTACATTCTAGATTAATTTGGAGTAATTAATATACGTCAGTGCTTCCAACATGATTCTAAGCCTGCTGATTGGTCCAATTTTAAAATATATGTAACTTCTATACAAATAAATGGATTTCATCCAAAATTGGCACAACAATAGATCATAATAGTTCAGATTATTTCTGACCAATACATGCATGACATTGTTGCCAACATGATTTTACGCGCGCTGTTAGATCCAATGTTTAACTGCGTGTAACGTCCATGCTATCCATTGGAATTCAGCCAAATTTTGTATTCTGTACCTTAAGAGATGGAACTAAGAATATATTCAGTCACCAGGGCTGCCAACTGTAGTGCTCTATTAGGCTACATTATGCCAGTTATATTTCGAACTAATAAGAAATTTCGTTATTACCAACTCAATTTCGTCATTATTCTAATTAGGTCCATATAGATTAATCATTGGAATGAATCTTACATTTCGAGAAAAGTAGGCTCTTTAGTTCGTCACGGAACTTCTTGTTCATAAATGAAAATAGGCTTAACAAGTAGTTCCGTGAATAATTATATAGCCTATTTTCATATATCCTACTGATGTTAATTGCCTCTATCAATATACAAAATTTCAGTTTGATTGCTGTAATAGATTCGTAGATATTGAGAACCATCTAAATACACTGCCGGAAAAAAAAGGTCACCCTTTTAGAGGTTACCAATTCACTCAAGATGTATTGTGGCAACAGTGCATATGGAGTAGGCCTACATGAAATGATTAAATATAGCCTACAGACCAATACAGTAGGTCAAGTGGATCGGAGATACCCATGCTGAAACACCCATATTGGTACGAAGTGTAGCCTCCACGGGCGGCAATGCAGGCACTGACTCTTGCTATCCAGTCGATCATACAGATGGCAAATACTGTCTTGGGATACGTTATTCCATGCCTGCTCGACCTGTTCACACAGTTGTGTAAGAGTTGTGGGTGGACGATTCGCACGAGTCACTTGTCGACCCATCATGTCCCACACGTGCTCGATTGGCGACAAGTCCGGCGATCGTGCTGGCCAGGGAAGTTGCTGCACGTCTTGCAGTGCACGTTGAGTTGTACGGGCAGTGTGTTGGAACAACACATCCCCTTCCTGTTGCAGAAACAGCAAAAGAACGGGTCTAACAACATCCTGCACGTACCGAGTGCTGGTTAGCGTTCCCTCCACAAATACCAAAGGTGAACGAGAGTTGTAGCTTATCGCACCCCAGACTATAATGCCTAGGATGTTGCCGGTGTGTCTTGGCCGAATGCACTCTACGAGACAGCGCTCACCAGGTCTACCTCGAACGTGCCAACGACCATCACTTGCGTGCAGGCAAAATCTGCTTTCATCGCTGAAGACCACGGCGCGCCATTACGTCTTCCAAGTGTTCCTCTGACGGCACCAGTCGAGCCGTACACGTCGATGCTGTGGCGTGAGTGGAAGACGGGCTAGAGGTGTGCGTGCCCGTAGTCCCACTGCTAGTAACCGGTTCGCATCAGTTCGTGTTGACACTTCTGGGCTCACAAACCCTCGTATCTGTGCTATAGTAGCTGTACGATCTGCCACCGCTGCCCTTACAATACGACAGGACCATCCCGCCACTCAGAAGGCCACAATTTGACCTCTTTCAAACTCGCTCAGTTGGCTGTAAGAAGCACGGGTGCGTCCCCGTGGCATTGTACCTGCTTGCTTCACATGTTTGCACCACAAAGAGCCGTATGGCTGTGAGCTTTCCCTATTAAATGGTAGACACAGATTGCGCTCTGGTAGCTATGCCACTACGCTATCTGTTGGCGGATGACGTTGACACCCTTATCAGTATATCTACTATCCCCCTGGTGGCATCTGCCGTCATCGGATCAAAATCGACGTCATCTCTTCAGGTGACCTTTTTCTTTCCGCCAGTGTATTTCGGATGGTCACCATGTTGGATATTTATATATAGGCCTTATAGTTATGTAGACTACTATTACATGAAGATTATAGTGTAGGTGTTTTATTCAAACTTCAATTGCATGATTGCGACACATGAAATAAAAACGAGATTTTAAAATTTCGCTCAGCCGCCATCTTGTGGTTATGGAAATAATTTAAATGAATTAGATGTCAGAGAATCAAAATTTATATAAGCATATACCGTACCAAGTTTCACTGCGCTCGGATGGTTAAATCGCAAGAAACGTCCAATTGAATATTTAAATTTTGCGTCACCGCCATGTTGGATTTGTGCTCACCAGGTTATTGAACGTCCCATAGGTGAACTTACGATTATAGTCTCTATACACATACAAAGTTTCAGTTTGATTGCTGTCATAGATTAAGAGATATTGAGAACCATCTAAATATTTCGGATGGTTGCCATGTTGGATTTTAAAAAGTGTAAGCCATGTACTATTAGATGAGGGTTATTGTGTACGATCATTATTCAAACGTTGACTTCGATCGCATGATTAAAACACAAGAAATAAAAACTTTTTATTTTAATTTCGCACAGCGGCCATCTTGAGATTATATAAACAATTCAACTAAATTAGATGTCAGTGCATTGCAATTTGTGTAGTCATTTGATGTACCAAGTTGCACTACGTTTGGCTGGTTAAATCGCGATAAAAGTCTATTTAAATGTTTCAACTTTGCTTGGCCGCCATGTTCGTTTTGCAGTGAACAGGTTCCTGAAAATCACATAGGTGAACGGTTAGTTAGTTTAGTGCCCTTTATCACCATACAAAATTGCAGAGTGATATGAGTAATAGTTTCGGAGATATAGAATACTGGTGAAATATTTCGCACAGCCGCCATGTTGGATAGATGAGGAGTAGTTAAATTTGTAGGGCACGGTCGGGATCGGCCAGAATAGTACTATGACCTTACCGAGTGTCATTGAAATCGTCGTTGACAAGTTATTAGAGGGGAGGGGGGACACACAAGGACGCACACACACACACATACACACACATACACACGTACACATGGACAAAAGGTGATCTCATAAGCCTATTTTTTTCATAAATGAAAATATGCTAAAAAATAGGAAGTTCAGTTATTCACAAAACAGCTTGATCATCATACTGCCATTGATTGCTCATCAGTCACTGGCGTCTCTATCCGAGAACCCGTTCTTCTCATTCAACTAAAAATCAACTGAACATGCGTCCTAACTTGGAGTTTACGTAATCTAGGGTGGCTAGTTCCCATCTGATACTCCACAGCCCATAGAGTCAAGCAGAGCAACCTCAAAACGGATCAACCAAGATTGTTAAATCCTTGTCAGAATCAGATATCGAACCTGGAATCTCCCTGCTAGTAATTTGGTACAGAAATGAACTACTAAGCCGGAAAAGTGATTCTTATGCACTTACTATCCACTGGTCTACTTCCTGCGTTTCAGTCAGCGGGAAGGGCAATAAATACACTAAGGGCGATCGTAAATGGAAGAAGAGACATGATGTCTCCTCCACATCCCAAGGCCTGGTTGTATAACAGGGCAGACTGGATAAATGGCCAGGGGCGTAAATGCTAGATTTTTAAATATACAACAAATATTTTAATTTAACTCAGCCTGTGCTTATCTACCCTTGGAGTGCCTAAAATACGGCTTAAGGACCAGATACAGGCCTCCACAACCTTACGGTTCGATCCCTCCCAGACAAAGAATAAGAAATTTCCAAAATTGAAAGTCACGTCCTTGTGGTTCGGATTCCACATAAGACTGAGTGTCCCGTGGATAATTATTATAAGGCCATAACCCTGTATGGCTCTAAAATTGATTTTGCTTGCATTCTATATAGACAAACAAATCTACTTAATTTAGATAAGACGATATAAGTTTCGTGCGCCAAAATTGTGAAGGATGAGAAGCAAGTTATCGTACCAAGACACCTTGTTCTTCTAGTTTTCTTTCCGATTCCTACCCACTTTTATGACTGTACGGGCCAGGGTGCTGTATATAATTTAGCAATGTTCGTTACCATGATGTATGATATAATAACAATAATAATAATAATAATAATAATAATAATAATAATAATAATAATAATAATAATAAAACAACTCGTGTAGCCCAGTGGATTGTTACAAGGCTTCGAAATTGACACCGCTTGGGTGACTTGCTTGTCAACATACTGTTTCGGTACCTCTAACCAGAATTAAGTTTCATTGTAGTATCGAGAATCGAACTCGGGTTTCTCGAGTGGTAGCCAACAATGCTAACCACTACACTATATTATTGCTTTTAATTGATATTAATAGTAATAATAATAATGTCAATTCTTACCCAGCTCACCGGGGAATAAACCACAATGGAGAGAGGTGCTTGTGGTGTTATGGTAGACATTCAACTTTGTAATGAAATCAACTGCCTTCAAACGTTTGTCCAAGCAGCAAGAGACTTGTACATTACCAAACCTTAAACTTAGGTTGTGTTGATCAGAGGAACATCCCAAAAAGATATCCAGAATCACAAGGATCAAACAATTGCCAACCTAGATTTGGATCACTATCTGTACCTGGCAGAGATGGAACTCGCAGAATAACCCAGCGAAATGGGTAAACATGGTACTGGGTTACAACGTGCAGTGAAAACCATCCGAAGCGTAAAACGTACGCTGGGCATAAAAGTAACAACTTGCACTGATTGAGCAGGATACCCATACGCAATATAAGTTAGTACAATCGCCCGATACTACAGATCCAAGACTCCGATGGCCAAACAGTTCACAGTGACAAAGGGAATTGCCAGATTCTGGCGAACTACACTAGTGTCCAGAAGTTAAGCATAATCACTAAACGAGTCCATGCCGCATGATAGTAAAGTCAGACCGATTGCTGAACAAACGGAAGCGGTATCACACACCATATTGAACCCTTGCGAGAAGCTTTTTATGAGACTCTTTTTCGGGGAGTGTACGGTCCATATCGAAGTTGTTGTAACACGCTTCAATCAAGGTGCAAGGTAACATAGCCTAAATATATGGCAGAAATGAACAGGAGAAGGCCAAAATAAACAATAACAAATTTATTTTCAGAACAAAAATAACAAATGAAACACAAACTCGAGGGAACACCCCCTTAACATTACACCCAAAAGTTACCATGCTAAACAAAAATAATCACACCAGAGATTGTCAAACAAAATAACCTGACCCGAAATATGGCCTGTTTAGCTGCAATACACGTGTGGACGCGATGTGACGAAGCAAGCAAATATTTGTGAGTACTCGATACGTGATTTGTTGCCATCCCGCGAATGCCTTCAGACAACAAATCCGCATCTGAGATATTATAGCGATGGGAACTAAACAACTACAATTAATGCAAATAATATTACCGACACTCGCTAAACTTAAATATTTACATCACAATGATTTCCGCTGAAATCTAGACCAATGTGCACACAGCACCACAAATGCCTCAACACAGGACTTCCAAATCAACACAAGAATGAGTAAACGTGACCAAGAAAATACACAACAACAATACAAATGACCACATGTCATTTTTATAATGAAATACGCAACAAGGCGCAAACAAGAATTTACATAATATAAATGAAACACAGATGTTCAACAGCATACATTTATATTACAAGACAACATTTCACTTGAACGTGACACATGAGAAACCGCGCGGGCGTGGCGAACTCATCCCTTAATATCATATCACTTTAAAAGAACAAGTCAGCAATATTTAACAACTGGGTCAGCCAAGGCCGTTCCCCCTCACTAATTACTGTCTAGATATATCCAAGACCTGCGCTCGTGTGGTCCGTCGTTATCATGTGTCAAGTCACCCACGTGTGTGTCACATCTCAGGCCCGCATAAAGCTTAGCTCCCAAGATCACGAAGAACAGCTGTCAACTCAGCTCAAAATGTATGTGTGTCACCGAATAATTATCTCATCAATTCCCCTTGGAATTGCAAGACCAAATTGGACTGGCTGAGGTCTCCTCGGAACTTCACTCACCGTCCGTAATAAATTGCAGCCGACAGAGGTTTGGCCCAAGCCATCCTCCCGCGCATATAATTCACACATACCACACATTAGACACACAGACACACTAATATCACACGTTAGGCTTTGACTATCACCTGAAATAAAATACACAAATATTCTCCACACACAGCACGCGCCTGGTCTCAGTATTCTGACCGAAGAAAAACAATCTAATTATCAAATGCAAATAAAATTAAATGAAAGAACAGACGGCTCTTTCCAACTTCATGTCGCAACAAGGCAACTCAAAATTAATTACTTGTTCATTCAAAATGTGGCAAACACGAACACTTGTTTTCCCCGCTTGCTATCTTTATCGTTAATCTAACATAGCACCACTTATCACCCTGGCCGTTTCATGTGTACGCCAAATCAGATCTCCACATGTACGATTACATGGATTACAAAATTACACAAAAATATACAAATCAACATAGGGTCACGCGTCCTCACGCATTTATAAATTTGAGTGTCGGGACACTACGTTACTATAAAAAAGTGAAACAAGAAAAATCACAAGAAAATTTATATACAATGTTCCCATGCCAAAATACAGGGCGCCCGAGAATGTTCTCCGCATTGGTTACGTGCAGCTGTGAGTGGTTGCCTCATCGGTTTAGTTGGTAGCACGGTGTCTGACAGGGTGAATCCCACACGTGTGGGCTGTAGCCTGTCGATATCGTCAGTGTGTATTGCAATTAGCGAGCGTATGTGTCATCAGCACTTCCAGCATCTGTTATGAATGGCTGTGGTGAGTACAAATTATACTGTTTGCTTGTTATTAGGGAACACAGCGATGACAGAATGCATTCTGTATATAAGTCAAGCAGCATTGCGCGTCATAGGAGTTCATGTCACCACGGACAGTCAAACGATAACTGACGCTACTAGAGGTGAGTCATATCCTACTCGCCCAACTGTACCTGTCAACGAAGCAGGTTGGCGTGTGACACGAGTAAACAAAGAATAGTTCCCATCTCGACCGCCGGTAATCAATTCGTGAAAGGCTAACATGATGCAAGCGGCAGCCGTGCTGCCAACGTAACTTCTGTAGCTAGCTCTCGTAGACACATGTACGCGCTGCGGAGAACATTCCCGGACTCACTGTATCTATATAAAGAATAAATCAATATTTGTACTCAACACATATCGAATCGTCACGTCAACGGACATCACTTTCCATGGTCCACCGTGGTATTTACACAACCATGATGATCGTCTTCGAAGAAAGCGTGATCACCATCCCATCGGTCGACCCATAGTTCATCATCTCACTATCTTCTTATAAGATGAAAAATACAAAGTTCAAATTAATAAATCTATTTCTACTATAATTGCAGATAGAGCTACTCAATCACTCTAAAGTCCTAGGCAATTAATTCGAAGTCACTTTCCCTAAATAAGCACATGCTAGTTTCACACGCAAAAACATAATTACTATTCACTGAAAATGTTATTTTAAAATGTTAATCATCTCACTTGAGATCGTTTCCAAAGTACTTTAACAAATGTATCCGAGCCCTCGGCTCTGACAAAATAAGAGCATGAAGTATCAAAAATATCACAAGTCCATAATGGGCTATCAAAAATCACGACGTGTAGTAACTTGAAGTAGGCCTCAGCCACCTCAAAGTAAGACGTATGATAGCACTCGGCAACTTCAAAATAAGAACGTATGATAGCACTCGGCTACCTCAAAATAAGACGTATGATAGCACTCGGCTACCTCAAAATACGAACGTATGATAGCACTCGGCTACCTCAAAATAAGACGTATGATAGCACTCGGCTATCTCAAAATAAGAACAAGATCGTTAGCACAGACTCTCAGTTTATACAAAACTGGAGCGTGGCACTATGGAGGGGACTATAAATTGTCAATAAATCCAAGGAGTCATCGTAGAATCTTGCGAGTGGTATCAAACTTCATCATTTTTCATGCAGGTTCCAACACTGGTCCGCGGGTCCAAATCGCATCGTGGATTAATCAGATATGGTATTGCCGCGCTTTCTCACGGCGATCAGCTTTCGCGCCAAAATGAGCTTGGGCCCGCCTGATTCGTGGGTTCATACGAGAATTCGTTGCGGCGATCACCCAGCTCGTCCCTTCTCAACGTTATTAGATGTATCTTCTTCTCACAAGCCCGCTCAACTCCCCCTCTCTCTCTCTTGTCCCGTGGACAAAGGTTTCTGGCGCGTAGGTACGCTTTGCCTTGACGTTCAGTGACCCTCTTCCAAGAATTATCCAAATATAACTTGCGTCTCAACACGGCTAACTTCTTGCAACAAAACTGTGCTCCCAACGTATAACTGACTGCGGACATCATGCAGTATATAAAATAATACATGAACAATTATTCTATGATCAATTGAATAAGGGTTCAATATTGTGCCCGTTTGAGGAGATCGTCTGGTTACCACAAACCGTGTATGGCCTCCCAGATGACCCCTTCCTCCGAACACATACCGACGAAGAGGATATGAGTGCAAACCAAAAGGGATCGCCGGCTGTGAGACTCCGCTGTCCCAAGGATCAGGCTCCCATCATGATCTGCAACGTCAAAGACACCCTGGTAATGCACTCCCCACAACAACAACAAACCTACGAAAGAAAGTAGTCCAGTCTTAAGTAAAGATCGTTGGAAATGTTTATTGATAAAATCCAACCCCTAACCTAGGATCCGAGGGCATTAAATCGGCTAATCCGCTATCAAATCAAACACAACAAAGAAAGAAAACTAACCCCTAAACTATAAAATTAAATCCTCGTGATCAGTTCTAATTACAATCAATAAAATCTCGCAAAACTGGGGAAAATGGTACAAAACCCTAATTAAATGTACAATGGAAAATGTAACGATGTTCTAGGAAGAATCATCGTGCCATGAATAAATAGTCAAACATGACTTCAAAAATCTAAATGATGCTAAAAACCATCCCGCATTTACATTTAATATTTATCTGTCTAAGCTAAACCTTGAATTACAGAAACATCGGATCCAAACGTCCGTGTATAAATTAAACAAATCTAGTATAACAGTCATTTCATTACAATCATACACATAACAAAGGATTATGCAATAATGCTACAAAAATAAACAACAGTAGGGTTCACATAGGGAAAATGCACTGAAATAAATTCAGAAAACACAACAATTCTTGTTATTACCCTACCTACTTCGAAATGGAGACTGTTTGTTCCATCCGTCATCTATAGTGTATGTGCATTCAGACAAGGCATGCTTTTAAAGCATGTCAAAACAAACATGTGGTACACGACCCTCTAGTTGACTACCTTCTGTCAGCAGACTGATTCCTGTCAAGCCTAGCCATGTATTTCTAAAGTTCCCTTCCAGGGATATCCTGTCTCAAGCACGTTGCATTGGTCCACGTTGAAACAATCGTGATCAAAGTTAAACAGTTGATTGAGATGTAATTGAAGTTTTAACCCACGTCGGTTTAATAATAATTATATTTCATGATTTAGGTTTCTGATTATTACTATCTTTGTTTAAGAGTGTCTTAATTATTGAATGACCAATATGCAATGCTAATGGACTGAAAACTAAACACAACAGAATGCACGTGGCATCTGTTTGTCAACAATAACACAAGTTATAAATCATAGTCGTAAGTCTTCTGAATTTCCTTACGAGATGCATGATCCGAATAATCATAGCGACCCTGAGCACTAAGCGGCTCCAATATCATAGAAATATGATCTAGTCCACAATAACACATTTCCAGATGGGCAAGCAATGCTCCATCTAATTACCATTCCCAAAATATTTAAACGTGTCGTCCACTAGATCACGAAAAGAATTCACCTCAGCAGTCATCCCTATGAATCTACTGGTATAATAAACGAACGGGAAACCACCCCATAAATCAACGTGTCAAAACACGGAAAACAATCAATCGCCTTAAGTGAGAAATTAAGCCTTCAAAAGTAAGCAAAAGTGTGGCTCCATTCCATAAGAGTTACTCTGATAGTATAAAAGATAAGGTAAAGATCCTTCATCTATTCGCTTACAACACTTGCGAATTCAATTAAACATTGAGAATGTAACTTCTTAATCATCCTATACTGAAACAATTACAATGATACAATTGTACATTCCAACTGAGCTCCAAGAACAGATCGATAAAAATAATCTGGCTAGCAGAAACAAAGTATGCTATCGTGCGTCAACTGTCTCACTTGAGAATCCAGTCTGCTGCTCTGCAGGTTACAGTAAATAACCTTGAGCGTCGTGAGCTGTCATCCTCACGAAACTAGAGTGTTATCCACCACGCTTCACTGCGTATCAAAGTCTATCAAAGCATGTATGCAAACTAGTGTAATGCAATTGAAAAATGTCTATGGTTTTCATCTCTTACACCTTATAATACAATGTCATTATTATCTGGACAACAAGGCCTCGTAACTCGCCTTGAAAAATGAAGTTTAAACATAGGCTGGATCACAGCTTGGCATAGCATAGCAAAAGAAAGATGTGTCACTTTGCAAAGACATTAAAAAGATACGCCACTGTGTCACAAAAGAAAAGAATTCTCCAAAAATAACGTGCGCAATGCACTCAGAGTAACTAAATGTTCTTAATAACACCATTCTCCTGGCTTGTAATTGTCAATGATACGGTTAAATGTTGGATTGTCGGTTTACGAGTGCTTTGGCCACATACACTCCCATTCTTTGACATGATTCTCCTTGAATCCATGTTCTAAGACCTTCAAAATGTATTTACATGAAAATGGTAGATGCGTAATCCTTACAGCATCGAAATGATACGACCGACTAACAGTGGCGTATTCATATATTTAAACAATGGGGCCTCAAAGTTGCCAAAAAGGAATAAAAATACATTGAGCTGGTTCAATCAAATAAATCATTGCTCCTTCTAAGCAGACGTCCATTGTAGGGACTATACAACAATTATGACATATAAATGCACACCTCTGAGGCGGCTAACTCTGGGCATTAGCATTTTTACCAAAAATGTGGAAGCCTATGGAAGTGAAAAATATGCCTTCAGCGGCATCTACAAGTGAATACAAACTCGACCTAAATGACTGTTATATCTAAACGGTTGGATACAACTAATCCACCCCCGATACCATAACCAAATACAAGTAGAAATTAACGAAAACTCACGGCACCATGTTTCACACAGGGAAAAATTCCAGGCTTCAATTTAATGGGTAAATCCTTATGTTCCCAGTCTGTAGTAGTATTTTCCTTGGCCATGGTTTGCGTAATTCTCGTATCGGCTTCCATATTGCTGGTGTTAGATGATCAATGGCTCATCCATTAGGATATTTACGTCATCATCTCGCTCCTCGTGGTACAGGTGTGAATTAGCATATCGTCCCAGTCACACATTTTTGACATTCTTCTTGCAATGATGAATAAGTTACAAAAACACTGCTCTTATCACTGATGATAATTTATCTAGCAACACTGGCTTTAAACTGTGCAGGCTTTAAAGAATAAATGGCCATGTGCCTGCTTCACTGAAGCTATCATTCACAGATTCGTTGGCACATGTGATAACACAATCACTGGAATATTTGGGTGAGATTCGCCTTTGCACGGCGTATTTCTCTGACATTAATGCAGCTTTTACAGCACTCAATAACGTTGACTAGTGCTATAATTTTTCACTTTGATGAAATTTTACGACTCACATTCCACCATGTGGTGTCGCGTTGCACATGTACTGGACGTACAAGAATAAAATCACTAAATCACTTCTTTTACAAATATCACCTTATCGTGATTACTATTTCGTCGAACACGATTTCACAAGCACTGCGGTGCTGATAAACTTTAGGATGCTTTGTTAATCCTTAGACGAGACTTACTTAGTCTTCTCGCAACCAAAATGTTCCTCGGTCATTCGACCGGACTTATTCGAATACACTTCCTTGCGGCTCAAGCGCACATGGGATTGTCCTTCCTCCCTGCATGGCGTGTTCCGGCTTCGAATACCACCGAAGTCATTTAGCTTCTACTTCCTTCTTCCTCGCGTTTCTGCGATGCAAATACCTTTAATTACTCAAAATATTGCCAAGTTGACGTGGCTAAAATGCAGAATTACTGATAATGATATTTCTCAAAGATACACATCGTAGATCATGATTAATTCTTTACAAGCTTCCAAAAGAAGTCAAAAATTCTCCTGAAGATGATACAAGCTTCCGGAGTGCGTTCAGTGATTTCATGGTTGGAGCACTCTCTGTTACAACTAAAAATCATCACCAGCATGAGATCAAGCGTTCTCAATATGTCACACAACTTGTACAAAAAACAGTGTCAGAAAGGTTCTGATAGCTAAGGTACACCTTTGACAACAACTAAGGAAACTTGGCATTGTCTTCCGCAACAACATATGCTGTTAATAGGGTGTATGGTTACCCCTAACGGCCACACATGCTTCGCAGCGACGTGGCATGCTCTCTATCAGATGGTCCAAGTGCTCTTGTGGCAGTCGAACCCATTTCTCCGAAAGGGTCCTTGGTGGAGGCTGACGGGATGCAATTCGCCTCCCCAATGCAATCCAGGCATGTTCTATAGGATTCAGATCCACAGACCTTGCTGGCCAGTCCATGCGCTGAATGTCTTCCCGAGCCAGAAATTCATCCACCAGAGCAACGCGGTGCGGTCGGGCATTATCGTCCATTAGGAGGAAGTCTGGACCAACCGCACCTCTGAAGAGGTCACAGTGTTCCTCGGACCACCCATAAAAATGTGCAGGTCCACATCAACATGATGCCGCCCCACAACATGATGCCACCACCACCATCATACTGGTCCCGTTGCAAGATGTTCCTGTGGTTGTATCGGCTACCTGGTTCTCTCCAGATTAATGTGCGATGGGAATCGTTCTGCAAACTGAAGCGGGATTCACCTGTAAAGATCACATGACTCCATTCATTTATGGTCCAGTTTCGACATTGACGGCTTCGCAGTAAACGGGTCGGTCTCTGTGCTGGAGTGAGCGGGACGCACACCGCTGGACGTCTGGCAAACAGTCCTGCTGTTCTGAGCCTCCGGTACACAGTCAGCCGGGAAACGGCAACCCCTGAAACGGCTGCAAGCTACGCTGACGATTGTCTTGCAGGTGTACTCCGATTTCGTAGGGCGGTTAAGGCCAGATATCGGTCCTGCTGTGGGCTGGTTACTCTTGGTCGACCTGGTACTGGTCTATGACAAACATCTCCTGTGTCTCGAAATCGTCTCCAAAGCCTGGAAATGACACTTTGTGGCACATTCAAGGATACGGCGACATCGGTCCGTCTGGCCTGCTTCCAGGCGGCCGAGCATTCTACCCTGCAAAACGGGGTCCAAATGGCGTCGTTGAGTCATTATGTTGTCACGTTCACCACTAGGCTACACTCCGCACACTAAAATAGGGCAAACACGACTGAGGGAATATGGGGCACTGGCACTGGCTGTGTTTACCTTGTGGTTACACCGCTAGTCAAAGCAGGGAATACTCCTTCCCTACACAGAGTGAACACGTTAAGTTGGTAGGTGCATATGTCGTGCGATTTGCGGTCTATTTCGTGTTGCCCTGCTTATTCGTAACTTATGCTTAACTTTTGGACACTAATGTAATTTGAATCCCTTCTCAATTGCAAGGTTCCAAATTCCACTTTCGCACACGTTAGCATTGAATCATACCCACCCACGAAAGAAGAAATCAAATAGATCATCCAGTCACTGAATAATAATGAGACCCCAGACGAGGACTCCATAGTACCAAATCTGTGGAAGTATGCATGCGGCAAGGCGATCGATAAGCTAACTGGCATCTTTCACGAGATTTGGGACTTCTAGAAACTTTCAAGAGACTGGACCTTTGTCTTGATTCAACCCATTCATAAGAAAGTTGACAAAAGGATTTTAACAACTGCGGTATCTCCCTCCTGATCTCTCTAAAGCATTTCAGGCAGAAAAAAAAACTTGACACAAAACTGGGAGTATCAAGGAGGATTCCGAGCAGATAATGATCTGAAATCTATCCTTTCATGCTCAGGAAAAAGCTATTTGTTGTGACTTTCGTCCACTTCAAGAAGGCGCAGTACTCAATCAATCGAATTGCCCTAATTTGAATCCTTAAGGAATTTAGCTTAGACAACAAAACAAGAGCGATCATTCTACAAACCCCGTCTGCCTCCGCTTTCAATGTTAAGTTCAGAGGAGAAATCTCAAAAGCCTTCGAAATCGATATGAGAGTTAAGCAGCGAGATAGGCTTCTACACCAACACTTCAACTCTGTATTCTGAGAAAGTCACCCGTGATTGGCGCAGAGAAATGGGAAATGAAGAGGTAAAAGTGGAGTCAAGCTGGGCTACAGTTACATAAACCTTGTTATTGTTTATCTCTCTGTTGGAGATGATATCCCAATCTTCACATATTCCATAGACATAGCCATAAAACAAATCGGCCAGCGTAAGGCACAATGACAATATGTGCAGGCCTCCTGATCTCCTTTGAGAAGGCGGAGTATATAACAAATATCAATCCGGTGCCAAGAATGTTAGATGTGGACCAGAGAAAAATCAAGCGGACTGGAAGTTTAAATACCTACATGTGTGGATAGAACCCAACATCCGAGAAAGGAACCTACACATCACGCATCAATAAAATGGATATGGCAAAGCAACTAACCAAGAGTGTCTCCACGATCATCCGAACACAGGCCATGTATGCAGTGGAATGGACAAGAAGGACATGATTGAGAAATTAGAGACCAATGAAATATTTTGAATAAAATCCAGATCCAGTGTAAAACAACTGTGTAGGGCTATACTTAACCCAAACACAGTATATTTGGCTTTCAGTAAATTGAGATTATACACGCTGTTCACCTTCTCGGTTCCCTGTATTGAAGGTGAACTAGAGATCAGGGGAAGAAGTAAAACCTAGCCGTAGTCATTTCGAAAATAGGAGCGTGATTTTATCCATTTTAGCTAACCATAACGCAATGAGAATATGAATCGAAGAAAAAGTGTCCAAAACATAAAAGTAACTTATTGTAGTATATTGAGCTGAACATATAGGCTACAGTTTATAGGCCTGTATACTGTATAATTAATCATTCGAGGTACAAATACAGTAGTCACAAAAGAAATATGTAAGATACATTACTGGATGGAAGGCCATTTACAAAGCGAATTATTAACTCATTATCATATTAAATCAAATCAAATTAAATAGATATTCGTAAGTCCCATAATAAGCAATGTATACGAGAAGAAGGGGTATTTCCCGTAACAAACAAATGAGTTGTTGTTAATTCGTATTAGGGGCTTGGGACATCTCTGGTCATCAGCCCCGTGTACTTGGGTGTGTGTTGAATTTTTCTGATGGCCTGTGTTTCTTTGGTGACTGTGGTAGTGTGTAAGCTATAAATATTAGGGACGGGGATGGGCTAGGTGCCCCGGGACTTGAAAAAACGTAATATCCCAGAATTTACCTGGAGAAAGTGTGGCAAGGGGATGGGAGGGAGGGGGTGAGGTGGTCGAGGGGGGGGGGGCGAGGGGGGAGGGGGGGGGGGCACCGGGAAAACGACACTCAGAATATCCCCTGTAAGCGACGAGATTCAAACCCCCAATCAACGGACTTGCTGCAGCTGTCCATGACGAGTGATTTAATGCGCACGGCTACGCCGCGGGGTACAAACTAAAGCATTATGCAACCAAAATAGTTAACCTCGAAACTGAAATGGGCTATATTTGTTTTATTTTCCTTCTTAAAACAGGATTAAAGAAAATTATAAGAGCTAAGCTAGCCCAAGTATTAGTACAGTTGTTCTCCTAGTACGAGAAGACAATACATTTAGTTCCTGTCGCTTAACGTTCGGTGATCACAAACTAAAATACAGTATTAATGCACATAGGCCTACTTCAGAAATGTCTAATGAGACTTTGATTAGGAATGTCTGTTTACCCTCGAGGATCAAGGTGCCTGTAATACTGCCTACACCACTGGTTCCACAAATGCTACCTGCCTACTCGTATCTGATGTCACAAGCCTCACCGCCCCAGCACACAGACTGACGTATTAGGGTATAGAATAGATACTGTTCTTGTAGTCGTCACGAACACTCCACTTCACTCATGCAAACCCTCAACACAGATAGCTTACTCTGAATCAACTCACACCGTCTTAGCATCTTGTCTGACGTCACAGGCCAGGTTTCTTTCTTTTCACAAATTCAGAGACTTAGACATCGTGGTCATCAACCCCATACATTTCGATGCCTGAAGAAATTGTTTGATAACCTGTGTTATTGTGGTGCCTGTAGCAGTGTGTGTATTTGTAAGTGAGACGATAAATGGAGAGGAGACGACCATGACCTTCACTTAAGGACCATCCCAGGATTCGACTGGTGTAGATATGGGACACCATGGAAAGCCACTTCTAGGATGGCTGAGATTGAAATCGAACCCTGCTCTTCTCATTTTTGAATCACGAGATTCAGTGTACTCCATTCAAACCCTCTGACAATTACATTTCTTAGGAGAGTCAGGAATCGAATTCGAACCTCAGGGATGACAGTCAAGAATGTTAGCCACTACACCGATGTGGTGCTACTACTCCACTTTCAGGTCTTTAGCAGCAGGAAGAAATTAAAATCTCTTATTGACGTCAATTGGCAGATGAAAAGCTAATGGAAGTAGGAATCTTCTTCTACTTAGGAAGAAAAATAACCAGTGATGTACGAAGCAAAGAGGATACAAAAATTAGGTTTACTCAGGCAAGGAAAGCATTTCTACAGA
Organism: Meconema thalassinum; assembly: GCA_946902985.2. Taxonomy (NCBI): domain Eukaryota; kingdom Metazoa; phylum Arthropoda; class Insecta; order Orthoptera; family Tettigoniidae; genus Meconema; species Meconema thalassinum. The sequence continues at coordinate 689,345,599 of OX336389.2, read as the reverse complement.
AAATAAATTTGTTGACATCAAATATAGATTTAGGTATTTGGAAGTCATTTTTTGAAAGCCTTTGTGTGGAGCGTGGCGCTCTATGGAAGTGAAACTTGGACTGTTGGCGCAGCAGTAAAGAGGAGAATAGAAGCGTTTGAGAATGGTGATCAGATGGGTAGAAAGGGTTACAAATGAAGAGGTATTAGGACGAATGGGAGAGGAGAGATGTTTCTGGCGACTGCTAATGACGAGAAGAGATAGTTTGGTAGGACACATACTAAGACACCCAGGAATAGCAAGCTTAGTTATGAAAGGAAGGGTCAAGGACCTGAACTGTAGGGGTAGACCAAGATTCAAATATCCTGAACAGATTGTCTAGGAGGTAAGGTGTGGTAGCTATGTATAGGCTAAGTTAAACGATTAGCTTAGAACAGGGAGGCATAGAATGCTGCACAAAACCAGTAAAATGATTGAAGACTCAAACAACAACAGCCTCGTTGTATCATATCTGAGCGTTCATGTATCTTAAGCAGGGCAATGAAACTAATGAATGATAAGGAAAGTAATGTAAACAATTTCAGTAAAGCACTGTATTAATTAGCGACTTAGTTCGGGACGTAGATGTGCTAGGGACGTAGCCATTAGGCCAGACTACATCCCAAAATAAGGAGGCCAAAAAGATTGAAATCCTCTATCAGCCGTCCAAGAAATGCTTTTCCACAATTTCGAATTTTCAACACGAGGCAAATGCCGGGGTGGTACTGCCCCCGAAAATTGAATTATTCTGGGACAAAATGAGAGTATTTTCCGTCCTGATGACAAAATTTAACCAGCAAATATAAATTCTGGAAGTGTGACACAGGAGAGTAGTGTTACTAGCTCGAGGCCGTGGGACAGCCCGATCACGTGACATATTGCACAATAGACGCTTCTAGAAGGCTGAAACAGGCATAGCAACAGTGAGTTTGGAAATAAATATTATAAATATTGTTATAAATTATGCTATTGGATCCCAGCCCAGAGCCAATGAGAAGTGGTCTTATTGAAGACGGGATCAACTTCAACTACATAATTTGGTGAAATTATGCATTTAGTCCCTTAGAAGAAGATTTTCTTATTTGGTAATGAAGAAAATATTAAAAGAAATTATGTCTGATACTTTATAAACCGCAGATAGGTTAATCTACGCAGTAATAAGCTTTAGTAATCTACGTGCTAAAATTATGGTGGGAGATTGATATGGCCGCCAAAATTTCGACTTGGAGGGGGAGATCCAAGGATCGAGGTTCTTATTCCAGCAGTCTTTGAAGAGTGAGGAAGTGTTTTAATTGGGTTAACGGAGATCCCAAAGCTTTGTCCGGGTGCGACGACTGTCGACTTGTGGAGACGCTAGGATAGCTAGGTAGAACGTTGGAGATTACCGCACTTCCATTGTAAGTGAAGTTGTGAGGAACATTGAAATTAGAATATCTCTTATATAATTGAGATTTGAGTTCAACTAAGTGAATATATATAAAGAACAGGTCGAATATTACATTGTGTTGAAAGTCGAGCGTTCTAAAATTTACCGTTTCGACAATATAAGCCTGTTAGGACAGATTTTCAAATGTGTTGGAAATAAAGCTGAATATCATTTTAGATTGCAAAGTGAAGTTGGCGAACGCAGTTCAAGTGAACAGTAGCGAAGAACTTTTAACATTGGCGCAGCAAATAAACATTATCATAAGGACTATCATTATTCTTCAAGTGGTTTCATTCAACATAATTAACATGGTTGATATGATGAACTAAATAGTCATGCGCCAGAGACATATTCGATAACAGAAGTTAAGATACAACGATGGAACTTCGTTAGACGACGTATTCTTGAATACAGGCGTAGTGTATGGTCCATCTTGTAAATTTTCGTCAGTCTACGAACACTAATGTAACATCAATTAGCAATAGAAATATTTCATTCACCATCTATATGAATATTTCTATAAATTATTTTCCAATGATGAGGCTGATACATATTTCCGACGGAGAATGAAGATTCTACAGAAGAGATTTGTCAAGATGCTAGGGGTAGCCCAGCAACAATAGAAGAATTTGCCAGAAGGATGTCGTTCGAGCCCAGGCGAATGTTGGTGAATTCCGGAGAGGGAACGTTTTTCCTATCTCTGAGGTCGCAGATCCGAGGTTCGAATGCAGATCCATCTCAGTATCTTGAACTGAGGAAACATCTAAAGTATTGTTTGAATACTTACATAGATCTTCAAGTTTTCGTCCAAATAAGGTAGCCGTGTCTCTTATTTTTAGTATAGAGCTTGATTAGTGACATCCTGAGCCAACGATCTTACTCCATATTTTCACATTTCATGTATTTCAGTGTTCTCATGTATTTTACACTTCAGATGTGTGCTAAGATTTTTATGCTGCAAGATTATTTAGGAGATGATTGCCTTTCACCTATTTTTCAATTTTATTCTACGGATCAGTTGTTGAACTGACATTAAAAATTTTGTTTGAGGAATCATATTGCCTCATAGAAGACTAGTCGTTTCGACTCTCGAATTTTAATAATTTAATTTAAACCAAGTATTCTGACATTGTGTCATAGCTTCAAATTAAATTCTTTTTGAATTTAATTTGAGCACTTTAATGTAACAACTTCCAACTTCAAGAACAGAAGAAACATCGAATGATATTGTCATATCATTATTGTATATAAACCTTCGACGATCTAGAAAATACTAGCCGGTTGATAAGACCGAAATCTTAATCCCTATAAACATTCTTTGTGTAGAGTGGAAAAACATTCCGACGTTGACAAACCGTTTCATTATTTGTGAAGCTGAGAGCTTTGTTCATTTAATATGTTAGAGGAAATATTTTTGATAGGAGATTATTCAAATCTTTGGCTAGGAATTCAAAGCTAGTTTATCCCGGTCAAGATTGAATTCTATTTGACACTATAAATAACATGTGTGTTATTTTACACTATTTGTGTAATATCACGTCATTATGTAGACCTGATATTACAACGATATACAATTTAAAGCTTGATGAGTGAGGTGAGACAGAAGTATTATTTTTATTACATGTATTTGCGACAGACGAGTTAACAGTTAATTATATTTTTGTTTAGTAAACTTTAGGAGGTCAATCACGACAGTCTAATATCGTTCATTACGATTGGAAATTTCGTTTGAAGAACTTAAGTATGTATAATTTTAGATCAGTAGTCATGTGAAACGATACTGAGGGTCATGCCTTTATTTGAGAAAAGTTCCTACAGAAGAAATGTTAATAACAATTAATCCGTTTTGGTTATTGTTTAACAAAGTGGATGATAATTGTTTATGCCATATATATATTGTTGTATGAAGATTTGTAGAGCTATGAAGAGTTCGTGTGAAGGAAGTTCCGCCTTTTAAAGAAGTCAAAGTATTATTGTTCTTTGATAAGAAAGGCATGGATCATGATAAGAGTCATTGTATACAAGTAGTCCAGTTCATGTGAAGTAACGTTTTAGCTGTGTTGACAGAAGGGTTTTAGCGGAAATACAATTAGAGAACGATTGTCTACTCATGTCAATGATACCATTGTTATATTTTATTAAACCTGAAGTTATGTAATTACGTACAGTTAACCTTTATCAGTCGACTGTATTAGACCGACAATGTAATGAAAACCTATATAAGACGATGTGTGAGCAGTATATGGAAACTACGGAGTGTTAGAAAATGTTTATGTGGAAAAACAGTGTAAATAATTAATTGAGAGTTGTATTGTAACCGAGAAGCCAGAATCTCGAAAGTAACGTGTTAAAAACGTTAAATATTGTCCATTATTATGAACAAATTACAAGTAAATATTTTTCGGAAATGATTTAATTAGTTAAATAATTTTGGTAGGATTAATTGATCGAATGTTTTGGAATAGCGTGTGTTTTGTGAGCGGATGGTTTAGTATGAATGATTGCCTACTGTTAAGAGTAATTGTTGAACCGAATTGGTCTAGAACAATTTCGGGGTGCGAATGAAAGATTGTATGAAATTTCTAGAATGATTGTTAAAGAAACATAGAAGTTATGAGCATTTTTGTAAGATGTGAATGTTAATTTTACGCGTATTTTAAACGCACACAAGGCAATCTCAATGTAGGCCAGACAGAATGATTCACCGTTAGAAGCGAGGAGCTTGGTGTGACATAATGTGAACAGTTGGCGACTCACAGCCTTGTATAAAAATGTAAATAGTTCCGAGCTCAATGCTATGCTAGCGCTCATTGATAAAACAAGCCAGTGCACGTGCGTTTTCAGACGCGTGCCAATGAAGGTGGCTAATAGTCAGGAATGCCACGATTGTAAGAGCATCCCTTAAACGTTTTTCCTTTTTACGTAGTGTAGGCCTTAACCTGCCAAGGCTTTTATGCTGATATTTTTTCACGGCATTGTAGTAAGATGTGTAGTAGAAAGGAGGTGTGTATGATTGTGTGGTTTTATTTATTTCCTTTTGTTGTTAGATTAGTTTATTGTTATTTTGTTTATATTAGGTTAGTTTACTTTTGTTAATGAATTTATTCAGTTCGTTATCTGTCGGTGTTGACGTGTGATTCATTTTAAATATAAGGGTTAGAGTATTGTGGATGTATTGTAGGCGAAGCTGAGTTCCCAGTCCCCGAGAACGTAAGTAAAGGTAAGTGTGTCTCGTGCAGTTTGTTGTTTATCCACAATATTCTTATAACTGCTGTATGTAAATCCCTAAAGACCATGTTGGAGCGATTTCTATTGTAGTAATTTGCCGGTGCTGTTAGAAATAGGCGATCCAGCTGGGGCAATTGATATTCCAACAAGCTACTTTCTGGATTTACGGGTACAGTAGCTCCTAACTTTCCACCGACACACAGGGGGCAAGAGTGCCTCAAATGCGGCATTAATTCAACAACTGAAATTGGTCGTATGATGATATTCTTGGTAGGCTATAACGGAACACTAGAAGACTTGCTCGACCATGTTGAAACACGTTGTGACCTTGACCACACTGCGTCTCGCTTGGGGAGCCCATGGTAGTTGAGATATTGCAGAGCATATAAGTCGTGTTTTCGGAATTGTTTCATTGTTTCGCCATGGAACCTTCGTGTTCAGGTACGTATTGATATTTTTGGTTGTTATATAGCAATATTTGTGTGTCAGAATAATCGTTCTTTAAACGTCTACTTATATTTACCATCTTGAGATATAAAAAGGTGAATATTTATGTTCCGAGGCATTCCGAGCATGCATTGTTGATTTTTCTAGTGGTTGTGGTCTCTATGTTGTAGATCAGTTTAGGTTTAATGCTAATTTTTGCCACTTTTTTCTAAATTACATCAAAATCAAGAACAGAGGAAATCGGAGGGCGTCAAATAAAATCTTGTCTGGGTTTATTTCAGGTACCAGCTCAATAAAATGTTCATCACAAGAAAACTTCTGGAAATCATGAAAAATTTACAGTTTTTGCCTGTAGCACGGCAAGATATTTCGTTCGGAAATAACCATGGTGCAACTTGTCTCCTACACTGCATAAATATTTGATACATGGACCTGAAATAGTATCGTCCGCATTGCTTCCTATAAGACAGTTAACTGAGGAAGCACAGGAAGCACGAAATAAGGACTTCAAAATTGCCAGGAAAATTATTCCAGAAAATGTACTCGACAGAAAACAAATGCCGATAAATTAAAGTACTTTTTGGTGAGTTCTGATCCACTTATCTCCTGCAAGAGGAAACTTCCAAAAAAGAAAAAAAACCTTCAAGGCCTTCCGAAAGAAGCATTAGATTTATTAAAATCTCCATTCATATCTGCAATTAGTCCCAGGAGTCGGGATGATGATGATGATGATGATGATGATGATGATGATGATGATGAAGGGAGTGATGGTAGTAATTGAGACAATTGTACTTTCACTAGTTCTGAAGATTCATATGATTTAAGTTGCTTTCTGCATTTCCATAATAGGCCTAATTATTTTGCTACAGTTATAATTTGTACAATGTTTTACAACGATTATATTAATAAACAAATGTCAAATGAACTGTATTTTCACTTTTCGTAAGACACAAACATGTCCTTGATAATGATATATAATTTAGAAATCTTATTAAGTAAAATTAGAATTAATGCCGCATTCGAGGCTCTCTTGCCCCACTGTGCGTCACCTCCTTCAGATTACTTTGCCCAGTTCCATTAGTGTTAGTCCACCTCCTGGTGTAGCGACTAGCACTCTCGACAGTCGCCCCGAAGATCCAGGTTCGATTCCCGACTCTGACAAGGAATTTAATTCTGGTCTGAGGACTGGAATGGGGTACACTCAGCTTTGTGAGGAAAAAGTGAGAAGAGATGGGTTTGATTTCCACCTCAGCCATCCTGCAAGTGGATTTCCGTGGTTTCCCACTTCTACTCTGGGATGGTTCTTCACCTAAGGCCACGGCTGCCTCCTACCCAATCCCGACCTTAATTACAAATTCACACAACTACGATACCTCAAAAAGTTATCAGATAACTTCAACACTCACCCAAGTACACGGGGATAAATGGCCACTATGTCCGAAACCCTCAAATGAAACAACAACCACAACAATTATTATTCTTCATTTTCATCTCTCACTAAATCCTATGACGAGGCTGGCGTGAGGAAGGACATCCCCCACATTCTCACCTCAATCACGGGCCTGGGGATTAGCATGGGGCAAACATTCTTCTCATTTTAATTAGTTCCATATACCTGGGTATACTACGAGTATTAGAACTCGTGGCCTATGCTGTGTCAATAAACCAGAAATCTTCTGTCATTCTCTCTCAGCTGGCTGCGTGGCTCAGCGGTAACGTTCTCGCCTGTTGTTCCCAAGGTTGCAGGATCGAATCCTGGCGTAGTCAGGTGGCATTTGAGGGTGCGCAAATATGAGGGAGCCGTGTCAGTAGATTTACTGGCATGCTAAAAATCCCCTTCAGGGCAACATTCCTGCACCCTGGCGTCTCTAAAAGCCACATTAGTTAAAAGGGACGTAAAACAAATAACATTATATTTATTTATTTCTTGTCTTATCTTTCCTTAGTTCATTCTTTTCATCTCAATCGATACCGACAGCATTGGCTACGCTCGCTAAAAGCGCAGCGTTAGGTCATGGGGCCAAGCTCTCTGTTGACTCGGTAGACGCGCGGGTTCGAGCCCCACCGTCGGCTGTCCTTGAAATGGTTTTCCGTGGTTTCCCCATTTTCAACACCAGGCAAATGCTGGGACGGTACCTTCTGACAGGCCACGGCCGCCTCCTTCCACATCCTTGCCCAGTTTCATTCATCTTCATCCATTCCATCTCTCATCCCGACGCGCAGGTCGCCCACGGGCGTCGACTAGAAAGACCTGCACTCGGCCTCTCTGGAGGCCACACGAAATATATAATCTCAATCGATGTGTTTTCCTTCCATTCATGCATCCTCTATGCAATCAAAATTCACAACGAGATGCAGTGATGGTTTCAAAACACACCATGGAAAACCACTTCTTGGATGGTTGAGGTTGGAATCGAACAATCCTCTTCTCATTCTTAACTCACGAGTTTAAGTGTACTCCGCTCTAACCCTCAGACCAGATTTAAATTTCTTAGGAGAGTCAGGAATTTTATCCGAACCTCAGGGGTGACAGCCAAGAATGTTAACCACTACGCCTCTTTCAGGTCTGATAGCAGCCGAAAATAATTCAAATGCCGTATTGAAGTCAAATTGACAGGTGAAGAGCTAATGGAAGTGTAAAATAATCACATTTATCTTGTTAATTACTTCCAAACATACTACAAGCATTAGAACTCGTGGCCTATGCTGCGTCAATAATCCATAAATCTTCTGTCTTTCTTTCTTTCTTTCTTTCTTTCTATCTATCTTGCTTTCCATCTTCTCTTCTCTGTTCTTAGTTCATGCTTTTCATCTCACTCGATGTGTTTTTTCTTTCATTCTTACATCCTTTATGCAATCGAAAGTCACAACGAGATGCAGTGATGGTTTCAGAGCACAATACGATTGCTCATGTGGAACAATGGAAGCGACTCGTTATTCGTTTTAGTCCTCATATCCCTGTCCCTTTCCCATCAACACCAGCACCGTGTTATTTGGGATTCAAGGTTTAGCGGATCAAATTACAGGGTGCGAATCTAATCTACAACTTTCTGACATGATCCTCACCAAACCGCAACCCTAAAAAGAAAAACAAAGCACGCAGCGAACAAGCGAAGTAGTAAAAAGAAGCGGATCGCAGTGCCCCGGGCGGGCACGTGCGCTGCAAATCCCTCTTCAGCCGGCTTTGTGTCAGGGCTGGCCATACAGGAGGCCGTGTTGGGCCATAATTCAGCACCATCGGGAAGTAAGGGCTGGCCATACAGGAGGCCGTGTTGGGCCATAATTCAGCACCAACCGTCAGGAAGTAAAGGCTGGCCAAACATGAGACTGTGTTGGGCCATAATTCAGCACCATCAGGAAGTAAGGGCTGACCATACAGGAGGCCGTGTTGGGCCATAATTCAGCACCATCCGTCAGGAAGTAAAGGCTGGCCAAACAGGAGACTGTGTTGGGCCATAATTCAGCACCATCAGGAAGTAAGGGCTGACCATACAGGAGGCCGTGTTGGGCCATAATTAAGCACCAACCATCAGGATGTAAGGGCTGGGCAAACAGGTGACCACGTTTGGCCTTAACTCAGCGCCAACCATCAGGAAGTAAGGGCTGGCCATACAGGAGGCCGTGTTGGGCCATAATTCAGCACCATCGGGAAGTAAGGGCTGGCCATACAGGAGGCCGTGTTGGGCCATAATTCAGCACCAACCGTCAGGAAGTAAAGGCTGGCCAAACAGGAGACTGTGTTGGGCCATAATTCAGCACCATCAGGAAGTAAGGGCTGGCCATACAGGAGGCCATGTAGGGCCATAATTAAGCACCAACCATCAGGATGTAAGGGCTGGGCAAACAGGTGGCCACGTTTGGCCTTAACTCAGCGCCAACCATCAGGAAGTAAGGGCTGGCAATACAGGAGGCTATGTTGGTAGCTAACCCAGCACCGACCATCAGGAAGTAAGGCTTGGCCAGACAGGAGGCTATTTTGGGCCCTAATCTAGCACCCAACTTAAGGAAATAGCTTAGGTGGACCAACTAGCTTTCTTGACAGGGTTGGCCAGGCAAGAGGCATGTGGAGCCCTAAATCAGCACCAACCTTCTGGAAATAGCTCCGGTGTGACAGGCCAGCTTTGTGCCAGGGCTGGCCAAGCAAGAGGCCATGTTGGGACCTAAACCAGCACCAACTTGTCAACTACTGTAGCTCTAGTTTTATTCGCCAGCCATGGGTCAGGGCTGACTATAGAAAAGGCCACGTGGGCCCCAAATCAACACCAATTATAAGGTAGTAGCTCGGATGCCATATCTATGTCCCAGTTGACCAGAGTGGAGGCTACGTTGGACCCTAAATTAACACCAATCTTCAGAGAGTAACTGGGATGTGACTAGCAAACTCAATGTGGTGGCAGAAATTAACATCTTCCCACCGTGCATAGTCCGCTGGTTTTATTCCCACCTGTACCATGTAGGATGTAAATCATGGTAATGGGGTTGAACTGGGATGCACTCAGCTCCTTGATATCAACTGAGATCTGTGGTATCAAAGTCCGGAAGGGGATTTTCGTGGTTTTCCACTTCAACTAAGGGTGAACGCTGCGATGGTACCTGACTGAAAACACAGTAACCTTCTTGATATTCTTAATCCCAATTCCCGTGGTTGGGTTAACGATACCTTAATCAATTGTTCGTAACCTACGCTAACTGACTAGCCACAACACTCACTGCTGTATCATGTCCTCTTAACAAAACGTATTGTGGCTCCTGTCCCAAGGGTGTAGGACTTGTTTCCCGATTCTGCCAAGATTTTAATTCTAATTTCAGAGCAGAAATTTCACCGCAGCCATCCATGGCTACACAACCCCTCGCTATCCGCGTGTTCTTCGTCCACAACTTTCGATATGACAACCTATTATGGAATTTTACTGATAAAAATTCGAATAACTTATCATCTCAATATTGTTGTTCTTCCTGAAGTTGTGTCGTTTAGGGGCTTATACATCGTGGTCATCAGCCGCGTGTACTCGGGTGAGTAGAATTCATCTAATAACCGGCGTTGAATTGGAGTATGTAATAGTGTGTATTTTTAATTATGGCTAAAGTTGTGAAGGAGTCGGCCGTTACCCTTAGGTTAGTAACCCTCCGGGGATTTACCTGGCGTATAAGTGGGCAAAACCACTGAAACCTCCTTCTAGGATGTCCGAGGTGGACATCGCACGAGGTTGAGTGTAACCCTTTCCAACCCTCAAACCAGAATTAAATGTTTTGGTAGAACCCGGAATTGAATTCGGGCCTTCGCGGTGACAACCAAGAATGCTAGTCACTACGCAACTAGACGGACTGCAACAGTTTCGGAGATATTAAGGACATATTAAATATTTCACGAGGCCGCCATGTTGGATTGTTCAATATATAGAACGTAGTGTTATGTGTCAGTAGATAAATATTATAACAGTGATTCATTATGCAATATTTCACTTCGATTGCTTGGATAGGGCAGAAGAAATAAAAACATGATTTTAAAATTTTGCACATCCACCATCTTTAATTTCTCATAGCAATTGAATTACATTAGACTCCAGTGTATTAAGTTTTAAATGAATATTTGCCGTACCAGGTTGTCACTGCCCTCGGATGAATTAGTCGCGAGGATATCCCATTTAAATATTTAAACTTAGCGTGATCGTCATGTTGGTTTTGAGCTTATCAAGTTTTGTAAGTCACATAGGTGAGCTTACTTTAGTGGCCTCTAATAACATACACATTTTCAGGTTGATTTTAGCAGTAGTTTTTGAGATATTGAATGCCAGTCAAATATTTCATTGATCACCATGTTGGATTGATGAAACTTCTTGAATTTCGAAAAGCTTGGTCGAGGTCAGACGGGATATTAGTAGTTTAAGTCCTTACCAAGATTCATTATAATCGCTCCAGCGGTTTAGAATTAGTTAGTGTCACACGCAAATGCACACACATATAGGCCTACACACACACACATATAGGCCTACACGGACTGAAGGTGATCTCATGCGTCTACATTTCATAAGATGAAAATAGGCTAAACATCTATTAACTGAATCCATGTAGGCACTTCTCCACACTGTTCTTTCATCTTTACTTTGCTTTGATTACCGTACTTGTTAGCTCATAAATCACCAAGAGATGTGATTTCTTCCCTTCTATCCCTCTTATTTGGAGTCACTACACATTTAAATTCATTTTAGTTTTTGTGCTTTTTAGAATAGTTTCATAGATTTAGGTTAACATGTACTGTATTTCCAAGTATTTTGATTAGATTTTCTCATGTTGACGAATAAATTTACTCTACAGTAGTCTATATAACACCACCTAACTATTCAACAGGAAATTCCACTTTGCATTTCACAACTTCCGAACTTTTTTCGCCAGCGTCATACACAAATAATACAATTTATACATGGCACTAATGAAGATGAATAAATTTATTCAAGGACTTGAATGGAAGCAGTCATCGCCAATTAGAAGATAGCGTCTCGGGATTTGCCAGGAGTTGAAAATGGAAAACCAAGGAAAATCATTTCAAGAATGGCCTACGGTGGGGTTCGAACCCACTCGTATCCAGGCCCAATGGCCTTGCTCGTTAACACGCATAGCTACCATGCTCTGTAAAATGTGCTCCTCATTACAGCACAAGTATTTCAGTTGGTAATGTTCTTGTTAACGTTCTTACTTGGTGACAGAAGGCTTCATTGCCCCCTCCCAATAGGTTGAGTGTATGCCACAATTACTTGAATACAGGTTATTAAATTGGATGCGATCAAAATCAAATAACTGGTGATTACTGGAGAAGATGCTGCTGATAGAATTCCATTAGCAAACAGAATGTATCAAGAGAATTTGTCCGTAATGATGTAAATGAAAGAAAGGGTTGAGATTCCCTTTCCTGGCTAAGAAAAAACTCTCCTTTTAATTTAATTTTAACAGTAATTATTGAAACGCTTCCTTTAATTTGGTTTCTTCCTAATCCATTAGAGATCCAATTCCCTACAGTTTGGTAGAATTCAACAAAAGCTCGATCGATCGTAAACACTTCCTCACAAAGATAGTGATCAGGTGACGAAGCAAATGTCTTCAGAACGACAAGCACATCACTTGAAAACTGATCTGCCTACTTTTTACTGAGATATTAGTCATCTTCATTATTTCACCAATATCCCCCTCTCTCCAGCAGTAGTTCCATACTAATAATAAAGTTCCGACACCGTTGATCATCATCTTGAAGTATAATTTGGTTCTGGATCGAAGAAATAGCGTCATGTAGGCCTAATTATATTGCACTTTTACTATAAACATCTTGCGGTGAGAATATACATCATCGTGAGGAACTACTGTATTCTCGGCACATTAACGCAATTCTTTAAAACTAATTTTGAAGGATTTATTTCGATAGTTTTATTATTTCATGGCATACGTGAAAACTGGGGTTGTAGGAGTTGAGATAAAATATTTTGTTCACTATTTATAGGCCCATAAGATCAGAATGATGTAAAATGCAATTCAACGATTCTTGGAACTAAGGGGATCGGTACAGTAAACCACATTCAACATTTTGACATTTTAAATATTTTTATCCCCTCTCCTGCTTTATGTGCAGCAATGAAACATTCTAAATGAAGAATACTACATATTTACTAGCAAGCACGTATCTCAGAATTGATTTTGGCATTATCAAACTCGCTAATTAATTATTCAAAATGGCGGCTGTTAGCGTGACGATGCTCACCGTTTTCTTCATAGCTGGACCATTTATCAACATATTAACATCCTGCTTTTTTTAATTGTACTGATAAAAGTTACAGCTATAAATCTGACCACCTCCAGAAATAAATTTGCAAAATTAGCATTTTTAATTTTATGTTACATAAATGTTGCATATTTTGGTCAATTTTTGGCATGTAGATTTTTTTCAAACAACTATCAACCCTTGGAACATGAGTTAGGTCAGTTTTGTAGTCTCTAACACTAAGAACATGAGAGAAAATATCACTGTAATACACAGTGTAATTTAGGAGTTACAAAGAAAAACGGATTTGAAAAATTTAGTTTTGAGAAAATGAGCCACAAAATTATCTGATCCCTGTAGAGACACAGCAGCCTCCCAGTGGCTGCTAAAATACTCCTGGGACATAAGATCATCCCTCTAAAGCAGTTTTCTCAGCTTCGTTTTCCAGTCTTGATCTTCTTCTGCTTTGTCTGGCCTCTTTTGAGTTTTTTTGTACCCTTTTTGCGGCAGACATTGTACGCATCACATCCCCTTGTTGCATTGCACGTTCACTAAAAACACCAGGATTGATGCCAATTTGTTTTAACCCAGCCAACCTACTCTTCATTCCATCATTATATGTCATAACTTCATACTGGTGGCAATCTTCACAATTGTCTTTCCACAGAATCCAATTTCGGGCTTACTTTCCAAATCCTAGCATTGAGAGGCTCATGAGCATTCTGTGTATAGCCTCATAACCACCTTTTCAACAGTTCAGTAGCAACTAAATCCTTGAAAACAGGCTTAGTCACATCCATAACAGCTGAAGGCAATGTGTTATTGTATTTGTAGTCTTTAACTGAGCCTGCACTGACAGCTGGCTGATACAGGCACCAGGAATTATCTCCTTTCGGGCAGAAGTAATGACGCGGATTGTCATCAAATGAGGTTTTGTGGCACCAAGTAGCCCAGATAGCAGTTGAATGTTGATTATCATGGAAACTATATTTCTTCTTATTGAAAACAACTTTTCTAGTTAGTTACTTATTGTTGCATTAAGGGGTGGAACTGCTAGGTCATCTGCCCTTAAGCAACCTTTCTCCTTCCCATAATTATAACAAGTGCAGAAAATTCAACCCAAATACTCGTAACAGAATCAACAGATGATGAGTAATTGTTTAGAAGACAAATGACCAATTAAAATGGCTTCCAGTATCAAAGATACAACACTTTGCCTCCAAAGTGCATAAATAAGAACAGCAAAAACACGAAAATGGAAATGAAAATGAAAAGTCACTGTGTGGGTGTGGCGCTAAGCTACTTAAATCGTCTATGCAATGTCAAACATTTAAATTCCTAACTTCTAAACTAGTGCAGATAATTCCATAATTCTTTCAACAAAATAAACTAGAAGGGTGGGGTTATATATTAAAAATACTTTGAAAAATCACATTTTTGAAGGTGGTTTACTATACCAATCCCCAGGGAATGGGGCCTAGATTGAATTTGAAAATTCGATTGAAATTTCGTATAGAAACAAGCTCACAGAACTTCGTGAAATGATCACGGTATCTTTACAATGTATTCCGGATGCTTTCTAGATTATAAAGCTAATTATCGCGTTTGTTGTTGCTGTTATTATTATTTAATTATGATAATATTTGTTACCACTATTTAATATAGAAGTAAACCTCTTATCTGATTGCTGGAACTACCTTCCAGGTCCGCTGTTCATCACCGTCCCTCCACTCAGCTTGCTAACCCGATGAACAGATGTCTGTATATGATGTGGTGGTGATTGCTGCTTCAAGGAGTTGAACATCGTACTCATGTGTCCTAATCTGGTCGTTGGTTTTCTCAGAATTGGCATTCATCTTAGCAGAGTAGTAGGAGGATTATAGACTGACTGTGGACACGATGCTCAAGCCTACTAAAGGACCTCCATATTCCTCAGTCTACTAATAAAACATACCGATGCTTAACTTGCAATTCCACGTATCTGAAAATGTTCTTCATTTCCATTACTTACCTTATGATTGGTCACGTCTTTAAGCCATATGTGGATGTGCAGTCCAACAGAACAATTCATGTTTGGTTCATTTTACTGTGTATGATTCTACGGGAAAATGAACCTTAAATATTTTGTTCTGTAGGAGTGCTTAACTACACGGAAATATGCTTCTCTACAACACAATATAGTTAAAGCTCAATTTCCATTTGGTTGTATCCACAGGAAAATGAACCTAACGTGAATTGTTCTGTTGGACAGCACATTCACATTCGGTTGGGAGGCGTGTCCAATCATAAGGAAAGTAATGGAAAAGAAGCGCCTTGTCAGATACGCGGTATTGCAAGTTCAGCGACGATATGCAGAACTCTGTTGTTCCTAGTCGGTGGGAAGTGGTTGGGCTAGTTACCTCCGCTCAGTGAAACTGACCTTAACATATTAGTTGTCTATGTGAACTGCCCCACTGTATACTGTAATCGTCACACATTGTGGTGGCATTTGTAATTGTACATGCCTCACTGTTGGTCTACGATTTGTAATTATTATTGTCTCAGTACCACGTTGTGACACCATTTGTGATCGTCCCACCTTGTGGTAACATTTGTAATTGTACTTGCCTCACTGTTGGGCTACCATTTGTGATTAATCTTGTCTCAGTACCACGTTGCGACACCATTTGTGATCGTCCCACTTTGTTGTAACATTTGTAATTGTACTTGCCTCACTGTTGGTCTACCATTTGTGATTATTCTTGTCTCAGTACCACGTTGTGACACCATTTGTGATCGTCCCACGTTGTGGTAACATTTGTAATTATACTTGCCTCACTGTTGGTCTACCATTTGTAATTATCCTTGTCTCAGTACCACGTTGTGACACCATTTGTGATCGTCCCACGCTGTGGTAACATTTGTAATTGTACTTGCCTCACTGTTGGTCTACCATTTGTAATTATTCTTGTCTCAGTACCACGTTGTGACACCATTTGTGATCGTCCCACCTTGTGGTAACATTTGTAATTGTACTTACCTCACTGTTGGTCTACCATTTGTAATTATTCTTGTCTCAGTACCACGTTGTGACACCATTTGTGATCGTCCCACGTTGTGGTAACATTTGTAATTGTACTTGCCTCACTGTTGGTCTACCATTTGTAATTATTCTTGTCTCAGTACCACGTTGTAACACCATTTGTGATCGTCCCACGTTGTGGTAACATTTGTAATTGTACTTGCCTCACTGTTGGTCTACCATTTGTAATTATTCTTGTCTCAGTACCACGTTGTGATACCATTTGTGATCGTCCCACGTTGTGGTAACATTTGTAATTGTACTTGCCTCACTGTTGGTCTACCATTTGTAATTATTCTTGTCTCAGTACCACGTTGTGACACCATTTGTGATCGTCCCACGCTGTGGTAAAATTTGTAATTGTACTTGCCTCACTGTTGGTCTACCATTTGTAATTATTCTTGTCTCAGTACCACGTTGTGACACCATTTGTGATCGTCCCACGCTGTGGTAACATTTGTAATTGTACTTGCCTCACTGTTGGTCTACCATTTGTAATTATTCTTTTCTCAGTACCACGTTGTGACACCATTTGTGATCGTCCCACGTTGTGGTAACATTTGTAATTGTACTTGTCTCACTGCTGGTCTACCATTTGTAATTATTCTTGTTTAAGTACCACGTTGTGACACCATTTGTGATCGTCCCACGTTGTGGTAACATTTGTAATTGTACTTACCTCGCTGTTGGGCTACCATTTGTGATTATTCTTGGCTCAGCACCACTTTGTGACACCATTTGTGATCGTACGACGTTGTGGTGACATTTGTAATGGTACTGTTACTTACCGCAATGTTGTGGTGACATTTGTAATATTTCTGATATTAAGTAGCTTAGGCCTATTATGATGTGATTAGATTGGGCGCCACCAATAATTAATATAGGAAATTGTAATATAATGTTCCCTTGGCTTAACTCGTGGTGAACATTTGACTCTAATCTACAGGTGTGAAGTGATGCTTTACTTCTAAGACTAACTACTTTTCCATTAGGTATAATAGATAACACATTAATCTTTGAAATTACGTTCATATTTTGATAATAACATAAGCACAAACATTGAATTTACACCCGGTGAGAATTGGCTTTATTAAATATATAATAAATTAGGTTAGTTGAATATTTACAGAACAGTGCATTTTTTCTCCTCGCAATCAGATGTAGATTATTGTTTGTTGACTCACTCACCCTCGGCGTTCCCATTTGGCATCACACCAGGAAATAACTGTACTTCGGACCTCGTCTCCTATCGTAATTAGACGTCAGATGTACAGTAGTATTTTCTTCTGAGTTACGACTCCCGTTAATTTAATTGTTATATGACAAATTATCCAGAGTCATATCTGACTAAACTGTAAGTATTTATAATACTTAAATTTAGTATTTAGTATTTATCACCTGCACAAGCACGAAACCAAGATTCTGACCAAGTGAATTTTCACATTTCAATTGCTTTTTATAGGGAACTTTTACAACTGTAAACCTGATTTTTTACCATGATCAATGAACAAAAAATGAGTTTACTGAAATGTTTTTCGAAACAGTGACACACACTAAGCCGATATGGCAGCAGTACGAATTCTGCAAATTCAGTCGCCTGTTCTCCGGACCCAGTAGGCCTACAGCCATAAACCTGCACTTTTGTTTCATGACAGAGCGTACAGATTTGGCTTTAGAGATAGAAACAAACAATAAACCAAAATGACAAACGTGCCAGGATTCAAAATTGAACTGCCTTTTAACGAAACCTATTGCATCTAAACTGAAAGTTGTGCCATGATAGAGGACTGTAGAAAGAGCTTACTAACGGGCGTTTTGAAATCGTAACTAGCTGACAGGGTGGTCGCACAAATGTTTGACATTTTAATTATTTTTAGTGACCTAATCATACTAGTGCAATGAAACTTTTCTTAACAAATATGTAAGTTAATTTAAACAATGTGATTTATACTGTAATTCATTTTTAACAATCATACATGGTGGCTGCTCGAATGTAGAAATATATACTTTTATGTTCGATCATGGCGAAGCGTAAATATTATATGTCACAAAACTGTACTACAGGGCACCCGAGAATGTTCTCCGCAGTGGGTACGTGCAGCTGCGAGTGGTTGAGTCATAAGTTTAGTTGGCTGCACTGTGTCCTTGAAAGGGGGACTCCCGCATGTGGGCTGTCAGTGTGTATTGCGATAAGCGAGCGAACCTGTATGTCTTCAGTGTGTATTGCAGTAAGCGAGTGTTCAGATAGATTATTGGAAGAGTGAAACAGTATACAGGCGGTAATGTTTACTACTGAAGAGAGATTTTGTGAGGTTTGAAGCCATTTTTCAGTGTTGCCTAAGTAAACAAAAGTTTGGTGCTTTTCAGTCGGTCAACACGAATGTACCCAAATAGAGCTGGGTTATGCCCTGATCCTGAAATAAATTACATAAGATTAATAAATACACTAGGATGACCAGTTTCGATCGTCAAGCGATCATCATCAGATCCATTACACTTTGGCTATAACATCTATGTTTGAGAATACAGGTGAAAAATATATACAATATATACAATTATTTAGTTGCAGTGTTGGTAATGCAACAGTCGGTGAATGTTAAATGTGGTATATCTAATGTTAGGTAAACTTCTAAAATAGTGATGAAAATCCGGAATTTGTCTGTTAGGAGTGATTATATGGTTTTACAAAATCAACTATGGTTATACTGAAATAATGCAAGCTTATACTTATCGAGTTGTCTCTTTAACTGGAACTTGAAGCAGTTGCGTGTTTCCATAGACACCAGTTGTAGTCGACTAACCCCGAGTGTTCGCTGGGTGGAACTGGTTTTCCCCTTCCTCCCCCTTTAGTTGCTATGTTCTTCCAGAGGTCAGTGCCATGTATATTTGTGTGACTTTGCCAAATCTAGATAAAAGTGTATGCTATTGAATGCAGGAGTCTGCAACTACTGAAGACCGTGGAACTATCTTCGCCATGCATGGGCTAAAAAAGCCATTTATACTAATCGGTACACGGTCTATTGAAGACGTCCCGGCACCTTTAATACTGCCGCGCATATCGGCCTAGGTTTATTGCAGAAAATTGTACATAGTACACCTGATCCAAATAACATTTACCTATAAACACCGTTATTTCCCCCCCCCCCCTTTTTTATCTAGCTTGGCTGTATCGCTAAGTTGAGTCTTGTTTTCGACAGGGTGTGTTTTTTAGTAGAGCGAAAAGGGGTGAACTCTCCATAAAAGTGTGTTCATTTAGATTGTTGGGATTGTTTTGTTTGGCTAGGTGAATCTCGATTGCTTCTTTTATGTCGAGAGCTCTGCCTTTCGATTCGTGATGAATTATTTTTAGATCGGTCTCGATTTTAGTGAAGCTGTGCCCCGTGTCACACATATGTTCGCATACGGTTGAATGTGTTCCGTATCTTATCGCATTCCTATGTTCATTATAACGTGTATCTACTCGTCTTCCGCTCTGTCCAATGTAATTAGCTTGACAACCAATGTCTTGGCATGTAATAGAATATACCCCTGGCTTTGAATACGGGTCTTGTTTATTTAGATTGCTATTCTGCAGGTGCCTCCCGGTCGTATTATTCGTTGTGAATGCTATTTTTATGCCTTGATGTTTGAATAGATTAGTGATTTTAAATGTGTTCTCATTCACATAGTTGAAGCGCGCGAATTTTTTCTCATTAATGTCCGGTTTTGGAATCATTTTATCTTAATTTTTATGTTTGGCTACAATTTGGTCTATTGTGCTTGGCGGGAAAATGTTTTCCTTTGCTATTTGTTTAATGGTTCTTATTTCCGTATTATAATTGTCTGTTGACATGGGTATGTTTAAAGCTCTGTGCACCATTGAATTGATCCCCGTTAATTTATGCGTACTGGGGTGATTAGACTGATTGTCGATTGCATGCGAGGTTTGTGTGGCTTTTCGGAATATGGAGTATGAAAGCTCGTTGTCCTTACGTTCAATAGTTATGTCGAGATAATTTATTTTTCGATCTGTTTCGGATTGCTTGGTGAATTTGATTGAGACAAATGCTAGACAATGGTTTGAAATACAATTGCACAGACGCACACACGAACCATAATATAAAACAGTTAATCACAGATATCGAGATAGCCAGTCACAAGCTCCCAGCAGAAGACAGGGAATTAACCAATAATCTTGCCACCAACGAAGCCAAAAAATCCTCAAACGAGAGGGCGAAAACAATTACACTCAAAACAACAAACAACTAAAAGAAATAAAGTCATTGAAACAAAAAATAAAAGAACATGACTTAATCATCACAAATGCAGATAAGGGAAATACCACAGTAATTTTGAACAAAACAGAATACATTGAAAAAACAATCGAATTCCTAAACAACAACGAAATCAAGGAATTAGCAAAAGACCCCACCAATAAATTCCAAAAACAAATAAAAAGTGTATTAAAAGAAACAAAATACTGCCCCCGATAATCCGGATAGTAGGCTGTCAGATATCCGCCCCCCTCCATCGGATTGCCAATAATCAATCGCACCGGCACAGCTACATCAATGAAAATGGCACTGACAGATACTACCGAGATTAGAGCACAGTAGTTAACATGAAATTATTGTGGAACACACCAAAATATACGGGGGTTCATACTTACCTTTTACTTACCTATTCAATTTAATCTCGGGTCTGGGTTTTCAACTGGATCACTTAATAGTATGCCCTCACAATAACCTCCACCACGATATTTAAAATGAACCAAGACGAAGCAAGAAAATTTAAACTGCACAATAATTTATTTCACATAAAGAAAAATATAATTTAACAAAATTTAACAACAAAATATACGTGGCAATCAGAAGCCATTGTCAATGCAACCATGTCCTCCTGTAGGACTTGTAGACTTCACATACAAAATTTCAGCTTTCTCTAGCTCAAAAGAACGTAATAATAACAATAATACACTTAGGAATGGATAAGGGAGCTGGGACGAGACATAAAGCATTTGTTTCCTTGTTCATGAACTTCACATTTTATTTATAACCGCAAGGCTGCTATGTAGATGACCTTGGCCTCTATCATTCAGTTATCTGGCCACCTGTAATACACCCCGCACCGTGTCGCATGCTTGCTTCGTCAAATGGACGCACCTGTCCAGCCAATGTTAGCATATGCTAGTTACCTCAGAGCCTAGCTCCTTTTCAAAACACTTTAAATGTTCACATTTCAACTTAAATATTATCACGCAAATCTTTTAAATGCTCCGTTCAAATATCAATGGATTACTCTAATAGTCCCAAACCTTGTTTAATTGTATATTCCAATTGTTGAACTAGCGTTGTTTAGAGTATAATAACGACAACGCTTAATGTTTATAACAAAATGTTTATTAATTATTTATAACATTTTAAATTGTTTATAACATTGTCAAACGACAATTGAAAAATTTATACACGCCTCTATTAATCCCGTTCGTTTCAAATTATTATTAAAGATATTTACATAGTTATTTACATTATTTATATTATTTATATTAGAAATACATTAAACCACACGTTTATCCGGTTGATAATTACTTAAATCGTGGTGATATAATCGACCAATAAAGGTTAGTTATATTTAAATTTTAGATTCAGGTTTAATAAGATTTAATAATTATTATTATTTGTGACGGTAACCTCCATTCAAAATCGTTATCTCAAATTATTTAAACACTCTTGTTAATTTTAACAGTAACTTCACATGAATAATTTTCAATGGACCTGAACAATACACTCAGCGGAAAAATACCTCGCTCAAAACGCACAAAATTGCACCAAAATTGGCCCATAATTCATCATATATCTCATTATATATGGCATCTAAATCTTCCACAATACACACAAAAAAACCTCCACTTATAAATTCATCATCAACATCAATATTACTGTGGGAACCTCCTTCACTTATTAAAGGGCATTATTCATCAGCGACTTTTACACGTCCACTGAACTAACGATTATACATCCATAGTTCCTCTTTAAAAATTCTTATATTCATCAATTGTATCAAAACTGTTATTATATTTAACCTTCGTGGGTTTCATTCATGAATCGATATGAAGTAAAAATTTGCCATTCACAAATAAATTTAATAGCAAATGCGATTAGACACGCCTCCCTGGTCTATCAAAATTGAGATTAATATCATCAAAGTATCGCAGTATAAAAATACTATCTTCAATCAAAGTTCATCTAAACTGCATAAATAGTCGAATAGAATACAATTAGACTGTGGACTGCAAACATTATTGTTCCAATCTAGAATTGAGAAAAACTCCTATCAAATGTTCATTACTATAGTGTACTCAATAAATCGTAATCAAAGTTCATATTTCATAAAATTGTCTATAATGCAATGGTATTTCAGAATTGACGATAAATGTCTATGTTGCAATCATGTTCATAAAACGACTAGTATTTCTAAGATCGTCGATAAAGTAGTAGATTTTAACGCTCTAAAATCTATTAATCATTCTTCTTTCTTGAGGATGACAGAAAATTGGTCAAAGTAATTTACTGAATAGAATTACTTTAATAAAATGATACGCTGTCTGAATTCAAACTTGCCATTGAGAATCGTTAACTTTACAGTCAAATCGTGACTACAAAAATATGCAAATTACTGAAAGAATATATAATATCAGTCTCAACTGATCCAAAATTATTTAAATATGCCAATGATATAATAATGTCTCAATAAATCGTAGAAAAAGGCATAAATCAGCAAAGTGTACAGAGTACAGAAATATCAAGCAAGAATATGGGGCAAAATATATGGGACAGAAAATATGGGAAAAATGGTTGCTCAGACATCGCTAAATGGCTCAAATAAATCAAGAAACGTTCACGACTACCTTATCTGTTGATTGAAGTTCTAGAGGAAAATTTCCAAAGAAGACTGCTGTTGGTTCCATTTCACCACCGTAAAGATGTGCTCCGACCTCGAACCTGGAACCTGCGCCCTCGGAGAATAGAACAGTTTCCTCCGGAAGTCGCACTGCTCCGTGTAGACGATAGACATCCTTCTGGCAAAACTCTTCTGTGTGAGCCGGGTCCACCCTGGCCTCTCTTGAAAGTTCCCTGAAGTTCTGGTAGAAATTCGCCATGAAGTTCATTGCAATTATTTCCGCAGAAATGTTCATAATTGTGGAGTATGAAGATATTTCCACTGCCATTTGATGTAATTCAGCGATGGATTACGATGCATGAGTGTAGTTGGATGTTCACTACATGCTCGCTTTTGTAGAATGACGATTAACGAAGCTCCATGTTGCTATTTCACTCCATTGATATATGTCCCAATTGCATTAAAGTTTTAGTCTTCCATCTCCACTTCCGTTATAATAATAGTCGAAAGTACTGCCAGATTATATAGTTCCATTGTAGAATGTAGCGTTGTATCACCAAATGTAATCTTCAGTATCACGGTTGCAATACATGTGTCAGCCGTAGCGTAGAAAGTGGTATTATAAAAGTGCTTCTCAGGTGTCGAGAAAATCACTTTTGTCTGCAGTCTTAAAATGCGAATATCTTCCAAAGTATAATAGTGAAAATGTTCAACTTTCGCACACGCCTCAATATTGTAATGCACAATTGAATTAGCATAAATGTAGTAGCTAACTTTTGATAGATAATCTTGTAGACTCGTTTATATGTGCGCTCCAACTTCGCCTAGTTTTAGTAACCGTAAAATTGCACTCCTGCACGCTAAGTGCTGTGGGCTCTACCACACTTGCTAATGACGACTTGCTTCACTGAATAATATATACTTGTTCTATCGGAATTAAGAACTCGAAGTCTGACAATCTGAGAATGAGAAAATGAGCCATGAGAGCTTCCTCTCTGCTGTGCAAGGCCTTTTATCAACTTCTTAAGGGGCGTATCCATCCCTACCATAGCTTGTTCCTCCGTCATTGCTAGAAGTTCTAACTTTGGCTATACTTGACGGATTTTCAAATTTCAAAAACTCATAATTAATTTCTTCAAAATTCCAAATCAATGCCATAACTGAAAATATTTTTCCACAAATCTGCATGCCAAAAGTAATTAAATATGGTAGTTTCAGTAATCTCCGTCTCCCTCCAAGCTATCATTCATTGGTTCGAGCCTCTCCTCCAATAGCGTAACTTCTTCCTCAGCACAATTCCTTGCTTCCCTGCGACTGCGTCGTAAATCTCAGATACTTCTCGAACAAAATCATGACGTCACCAAGAATCTCAGCTCATCCAGCCTACTTGCATGAAGTCTGCGTCATCCGTGCCTACGTCATGAATATACACGTCACAACTATGACAGCCATAACTTTATTCACATATGCCAATACAGCCACCGTGGTCTCAGTATAATTCAATTTACGGGGGCAATACATATTGACCAAAGCTGAAAAATCAAAACTAATAAACATGAACCCGAAAATACCGTCATTGAGGGGACAACCAAAAATACACAAAAATGAGTGCCCAATGAGACCAATAGTCAATTGTAGGAATGAGCCTAATTACAAAATCAGCAAAGATTACTAAAAATCTTAAAACGCCGCCTTTCCAACGACAAAAACAACTCTGTAAAGAACACAACGGAATTAGTAACAGCACTGAACACCCTGAAGCCACCGTGGCTTAGGCGGCAGCACGCCGGCCTCTCACCGCTGGGTCCGTGGTTCAAATCCCGGTCACTCCATGTGAGATCTGTGCTGGACAGAACGGAGGCAGACAGGTTTTTCTCCGGGTACTCCGGTTTTCCCTGTCAAAATTTCATTCCATCAACACTCTCCACTATCATTTCATTTCATCCGTCATTCATTTAATCATTGCCCCAGAGGAGTGCGTCAGGCCTCGGCAGCCGGCACAGTTCATATCCTCGCCGCTAGATGGGGGCTTCATTCATTCCATTCCTGACCCGGTCGGAGACTGGAAGCAGGCTGTGGATTTTCATTCACTGAACACCCTACAAATGAAACCTAGCATGAGGCATGTATCTTTCGATGTAACTAACATGTACATCTATATTCCTATTAATGATGCAATCAACACTATCGAAACAATTCGGAAAAAGAAACTGAAGAGATCGTGCGACTACTGAGGGTCGTCCTCGGCCAAAACGCGTTTCAATTCGACAATTAAATGTACACACAAACAGAAGGATTAGCGATGGGATCACCACTAAGCGGATTAATCGCTGACAACTTCATTAATGCACTAGAAAATGAGTTTTTAGAAATGACTTCAAAGGGAATAGTAATATGGAAAAGATACGTAGATGATGTAATTTGCATCTACGATACTGAATTAGCAAGCGAAGAAACAATTCTCCGATCCATTAATAGCCTACACCACTCAATCAAATTCACCAATGTATCCGAAACAGATCGAAAAATAAATTATCTCGACATAACTATTGAACCTAAGGACAACGAGCTTTCATACTCCATATTCCGAAAAGCCACACAAACCTCGCATGCAATCGACAATCAGTCTAATTACCCCAGTATGCATCAATTAGCGGGGTTCAATTCAATGGTGCACAGAGCTTTAAACATACCCATGTCAAAAGACAACTATACTAAGGAAATAAGAACCATTAAACAAATAGCAAAGGAAAACAATTTCCCGCCAAGCAAAATAGACCAAATTGTAGCCAAACATAAAAATAAAGATAAAATGATTCCAAAACCGGACATTAATGAGAAAAAATTCGCGCGCTTCAACTATGTGAATGAGAACACATATAAAATCACTAATCTATTCAAAAACAAGGCATACAAATAGCATTCACAACGAATAATACGACCGGGAGGCACCTGCAGAATAGCAATCTAAATAAACAAGACCCGTATTCAAAGTCAGGGGTATATTCTATTACATGCCAAGACATTGGTTGTCAAACTAATTACATTGGACCGAGCGGAAGACGAGTAGATACACGTTATAATGAACATAGGAATGCGATAAGATACAGAACACATTCAGCCGTATGCGAACATATGTGTGACACGGGGCACAGCTTCACTAAAATCGAGACTGATCTAAAAATAATTCATCACAAATCGAAAGGCAGAGCTCTCGACATAAAAGAAGCAATCGAGATTCACCTAGCCAAACAAAACAATCCCAACATTCTAAATGAACACACTTTTATGGAGAGTTCACCCCTTTTCGCTCTACTAAAAACACACCCTGTCGAAAACAAGACACAACTTAGCGATACAGCCAAGCAAGATAAAAAAGGGGAAAAATAGCGGTGTTTATAGGTAAATGTTATTTGGATCAGGTGTACTATGTACAATTTTCTGCAATAAACCTAGGCCGATATGCGCGGCAGTATTAACGGTGCCGGGACGTCTTCAATAGACCGTGTACCGCTTAGTATAAATGGCTTTTTAGCCCATGCGTGGCGAAGATAGTTCCACGGTCTTTAGTAGTTGCAGACTCCTGCATTCAATAGCATACCCTTTTATCTAGATTTGGCAAAGTCACACAAATATACTTGGCACTGACCTCTGGAAGAACATAGCAACTAAAGGGGGAGGAAGGGGAAAACCAGTTCCACCCAGCGAACACTCGGGATTAGTCGACTACAACTGGTGTCTATGGAAACACGCAACTACTTCAAGTTCCAGTTAAAGAGACAACTCGATAAGTATAAGCTTGCATTATTTCAGTATAACCATAGTTGATTTTGTAAAACCATATAATCACCCCTAACAGACAAATTCCGGATATTCATCACTATTTTAGAAGTTTACCTAACATTAGATATACCACATTTAACATACACCGACTGTTGCTTTACCTACACTGCAACTAAATAATTGTATATATTGTATATATTTTTCACCTGTATTCTCAAACATAGATGTTATAGCCAAAGTGTAATGGATCTGATGATGATCGCTTGACGATCGAAACTGGTCATCCTAGTGTATTTATTAATCTTATGTAATTTATTTCAGGATCAGGGCATAACCCAGCTCTATTTGGGTACATTCGTGTTGACCGACTGAAAAGCACCAAACTTTTGTTGACTGAAGAGATAGTTTTTTTGTTGGAATACGTTTTTCGCGAAGGCGATCGGTTTACAGGAAATGTAAAATTAAGATTTCAGGCGCGGTTTCCTAATTCAAAGTGTCCAAACCGTGATACCGTTCGGGATTTGGTACGTATATTTCGTGTGACTGGCTCAGTTCACGATGTACCGGGAACAGGCAGGCTTACGCTTTTAACAGACGAAAAACTGATGAAATCTCCGATATAATGCTACGTAGTCCAAGTAAATCAACACGAAAATTAGCTCAACAAACAGAAATCACTAAGTCGACAGCACATAAAGCTGTAAGAGACAAGTTTCAGTTGTCCCCTTATAAAGTTACCGTGGTTCATGAATTAAAACAAACTGATTACGGAAAAAGAGTGATGTACTGTGAATGGTTCTAGCATCTGTTATGAATGGCTGTGGTGAGTACAAAGTTAACTGTTTATTTGTTATGATGCAAGCGGCAGCCGTGCTACCAACGTAACTGCTGTAGCTAGCTCTCGCAGACGCATGTAGGCGCTGCGGAGAACATTCCCGGACTCACTGTATAATGAGGCTCATTATAGTACAACTTTTCATTACGATACAGTTTCTCCCACCAATCAGAGCTCAAGAAACAGTAGTGTGACCAATTAGGTAAGAATAGCATCGCACCTGCACTGACTTCCACGGCCTCCAATTTTAAATTTCACTGCGTGGCTCGTGTCATAGTGGGGTAATCGAGGAGGCCATGGTCGAATACAATGTATTATCTGCGTCCCATGCGCTCTGTTCAGTACATAAAACTGGAGAAATCTCGACAGATATTAATGAATATTTATGTTCAAACATAAAATAGTTATAATTATCGTCGACCATAAATAGTCGTATGCAACTCACCTATAATGGTAATTAAGACACTCGTATGGAAATTATAAAAATCGCTTCACTCGTTTTATAAACATACTCGTGTTTAATTGTTGCCATTATAGATTCGTTGCATAATGTACTATTATTACCTGGGCTCTATTTCAGTTATTGGATATATAGCCTATGTGGTAGGATATCAAAAGGATACATGATATAACTGATGAAAATGACCAATATTACATGAAAATAAGTGGTCTACGTCTTCACGAAACTACTTGTTACATATTATATTTATTTTAAGGGTGATATCTGCAGAGTGTGCGCTATGATTAAAATAATAAGCAAAATTCTTTATTATATTGATTATAGTACAGCATATTGTTTAATGTTTATATTCATAGCTTTTGTCAAATAAAGAGGGGAATTAAATCTGGGACGTTGTAAAGAAAACACAAACAAGATATTTTCCGTAAAGAGTACATAGACCACAGTTTTGGTAGTTCATAATTATATTTTCATTTTCTGTTCTCATAGAGAGGTAAGATTTAGTACAACTAGGGTGGTCAACTTTCTGTGGCATATGTAAACAGCACGCTGCGAAAAGCAATGAGCCCATATTTCATATTGGTACACGAGGTTTTCTTTTCAGAAAGTCTCTTATACTACCTTGCCAAATTTCTTACTTGTAGCGTTATTATGTGTATTCGAAATTACAGCTAAGCGCTGTATTCAATATAACAGTCATAGGTTCTGCAATCACCAATTTCGTGGTTATTGCTCGAACATGCTCTGATTCCCCTTGTTTTTATCACTTCACTTGGCAAGGTTCGTAAAATTTTCTAATGTACTCGAATTTAGAGTACCAATTTTCTTGTTTTAATTGTTAATGGTAGCCAAGTTGCATCTTCAATCTATTAATTCAATGAAATTGGTACAGATACAGTACATAAAAATGTCCAATGTGGCTAACTCAATGCCAAGTTTCGATCCTGTAAGTTTTCTCGATATTGATTTAAAGATTTTAATATTTTATATATTGAAGATGGCGGGTGAGCATGGTCTTCATTATGATAATATTCAGAACACTTATCACAGCACAGTGAACCTTTAAAAGATTCGTCCGTATCACTGTTTAATAATCTGTGGTATTAACAGATTTTAATTATTCAAGATGGTGATTCAGTGTATTATTCACTATAGTTATATTTTGGTTTGTGCAACTGGGGTGTTTCATACAAGGCTCCGCAATCAACAATTTCGTGGTATTTACTCGAACACATTTTGATTTATCGATCTTAATGCTTAATACTATGAAATAGTATGAATAGTACGAATGTATGAAATGTATGCACGCGTGCCTACATCAGTGTACATTTCCTGTGGTACCGGTATATTAACTTTTTGCCAAGTCTCGAAATTCGAGGTTTATTAGATAGTGAATAATTCAACAGTGCTACTGCATGTTATATTCAATCGGATACGTTTGTGACTTGTGTTGAAATTTAATTTGCTACAAGGAACGTCGTGTGCATTTTCTTTATAATACTAATGAATTTCCAGGATTTGTTTATTAAACTTGCAAATGTCTTATCAGCTAAAATCCAACATGATGAGTAAATGATCAATCCTATTGTGTACCGTACTTAAAATGTGTGTATTTCAAATTCACTTTTGTTTCTAGAGAAGAAATGATTTGAAGCCATTCTTTCAGTGTTGCCTATACAAACTGGCATTTGTAGCTCTTCAGTCGGTCAACACAAATTTGTCCAATGTCTGAGCGGGGTACAATGTATAAATATGTAAATATACTCATGGAAGAAATTACATGTATTAGTTTATTATCACTATTAACACTATCGCCCAATTTTAATAGTAATAATTAACTAATACTTGTAATATATTTTCAATTTTATGCAAGAATGGTCATAAGCACTTCTTTATTACTCTAATGGCATTGTGCATAAAAGATACTGAACTCGAATTCAGCCCAGCTTAGGACCTTTGACCTAGCCGAGGTTCGAACGATTTGTGCACCATTGGAAAGGAAAATTGGAAATTTGGAATTAAAATAATTTAATAAATATATATGTATTATGGGATGCAAATGAAGCATAATGAAAGTATTTTGGAGAAATTTGAAGCATTTTGAGGATTTTATTATTTGGAAATATTCTGGTGAATGGGATTTTAACTAAGGAAGAGTTCGATCATTTGAAGCTGGAAATTGTACAAAGCTACATGTTTGGCACTAGAAAACCAGTTCTGGTTAGCAAGGCGATCATAACAAAGCGATGCCAACGACCCATTGATAAGAGACTAGATCCAGGAGCCTTTATCAGAATATTTCAGTAGCCAATCAAATAAAAGGACATAATTTTTGTGGGAATCGCTTTTATATAAATTTGGCACATATAAAGTGAAATAAGCACATCTACAGGTGTAGAATGCAATATGAAATTTATTTGGTCGAAAAGAAATATAAATTATTGAATAATAGAGCAAATATGAGTATATTCTATTAAATGCATGAGTGTGAGGCTAGCTGAGGAAGGCTAGCAGTGACACGCGCCGCCGAGCAGAGAAGCGTGGCGTGGCTCTCTCGCAGCAACTTGACACGAGTGGACGCGTTTGACGCACGCGCACAGAAGAGAAGCATTTATTGCACGCAACATAAGCCCGGTCGACAAGCACTGTTGTACTGTCGAATGACCGAGGAATCGCCGAGGAAGTTTAGAAGAGGAGCCGGCAAAGCGAAATTGCATTAGTATTGGAGAGACCAGCGTTTAAGAAAGTATAACATCATCAGAACGAGACTTCGTTTATAAAACAGCACTTTATAGAGAAGCAATAACCAACAGTATTGTCTATTGCAAATTACAATATTGCTACAACGAAATCCACAATATATACTCAACATTATTACATCACAGTCTACATTATAGTCTACATGATGGCAGCGAATTTAAGTCGGGGAAGAAAAGCTTATTCTACGTATACTGAAGAGAATATCATGGAGAACTAAATAAATGAAAGGAGGTTAATCTATACCATGGAATGGGAAGTCAGAGTGACTTGGAAAATCAAGGATCGACACAGCTACAACTGCGTAACAACTTGCAGTATTCCAATATGAGTTTCTACAAGACAAGCAAGATATCCAACAACATCAGGACGAGATGTCAACTCAGGACTAGCGGATCTACGATGGCGAGACCACTCTGCAGTTCAGAGATAAGAAGCAGAAGACCGTTTGCAACCAAACGAACCAGGAAACGCAGTTTCCAGGTCGCTGACCGTGAATATGGCAGATTCACCGTTAGCAGTTCCAGCCGAGACACAGAGCAGGCGATTGCAGCCCTACTGAGATGGGGTCGCTCACAGCTGATTTGCACGTGCTTGGCAGTGACTGGTTTCACGAGGAGGCAAGCGATTGCAGCTTCGACGGAATATCAAGAACAGCTGATAGAGGTATTTCTTGGCTGTAGAAGACATCTCAAGGTAGAACAACCGTTTGCTCTAATATCTGTAGTTTTGTTGTAACAGTGGAAATCCATTTTTGGAGTGACCAACTTCATTTGTAATAATTCTTATCTTTATTCTGCGTTTTTAATAGCTAAAATTTTAGAGTTTCATTGTAATTTTTGATACGTCTTCGTGTGTCGTTTAAGACGTTATTTCATGCATATTTAACTTATTTTTGCGTTTCACGTAATTTTTATTTTGAAGGAAACGTTGTAAGACACTCACTTTCGAACGATACTCGTTTTATAAAAGGAATGCTTCGATTATTTGACTATATGGTATCTCAAAGAGATTATTCGATTATTCGGAGAGAAGGCTTCGATTACATTGTATTTTGGAGAGGAGAGCGTCAATAATGACAAATTGTAAGAACATTTAAACATTATAATTGTTATTAACAATTTCTATGCGTAACAGCGAAAGTATATATTTATATGTCTATAATGCATAGTTATCAAGTAAAGCATTGTTGTGAGATGCTGTAATATTATTTAACAGACATTATGATGTTAAAATACATCTGAAATATCTATTTATAACAATTTGAATGTTATAAAATTCCAATACCGGAATATAACTTATTAGACAACAATATAGTCTTGGACTATTGATACTACGAATATACACTATAAAATAGGATCATGGTAGTACCAATTGAGGTCAAATGATGCCTACACTTATCAACAATTACAGTAGAAACATTGTTTAACTGAGATGAATAGACCAGGAGATATGTTAGTCTAACTGTGGTCTAGTATGTTAAAAACAACTTAAATATTAATTGTTCATATATTTAAATGTACACCAGAAGCGTGAGGATATGTATTTATTTTTATTAACAACTAAAAGATGAGCGAACTACAAATTAACATTGTTAACGTTTGGTAACGTGGATGAACAAGTTTGTTATGCATCAAAGAGAACGACTAGCGCTAATGAAAGGAATAAGAAGTACCTTGTGAATTGTATTATTGTGAACGAACATGTAATTGTTGAAATTGATGCACGAGGTTTAATAATTTAGAGTGGAGTTGGTAGTCATGAGTGCATTCTGAACGGTAACATACTCTAGTGTAGTTACCTAGTAAAATCACTAATTCTCCTACAAGTGTGTAGCAAGATGGGTTTTTCATGGAAGTAATGCCGTGCGGAGTTTTGAAGATTGTTTATAGTAAGGAGAGGAAGGAAGTATGGCATGCTTGGAGCGTAGTAAAACGCCATTGATAAGTATTGTTCACTCTATTGCGGAAGGAAGGAATATATTGCTATGTGGAGCAACGAATTGTTACAGGATAAGTAAGAGGCGCTAACATAAAGGTTAATGTTTGAATTGTTTATGTCAGAGAGTATTTGTATATGATCCACGTAATGTATAGAGTTTTTAAGTAGTTTCGCATCGCTCTTTATCCTATTGTTTTATTTATTGTCTCGACATTATAAGATGTAGTTAACTTAAGTGTTTGATATTTAAAGCTTATTTACTATGACTTACCACTAGAAGTACCTGAGAATTTGATCGTTGGTTGAAACATTGTTCAAAGAACTGTTAATGTAACAGATACACTATGAAGCTGTCAGATCGCGACTGAGAGTGTTAATAGTATATTTTTAAACCGTGTGAAGCATGAAAACTGTAAATAATGTAAATATTTAAACCTTATACAATTTATAACAGTATTATTAGAGTAGATAGTTACATTTTACGCACGCCCGTGTATAATGTAGGTTTTTTGTAATGTTAACTTCATTTTTATGTGTGAACAGCTGATTTTAATCAGACTATTTCAATGACATAGCCACAGGGTGACTGTCAATTAAGTAAATATTTTATGAAGCTTAATATAACTACATTGTTTTAACGAGAATGCTCAATTACATTTATTCGACAGATAGTAGAACTATCTGACGTGTGTAGCAGTTAATTTTAACTTGTTTGTTTATTTTATTGGTGATAGCGATTATTTTTCTTATTTGTAAGTTTGCTTGGAAATAAATCCCAGGCACTAGTTTTTGTTTCCCTTTTCGTTTTTTATAAATCTGATCATCATTTCATTCTTGCAATCGACATGCGATAATACTGCGAATTAGTTACTAGAGTTCATGTTAGTCTCAACTTTCACCGTTCACACCCAAGATCCGAGATTCTCGTCCTACCATTTTGTGTTTAGGATAGTTTAATTTCTTTGTAAATGTGTAACTAATCGGTAGTGTTGTTGCATGGCCGGTGTGCATCGAGGGTTCCCTAGTCATTATCCTAGTAGGGTAGTGTTGGTTAACCTGGCTGGATATCGACCTCCCTACAATCCTTTTCTAACATTGCGGATATAGGCTATGACTATGCGGGATTCGGGTGCATATAGGTAGTAATTTCTTGGCGCCTAAACGTGTTTTGGCATCGATTGTGTTGGGACAGTATAGTCTGCAACGACAACCGTATAAGATATTTGTTAGATTTTGTATTTGCTTAGAAATGACGATCCCAAATTTTTGGAAAGTTGTTTAAGTGAATAAACCCTGCCAAATTTGAGGAGTACAGTTTTTTAGAGGCATGTTTGTTTATCCAGATAATGACATTTTGATCATATTACAGTCAAACTTAGGTAAATTCTTGTTGTCGAAACGTAATATTAGTTAGGGTTTGCGTAGTGAAAGAAGATCAGTTTATTAGATTAAGGTTAGATAAGATCGTAGATGTTAAGTTATTGAATTTCAATACGTATATCGAAGTATTCCTTTGTAGAATTTATATGAGTTGGTCACTCTGACATGTCCATGACGTAGTATAGATGATACCTACTTATTTCTCAAGTATGAAATTATTATGTCGTCGGGAGATATGAGCCATATCAGGGCCATCCTGGAAAAGATCCAGGAAAGTCAGAACCAGTTACAGGAGATGCAGATTCCCTCCACAAATCCACACACGATAGTACTAAGAAAATAGATAGAGAGATAAAGCAGTCAGCAGCTACAGTTAAGTCTGAGATGAAAGGTTTGTTAACATTAGCTCAGTCAGTTACTAACGCTAGTATAACCTTAGTTCAGGAGGAGTATAGAAGAGTCCAGGAAGAAATAAGAAAGGCACAAGAGAAAACTCAAGAAGAAAATAGAAAGATTCAAGAGAAAGTACAGGAAGAAATGAGAAAGGCCAGAGAAGAAGACAGAGCAGTCCGAGAGGAAGCTAGAAAGGTGCAAGAAGCTATAAGAAAAGCCCAAGAAGAGGCCAGGTTAAAACAAGAGGAAGCACAAGAGAAGGTTGAAAAGACGCAGGAAGAAATTAAGAAAGCCTTAGAGAAGCCCAGGAGGAAGGAATATTAGCTCAGGAGCAAAGCAAACTAGCTCAGGCTGAAAGTAGAATTTCTGTAGACCAAAGTAGGAAAGCTCTGGAAGAGACCAAGTCAGCTTTCAATCAGGTGAAAGAAGATGTGTCCTCTACCAAGATAGAAATAAGCTCACTCAGAGAGGAAGTTAGCCAAAAGGTAGTTGAAGCTAGAGTCCAGTGTAATGACAATATTATTAAGCTAGAAAGAAATATACAGGAAAGCATAGGGAAAGCCACAATAGAGCAGCTTAAATACAATGATTCCATGTTAGGTTCCCAGAAGAAACTCACTGATAAGCTCAGTGACCTGAATATCACTGTTGGTAACTTAGAAGGTAAGTTGAAAGACCAACAAAAGCTGATAACAGAGGGTATAAATGTTGACATTGCTTCTTGTATAAGTAAATCTGTTAGTGATTTAAGAGATGAGGTTATTAAATCTAATAGGGATTACATGCAGGAACTGCATGGTAAAATATTGCAGGATGTTAATCAAATAGAGAAAAATGCTAAGACTCACAGGGATAATTAGAAATTAGAACTGTAAAAGCATATAGAGGAAAATAGAAAATCGAGCATTACCGAAATGAGAGGTATTGTAAATAAAACGGAATCGGAAAAAAGTGAGGAATTGAACGTTATCCGCTTGACAGTTAAGGAAATAAATCTTGATCTCGCGAAAGTAAGATCCAGTCAGGAAAGCGAACTACGTGATATTAGTAGCAAACTTAACGCGCTTACTTTGGCAGAACCATGCGACCATGAAGGTTTAAAGGAAGAGATAAGATTAGGAATACAACGGGATATTACTCAATTTTTCCTAAGTAGAGAGGAGAGATACAAAGAAGAATTAGGAAGACTTAGTAAACCAGAAGAAAGAGTCGAAGAATATACAGACAGCATTTTAGTCGGAGACAGGAGCAGCCGCATATGATGCAAGAACCGGAGCGTATTCAGAGGGAATATGCAGGACTGGGAGGATTCTATGACCAAGGTAGCCATAGAAATAACCAGAACGTTATCGTAATAAGGAATATTGACGATAAGCCAACTCGTTTCAGCGGAGTAGGAAACATCACAGCAGTCGAATTTCTGAGAGACATGAGACATTATCTCGATGATAATCGTATACCAAGGCACCGAGAAGTGCGTTTAGTTGAGAAGTATCTTGAATCTGAGGCCCTAAATTGGCACAGAGCTTTTAAATACACATACACCAATTTCGAAGAGTTTGCGGATGCCTTCGCAGATTTTGGAGTTCAGAGATGCAGCAGGACATTAGGGCTGAGGTATACTCTAAAAAGTATGCGCACTCTACCCCTACGCGTTATGCAACGTTCTTTACATCACAACTCGCAAGGCTTCAGTATTTGGATCCGCCATTGGCTGAGACAGAACTGATGCAATATCAAGACAGATGCCAAATGATGTCAGAAGACACTTAATCGCGGCAGATGTGTATTCTCTGGAAGGCATGGCAGAAATATTAAGAAAACTAGATCATGCTAGTTCCACGCCGAATGTAACGCCTAGTAACAATACTAGAGGAAGACCAGAGCATAGAGGAGTTCACACTGTGCAGGTAGATCAGACACAGCAGACGGAGGAGAACCGTAGTAGACCAGGTCCTAGTAGAAACAATGCATATGGGAGGAACCGTTATGAACCGCCGTATCGCAGATTTCGAGATGGAAGGCCATACCAGGCAAGAATTTGGAATAATGGTCAGAGAAGGACAGGATACCACCGAAACAATGATGCACGGAAGTACGACTATCACGACCGAAACAATAGAGGCACAGCAGGAGGTTATCGCCGATATAAAAATTGGAACGACGATAATTATGCCCGCCAACAGCAACAACAACAGCAGCAGCAGCAGCAACAACAGCCAAGGCAACAACAACAACAACAACAGAGAGGTTGGCGTGATAACGAAAACGTTAGGCAATCTTACCAAGATCGAGACAGGGAAAGTCAAGGCTATAGAAACAGCCACAGAGAAAATGAGGCAAGAAATAGTCAAGGAAGAGAAGAGGTACAACCTCAAGCCTCGAACTCAGGAACACAGGAACAGAACCTGAGCGGGGTAAAAAGAAAACTCCGATAGGAAAACGGAAGTAGAGGGAGGAACAGTGTTCACCAACAATAGGTATGAGATCGCCGTGAACGAATTCTATCAGGTACAAGATGAAGAGTTATTGTATGAAAGAGAGGAGCCAGAGAGAAGAAAAATAGCTAGTTTACCTATTTTACAAATTACGACGGAAGGAGAGAATTTAAGGGCACTCCTAGATACGGGAGCGAATGCATCTATCTTGTCAGAAAGTTGCTATAACAAGTTGAAAAATGGAAAGTCTATAATATCAATGCCAGTTTCATCTATTAAAGTTCGTGGCATATTCAACGATAAGACGATGAAATGTAGAATACAAGCACTTATGAAGTTCACTATAAACGGTCATGTTTATGAACAAATCTTTATAGTACTGAATAAAATTAATTTCGATGCTATACTGGGGATAGATTTCATCACTATGACAGGTGCAGTGATAGACTTAAAGAAAGGCATAGTGAAGTTTAACGAGGGGAACAGTGGCGAAGAAGATGAAGAAAGAAATGAATACGTCATAGAAGAGGAAACCACGGAAAAATATTTGGAGAAGATTATTTTGGAAGTCGAATTAGAAAAGACAGGACACTATGGTTTAAAAATAAACGATTTTGAGGTCTATGAAGGCAGATTGGAAGCATTAATCCAGGAATATTCCGACGTCTTCAATGATAAACCAGGTCTTATCAAGGGATTTAAATATGAAATTAAACTGAAGGACAATACACCATTTCAAATGAAGCTATACCCTATTCCTGAGAAATATCAAGCAGAGGTTGCTAATCTCATAAAAGGAATGGAAAAGGATGGGATAATCCGAAAACAAGCGACACCTTACTTGAACCCAATCACAGCAGTGAAGAAAGCAGATGGGAGTCTGCGGGTTTGCCTAGATGCTAGGGGTCTCAACAATCTCTTGGAAAAGGAACACGACCGTCCGCCTAAGATCAGAGAACTATTAAGGGAGTTCAAGGGGAAGTCATGCTTCAGTGTATTGGACCAAACTTCGTCCTTTTATCAGATTGAACTAACTGAGAATAGCAAATGCTATACAGGCTTATTGTTCGAGCAGAATAGCTTCTGTTTTGAACGCGTTCCGTTTGGACTTTTAAATTCGAGCCCTGCTTTAATTAGAGCATTGGATAGCAAGCTCACAGACGAAGTGAAAGCTAATGTCATATGCTACGTGGATGATTTAATTGTTTCATCAGGAAATCCCGAGCAACACCTACTTCATTTAAAGAAACTATTGGAGAACCTGAGAGAGGTCAACATGAAAGTTAAGTTCAGTAAATGTCACTTCTTCCAAAGGAAGATTAATTTCCTGGGGCATACAATTGATCAACATGGTTACCATCCAAACTAAGACAAAATTAATGCTATTTTAAGATTTCCTCGACCGAAGAAGATCCGAGACGTGCGAGCTTTCGCAGGTCTATGTCAATTTTTCAGCAGCCATTGTCCTCGTTATTCCGAAGTTATGGCACCATTGCACGAGTTATTGAAGAAGAATAACCGATGGAAATGGGGAACAGAAGCTGAGAATGCATTTATTTTGGCAAAGCAGATGCTCAGAGATAATATCAAGCTCGAGTATCCGGACTTTGAACGTTCGTTTATTGTTGAGACGCACGCTTCAAAGGTCGGAATCAGCGCAATTCTGTACCAGAAGGATCAAGAGGGAAACAATCATTATATTTCCTTCAACAGTAGAAAACTGAAACCCCATGAAATAAATTATTTCACAGCAGAGCTGGAGGCTTTAGCAGTGATAAACGCTCTTCATCACTGGAAGAAGATCTTAATTGGACACCAGATCATTATTAGGACAGAT
Organism: Meconema thalassinum; assembly: GCA_946902985.2. Taxonomy (NCBI): domain Eukaryota; kingdom Metazoa; phylum Arthropoda; class Insecta; order Orthoptera; family Tettigoniidae; genus Meconema; species Meconema thalassinum. The sequence goes on along the minus strand of OX336389.2, from coordinate 689,306,969 downwards.
CACAAAGCTTTGGAATTCATGCTCAAGTCAGATTTATCTAGTGACAGAATGACTATATGGACGTTGTTTCTGCAACAATTTAACGCCACAATAGTTCATGTTCCTGGTAAGGAAAACTTGTTGGCAGATATTCTATCGAGAAATCCAACTGCAGAGAGGAGTGTGAATGTCAATGTAATAGAACTGGACGATGAAGATCAGGCAGCGTTAGAACGTCTGAGGAGGATAGCCATTAGTCAGAAGAAGGATACTAGTTTGAGAAATTTGTTCAGATTCTTGTCAGGAAAGATGCAGAATGACGATGAAGCATATGAGGAAACACGGAAGAGAGCTACTCAGTATGCATTAGTAGAAGGCATAGTATGCAAGTACGTAGACACTGACCACAAGAAGGTGAGAATTGTAATTCCACCTAGGTTGAGAGTGCCCATAGTTTGGTTGATTCACAAATCTATTGGTCACGGAGGTGTAGAAAAGACGTACAGTACTGCACAAGAAAAGTTCTATTGGAGCAACATGCGGGAATCCATATCTGTCATAATCAGAACATGTGAACTATGCAAGAAAAATAAGTATAATTCTGAGCTTTTGAGAGAGAAGCCAAAAGCCATAATACCCACTAAACCTTTGGAATTATTAAGTCAAGATCATTTCGGCCCAGGTCCCAAGGGTAGCAGGGGTAACAAATACTTGCTAGTCACAATGGATGTTTTCTCTAAAATAGTTATGATGAATCCAATGCAGAAGACAACTACGAAAACTGAATTGTACCACTTAGAGAAAAACATTATTCCTAAGTTAGGAAAGCCCGAACGTTTATTGACCGATCATGGAACACAGTACACTTCTACGGAATGTCAACAGGCTATGGAAAGACTCGGGATTGGACATATATTTAGTTACATCCGTAGTCCACAGACAAATCCCATTGAGAGGACTATGTTAAGTTCTATTGGAGCAACAAGCGGGAATCCATATCTGTCATAATCAGAACATGTGAACTATGCAAGAAAAATAAGTTTAATTCTGAGCTTTTGAAAGAGAAGCCAAAAGACATAATACCCACTAAACCTTTGGAATTATTCAGTCAAGATCATTTCGGCCCAGTTCCCAAGGGTAGCAGGGGTAACAAATACTTGCTAGTCACAATGGATGTTTTCTCTAAAATAGTTATGATGAATCCAATGCAGAAGGCAACTACGAAAACTGAATTGTACCACTTAGAGAAAAACATTATTCCTAAGTTAGGAAAGCCCGAACGTTTATTGACCGACCATGGAACACAGTACACTTCTACGGCATGTCAACAGGCTATGGAAAGACTCGGTATTGCACATATATTTAGTTACATCCGTAGTCCACAGACAAATCCCATTGAGAGGACTATGTTAGAGGCCTCGAAATACATACGCCTTTATAGTTCAGAGAACCACGCTAATTGAAAAGCGTAGTTCCACTTATGGAGTTTTGCATGCATAACAAAAGGCATGAGAGCACGAACCAAGTTCCAGTGACACTTCATTTCGATGATAAACCAGTTAGGCCGTGGGACGGAATCTTCAATCTTCCGGAAGATGACGAACCATCGTTGGAACAACGAATGGAAATCGCTAGGGAGCACTTGAATAAACAAGTGGAGAAACGGTTGAAGAGAGGCTTTGGAAAGAGGTACAGTAGACCACTGATACCCGGAGAACTAGTCCTAGTTAGGATGGCCGTCAAAGCTGACGTTTTGAAGAAGACATATGAGTAGGGGAGTGAGGCGGTTTCTAATCCCCCCCACCACCTCTCCCTCTGACGTCACATACTAACCCGCAATACATTCAGGGGCAAAGTCGATATCTCCCGAAGCCATGGTCCGATTTTGACAAATGAGGTGTCGTTGGACTCGGGTTGACGCCCTCTTTCCAATGGACCATTCATTTCAACCCCTAAATAAAACCTACCCCTACTAGGGGGTGATATTGTAATGTTTTAGTGAAAGTTTCTTTTCAAATGCGACATGTATAAGATGCGCTGCTAAAATGAACTTAATCGTTGTTGCCCATATCGCGCATGCGTTTTAAGAGATGCCGCTATGGATGAACATTTTTGTTTTTGTTTTATACGCATGCGCACTTGGGATTTTTGTAAGAGGGCAAGCTCTGTGAAAAAATTATTGATAAGAAGGGGTTTTGGTGGTGAGGAGAGAACCAGATAGTCGCCTACTTTCCTACGAAGTTTGCCGATATTTCTCAAACGCAAGTTCGGATATGGACGCGTGACGTGTCAAATCGATTGTCTCGAAGCCCTATACATGTTATTAATAGGTTAAAGTTTTGAGAATTAGGGAAACAGGCTTTTTGGGGGTAAAACCGTGATTTTAGACTTTTTCCGATATCTCACGAATGCATGGTCGGATTTGGTCCTATGACGTGTCAAATGGCTTGTCTCGAAACCCTGTGTATTTTGGTAATAGGTTAAAGTTTTTGAGAATGAGGGAAACAGAATATTTTGGGGTAAAACCGTGATTTTAAACTTTTTGCTATATCTCGCGAACCAATCATGCTAGAGGCATGAACGAGGGGTCCAAGGACTCGGGCTGACGTCCTCTTTGCTATGGACCACTCATTGTAATTTTAAAAAATTTGGGAAACTCGATTTTGGGGTAAACACGTGTTTTTGTGATTTTGCCGATGTCTCACGAAGCAATAACGTTAGAGGCATGTACGACGGGTCCAAGAACTCGGGGTGACGTCCTCTTTGCTGTGGACCACTCGTTATATTTTTAAAAAAATTTGGAAACGCGATTTTGGGGTAAACACGTGTTTTTTGTGATTTTTGCCGATATCTCACGAACCAATAACGCTAGAGACGTGTACGAGGTGTCCTAGGACTCGGGCTAACACCCCCTTTCAAATGTGGTAGATATGTTTTTTCCAAAAAGATAATTCACAAAGGGCCTAACGCCATACATGTTGAAAAAACGGTTTCTTTTTCTTTACCTGTTTATAATTTTCATGGAGCGTGGTGGTTGAGAGAGACGATACTGCTGGATGTGTGTGTTTCAACAAACTTGTCGCTGACCAAGGTGGCTGTGTTCAATAGATCAATTGATATTTCGACGAGTCGGTGTATGACAGAGCGAGGGTGCGTTTTCTGATATTTTACCTTTAACGTGTAAACGGTGATGAGAACTAGGTTCTATGTTGGTCGAAGCGAGTAGAGAAAATAAACTTGCCGACGAGCAGGAGGTGAATGTCATTTGAGCTTATTGGAAGGCGTTGATCTGATTTGACAACAGGTGCAATGGAAAAATGATCATCGTGGTGGCAGGGAAGTGCGAAAGGCGTGCACACACATGTGTGAAACCACAGGCACGCTAAACCAGTCACATCCTGTTTTGCTTCGTACGTGACAAAATGCAAGTCCATGTGAAATTTGATCTACCGCAGGTGTTCACTTTGGACGTTATCTGTCCACGTGCATGATAACTGTTAACAAGTCACATCCTGTCTTGCTTCGTACGTGACAAAATGCAAGTTCAGGTGAAATTTGATCCGGCACAGGTGTTCGCCTGGGACGTTAGCTGTCCACGTGACCGATAACAGAATGTTCAAAGCGTGGGAAAAAATGATTATACATGCAACGTAGCATATATAAAGACATGTCGTTATCATTTCCACTCTCACTTGGGTGGACTACCTTTGAACACACTGCGTTGCATGAAACCCCTGGTCTTGTTTAACAGTTTTGGTGTTGGTGGAAAATACTTAACCTTGTTGTGGGGTAGGTATTTATTTATATATTTATTCATTTATATATTTATTGATTAATATATATATATATTTACAAGCAATTATTTATTGATTAAGTAATTAATGATTTTATTTATTTGTTTGCAGATAACCGGCATACCTTACATGTCTGAGGGAGAAGAAACCACTGCACTTTTGAGCCCACTAGAAGGGAAGAGTAACAAGTCACTGCAAGTAAAGGTGAGATGATTTTTTTAAACTAACTTGTTTCATTTTTTGTTTTATGTTTTATTTTATGAAATGTATGTATTAACCTGAATTTAGGTATTTATAGCGGTTTATTTTATTTATTTTTAGAAACTTGGAAAGAATAGCCTTACCGCCGTAGCAGTCGCTGAAAAAAAACAGAAACGCACTAAAGCGAAACCACTGCCAAAGAGTGAACTGTTTAAAACTCAGGTAAGTCCAACTTAAAAATGCTATTCCATTTTACCACTACTGAAAACTCGTCGACAAAAAAAAATTCATTACCTGTACATGACTGGGACAATGATTGCTTTCTTGATGAATGGCTATGTTGTTGTTGTTGACTGGGAAAAGTACAAGGCCATGTTGGATTTTCTAAAAATAAAAATAATAAATTTAATTTATGGGTGGTTCCCTATGGACTCAACGAATATCCACAGGTTTGAACATGATAATGTGAACAAAATGACATGACATTCATTTTTGTTTATATATTGGTTAAAGGGAGGGTGGGGGAATGTAAATGACTGTAGCTTTATAAAAAAGAAAATAAGTACATGGGTTACTGTTAGTGCCAACATACAGTTTATTTTTAATGGTGTTTTGATATATTAATGCCAATTAACGTTAACGTTTTATTTACAAGTATTGATTGATTGATTGATTGATTGAGTGATGGGTTATTTTGTTTGCTTTTAGGTGTCGTCATGTGCCATTAACGTAATGAACAGACAGTGAACAAGCATGCATTATGCTTTAAAGTACTCTGTGCAATGTTAATAACTTACAATAAGAAAAAGTTTTATTATAACACATGGCGTTAGTACCAAATACAACAAGTGAGCAAGTTGGTTTACCACGTGGGTTAAATTTAAAATCAGAACATGATCGATGGTTAACATTTGAATCCTGGCCTGTAGGCTTTTTGTCGACGCATGAACTTGCAAAAGCCGGTTTTTTTTACTTGAACCGAGAAGATGTGGTGCGCTGTGTGTTTTGTCGTATTGAACTTTCACACTGGGAAGAAGGGGATGATCCCTTTAGAGACCATTTGCGATGGTCTCCTCACTGTCCTTACATGCTTGGAAAGCAAGTGGGTAACCTACCCGTGCATTCATTTTACCGAACCACAAGGCCTTTGGCCGCTACTTACGTTGCTGAATCACAAATAAATAATAATAATGATGTATTACCAGCCAACGGAAGTGTCGATATATGTGGTCCATATGCCATAGACAGTGTTGAATTGGCGTGTGCTTTTGAAAAATTGGGAGTTTGCAAGACTAAAGCACTAGCACACCCAGAGTACAGCTCTGTTGAAAAACGTTTCGAATCTTATAAAAATGTTTGGCCATTAATATTAAAACACCTTACCAAACAGCTAAGTGAAGCTGGATTTTTTTATACTGGTGAAGGGGATAAAACAATATGTTTTTATTGTGGATTTGCTTTAAAGGATTGGCAAATGACTGATGACCCTTTTGTGCAACACGCTCGTTGGTTACCAAACTGTAAATACATGGTGTTGCTTATAGGTCAGGAATTTGTGAACACTATTCGTAAAGAAAAAGTGATTGCAGCACAAGACATAAAAGTGCCTTTAGAGTTAGAGCACGCGGAGCAAATACATAAGGCTGAAAGAAAAGACTTGTGTTACGAACAGATACAAAAGTGTGACCAACAATTATGTAAAATTTGTTATCAAGATGAACTAGGTGTTGTATTTTTACCCTGTGGACACATGATAGCCTGTGTCAAGTGTGCATTAGAACTTAACACTTGTGCTATATGCAGAAAAGTAGTATCTGCTACAGTTAGGGCATTTCTTGCATAACTAGTATAATTTATTCGCCATGCATAGTGCAAAATCCCTAATTGCACAATATTATTAAAGCTGTTTTAGAGTGTAATAGATATGCTTTTGTTTTGTTTATAGACTACTACAATGAATGTTTTGAATGCTGTGGGACAATCATGTGGCTTAGAGACAAAGAAGCTCAGCGAATTGCCAACGCATATTCCATTCCGCATTATCAAGATTCGGAAATTGAAAACAGCATATGGTGATCGTGTACTTTGTGTATGTGAAAACTTTGAGACATTTCTGCCTATACGGTTTAATGATATGTCGGAGAGTGTTTTTGATGAAGTCAATAATGCTGTACAACCTGTACACTTAATTTATGAAGGTTTTAAAAACAATAGGTGCATGGTTCGTTTTAATTAAATAAATAAATAATGTGAAATAATAATGGAAAATATAAGTAATGACAATATACTGAAAAAGAAAGAAAATATGTGTATAGAATAGTAATGTTTTAGTGTTTAGTGTTGTCTTTAAAAATATTATGATGAAACCAAAAAAAATGTATATAAAGTTTGTAAATAAATGCAAAATGATGTTACAATGCTGTTTTATTTTATACAAAGTTAATATATTTAACATTGCAGAGTATACATGATTATGACAATAAATGCACACTGAATACAAGCCTTTCTCACTTTACAATAGTCTGTTATAGTTTTAAACACAAGGCTTGTTGTAGATCATTTTCTAGCAATGTCCATTCAATGTTATTTTCGAAAAGTGGGGAAGCCACAATGGTTGTATTGACATAAAAACCTTATGGTTATTACTATTTAGTCACTTTGATCCCCTTGCAGATCAACAGCAGATGACCTAGTTGTTCCACTCTTTAAAACGACAACAACAACACTACCTCTTGCATAGTTTGTGATGTTGATGGCTCTTGCGACGTGGAAGATGGATTAAAAATAACTTTGAGAACAGGGGTTAAACGTTGATCATTAAACAATGCACTATTTTGAGTAGCAATATGGTTTTCTTGATTTTTTGTCGACGGCAACTGTGTTTCATGCGGTACACTACATTGATGATCACTGACACTTAAAACCTCACTATTTTTACTTTTTAGGTCACCACGACAATGTTTGGAACGTTGCTTTGAACAACGCCAAATAACAGTTCCATTTTTATTGGTTCGTTTCACAATATATGAATATCCTTTATAGTATGCGTAAGGCTTACCATACCTAGTCACTGATACTTCCATATCAACTGTCGAGCATAGACTAAGCTCTAGTAAAGTCAACTTGGTAATAAGAATACTAGTTTAATGTGAGAGCAAATATGGATCCAAAGAGTTCAGGTAAAAGTGAAAGCAAATAAGCAAATATTAGAAACAAGAGTTGGGGTGAAAGTGGTCGCAAAGTGGTAGACCCATTACACAATAATTTCAGCACGACGAAGCTCTTGTTCAATTTCTTTGATTTCCCAATCGTGACCAGTATGGCCAGATTGACGTGAGGCATGCAACAACTGTAGCCGCTGGACGAGCTTATTGGGATTGTGCCAGTATACAAATTTAACAAATGGATTTTTAGGTGTAAACAAAGCATTACCATTATCATGATCATTATCATCATCGTCATTATCATCATCATGATCACCATTATCATCATGACCATCATCACTGTTACTATATAGTCCTTTTTGATCCTCTTGCAATACCACTTTATTTATAGTCTGAGTTGATTTTGACAGTGTTGAAGGTTTCTTGGACGTTGACAACTGTCCTAACATGACGTTTTGAGGACATGATAAGTCCTTTTGAACAAACACTGTACTATCTTTAGCCGCAATATCGTTTTCTTGAACTTGCTTTTTAGCATTTTGATAATTGTTTGTAAACAGTAAGCGTGGTTCGTTTCGAGCACTACATTGATGAACACTCACACTTAAAACCTTTCCATTTTTACTTTTCAGATTGCCTCGACATTTTGTTGACCTCTCTTTTGAGCATCGCCAGAATATTATTCCATTCACATTCTGGCGATTATAGTTATAGGAGTAGCCTTGATAGAGTGCACGTAGCCTACCTTTGTTGGTTGTAATAAGTTCCATAGTAGTAACTGACCTGTCAGTACGATGTTCACACTACAAAGGTTACAACTGTTTTGCTGATGGAGTGACCTACTATAAGCTTATATATTGGCTTATGTGTTGGCTTTTTGTGTTGGCTTTTCGTGTTGGCTTTTGTGTTGGCTTATGTGTTGGCTTTTTGTGTTGGCTTTTTGTGTTGGCTTTTCGTGTTGGCTTATGTGTTGGCTTTTTGTGTTGGCTTTTTGTGTTGGCTTTTCGTGTTGGCTTTTGTGTTGGCTTTTGTGTTGGCTTATGTGTTGGCTTTTTGTGTTGGCTTTTTGTGTTGGCTTTTCATGTTGGCTTTTCGTGTTGGCTTTTCGTGTTGGCTTTTTGTGTTGGCTTTTCGTGTTGGCATTTCGTGTTGGCTTTTGTGTTGGCTTTTCGTGTTGGCTTTTTGTGTTGGCTTTTCGTGTTGGCATTTCGTGTTGGCTTTTCGTGTTGGCTTTTTTTGTATTGGCCTTTCGTGTTGGCTTTTTGTATTGGCTTTTCGTGTTGGCTTTTTGTGTTGGCTTTAGTATTGGCTTTTGTATTGGCTTATTTGACAAGTTATTTGTGTCAATGTATTTAGTGGATTTTTTTCTTGGTGTTGGAAAGTAGTTGAAAGAGAGGGAATATTTAAAGACTTAACCTCAGCTCACTAACCTAACCTAACCTAACCTAACCTTTCTCAAATTGTTGTTGTTGTTGTTTTCTGCCAACAGGGGCTTACTGCGTATGACAAGGCTGTACACTCGTGGGTTAGACAGCCTTTCTTGCTAAGGGTCTCCTATATACCCTAAACATGGCTATACATGTTAGTTCTGAACATTTAGTGGTTAATTGTATATTGAGTTTAAATAGAGAACTTATACAAGCACGTCTTGCATGTGGTTAAACTTCACAAGTGTCACATGCAACATGCAAAGTATGTTTCCGCTATCTAGCGGTAAATATGAGCACTACCTGTACTACTAGCATGCTACCTAGCAGAGGATATGAACACTTACTAGTAATATCCAAAGTGAGCTGAGGTTAGGTTAGGTTAGGTAAAGTTAAGTTAGCCATTAAAATAAGTTACCAAAATAAGTCGTCAAAAATAATTGTTTTTTTACCCCTGAGGTCTTGGGCTCCAACTCGACTATGCACAGAATTTAATTAACATCTGAGAGTTGAAAGGTTAGGTTAGGTTAGGTTAGGTTAGTGAGCTGAGGTTAAGTCTTTAAATATTCCCTCTCTTTCAACTACTTTCCAACACCAAGAAAAAAATCCACTAAATACATTGACACAAATAACTTGTCAAATAAGCCAATAGAAAAGCCAATACTAAAGCCAACACAAAAAGCCAACACGAAAAGCCAATACAAAAAGCCAACACGAAAGGCCAATACAAAAAAAGCCAACACGAAAAGCCAACACGAAATGCCAACACGAAAAGCCAACACAAAAAGCCAACACGAAAAGCCAACACAAAAGCCAACACGAAATGCCAACACGAAAAGCCAACACAAAAAGCCAACACGAAAAGCCAACACGAAAAGCCAACATGAAAAGCCAACACAAAAAGCCAACACAAAAAGCCAACACATAAGCCAACACAAAAGCCAACACAAAAGCCAACACGAAAAGCCAACACAAAAAGCCAACACAAAAAGCCAACACATAAGCCAACACGAAAAGCCAACACAAAAAGCCAACACAAAAAGCCAACACATAAGCCAACACAAAAGCCAACACGAAAAGCCAACACAAAAAGCCAACACATAAGCCAATATATAAGCTTATAGTAGGTCACTCCATCAGCAAAACAGTTGTAACCTTTGTAGTGTGAACATCGTACTGACAGGTCAGTTACTACTATGGAACTTATTACAACCAACAAAGGTAGGCTACGTGCACTCTATCAAGGCTACTCCTATAACTATAATCGCCAGAATGTGAATGGAATAATATTCTGGCGATGCTCAAAAGAGAGGTCAACAAAATGTCGAGGCAATCTGAAAAGTAAAAATGGAAAGGTTTTAAGTGTGAGTGTTCATCAATGTAGTGCTCGAAACGAACCACGCTTACTGTTTACAAACAATTATCAAAATGCTAAAAAGCAAGTTCAAGAAAACGATATTGCGGCTAAAGATAGTACAGTGTTTGTTCAAAAGGACTTATCATGTCCTCAAAACGTCATGTTAGGACAGTTGTCAACGTCCAAGAAACCTTCAACACTGTCAAAATCAACTCAGACTATAAATAAAGTGGTATTGCAAGAGGATCAAAAAGGACTATATAGTAACAGTGATGATGGTCATGATGATAATGGTGATCATGATGATGATAATGACGATGATGATAATGATCATGATAATGGTAATGCTTTGTTTACACCTAAAAATCCATTTGTTAAATTTGTATACTGGCACAATCCCAATAAGCTCGTCCAGCGGCTACAGTTGTTGCATGCCTCACGTCAATCTGGCCATACTGGTCACGATTGGGAAATCAAAGAAATTGAACAAGAGCTTCGTCGTGCTGAAATTATTGTGTAATGGGTCTACCACTTTGCGACCACTTTCACCCCAACTCTTGTTTCTAATATTTGCTTATTTGCTTTCACTTTTACCTGAACTCTTTGGATCCATATTTGCTCTCACATTAAACTAGTATTCTTATTACCAAGTTGACTTTACTAGAGCTTAGTCTATGCTCGACAGTTGATATGGAAGTATCAGTGACTAGGTATGGTAAGCCTTACGCATACTATAAAGGATATTCATATATTGTGAAACGAACCAATAAAAATGGAACTGTTATTTGGCGTTGTTCAAAGCAACGTTCCAAACATTGTCGTGGTGACCTAAAAAGTAAAAATAGTGAGGTTTTAAGTGTCAGTGATCATCAATGTAGTGTACCGCATGAAACACAGTTGCCGTCGACAAAAAATCAAGAAAACCATATTGCTACTCAAAATAGTGCATTGTTTAATGATCAACGTTTAACCCCTGTTCTCAAAGTTATTTTTAATCCATCTTCCACGTCGCAAGAGCCATCAACATCACAAACTATGCAAGAGGTAGTGTTGTTGTTGTCGTTTTAAAGAGTGGAACAACTAGGTCATCTGCTGTTGATCTGCAAGGGGATCAAAGTGACTAAATAGTAATAACCATAAGGTTTTTATGTCAATACAACCATTGTGGCTTCCCCACTTTTCGAAAACAACATTGAATGGACATTGCTAGAAAATGATCTACAACAAGCCTTGTGTTTAAAACTATAACAGACTATTGTAAAGTGAGAAAGGCTTGTATTCAGTGTGCATTTATTGTCATAATCATGTATACTCTGCAATGTTAAATATATTAACTTTGTATAAAATAAAACAGCATTGTAACATCATTTTGCATTTATTTACAAACTTTATATACATTTTTTTTGGTTTCATCATAATATTTTTAAAGACAACACTAAACACTAAAACATTACTATTCTATACACATATTTTCTTTCTTTTTCAGTATATTGTCATTACTTATATTTTCCATTATTATTTCACATTATTTATTTATTTAATTAAAACGAACCATGCACCTATTGTTTTTAAAACCTTCATAAATTAAGTGTACAGGTTGTACAGCATTATTGACTTCATCAAAAACACTCTCCGACATATCATTAAACCGTATAGGCAGAAATGTCTCAAAGTTTTCACATACACAAAGTACACGATCACCATATGCTGTTTTCAATTTCCGAATCTTGATAATGCGGAATGGAATATGCGTTGGCAATTCGCTGAGCTTCTTTGTCTCTAAGCCACATGATTGTCCCACAGCATTCAAAACATTCATTGTAGTAGTCTATAAACAAAACAAAAGCATATCTATTACACTCTAAAACAGCTTTAATAATATTGTGCAATTAGGGATTTTGCACTATGCATGGCGAATAAATTATACTAGTTATGCAAGAAATGCCCTAACTGTAGCAGATACTACTTTTCTGCATATAGCACAAGTGTTAAGTTCTAATGCACACTTGACACAGGCTATCATGTGTCCACAGGGTAAAAATACAACACCTAGTTCATCTTGATAACAAATTTTACATAATTGTTGGTCACACTTTTGTATCTGTTCGTAACACAAGTCTTTTCTTTCAGCCTTATGTATTTGCTCCGCGTGCTCTAACTCTAAAGGCACTTTTATGTCTTGTGCTGCAATCACTTTTTCTTTACGAATAGTGTTCACAAATTCCTGACCTTTAAGCAACACCATGTATTTACAGTTTGGTAACCAACGAGCGTGTTGCACAAAAGGGTCATCAGTCATTTGCCAATCCTTTAAAGCAAATCCACAATAAAAACATATTGTTTTATCCCCTTCACCAGTATAAAAAAATCCAGCTTCACTTAGCTGTTTGGTAAGGTGTTTTAATATTAATGGCCAAACATTTTTATAAGATTCGAAACGTTTTTCAACAGAGCTGTACTCTGGGTGTGCTAGTGCTTTAGTCTTGCAAACTCCCAATTTTTCAAAAGCACACGCCAATTCAACACTGTCTATGGCATATGGACCACATATATCGACACTTCCGTTGGCTGGTAATACATCATTATTATTATTTATTTGTGATTCAGCAACGTAAGTAGCGGCCAAAGGCCTTGTGGTTCGGTAAAATGAATGCACGGGTAGGTTACCCACTTGCTTTCCAAGCATGTAAGGACAGTGAGGAGACCATCGCAAATGGTCTCTAAAGGGATCATCCCCTTCTTCCCAGTGTGAAAGTTCAATACGACAAAACACACAGCGCACCACATCTTCTCGGTTCAAGTAAAAAAAACCGGCTTTTGCAAGTTCATGCGTCGACAAAAAGCCTACAGGCCAGGATTCAAATGTTAACCATCGATCATGTTCTGATTTTAAATTTAACCCACGTGGTAAACCAACTTGCTCACTTGTTGTATTTGGTACTAACGCCATGTGTTATAATAAAACTTTTTCTTATTGTAAGTTATTAACATTGCACAGAGTACTTTAAAGCATAATGCATGCTTGTTCACTGTCTGTTCATTACGTTAATGGCACATGACGACACCTAAAAGCAAACAAAATAACCCATCACTCAATCAATCAATCAATCAATCAATACTTGTAAATAAAACGTTAACGTTAATTGGCATTAATATATCAAAACACCATTAAAAATAAACTGTATGTTGGCACTAACAGTAACCCATGTACTTATTTTCTTTTTTATAAAGCTACAGTCATTTACATTCCCCCACCCTCCCTTTAACCAATATATAAACAAAAATGAATGTCATGTCATTTTGTTCACATTATCATGTTCAAACCTGTGGATATTCGTTGAGTCCATAGGGAACCACCCATAAATTAAATTTATTATTTTTATTTTTAGAAAATCCAACATGGCCTTGTACTTTTCCCAGTCAACAACAACAACATAGCCATTCATCAAGAAAGCAATCATTGTCCCAGTCATGTACAGGTAATGAATTTTTTTTTGTCTACGAGTTTTCAGTAGTGGTAAAATGGAATAGCATTTTTAAGTTGGACTTACCTGAGTTTTAAACAGTTCACTCTTTGGCAGTGGTTTCGCTTTAGTGCGTTTCTGTTTTTTTTCAGCGACTGCTACGGCGGTAAGGCTATTCTTTCCAAGTTTCTAAAAATAAATAAAATAAACCGCTATAAATACCTAAATTCAGGTTAATACATACATTTCATAAAATAAAACATAAAACAAAAAATGAAACAAGTTAGTTTAAAAAAATCATCTCACCTTTACTTGCAGTGACTTGTTACTCTTCCCTTCTAGTGGGCTCAAAAGTGCAGTGGTTTCTTCTCCCTCAGACATGTAAGGTATGCCGGTTATCTGCAAACAAATAAATAAAATCATTAATTACTTAATCAATAAATAATTGCTTGTAAATATATATATATATATTAATCAATAAATATATAAATGAATAAATATATAAATAAATACCTACCCCACAACAAGGTTAAGTATTTTCCACCAACACCAAAACTGTTAAACAAGACCAGGGGTTTCATGCAACGCAGTGTGTTCAAAGGTAGTCCACCCAAGTGAGAGTGGAAATGATAACGACATGTCTTTATATATGCTACGTTGCATGTATAATCATTTTTTCCCACGCTTTGAACATTCTGTTATCGGTCACGTGGACAGCTAACGTCCCAGGCGAACACCTGTGCCGGATCAAATTTCACCTGAACTTGCATTTTGTCACGTACGAAGCAAGACAGGATGTGACTTGTTAACAGTTATCATGCACGTGGACAGATAACGTCCAAAGTGAACACCTGCGGTAGATCAAATTTCACATGGACTTGCATTTTGTCACGTACGAAGCAAAACAGGATGTGACTGGTTTAGCGTGCCTGTGGTTTCACACATGTGTGTGCACGCCTTTCGCACTTCCCTGCCACCACGATGATCATTTTTCCATTGCACCTGTTGTCAAATCAGATCAACGCCTTCCAATAAGCTCAAATGACATTCACCTCCTGCTCGTCGGCAAGTTTATTTTCTCTACTCGCTTCGACCAACATAGAACCTAGTTCTCATCACCGTTTACACGTTAAAGGTAAAATATCAGAAAACGCACCCTCGCTCTGTCATACACCGACTCGTCGAAATATCAATTGATCTATTGAACACAGCCACCTTGGTCAGCGACAAGTTTGTTGAAACACACACATCCAGCAGTATCGTCTCTCTCAACCACCACGCTCCATGAAAATTATAAACAGGTAAAGAAAAAGAAACCGTTTTTTCAACATGTATGGCGTTAGGCCCTTTGTGAATTATCTTTTTGGAAAAAACATATCTACCACATTTGAAAGGGGGGTGTTAGCCCGAGTCCTAGGACACCTCGTACACGTCTCTAGCGTTATTGGTTCGTGAGATATCGGCAAAAATCACAAAAAACACGTGTTTACCCCAAAATCGCGTTTCCAAATTTTTTTAAAAATATAACGAGTGGTCCACAGCAAAGAGGACGTCACCCCGAGTTCTTGGACCCGTCGTACATGCCTCTAACGTTATTGCTTCGTGAGACATCGGCAAAATCACAAAAACACGTGTTTACCCCAAAATCGAGTTTCCCAAATTTTTTAAAATTACAATGAGTGGTCCATAGCAAAGAGGACGTCAGCCCGAGTCCTTGGACCCCTCGTTCATGCCTCTAGCATGATTGGTTCGCGAGATATAGCAAAAAGTTTAAAATCACGGTTTTACCCCAAAATATTCTGTTTCCCTCATTCTCAAAAACTTTAACCTATTACCAAAATACACAGGGTTTCGAGACAAGCCATTTGACACGTCATAGGACCAAATCCGACCATGCATTCGTGAGATATCGGAAAAAGTCTAAAATCACGGTTTTACCCCCAAAAAGCCTGTTTCCCTAATTCTCAAAACTTTAACCTATTAATAACATGTATAGGGCTTCGAGACAATCGATTTGACACGTCACGCGTCCATATCCGAACTTGCGTTTGAGAAATATCGGCAAACTTCGTAGGAAAGTAGGCGACTATCTGGTTCTCTCCTCACCACCAAAACCCCTTCTTATCAATAATTTTTTCACAGAGCTTGCCCTCTTACAAAAATCCCAAGTGCGCATGCGTATAAAACAAAAACAAAAATGTTCATCCATAGCGGCATCTCTTAAAACGCATGCGCGATATGGGCAACAACGTTTAAGTTCATTTTAGCAGCGCATCTTATACATGTCGCATTTGAAAAGAAACTTTCACTAAAACATTACAATATCACCCCCTAGTAGGGGTAGGTTTTATTTAGGGGTTAAAATGAATGGTCCATTGGAAAGAGGGCGTCAACCCGAGTCCAACGACACCTCATTTGTCAAAATCGGACCATGGCTTCGGGAGATATCGACTTTGCCCCTGAATGTATTGCGGGTTAGTATGTGACGTCAGAGGGAGAGGTGGTGGGGGGATTAGAAACCGCCTCACTCCCCTACTCATATGTCAAATTTGCCAATGTGTTCAAAGGCCCGTTCAAGGTTGGCAGATTATTCAACAACAATTGCTATGAGATAGTCAGGATAGAAGACGAACGACCCATTGGAAAGTACAACCATTCAAAATTGAAAAGATTTTATCCAAGGATTCATTAAGGATGAATTCGATTTCCAGTATTTAACAAGTCGAGTGTTAAATAAAGTCTGTTTTATACTTTATTTATAAGTCGGGTGAGGATCTGAACTCGAATTCAGCCCAGCTTAGGACCTTTGACCGAGCCGAGGTTCGAACGATTTGTGCACCATTGTAAGGAAAAATTGGAAATTTGGAATTAAAATAATTTAATAAATATATATGTAGTATGGGATGCAAATGAAGCATAATGAAAGTATTTTGGAGAATTTTGTATCATTTTGAGGAATTTATTATTTGGAAATATTCTGGTGAATGAGATTTTAACTAAGGAAGAGTTCGATCATTTGAAGCTGGAAATTGTACAAAGCTTCATGTTTGGCACTAGAAAACCAGTTTTGGTTAGCAAGGCGATCAGAACAAAGCGATGCCAACGACCCATTGATAAGAGACTAGATCCAGGAGCCTTTATCAGAATATTTCAGTAGCCAATCAAATAAAAGGACATAATTTTTGTGGGAATCGCTTTTATATAAATTTGGCACATATAAAGGGAAATAAGCACATCTACAGGTGTAGAATGCAATATGAAATTTATTTGGTCGAAAAGAAATATAAATTATTGAATAATAGAGCAAATATGAGTATATTTCTATTAAAATGCATGAGTGTGAGGCTAGCTGAGGAAGGCTAGCAGTGACACGCACCGCCGAGCAGAGAAGCGTGGCGTGACTCTCTCGCAGCAACTTGACAAGAGTGGACGCGTTTGACGCACGCGCACGGAAGAGAAGCATTTATTGCACGCAACATAAGCCCGGTCGACAAGCACTGTTGTACTGTCGAATGACCGAGGAATCGCCGAGGAAGTTTAGAAGAGGAGCCGGCAAAGCGAAATTGCATTAGTATTGGAGAGACCAGCGTTTATGAAAGTATAACATCATCAGAACGAGACTTCGTTTTTAAAACAGCACTTTATAGAGAAGCAATAACCAACAGTATTGTCTATTGCAAATTACAATATTGCTACAACGAAATCCACAATATATACTCAACATTATTACATCACAGTCTACATTATAATCTACATGATGGCAGCGAATTTAAGTCGGGGAGGAAAAGCTTATTCTACGTATACTGAAGAGAATATCATGGAGAACTAAATAAATGAAAGGAGGTTAATCTATACCATGGATAGGGAAGTCAGAGTGACTTGGAAAATCAAGGATCGACACAGCTACAACTGCGTAACAACTTGCAGTATTCCAATATGAGTTTCTACACTGCAAGCAAGATGTCCACCAACATCAGGACGAGATGTCAACTCAGGACTAGCGGATCTACGATGGCGAGACCACTCTGCAGTTCAGAGATAAGAAGCAGAAGACCGTTTGCAACCAGACTAACCAAGAAACGCAGTTTCCAGGTCGCTGACCGAGAAGATGGCAGATTCACCGTTAGTAGTTCCAGTCGAGACACAGAGCAGGTGATTGCAGCCCGACTGAGATGAGTCGCTCACAGCTGATTTGCACGTGCATGGCAGTGACTGGTTTCACGAGGAGGCGAGCGATTGCAGCTTCAACGGAATATCAAGAACAGCTGATAGAGGTATTTCTTGGCTGTAGAAGACATCTCAAGGTAGAACAACCGTTTGCTCTA
This sequence comes from Meconema thalassinum, assembly GCA_946902985.2. Lineage (NCBI taxonomy): Eukaryota > Metazoa > Arthropoda > Insecta > Orthoptera > Tettigoniidae > Meconema > Meconema thalassinum. The sequence continues at coordinate 689,289,258 of OX336389.2, read as the reverse complement.
ATATCTGTAGTTTTGTTGTAACAGTGGAAATCCATTTTTGGAGTGACCAACTTCATTTGTAATAATTCTTATCTTTATTCTGTGTTTTTAATAGCTAAAATTTTAGAGTTTCATTGTAATTTTTGATACGTATTCGTGTGTCGTTTAAGATGTTATTTCATGCATATTTAACTTAATTTTGCGTTTCACGTAATTTTTATTTTGAAGGAAACGTTGTAAGACACTCACTTTCGAAAGATACTCGTTTTATAAAAGGAATGCTTCGATTATTTGACTATATGGTATCTCAAAGAGATTATTCGATTATTCGGAGAGAAGGCTTCGATTACATTGTATTTTGGAGAGGAGAGCGTCAATAATGACAAATTGTAAGAACATTTAAACACTATAATTGTTATTAACAATTTCTATGCGTAACAGCGAAAGTACACATTTATATGTCTATAATGCATAGTTATCAAGTAAAGCATTGTTGTGAGATGCGGTAATATTATTTAACAGACATTATGATGATAATATACATCTGAAATATCTATTTATAACAATTTGAATGTTATAAAATTCCAATACCGGAATATAACTTATTAGACAACTATATAGTCTTGGACTATTGATACTACGAATATACACTATAAAATAGGATCATGGTAGTACCAATTGAGGTCAAATGATGCCTACACTTATCAACAATTAAAGTAGAAACATTGTTTAACTGAGATGAATAACCCAGGAGATATGTTAGTCTACCTGTGTTCTAGTATGTTAAAAACAACTTAAATATGAATTGTTCATATATTTAAATGTACACCAGAAGCGTGAGGATATGTATTTATTTTTATTAACAACTAAAAGATGAGCGAACTACAAATTAACATTGTTAACGTTTGGTAACGTGGATGAACAAGTTTGTTATGGATGAAAGAGAACGAATAGCGCTAATGAAAGGAATAAGAAGTACCTTGTGAATTGTATTATTGTGAACGAACATGTAATTGTTGAAATTGATGCACGAGGTTTAATAATTTAGAGTGAAGTTGGTAGTTAGGAGTGCATTCTGAACGGTAACATACTCTAGTGTAGTTACCTAGTAAAATCACTAATTCTTCTACAAGTGTGTAGCAAGATGGGTTTTTCATGGAAGTAATGCCGTGCGGAGTTTTGAAGATTGTTTATAGTATGGAGAGGAAGGAAGTATGACATGTTTGGGGCGTAGTAAAACGCCATTGATAAGTATTGTTCACTGTATTGCGGAAGGAAGGAATATATTGCTATGTGGAGCAACGAATTGTTACAGGATGAGTAAGAGGCGCTAACACAAATGTTAATGTTTGAATAGTTTATGTCAGAGAGTATTTGTATATGATCCACGTAATGTATAGAATTTTTAAGTAGTTTCGCATCGCTCTTTATCCTATTGTTTTATTTATTGTCTCGACATTATAAGATGTAGTTAACTTAAGTGTTTGATATTTAAAGCTTATTTACTATGACTTACCACTAGAAGTACCTGAGAATTTGATCGTTGGTTGAAACATTGTTCAAAGAACTTTTAATGTAACAGATACACTATGAAGCTGTCAGATCGCGACTGAGAGTGTTAATAGTATATTTTTAAACCGTGTGAAGCATGAAAACTGTAAATAATGTAAATATTTAAACCTTATATAATTTATAATAATATTATTAGAGTAGATAGTTACATTTTACGCACGCCCGTGTATAATGTAGGTTTTTTGTAATGTTAACTGCATTTTTATGTGTGAACAACTGATTTTAATCAGACTATTTCAATGACATAGCCACAGGGTGACTGTCAGTTACGTAAATATTTTATGAAACTTAATATAACTACATTGTTGTAACGTGAATGCTCAATTACATTTATTCTACAGATAGTAGAACTATCTGACGTGTGTAACAGTAAATTTTAACTTGTTTGTTTATTTTATTGGTGATAGCGATTATTTTTCTTACTTGTAATTTTGTTGGAAATAAATCCCAGGCACTAGTTTTTGTTTCCCTTTTCGTTTTTTATAAATCTGATCATCATTTCATTCTTGCAATCGACATGCGATAATACTGCGAATTAGTTACTAGAGTTCTTGTTAGTCTCAACTTTCACCGTTCACACCCGATATCCGAGATTCTCGTCCTACCATTTTGTGTTTAGGATAGTTTAATTTCTTTGTAAATGTGTAACCAATCGGTAGTGTTGTTGCATGGCCGGTATGCATCGAGGGTTCCCTAGTCATTATCCTAGTAGGGTAGTGTTGGTTAACCTGGCTGGATATCGACCTCCCTACAATCCTTTTCTATCTTTGCGGATATAGGCTATGACTATGCGTGATTCGGGTGCAGTACCTTGTTTTCCTCAAAATCTACCTTCGGCATCGGCCAGTCGTGAAACAAACCAATGACATACGCTAAATTGTGGTAAAATATTAAACGTGAAAGGGCCATGAAATTGTTTGCGGGCATATGATGTAGGCCTATGATCAATTTCCGCTCAAAATTACAATATTTTCGATTAGCTATTCCTAATTAGGAAGAACCGGCCACGGTGGCCGAGAGCGCTAACGTGCTACCTCGTGCCTTGCTGGCTTCGGGAGAGCGTGGGCTCGTATCCCACCTCGGCCGTCCTGAGAATGGTATTCGTGATTTTCCACTTTCACCACCAGGCAACTGCCGGGACGGTTCCTTTCAATGGGTCCACGGCCGATTTTCTTCCAAAATCCCCTCCCTGACCAATCCTGAAAAGAAAATTCATGGTCATTGGCTGCATTAATAAAATTTATTTATCGGTAACGAACAATGGGTACCGCAGCCAGTATTGTATACATTCAAGATGGCGGATGCATGCAATATTCAATACGATCACTTTGTAATTCAAGAAACTTATGCCCCTCATATATAGCTTTGTGATTCCAGTATTGGTGAAAAAGTAGTTTTCGCCTCGTAAGTTATCATTTATAATATTTGAAAATCAGAGATCACCGCCATATTAAAATTAATCTACTAAGAACTTTGGTGTCTTACTTTTCTCATAATATGGTTCATAAGACTCGAGTTTAGTAGAGATCTGATGATTGGTTCAGCCAGTAGCTGACGTACATCGGAATTCGTTCAGATTGTACAAATCCGTAAATATTATTAGAAAGTTTCATGCATACGCAGTCTGTACACTTGCCGGTATGCTCACTCACTTATTAAAGAGTCGTGAAAATATTTTATTCTCATTTGAAGGAATTTAGTATTCCATCCAGTGATGGAATGATGGATGCAGTGTGAACAAAATACGAAATTAAATACTACAAAGGGAAATGACACATTTACCCTTAGCCATTAATTTAAATAAAAAGCGATCAACTCGTGGTGTAGCGACTAGCATTCTTGGCTAACACCCCGGAGGTCCGGGTTTGATTCCCGGCTCAGGCAAGAAATTTAATACTGGGCTGAGGGCTGGAAAGGGGTACACTCAGCCTCGTGAGGCACAATTGAGAAGAGATGGATTCGATTCCCATCTCAACCCTCTGTAAGTAGTTTTCAGTGGTTTATAATTTCTACTCCAACCAAATACTGGGATAGTTTCTAACTTAAGACCAGGGCCACCTCTTCCCCAGTTCTCACCTGAATTACAAATCCACATTAATAAAGCCATTACAATGACGCAGGTTATCAGACATAACTTCCACACGCACACACCCAAGTATACGAGGCTAATTGACTACGGTGTCCAAGCCCCTCAAATGAAATTACAATAACAAATTAAAAAGAAAACATGTTGAGAGATTGTTCTTGATACATTTAGGAACTTTGCAACATCGTGGTCATGTAGCCCCATGTACTTGGGTGTGTGTTGAATCTGCCTGATAAGCTGCGTCATTGTGTTGGCAGTAGTAGTGTGTGTATTTATTTCCAATTTAGGCTAGGATTGGGAAGGAGGCGGCCGTGGCCTAAAGTGTGGAGCCATCTTGGAATTTGTCTGGAAGTGAATTGGGAAACCACTTCTAGGTTAGAATCGAGTCCATTTCTTGTCAGATTTGCCTCATGAGGCGGAGTGTATCCCGTTCCAACCCTCTGACCAGAAAGAAATTTCCCGACAAAGTCGAGAATCAAGCCCAGGACATCTGGATCAGAAGTTTCGGTGCGTACCCCGAGTGAGTTCCATAAAGTTATATAACGATGTTCTATTTTCTTAATAAATATTTTATATGGTATTTGGCATATCCGCATGTGTGGAGATATTCGTGTACCTTTGAGGACTATGTTGCGGTCCCACAGGAAGAAAACTCTGATGTGGGTAAAGCTTTGGGTATCCTCACATGTCTCCAGCGGTTAGAGAGAGCACACTGGGGAACAAGATTATCAAAATGAAAAGTGCACGCGTAAAATACTGACATTGAATATTGATCCACTTTTTGTCCAGGATAAATTACAGCTCCGTGACTGCAGGAAATAGCAATTACGAAGCACTTCGCTTATTGGGGTGCTCTTCCATGAGTGCTCTGCGCTTCTTTTGTTTGTGGTAGGAAAAATCAATTTTCATGATGCGATTTGTCTGTGTTTAATTGTATTTTAAACGAAATCACAATCCTTTGATATACAGCACAACGTAGCTGGGAATGGGGACGGGGTGGTGGAGGAGGGAGTGCAAAGAGGCTAGAACATAATGCACCATATTACGCACATTAAAGTCAAGCAGTAAAAAAGCGAAGTCTTTTAAGAACAATAAGGTGAGGCACCCAATACTCGTGACCCCTAACGTATAGCAATTTCTTTATTGAACTGTAGTAAGTGGTTGAAATCTCTAATTTGGCATTTAGATAGACTGATAGTATTATATAAAGTCAGGAGGTTTAAGTTAAACAAATTTCAACCGTAAATAGCTTAAATCCAATATTCAAAAAAGGACATTTTAGCCTACTTTCAGAAAAATTGAATAACCTTATGAGATATCTCGGGAGGGCAGTATGTGTGTGTGCCTTTGTCAGTCTGTTGGTGTGTTGGGTGTGTGTATGTTCCCCTAACACCTGATCCGAATTGAATTAAACTTGCTATATGGGTGGCCGTCCTCACGCACACCTTAACATAATGGCGGCCAACTGAATTTTCAACGTCTACGTTAGCTACTGACTAGATTGGATGCAAACGACTGTTCCAATGATCATGGAAATTCATGGATGATATTATTGTTTTGATGGCACAGGAAAGGTCATGTTTCTTCGAAAATATTAAAAGGATTTGGAAATAGGAGGGCACAGGGGGTTTAAATTAACTTGACCAATGTTGTGTTAAAATGTACGTGATTCATCGTTATACGGAAAGAAATTGTTGTTGATTTCAGGGAACAGGGCCTACATAGGCTACCTATTTAAGCCCCACAAAATTAAAACAATATGCAGTATTTCTTTTACGTTCCTGTAATTTTGTTTTAAGTTGGTAAAATCAGATCACAACTTCAAATCTAATTCATACCAATGTACTGACTTGGAGACTCTGGAGGCCTCGGGGAGTACAAACTCTCTGAACCGTCTTAACGGCTATTCTGATCGTCATGGAACTTTGGTGAAAGTTGTATTATTTTTCATAGCACAGGATAGACCATATTTATCCAAACAATATAGGGGTCAGAGATGGTTGTTAGTTAATTAAATAGTACATACAATCATATAACGTTTGAAAGGCCTAAACCAGGTATATTGTATACAGGAACAAAGTGATTTTAGTTTTGTCGTTGTTTTGAGGGGTCGAGGGGGCATCTTTAATCCTCGATTATCTCTTCTCCCAACTTAAACCGCACAATACTACAGTACTTTTCGATGTTTGTGAATTTTTTAGAGTTACTCTGGACACAACCTTTCTGCTATTTCATATCCAAAATCTAAGTGGGAGACCAGAGGTTGCTTTCTGGAGACAACATCTTCCAACCCCGCGGCGTAGCCGTGCTCGTTAAATCGTGCACCATGACCGCAAGGGCAGCTATCGCAAGTCTGGAGATTGCAGGTTCGAATCCCGACGCTGAGAGTGGCTTTCCTGAGTGGAGTTTTCCTCCGGGTTTTACCACACTCCTTCCATGCAAATGCCGGGATAGCACCTTACTTCAAATTTCGGGGTACCTACACCTTCCCTGTCCCTACTGCAGTTACACACACTACAGTCATCACATAAATACAGATTATCAGACAATTTCCACTCACAACCAAGTACACGGGACTGATGACCAAGATGTTCCAAAGCCCCCAAATGAATTAACATCAGAAACATCTTCCAACCAGGATTACTGTCTATAAGTTACGGCCGTTCCGAACATAATGAAAATTTAAAGACGTTATCTTATTTTGTTATCTTATTATATTATTGTTCAGAGCACACATTGATAAGTTATTTTAATTTACAAATATACTGGGCCCTTAAATTATTTACAGCAATGAATTAATATATGGCATAACGTTTGAAAGTTGTTTGGAGTTTCAAATGAAGAATATATTTTTTTAATTTCTTTGTTGCCGTTATAGTTTATTAAATATCTATATAATCACCAATTATTTACCTGCTAAAATTGTTACAGTATGTGTCTATGCTTAGAGTCCTGTGCGGATAAACAAAACGATATCCGCATCAGGCCCGCATCCGCACAACTGCTACCCACATCCGCAAGACTTTTATCCGCATTCGCACTATGTTATCCGAATCCGCTGACATTACAATGATAAGCTATTTTTAATTTATTAGATAAAGCATTAAAGCACCACACTTAGAAATTTGAGGAGAAAGTCGTTCCCCTAGGCTATGTATGTCATGTGGTATGTTTAAAATGAATGTTATACCGCCAGAATTGCAACCCTTTTCAGTTCGGAGTGTTAATTATGCTTAATGACATCACTTGTCATGGAAAAGGATAACGTTAAACAAGATGTTCAGTAAAGAACATATAGCCTACTTTCTCCTAAATGCATGGGTATTGTTATAACGCTTTGTCCTTTTCAAGGAGTATAATTGAATTTTGGTTGTAGTAGCTTGTTGAAATACAACGTGCTATACGGATATTGAACATGAATATGAGGTGCCCTTTGCTAGTGTTACCTCTGTACAAAATGTATTTCAAATCGGTCACACCGTGTTTGAATTGATAGGGGATATCGATTTGCACACATACATGGCCGCCATATACAAACTATTGGACTGGTGACGATATTGCTTGGTCAAAGAACGCTTCTCACATAATGGTAAGTTGTTGCAAAATTTAGTAGAGATCAGATGATTAGATTAGACGTAATTTGATTTAAGCTTTGAACATTTGGGTGGCAGCCATTCCTTTTCCGCCAATATGGCGGCGATATAAAACATGACACTGAGGTGCCCTTTGCTAGTGCTAACTCTGTACCGAATTTCGTTCAATTCGGTTTTACCGTGTTTGAATTGGTAGGGGGAATCGATTTGCACACATACATGGCCGCCATATGCACACTATTGGACTGATAACCTTGTAGCGTTGTCAAAGAACGCTTCTCACATAAAGGTATGTTGTTGCAGAATTTGGTAGAGATCAGATGATTAAGTTGGTCGTAATTTGATTTAAGCTTTTTACATTTGGGTGGCCACCGTTACGTTTCCGTCAAGATGGCGGCGATATAAGACATGAGACTGAGGTGCCCTTTGCTAGTGCTACCTCTGTACCAAATTTCGTTCAATTCGGTTTCACCGTGTTTGAAAAGATAGGGGGAATCGATTTGCAGACATACATGGCCGCCATCCGCAAATTATTGGGCTGATGATCTTGTAGTTTGGTTAAAATATATTTTTTCTACATAAAGGTATAATGTTGCAAAATTTGGTAGAGATCAGATGATTAGGTTGGTCGTAATAATTTGATTCAAGCTTTTAACATTTGGTTGGCCGCCATTACGTTTTTGTCAAGATGGCGGCAATATAAAACATGACACTGGAGTTCCCTTTGCTAGTGCTACCTCTGTACCAAATTTCGTTCAATTCGGTTTCACCCTGTTGGAATTGATAGGGGGAGGGGCAGACATGCAGAGTACACACACACTCACACACACACAGACACACAATTTTAGGTCCTGTAGTGATCTCATAAGTCTACTTTCATTTTTTGCAAAAATCGAAAGTAGGCTAATAATATGATACGGTATATCATAAACATCAGGGTCCTAGTATTGATATTCAACAAGTTCGGATTGTATTCTAAAAACTATCCGCAAATTTACTCCAAACATTATCCGCAGCTTATCCACTATCCGCACAGCCTTGCAAACTATATCCGCATGGCGAAAAAAATTGCGGATATCCGTATCCGCGTAGGGCTTTATCTATGATATTGCAATTCAACATGCTCCCCGGGGTAAAATGACTTTTATTTCATACCCAGAAGTTGGAGATGTCCAAAATAATGTTGCACAATACAAAATCACATCTCATCTCATGTTAAGGATATTTATCAGAATTCCCAAAGATATACAGTAGGCTATGTTAACATATTTCAGACTGTCTTCTAAGTGTGGGAGCATGATGGAAAATATCATCGTTTCCTCAAACATGTTTCAACGATTGGTAGGCACCAGGGGCTTTAGAACATACTGTATCTTCAATGAAGTGTTGAGGGTGTACTGACATTCTGTAACACGGGTCCTCTTCTTATTGACATTCCTAACCCGGGCATTCATTCATTACTGGACTGAAATGCTAGTTAGTCTATTATTAATTACTAGCTATACCCGGCATGCGTTGCAATGCCAATTAAAGACAGATAGAAAGAAAGGAAGATCATAATAATAATAATGTTATTAGTTTTACGTCCATTTTAACAACTGCGGCTTTTAGAGACGCCGGGGTGACGGAATTTCTGCCCGAAGGGGATCTTTAACGTGCCAGTAAATCTACCGACATGGCCCCCTTGCATTAGCGCACCCTCAAATGCCAATTGGCTGCGCTAGGATTCAATCCAGCTACCTTGGTCTTAGCAGGCGAGAACGTTAGCGCTGAGCCACTCAGCCAGCCCAAGAAAGAAAGAAAGAAAGAAAGGAAGAAAGAAAGAAAGAAGTATTTGAATTGTAATTACGTTTACTGATGTGACTTTGGATAAACAATATTCTTTGTTTTTCTGTCTGGTGAGTATATAAATAAATCCGAATGCTTTCCGACGCGTGAACACAGACAGACAGACAAACTATCTCGTAACATTGATTTTTATCTGTAGATATAGACTAGCAACCCGTCCCGGCTTCGCCCGGCTAGAGTTATGAATGTATTACGTGATAAGCGCTTTTCTTTCGATGTCAAAGAACTATAACCTATATCCGTTTTACGTCCCCGCATGATGGGTTAAGATCATTGGACTGGAGTATCTATATAAAAGCTCAAAGTTTGTCTGTTTGTCTGTTTGTCAGTCATGTATACAGATCTACACCGTTCAACCGATCTGAACCTAAATGTGTATACTTACTCTTTGGAACCCTGCGGGTAACCCTGTCCACTTGAAATTTCGGACAGACCACCCCATTCCCTGCATTTAGGCCCTTTGGCACTAAAACTACACCGTTTCACCAATCTGAACCAAAATTTGTATACTTACCCTATGGAACCCTGCGAGTAACACTGTCCATTTAACATTTCGGACTGACTACCCCATTCCCTCCATTTAGGCCCTTTGGCACAAATCAACACCGTTTCACCGATCCGAACCAAAATTTGTATACTTACCCTTTGGAATCCTGCGGGTAACCCTGTCCACTTGAAATTTCGGACAGACCACCCCATTCCCTGCATTTAGGCTCTTTGGCACAAATCTCCACCGTTTCACCGATCAGAACTAATATTTGTGCACTTACCCTTTGGTACCCTGCGAGTAACACTGTCTGCTTGAAATTGCGGACAGACCACTCCATTCCCTGCATTTAGGCCCTTTGGGACAAATCTACACCGTTTGACCGATCCGAACCATATTGTTTATACTTACCCTTTGGAACCCGACGAGTAGCACTGTCGACATGAAATTTCGGACAAACCAATCTATTCCCTGCATTTATGCCCTTTGGCACAAATCTACACCGTTCCACCGATATGGACCAAATTTTACATACTTACCCTTTGGAACCCGACGAGTAACACTGTCCACTTGAAATTTTAGACAGACCACTCCATTTCCCGCATTTAAGCCCTTTGGCACAAATCTACACCGTTTCACCGATCTTAACCAAATTGTACATACTTACCCTTTGGAACCCGACAAGTAACACTGACTACATGAAATTTCGGACAGACCACTTTATTCCCTGCATTTAGGCCCTTTAGCACAAATTTACACCGTTTCTCCTAATTGCACCGAATTTTACGTACTTACCCTTTGAAACCCTGCTGGTAACACCCCTCTCCATTCCTTATATTTAGAATAACAGACAAATGGAACTTAAAAAGCACGTTATAAGGCGCTAGAACTATTCCTGTCCGTAGTAGTGTAACTGTAAGAATATTTTAATATGTCTATTGTCGCCTGGCAATGCGGGCTGCATCACGTCACCCCTACCAGTGTTCTGGTGCAGAATTGAGAACATAGTTACATCTTGCGCTGCTTATAAATGGCAGTCACGGGGACTAATAAGCGCAAAAAATTTCTTAGTCCCTTAAAACAGTTATCATCTTGAAAATATTATGCCTCTGTATAAGTGCCATGGTGTTGGTGCAGTACATTGAGGTTATCTATCAGCTGCAATAAGCGTTGGTGCTTTCAAATGACTTTCATTTATTCCGAACCTTATCGTTGAGTGCTGTGTGACAATAAATAGCACTATCGCCACCTCAGGAGCTCGGGACAGCTGAAGTTTTATAAAGTGCTCTGCATATTTTCCTACGGCACTATGCGACAAAAGACGGCACTATTTATGTCTATTTTTCTAACAGCCAATGAGATTTAGGCCTAGGCCCTAGGCAATGTCTTTAAGTTCACTGGCTCCTCTTTCTAATCATATTTTTCAATTCGATTGCAAAATACATGTGTCCGTACTGTAATTAGTAATTAGCCGTTTCCATATTCAATATTATCATTATCATTACGGAAAAATGAACTGAATGTTACGTCAATTATACTGTAGACTACTACTTATCACCCCCACTATCACCACCACCACAAAAAGTTATATATTTCTTTTTCTGATAGTTTTATTATCATTTGCCAGTTCTGTAGTTGTATTCATTATCATCCATGAAACAAATAAATCCACCGGGCGAAGCCGGGCACTGCTGCTAGTTAATTATATTATCATGGATATGCATGTGCAACGAATTCTTGTCGGACGTAATTTAAGAATGGCGAGGTGTATGGAACACAAATCCCCCTCCGTCCAATCTTAACTTGACTATGTATTTGGCGTACCGAAAAGTTCACAGGCGAAATGAGGAAAACCCGAGTTGCACTTCCAGGGAAACTCCAGACACAACGACTCTTCTCTGAAGTCTTAACTCAACACGACTCGACAGTTTGCTGCTGGCCGTATCTGGGGTAATCGGCTCGCCCACTAGCTTGGCTGTAACTGGGGTGATAGGCTCGCCCCTAGCTAGCTCGTAAACTGTCGCCTCAGTAATTGACTGGATATTGTTGGAAGAAATGAAAACGTAAAAATACTTATAGTGGGCGATGTATTGAAGATAGAGATATGCTCCTGCGGACTTTTTTGTAGAATTCTTCATGCTGAACAATTCTTTCACTCATAGTATATAGATATTTTAACGGTTTGCTCAGCGTACGCTTAAAAAGTGCATGGACGCCAAGTTTTCTTTCCTACTCTATCATTGAAATCGTTACTGCTTGGCTTCCTTTGATCATAAGTAAAGTATTTTCTACACAAACCTTCCTCGAGATATCCTTTACAGAATGGTGAAAACCGCATCAAAATCCATTCATTACCTGTGACATCCAAGAATCGGACACTTTGTTTTATACTAAGTAGAGATTATTCTTCTTCTTGCATCGTTATGCCCGACTCAGGAGCATGGTTGAACCTGTTTAGCTGATGTGTTGGCCTTCTTTTCCTTCCAAAATCTCTTCATCCTCTCGCTGAGCGCCTTTCTACGGTCTTCTGTCCAAGTTATGGTGGCCCTGGTGTTGGGTTTGTCTTCAAATTGGTGATTGTCGATTAGGGTTCTGAATTTGCATCTGTCTTGTATAATATTGTCTGAAATGTTGATTTCCTGGAGATCTGTTTCAATTTTACGTAGCCAGCTGTTCTTGGTTTTTAGTGAGAGGTCCAAGTTGAGAATTCTTTTAGTCAATCTGCCATTGTTCATTCTTATAATGTGCCCGTAAAATTTCAATCGACTTTTCCGAAAAGTATGAGACATTTTTTCACATTGGCGATATATTTCCTGGGATGACTTTTTCCTCCAGATTCCCTCTATAAAAACTGGGCCAAAAATGTTTCGTAAAATTTTCCTTTTTTGTTTTTCAATCTCTTTGGTTAAAGATTTGCCACCAATGATTAAGGTTTCTGATGCATATAACGCCTCCGGTTTGATTACTGTATTATAATGTCTAAGGTTTGCTTTCCGAGATATTGATTTTTTGTTATACCTATTCCAAGTGATTCTGTAAGCTTTCTGTAATTTGGAAATTCTATCTTTATTTGCTTCACGGTTTAAACCAGAGGGCTGAATAATTTCTCCCAGATATTTGAATTCGTTCACTTGAAAGATTTTGCCGAATTTAGTTCTCATAGGTTGTCCGTCTAAGTATCGTGAGGCTCCTTCCATGTACTGAGTTTTCTCATAAGAAATTTGAAGTCCCGTTTTGATGGCAATTTCATGTAATTTCCCAATGGAATGAATTGCTTCTTGCCTGTTATTAGAAATGATTGCTATGTCATCAGCAAAGGCCAAACAATGTACATGAATTCTATCTTTGAGTAGTCTGCCAAGGGTTATTCCCTTAGTTTCCTTTTCCCAGGTCCTGATTATCTTCTCAAGTACGAGGTTGAACAGTAACGGAGATAATCCGTCTCCTTGGCGGACCCCAGTGTTAATTGCAAAAGGCTCAGATATTTCACCGAGGAATTTAACTTTTGAAGTAGTGCCAGTTAATGTTTGTCTGATTAATTCTCTTGTTTTTCTATCCACTTGAAATTCTTCTAGAGTATTGAAAAGTGTTTGACGATCTATAGAGTCATATGCTTTTCTGAAATCTACAAAGGTAATGACTGTCTGTCTAGTTTTGCGCATTTGTAGGACAGTTTTGAGATTAAGAATTTGTTCCGTACATGATCTTCCTTTTCGGAAACCTGCCTGGTATTCTCCAATCAGACGGTCTGTTTGTTTCTCAAGTCTAGTGAGCAGAGCTTTGGAGAAAATTTTATAAATAACTGGTATCAAGGAAATTCCTCTACATTATTGATGTTGGTTTTATCCCCTTTCTTGTGCAGTGGATGGATTAGCGCACATTTCCAATCCTCAGGTATTTCTTCGGTGATCCAGATGTTCTCAAGAATTGAGTGGATTTTCCGGGCTACGTTCTCACCACCTATCTTCAGCATTTCGGCAATTATACCATCTTCCCCTGGGGCTTTATTATTTTTGAGTCCATGGATTATTTCTTTAATTTCTTCCAATGTTGGGGGTTCTGAATCTTGGTTGGATGTTTTTTTTTTCAAAGATGAGTTGTTCTTTAGGGGATTCGCAGTTTAAAAGATCCTTGAAATATTCTGCTAGAAGTTTGCAATTTTCTTGATTATTTGTTTCCAATGTCCCATCCGGGCGTTTGAAGCAAAGACTGGGTGCCTGATAATTTGATAATTCTTCTCTGAATGTTTTGTAGAAGTTTCGTGTATTGTTTTTAGTAAAATCTTGTTCAATTTCAGCCAATCTGTAGTGATCGTACTTGCGTTTTTCAGATCTGATGATTTTAGAGGTTTGTTTCTGTACTTTGGTGAATTCGTGCCAATTTTGTTCCGTTTTGTGAGAATTCCAAATCTGCCAGGCTTTAATTCTGAAGTTTATAGCCTTGTCACAGGTTTCGTTCCACCACCTATGCTTGCGTTTATTATTATTATTATTATTATTATTATTACACATAAGTAGCCGGGGATGAAGACCAACATGATTCACTTTATAAAATTTCTTAAAAGTGTAGGTACTAAAAATAAACTTATAATTAAAAAAGGTATTAATAGAATGAATAATATTATAAAAAAGTTTTTTTTTTGCCATAGATGCCCCATGCTTCATAATTGAAGCAACAAGGACCTCAAGAATCAAAGGTTAGGAAACACTAGAAAATCAATAAACCACATGAGATTGACAGTGCCCACGCGTCCTGTTTCATCATAGCTGCGCTACAATCCAGCGTAACGACAAGTACTCGTCGTAAATATGTGAGAGTCATTAGCCCTAATGTTAGGTGCGAAGTGTGACTGGTGGCCGGACTGCATTGTCTCGTCAAATATTAACCAGCGGCATGCAGCATTGACATTAGCGTCCATGGTGACGAATGTGCTAACTACTAGCGAGTGACAACTGAGCTTCATTACGCCTGGTCTGTTTTTATCGACCTCCCTTAGGCACATGCTCGCATTAACAACGCAATTAGCGAACAGATACGCTATGGTGGTGATTACTCTGACCGATCATCACCTGGGTTCACCACCAACCTACCGCCTAGTGATATTTTCTCGCAACGTCACCAACAATGATTGGCAACAATAACCATCATCCCCGTCCTTGCTTTACGAGCCATCTAGCGGGGAAGCAATCAACTGCTCCGAGACAAAAGGCAGGCACTATGAAATACAATACCGGTTCTTCATCCATCCACAATAAAAAGGCAGCCATTATTGACGGATAAGCACTCTTCTGAAACTCGCCTCACGGTCATTAATCCGGTGATAAAATACGGTAATACGGTGGCAAATACCAGACTAAATGTGTGCTACACTCGAATCATTATCAACATTAAGAGCGGCAATTGTCAAGTTAATGGATGTGACAGAGACAGCGCAAACTAATTAAACTTAGAAACGAAGACTGCGCTTGAAGACCTTCCCATTCATACCGGTGACACTTTCAACTTTATGTTCACAGCCAACACAATTCAGGATTGTCAATGAATAATGAATGTGTAATCTGATTTCATTTAAGACACAATGCCTCCGGTAATATTGTGCCACGTCTATTCAACACCTCGCGTTAAACACTTTACCAAGTTACGGCCTGGTTATCTTGAATAGTGGACCAGTATTTACATAGGCCACCCACTCCTACTCAACCTGTAGAACACCCTTGGACAACGCGCGCCCTCAAGGCCTCAAATAGCCATTGGGAAATACACGAGGGCTCAGTGTACAATGGGACTTTTGTATTCACAACATTCGTGTTTGAAAAGGTACCGGTTCCCGGCGTCTAGCTAACAAGACATTTCAGTTTAAATTGGAAAATGAGAAAACTTGAGACCTGTTTATCATACATATTCGCATTCCTCTGGCTGAAAACCAAACACACACTCAAGAAGAAATTAAATGCAAGTTCCTGCGTATGGAATTAAGGTATTTAAGTTAATTTTGCAAGCATATCTTCCAAGTTTTAGATAGATTCTAGGTTGAAAGTCGTAAGTTCATCTTTCTAGATGATAAACAACCCTAAATACGTAAGCAATTATAGTGATGACTCAATATCCTACAACTGGTCCTTTTCATATACCGTACTGTACATGTAGCCTACTGCAAACACTAGCCTACTGTACTTCCTTAGGTTATTCAATTGGAATTAGAGGCAGGTGTATATCTATTGTTTTAAACTTTATTCGCTTCTTTACCTTTACTAGTAAGTTTATTTAATGTTCTGTTAGGTAGTCATCCCGAAGGCTGGTTGGATCCTCAAAAAGTACCGCCGTTACGTTATGCGAGTAGATACCCACAAAAACCCAAGGCAGCGCTATTTTGAGGCGTTCTAGGCAAGAAGAGGAGTGAGGTAGTTTGCCATTGCTTTCCTCACTGAGTCAGAACAGTACCGTAGTCCTAACCCTATGAGTAGAACCTTTCACAGCATTGACAGGCACTGACTGTGCCCCGAATGCCATTACTAAGCACCACCCATACCTCAGTAGCTTCCATATAATCACAGCCATGAGTGAGACTGAGACATCGGTGAAAAGCCACCTTTTACTCTAGCCTGTGCCAACTGACAAATGCAAATGTACTGTATTCATCAAGAGATGGCAAACAGGCCATTTAATATTTACGGATTTTATGGAAGATTATATATTGGTCTTTTAAATAATATTAGATTACTGTTATTGTGTACGATACTTCATATCATTTTATATCGCGCCCAGTGCAAATCACGCTCCCAGATTAAGCATTCATAACTACAGTATGGTCACTTTGAGTCCAAACGGCCAAAAGAAGTCCCAACGAAACAAAAGGACTGGCCTCCCGCTTTCTCTTTATCACCATCAGTGCTCGTCTGTCATGTTGTTGACTTCTATCTAGGTCAGTCATGCTCTGTGCAGTACCGACATGTGTTTGATAATATGGAAGAACCGAAGATCAGCCACGATAAACCATGTTATCACTATGATGGATACAGATACAACCTTAAAGGGCATAAAGAAGATGTGTCTGTGATCTGGCACTGCTCGAAACAGAGATCAACACGTTGTTCAAGAATTGTCAAGATGGAAGATGGCAAAATAATCAGTTCAATGTGGATCTCCGGAAGAAGACTGTACAAGACAAAATCGGGCGAAGAAGGTAGCACTTGAATTAATAAAGCCTACGCGGAAGAGTTATATGACCTGCATAATAAACATAATTTGTCACGAAAATTCCTGAACAGCAAATAATTAATTAATTTTTTATTTATTTATTTATTTATTTGCGCACAACAGGATTTTCATCCCAATTAGAGTGGCAGAGAAGAGAACTTAATACACTCTCCGAACAAATTCACAAGGAAATCAAAGAGAATCAAAATCATCCCAAGAAGTGGTTTTTCAAGTAGAAACCATGCCTATTAACGATCGCAGTAATTTTCTTCTGGAAGAGAACAACGTAGATGGAAGGATTTTAGTTTTGAATGGAAAGGCAGGAAAATAAGCTATAAGGTGTAAACAAGATTTTTTTAATGAATGGAACCGTTCTTCGTGCGGGTAAAAATATACTTGTGTGTGTACCTTACACCCCAAACACTTTTATATTTCTTACCACAGTAAATAAACACTGAATTGGCTGACAAATGTATAGAATACTATTCACGTGGACTTTGGATGTTCAATATCTACCAAGTAGCTTTTGCACTCTTGCGGGAGGAGAGAAGAGACACAAATCTTCGACTTTTCCGCCATGTACCTGAGACTAATCTAGAATGGAATCCAAGATATGCAAATTAATTTTGAATTAGCAGCAATATCTTCACATAAAATACATATTTTCATCAGTTGAATTGTAAAATATAGATGTCACCTTCACCTCCATGCCTTCATTCTAGAGAAGAGTGCAAGATGTGGGATTAACGCGCGAATAAAGGGAAAATGAAGAAGTGACCACTTTCTGAGTTTTATAAATTATTTTGTGGAGAGATGGATGTAAAACAGGCATGCCCATGTCCAGCTTTGGAGTTGCTGCTATTGTAGAGGCGCCATAGAACACCACCATGTTGTAGGAGGATGGCATAACAAAATCAACTTGTGCTTAGGAAATCAAGGACGTCATCAAATGTATGAGGACAGAAGCGAAACACGCCACGTATGCTCTGGTGGGGGTAGAATTGATTAATAAGCATGGAAAACGAAGGAAAACAACCTACATAAAATAAGACGAAAAAGTAGAGGGGGGGGGGGGAGTAAATAAAAATTGTATAAAATGTAAATAGTAGGTTTTAAGAATAACAGAGCTAGGCTAGGCTAGAAACTTCTTGACTATTCTTATAAGCGGATTTAAAAAAGACGGGAATAAGTTTCAAACATTTTGAAATTTGAAACATATGGGCCTACGCCCAAAAATACGATTGATTGAACTTACACCTAGCTCTCGGAAATGCGAGAATCAGAGCCCTTTCCCTTGGATCTTACAGGCCTTCCAGTATGTTAACTCTTTAAAATAACAAAATAATTACTGGTCCTAATCTTAAATATAATTCAACTATCTTGCACAAAGTAAATGACAATTATAAAGTTATAAAGTTTTAATTGCTCTCTTTTAGTGTATGTCTACCCCTAATTAATCCCGTTTCCAACGGGGGTCGGGGTTGAGATGCGATGAAATTCTATATGGCGGATGATTTTTGCGGCCAGATGCCCTTCCTGACGCCAACCTCATGAGAGGAGTTAAGGAGAGATGAAGTGAATGAAGATGAATGAAACTGGGCATGGATGTGGAAGGAAGCGGCCGTGGTCTGTCAGAAGGTGCCGTCCCAGCATTTGCCTGGAGTTGAAAATGGGAAACCATGGAAGACCATTTCAATGACGGCTGCTGGTGGGGCTCGAACCCACGTCTGCCGAGTCCACAGATAACTTGGCCCCATGGCCTAGCGCTGCGCTTTAGCGAGCGTAGCTACCACTGTCGGTAATTGCTTTCTTATAGTAATCCGTATAAAATTATATATCATGACTTCAGTTAGTAAGTTAGTTAGTTATTGTTGTTTTAAGGGGCGGAACTACGAGGGCATCTGCTTCTTTTCATGACTTCATAATTACATCATCTTATTTTTGAAAAATAAATTGATAAGTAATATATGTTATATTTTAATACTAGCAGTAGTGCCCGGCTTCGCCCGGTGGATTTATTTGTTTCATGGATGATAATGAATACTACTACTGAACTGGCACATGATACTTAAACTACCAGAAAAAATATATAACTTTTTGTGGTGGTGGTGGTGGTGGTGGTTGTATGGAGGGTGATAAGCAGTACAGTATAATGGACGTAACATTTAGATCATTCTCCCCTAATGATAATAATGAATAGGGGAATGGCTATTTACTAACTACAGCACTGACACATGTAATTTACAAACAAATTTCTAAAAATGATTAGAAAGAGGACACTGCCTAGGGCCTATATCTCATTATCTGGTAGAAATGTAGAGACCAATAGTGTCGTCTTTTGTCGCATAGCGCCGTAGGAAAATAATCAGAACACTTTGGAAAACTTCGGCTGTCCCGAGCTCCTGAGGTAGCAATAGTATCATTTATGGCCACATAGCGTTCAACGATAAGTTTCGGAATAAATTACGGTAAATTTGAAAGCACCAACGCTTATTGCAGCTGATAGCCTCAATGTATTGCACCAACACCATTGCACTTATACAGATGCATAATATATTCATGATGATAACTATTTAAGGGGCAAAATAAATCTTCTTGCACTAATTACTCCCCATGACTGCAATTTATAAGCGATGCAAGATTTAACTATTTTCGCTATTCTGCACCAGAACACTGGTAGGGGCGATGTGATGCAGCCCGAATTGCCAGTCAACAATAGACTTATTAAAATACTACGGACATGAATGATTCTATGGCCTTAATACATGGTTTCCCAGTACAGTTTGTTTGTTATTCTAACTGTAGGGAATGGAGAGCGTTGTCCAAAATATCAAGTGGACAGTGTTACCAGCAGGGTTTCAAAGTGTATGTATAATTTTGTGCAATTAGGAGGAACGGTGTGGATTTGTGATAAAGGGCCTAAATGCAGGAAATGGAGTGGTCTGTCCGAAATGTAAAGTGGACAGTGTCACCCGCAGGGTTCCAAAGGGTAAGTGTACAAAATGTGATTCGGATAGGTGAAACGGTGTGGATATGTGCCAATGGACCTAAATGCAATGGAGTGGTCTGTCCGAAATTTCAAGCAGACAGTGTTACTCGTCGGGTTCCAAAGTGTAAGTATGTGAAATTTGGTTCCGATCGGTGAAACGGTGTAGATTTGTGCCAAAGGGCATAAATGCAGGGAATGGAGTGGTCTGTCCGAAATTTTATGCTGACAGTGTTACTCGCAGGGTTCCAAAGGGTAAGTATACAAATTTTGGTCCAGATCGGTGAAACGGTGTAGATTTGTGCCAAAAGGCCTAAATGCAGGGAATGGAGTGGTCTGTCCGAAATTTCATGCAGACAGTGTTCCTCGCAGGGTTCAAATGGGTAAGTATACACATTTTGGTTCAGATTGGTGAAACGTTGTAGATTTGTGCCGAAGGGCATAAATGCAGGGAATGGAGTGGTCTGTCCGGAATTCCATGTAAACAGTGTTACTCGCAGGGCTCCAAAGGGCAAGTATACACATTTTGGTTCAGATCGGTGAAACGGTGTGGATTTGTGTCAAAGGGCCTAAATGCAGGGAATTGAGTGGTCTGTCCGACATTTAAAGTGGACAGTGTTACCCGCAGTGTTCCAAAGGTTGTGTATACAGATTTTGGTTCAGATCGGTGAAACGGCGTAGATTTGTGCCAAAGGGTCTAAATGCAGGGAATGGAGTGGTCTGTCCGAAATTTCATGTAAACAGTGTTGCTCGTATGGTTCCAAAAGGTAAGTATACACATTTTGGTTCAGATCGGTGAAATGGTGTAGATTTGTGCCAAAGGGCCTAAATGCAGGGAATGGAGTGAGTGGTATGTCCGAAATTTAACATAGCCTAAACTATTCCTCTTGAATCTGCCTATCCTATAAAAAAGAATTTTTCGAATCCGACTGGTAGTTCCAGAGATTAGCGCGTTTAAACACACAAACAAACACACAAAGTCTTCAGCTTTATTATATTAGTATAGATTATATTATAGTATAAAAGATAGAAATAAATAATTTTATGTTCGACCCTCACTATTATGTGTCAGAAAACTGTATCATAGTGATGGTTATTATAACACTGTTTTTCATTATGATACAGTTTCTCCAGCTAATCAGAGCTCGTTCATTGACCAATTAGGTAACAATACCTTCACGCATGCGCTCAAAATCCAACATGTCGGACATAAACACAACATCGAACTATAATAAATTACCGACATGGAATACGCACCGTCCATATGTTCACGTAAATAAACTGGCGAATATGAGACAAGAAATAGCACTGTACCTTAATATCACCAACCCTAATTTCTACACAGCGCATTCATTGCCTTCAAACGACTCCAGTGACAATATTACTGAGGGAAGGTAGATGTAAACATATGGCCTGCATATGGCATTGCAAGCACACAGAGCGCATGCGTCGGTCGTTCAGAGATCTTGAAAGACAGAGATATACCCAGCGCTCGCTCTTCGATCACAAAATTCAAGTGGCTGACTCTCAACAGATATTTATGAATATTTATGTTAAAACATATAATAAAGTTATAATTATCGTCGAACATAAACAGTCGTATGCAATTCGCCTATAATGGTAATGAAGACACTCGTATGGAAATTATAAAACTCGCATACGCTCGTTTTATAAAAATACTCGTGTCTTAATTATAGCCATTATAGGCTCGTTGCATAATGTACTAGTATAATATAAATAAAGATTAAGACACTGTACACTTTCAAGAATAAATTTTATTGACAGGTGTATGGTAGGCATACGAACTGCACTGGGCGCCATTTGCAGGATACCCAGTGGAAAAGTAGGCCTATTAATTATATAAATGTCAGGGGCAGGAAGTCATATTGCGATGTTCGTACTACACTTAATATCACTGCAGCATTGTGGTTAGTAGGCTTACTAAGACATGACTAGGGGACCCGTCCGAGGTATCTCGCACTTCATCGTTGTCGTTGTGCATTAGCCTCGAACAACATAAGGCTCGCCGCGACTCAGTACTGATAGGAACTAACTGTGTGTTCAGCTTTCCTTTTATGCGGGATCAGCGCGACACAGTTCTAGCATGGGCTGGATGTGTGCCCGGCTTTTCTGTTGTGCGGGTTCGACGCGACACAGTTTAAACATGTGTTTATAAACAAATTGTCGATGTTTATTAAAACAGTGTTCAATACGTCACTGCTCCTGGTAATTCTCTTTTTTTCTAATGCTAATTTGTTACGATCGGTTACTTGTTGACGTCGCAAAAAGGATCTATAGTACGGCAGCGTACATGATACTACTCAGCCTACGGGAAAATACTATTTGGGTCAAGTAACCATTGTATTCTGACACAAAAAGCCAAAAGTAACATTTCAAGAAAATAATATTGATCATTTACAGCCTCCTTGTCATTGTGCAGGGATAGACTACGTACAGACTTAGAGCCCTGCGCGGATAAACAAAACGTTATCCGCATCCGACCTGCATCCGCACGGCTGTTATCCGCATCCGCCCCGCATCCGCAGACTGTTATCCGCATCCGCCCCGCAACAGCACGGCTTTTATCCGCACCCGCCCCGCATCCACACGACTTTTATCCACACGTTTGTTATCCGAATCTACTGGCATTACAATAATATTTTCAATGTGTTGCTTTATACTGTTACGTGCCACCCCCCTAGTGGCACTTTTGTTAACTGGATTACGGTGGGGTACAAAGCACAACACCAATTACTGCTTAAAGAAATAATTAACTTTATTGTGGCCAGAAAATTACACTAATCAGCAAATACAAGCAATTATGAGCCTTACTCCAGTTTCCTCAAGTCTCTTCCTTGAGTGCTCTTGGCCCTTCCACTTGTCAACAGACCACAGAAGTTAATCCGTCCTAATGAGTACGGTGGCCTTGACAGAAACTACCTGTTCCTCTCCCTTATGTTCACCGACCACAATTACTTACGATCACTTGCTGCAGGCTATTTCGCTGTCCACAAGATGGAGAAACAATGTCACTGGATTTCGTAACTCGCACAGCACTTCGTCACCACACTTCTGTCGCATTCGCTCAAAAACACACACCCACAGAAAACTCGGTCCCCTCACTGTTGAAGCCGCTTATATAGCAGGCTGGTGACTCAATAAATTCTAGAATCGTCCAGGACACATGGCTTCTCGACATTTCCTTCGCTGGTGGTGTCACGTAGATTCTGGACCATCCCTTTCACTTCGCAGTCCGTTGCGTAACGCGCATGCAATACACTGAGGGAGAGCAGTCCAGCCCTGGGGCAGTTTTGACTCATGCGGCGAGCGATGGAACGAACTCACAGCCGTAACACCACCCCCTTCCTAAAAATGCTGATCGTCCCGATCAATCATTGGTCCGTCTGTGTCCCTCCGTAGGCTGCCAGGCGATCTCGATGCACGATCTTCATCTTCGCCCTCGGGCTCCGCTGGATCCTGTAGACGACATCGTTGATCCGTTTCACGACTCGGTACGGGCCCTCCCAGGACTTCTGCAGTTTGGGTGACAGGCCTTTCTTCCGTAATGGGTTGAAGAGCCAGACCAGGTCGTCCTCGTGGAATCCGCCGGCATCCGTCTGCTGGTCGTATCGGGTCTTCATTCGGTCGGTCTCAATCCGCAGTTTCCTCCTCGCGAACGCGTGCACGTCCTCCAGTTGGTCGACCAGTTCTTGACAATACTGGCTTACCAGGATCGGATCATTCCCAGGTCAGCCAAAGGCAAGATCAACAGGTAGCCGGAGCTCCCTCCCAAACATGGCCCGGGCTGGTGTGCACCCGGTGGCTTCATGCACGGCGGCGCGGTAGGCCAGGGGAAATAGTGGAAGATGTTTGTCCCAATCCCTCTGGTGCTCGCTGACGACTATTCGAAGATGGTTCTCGATGGTGCGATTGAATCGCTCTACCATCCCGTCGGACTGAGGGTGTAGTGGCGTTGTCCTTGTCTTCCGGATTCCCAGCAGCTGGCATAGGTTCTGGAACACCTGCGACTCGAAGTTCCTCCCTTGGTCGGAGTGCAGCTCCAGGGGTACTCCGTACCGGCTGACGAATTCCTTCACCAGGGTCTCTGCAATCGTCGCGGCTTCTTGGTTAGGGAGCGCATACGCCTCCGGCCATTTGGTAAAGTAGTCGCTGACGACTAATATGTAGCGGTTCCCTGCCTCGCTTAACGGGAATGGCCCAGCAACATCGATGGCCACTCTCTCCATGGGGCCGCCCACGTTGTAGGACTTCAGTGGACCCCGTCGTCTTCGTCCTGGGCCCTTGCTGGCTGCGCAATCGTGGCACCTCGCGCAGTGGTTCTCCACGTCTGTTCGGCATCCGATCCAGTAGAACCGCTCTCTCAGCTTCTCCAGGGTCTTCTTTATCCCTAGGTGTCCACCAGATGATCCTCCATGAACTTCCTTCAGGACTTCCTCCGTCATAGCCTTTGGAACGACGACTTGTTCCCGAGATGTCTTCCCGTCGGTGCTCTCCCAGGTACGGCAGATGAGGCCATCCCTTACAATCAGCGAGTCCCACTGCGCCCAGTAGGACTTAAACTTTGGGCTGCAGTCACTCACAATGTTCCACCCGGGTCTGGGGACACAGGTCCTCATCCATTCGGCTATCAGTCCCAGGTCATCATCTTCTGCTTGCGCCCGCGTGAAAGATTCGGGGCTCCAGCTCCCTTGAAGTTCCACGGTAGTCCTTCGGCACTGTATCCCGGTGTTCTCCTCCCTTCGGGCACAGAAGGTGCAGTCTTCGGGGCACGGTCTTCGTGACAGGGTGTCGGCGTTAGAATGCAGTTCGCCTTTCCTGTGCTGAATCTCAAAGTTGTACTGTTGAAGCCTCTCTAACCACCGCGCGAGTTGACCCTCGGGCTGCTTGAAGTTCAGGAGCCACCGCAGGGATGCATGGTCGGTCCTGATGAGAAATTCTTGCCCGTACAGATACTTGTGGAAGTGTTCAATGGTCTTCACGATGGCGAGCAGCACCTTCCTGGTGACGCAGTAGTTCCTTTCTGGCTTTGACAAGGCCTTGCTGAAGTAGGCCACTACTCTCTCCTCGCCATCCACTACCTGCGACAGGATTCCCCCTATGCCAAAGTCGCTGGCATCGGTATCGACGATGAACCTTGTTCCAGGTCTGGGGTAGGCCAGAATAGGCGCGGTGCACAGAGCCTGCTTGAGTTGTTCGAAGGCACTGTGGCATTCTGCTGTCCACGTGAAGAGTTGGTCCTTCTCAGTCAGTCGATGTAAAGGTTTGGCGATGTCGGCGAATCCCCTCACGAAGCGACGGTAATAAGTGCAGAGTCCCAGGAAGCTTCGTAGTTGGGACTTGTCCTTCGGAACTGGCCACTCCCTCACAGCTGCGGTCTTCTCTGGGTCGGTGCGCACCCCTTCCTCGGAGACGATATGCCCAAGGTACTGGACCCGCTTCTGGAAGAGCTGACACTTCTTGGGGCTCAACTTAAGCTGGGCAGCCCGTAGCTTCAACAAGATCTCCTTCAGGTTGCTGTAGTGCTCCTCGAAGCTTCTCCCCAGAACGATGACGTCGTCTAGGTAGACCAGGCAGGTCTTCCAATGTAGTCCCCTCAGAATGGACTCCATTAGCCTTTCGAAGGTCGAAGGGGCGTTGCACAGACCGAATGGCATGACGGTGAACTGCCAGAGCCCGCTGCCCACAGAGAACGCCGTTTTCTCGCGGTCCTTAGGGTGGACCTCCACCTGCCAGTAGCCACTCTTCAAATCCAAGGTGGAGAACCATCTTGACCCTGATATGGTGTCCAGCGTGTCGTCGATCCGGGGTAGAGGGTAGCTGTCCTTCTTCGTGACGTCGTTCACCCGCCTGTAGTCCAGGCAGAACCTGGTGGAACCGTCCTTCTTCTTCACAAGCACGACCGGAGAACTCCAAGGACTATGTGATGGCTCGATCACCCCTTGCTCCTTCATCTCTTCTACCATCCGGTCGACTTTGGCTTGCTTGGCGAGCGGGACACGTCGGAATGGGGCCCTAATCGGTGCGCTGTCCCCAACGTCGATTCTGTGCTGGACCAAGCTTGTCCTGCCGAAGTCTTTGCTCCCCTCGGAGAAGACATCCTGGAATTCGCGTAGCAGGTCCTGAAGTTGGCGTGATTGCTCTTCGTCTAAATGGTCCTGGGATCCTTTGTACAGCTTCTGTAGTTCTTCTGGCAGGGCGCGTCTTCTTCGGTTGTCCGTCTGCAGGTGTCCGTCGGTCGTATCTGTGATGCGGGCAATCCAGGTAACGGGCTCGCAGACTCCTAGGTTGGTGTGCCGGTGAACCGTAATGTCGTAGTCGTTCAGGTTGGACAGGCGGACGTACGGCCGAGACGTCGTGTTGATGAGAGTCTTGGCAACTAGCAATTCTTTTGTCTGGATGTCCTCATATTTTGGCTCGATGACAGCCGCCACTCCCTCAGCAGTTCCGTCGACAATTACGGCAGCGCTGACCTCCGTCCTGGCGGGAACGATGACGTCTTCTCTCAGCCTTACTCGACGTGCGGTGATGGACTCGTGCGCAGGTTGCAAAGCACGTTCCTCACCTCCGAAGTGCAGAGTGTTGGTACTCAGATCCAAGATGATGTTGTTCTGGTCCAGGAAGTCCAGTCCAATGATCACTTCATTTGATACGTCGGCCACAAGCACTGGATGCTTTATCGCCCGTCGACCAATGACGAACTCCAGTGATGCTTCGCCATGTACCGGTGCGGTCCCTCCGGTCGCGGTTATTAGCTGGAGGTTCCTTTCTGTGGGTTGAACTCTCCACTTCGGGATCACGGTGGGGCTGACGATGGTCCTCGATGCTCCCGTGTCGATTAGCATGGGCCAGCTCTCTCCGTTGACGACTCCGTCGACCATCAGGCTGCTATTATCCCTCCGTAACTGCGTCACACGAACTTGGACTGCCGGGACTTGACGACTGCCACAAGCCAACCTTTGCCCCCCTAGGCTGGCTGATACTTGCTTTCCTGGGCCGCGCGGTTTCCCTAAGACTGACTGTCCCGACGGAAACCCTTGGCGGCGGCGATCACCGCAGTCCTTGCTCAGGTGGCCTCCCTTACGGCAGGTCCAGCAGGTCGGTAGTCCTCTTCCGGGCCGCCTCTCCGGATGTCCTTCGGCTACGTTTTTGCTGGTGGTACCGCGACTATCGAAGAAGCGGCTTAGCGCCTCCATTAATTCGTCGGCCAGGGGCTTGGTCTCGTTGGATTTTACTGGTTCGTCGACGTCCACTTGACGCACCCGCGCGTGCATTCTGGATGCCTGTTTTGCCGTCTCGAACTCAAGTGCGTGGCTCAGCGCATCTGCCAGGGTCTTATTGCGCGCGAGACGCAGCGCCTGTTGAGTGTCCGAGTCCCGTAGCCCGTCGGTGAAAGTCTGCGTCGCTATCTGCTCCAGAAAGTCGGCCGGCGCTGTTGGGTAGGCGAGCTTTACGAGGCGTGCGATGTCCATCTCGAACTCCTGCAGGGTTTCCGCGTTCCTCTGTACCCGGGTCCGGAGCTGCATCTGATAGGCCTGCTGAAGATGGCTATCTCCATATCGGGACTCCATATGGGCGATCAGGGAAGCGTAGTCCTGGGATCCAGTCGGGATGGCCTGAAGGACGTTAAGGGCCTCCCCTCTCAGCGCTACAATGAGGGCTGTAGCCTTTTCCGTGCTGTTCCAGTTGTTTATTGAACAGGCTGCCTCGAAATGACGTAAATAGGTGCTCCACGGGACCTTTCCGTCGAAGGTTGGGGGCGTCACTCTGCTCTGTCCCGTTCCTGATATTCCCGGTGTACCTGTGGGCGGGCGTCGGCGCAGCTCGGCAACTTCCTCTTGAAGAGCGTTGAATCTCGCTTCCATCCCCGTCAGTGGGCGTTGGCGCAGTTCGGCAACTTCCTCTTATAAGGCGTCGAACTTCTTTTCTACTGCTGTGACTTCCTCACGTAGGCCCTGGCAGACGGTGTTGACTTCTTGACGCAGACCCTGTTCCAATTTCTTTTGACTTTCCTGTAATTTCGTCAGCAGACACTCTTCCAGATTTTTCTGGCCATCCAGAAATTTGGCGGTTAGGTCCTCTGCTAGCTTATTCTGACCGTCTTCTAATTTGGAAGTTAGGTCCTCGGCTAAACTTTTCTGGCTGTCTTCCATCTTCTTCAGGTCCTCCGCTAACTTATTTTGACCGTCTTCTAATTTGGCAGTTAGGTCCTTGGTTAAATTCTTCTGGCCGTCCTCCATCTTGGTTTCCATGCCATTTAACTTTTCTAGCAATGCTGCCAATTGCGCCTCCATTTTAGTTGTTTGTCTTGTAAAGGGCATGCACTCACAGGAAAATTAGAGAAAATGACCTGCTCGGGTTATGAAACCAGGACCGTCAGGTGTTGTGCTTGAGTTCGTAATCCCACTTCTGACACCAGTTGTTACGTGCCACCCCCCTAGTGGCACTTTTGTTAACTGGATTACGGTGGGGTACAAAGCACAACACCAATTACTGCTTAAAGAAATAATTAACTTTATTGTGGCCAGAAAATTACACTAATCAGCAAATACAAGCAATTAGGAGCCTTACTCCAGTTTCCTCAAGTCTCTTCCTTGAGTGCTCTTGGCCCTTCCACTTGTCAACAGACCACAGAAGTTAATCCGTCCTAATGAGTACGGTGGCCTTGACAGAAACTACCTGTTCCTCTCCCTTATGTTCACCGACCACAATTACTTACGATCACTTGCTGCAGGCTATTTCGCTGTCCACAAGCTGGAGAAACAATGTCACTGGATTTCGTAACTCGCACAGCACTTCGTCACCACAATTCTGTCGCATTCGCTCAAAAACACACACCCACAGAAAACTCGGTCCCCTCACTGTTGAAGCCGCTTATATAGCAGGCTGGTGACTCAATAAATTCTAGAATCGTCCAGGACACACGGCTTCTCGACATTTCCTTCGCTGGTGGTGTCACGAAGATTCTGGACCATCCCTTTCACTTCGCAGTCCGTTGCGTAACGCGCATGCAATACACTGAGGGAGAGCAGTCCAGCCCTGGGGCAGTTTTGACTCATGCGGCGAGCGATGAAACGAACTCCCAGCCGTAACAATACTTTATCTTTTAGACATTTGAGCAGAAAGTCGTTCCCTCAGGCTATGTATGTCATGTGCTATGTTTAAAATGAATGTTACACAGCCAGAATTGCAACCCTTTACAGTTCGGAGTGTTGATTGTGGTTAATGACATAATTTGAATGGGATTAGCGTAAATCAACATCTTAAATTTGTCATAAAAAATAACGAAAAAAAGTCATAAACATCCGGGCCCTAGTAAGGGCGAGTTGTGGTCTTGTGATGATGGTAATAATACGAGTAGATACCACAACTGCAGTTATGAATACGGGAGCCTCAGTAACTCTATATTCGATGTGCAGAAACAAATTTAATTCAAAAATATTTTTGGTGGACTATAACTAAAATTTTCGCAAATATGCATTTGCGCACGATTATCCACCCTGGAGGGTAATCATGCGCATGGGTTGGTAAATTGTGCGCATGGGATGAATGTAGGAAAGCCATAATAATACTATGTGAATTGGCTGAAACTTGCATTGTGCATTAATATTAGAATATTCCAATGCATTTTACAATAGCATAACAATGCAATGATACTAACATTCTGCAGTTTTGGATATTAGAATAAAATATCTTCGTTTCGTCAGCATTAAAGGAGGCAATCCTATTTAGACGTGTTCCTTCAGGTTGTCTCAACGTTAAAACAGGATATCTCTTCAAGAACTCATACAACCAATATTTGCCTGTTGAACCTTTAACTTTATGAAAATTATAGAGAATCTTATTCTCCTCTGCAAACTTGAACGCAAACTGTCTGACAAGCTTGGTGGGCGGTAAGCTGTAAAATAATTTTGGCAATGTCAAAACGTATTCGGATAATTGTGACTCCATTTCCTTGGTAAAAACAGCTTTACGGCCTAGACGAGGTGGAGCAAGCCTATTTTGCAGGAACTGCTTTCGTAGGATTGACTGGGGAATGTTGAAACTTCTCCCCACTTCCCTTAATTGCCTCCCATCATCCCTAATTGCATGTAATGCTTTCTGCATATTTTCAGCTGGGTAGGAGTTTTTCTCCGTTTTCCGCGTATAATTTCTTGGCATCTGGAGAACAAACACGAAATATTTTGCCATTAATTTCACGTTGTATTATTTGTTCCTATTATGTTCTGCGCACCATTACCCCCACTCTGCTTTTAAAACGTAACTGACTGAATCCCGGTAAACTAATCTATTATATTGAAAAATAAATGCATGCAGAAACACTGTAAAACTGGCATTTAGAACTACATTTAATTTTAAATACTGTAATTGAATCACAACTGTAGGCTTACCTTCTTATTTGCTGGCTACAGAAAATAACATGCAACGTGTAAAGTTTCTTCATCCAAGCCACACGGCTATCACATATCAACTGGCATCATGCTGACTGTCCCTATCTGATAGGTACGATGATTGCTGAAGGGTAGCAGGGAATTGAGTTGCTAGTTGTACTACCAACTCGAAAAACATAGCTGCGCACAATTACCCCACTTTCCCCATGATATTCAACAAGTTCGGATTGTAGTCTATTCTAAAAACTATCCGCAAATTTACTCCAAACATTATCCGCAGCTTATCCGCTAACCGCAAAGCAATGCAAAATATATCCGCATGACGAAAAATGTTGCGGATATCCGCGGGTTTATCCGCGGATATCCGCATCCGCGCAGGGCTTTACGTACAGTATAGCAGCAAAACAGTTCTCTAACCCGAAGGATTTCCGTGTCACCTTAAAAAAGTTACTAAGGATGAAACCTAACCACATGTGTTCCATCACTTCAAACTCGATGATTTATATACATTTTCTTCTTGTTATGTTCATTCAGGGTTGCATTAACTGCCCCTCCTCATGTTTCAAAATGACCATGTTTGCAAACGATGAAACTCGCAATTGTAATATAAAGAAAGGCATATTACATAGTGGTTCAAATCTCGGTCACTCCATATGAGATTTGTGCTGGACAAAGCGGAGGCAGACAGGTTTTTCTCCGGGTACTCCGGTTTTCCCTGTCACAATTTCATTCCAGCAACACTCTCCGCTATCATTTCATATTATCTGTCATTCATTTAATCATTGCCCCAGGAGAGTGCGACAGGTTTCGGCAGCCGGTACAGTTCATATCCTCGCCGCTAGATGGGGCTTCATTCATTCCATTCCCTGACCCAGTCGGTCGACTGGAAGCAGACTGTGGATTTTCATTTTCATATTACATAGTAATGTCAAGTGTAATCCACATTTGGCATTGTAGCATATAGTCAGATTATCGTCTTTCGTTTGTTATGACGTCATTAATAATCTTCAATCTTAACATCATTGGCCAAATAATAACACATATCACAACCTATAACACTACACCTATCATCACAACCTATAACACAACAGCTATCACAGCCTACAATACAACACCTATCACAACCTACAACTCAAGACCTATCACAACTTACAACACGACACATATCACAACCTACAACACAACACCTATCACAATTTACAAAACAACATATATCACAACCTACAACACAACACTTATCACAACCTACAACACAACACCTATCACAATTTACAAAACAACATATATCACAACCTACAACACAACACTTATCACAACCTACAACACAACACTTATCACAACCTACAACACAACACTTATCACAACCTATAACACAACACTTATCACAACCTATAACACAATACCTATCAAACCTATAACACAACACCTAACCGAAGAACATTGGTCACTGTCACTCCATATGGGTTGCAAATTCTATCTACAACGTACTAAAGGGAAGGAAAGAATGAAGGAAGGAAGGGTGGAAGAAAGGAAGCTTGTAGGTTATCTTGCAGTCATACACGCTTATTTACAAGTGATTGATGACCATGATGCCCGAAGTCTTCATGAAAAATAGCAGTTACATTATTATTACTATACGCTTAACTAGGACTGTCATCTGTTTCCCCGCAACGTTGTTGCAGAGTTTCACTCTTCAGTTACCGGGTGAGTTAGCCGTGGTCGTTACGGCATGACTGCTGGCAGTCGCTTACATCAGGGAGGCGAGGAGGTTCGAATCCCCCCGCCGGCAACCTTGAAGATGATCTTCTGTGGTTTCCCATCTTCCTTCCAGGCAAATGCCGGGGTTGGTCCCTAACTATAGGCCACAGCCGCTACCTTCCAACTCCTCGTCCTTACATTCCAAATTTCCTCCCCAACGGTACTTGTAGCTAACCCATTGGATGTCCGTCTCGAAGCAGCTACAAAACTGGCGAGCCGAACATGTCCTCGGACACTCCCGGCACTAAAAGCCATACGCATAAAGAGAACCCTTCAGTTCTCCTCTCCTTGATTTTGTTCTTACTTTTCACACTCCCTACTAGTTCTGACGTAAAATTCCTGTCACGTTGTTGGGTAGATAACTTGACGTGTATTGTTGTAACGACAGTTAGTTAGTTAGTTAGTTAGTTATTGTTGTTTTAAGGGGCGGAACTACGAGGTCATCTGCCCCTATAACGACAGTCATCGGTGATCATTATAAGATTATTATTCCCCGTTTTGATGTGTAACATCTTTCCACTCGGTTGCTGGATATTTTTGTGGGAGTGATTTTGAAAAATGGGACGGAAGTGTGTAAGACGCACTGCCAGTTGGATCGCATCCCTCCTGGCTGCTTTAGCAGTGGTACCTTGTGGAATGTTTATCACATACGAATTACTTTGTAACAGCAGAATATCAAGAAGGCAGTGCGAGAGTAGAAATATCAAGTAGGCAGTGAAGAAAAAAAAAGTCAGTCTTTGTTAACGTAACTTAGTTAGGCTACTGGCAGGAGAGTGATGTAACAGCAGAGTATCAAGAAGGCAGTGCGAGTGTAGAAATATCAAGTAGGCAGTGAAGAAAGAAAAGAGAGTCTTGGAATTGTTATGTAGACCTATTATAAGAGTGTAAAAAATAAAAAGATTTTTTGTGTGTTGATGAATGTCACGGATAATAAAAACGTAATAAAAAGGTAGGATAACATGTCAGACGTTACACATCATATGCGACTACTGTATGTCTCGTATCTTGTTGTTTGTCACTACCTGCGGTCTCGCGCTACATATCAAGTCGCTCCCAAAAGTCCTCAGTTCGATTCCTTACTCTACCAATATATTTAAGGGTAACTGATAAGGGAGGTGGGTTTGAATTGCACTCTCGATATCCTTAGTTTATCACTTCTACTCCAGGCAAATGCCGGAATGGTAACCTTACTTAAGGCCACGGCGTTCTCATTTCCAATTCCAACTTCAATTACAAATACACACACTCTACAACAGACACCACAATAGCACAGGTTATGAGTGAAATTCTACACGCAGCAAAGTTTATCGTGCTAAGGAACCCTTGTCCGTTCCCGAATTAAATCATGAACAATCACTTTTGCTCTAATACAATGATCGATTTTGTGGAAGATATCGATGGTATGCCGAAAGACATCTGTAACATAACAGTCCAACGTAAGCAATGGATTGTATAACGTTATCCGGTCATTAATTTACCTGCATGTAACAAATTGGCTGTTTGGGAGGGCTCGAACCTAGGTCTCACGCTAACAATTGAAGCACGCGCGCTATCTGCACAACAATGTACACCATCAGTCCACTCGATGTACAATAATTGGACACAGATTGGGTCCATTTACTGGCTGATGGGCCTTCATTAGAGCTATCCAAACCAGTAGCGCTTGGAGAGTGCTTGAAGCAGATAGGCTGCTTTAAGCTCGTCGTAGTGGCAAGAAGAGGTACAGGCGGACTCCTCACGCTACAGACATAGACCACTGGTTATCAAGTAGGGACCGCGAACCCCCAGGGGTCATCGACAATATTTCATGGGGTCCGCAGACCCTTTTGAGAAACGAAAGAATACATCGGCATTATTTCTATGTTGTTTTATTTGAGGGGCTTGGCCATCGTGATCATTTAGCTTCTACAATTTATGCTTTGTCTATTCTATAGCCTCTTTGCTCCAACTTCATACAAATTTTTTATCCAACACTGCTTATTAGAATTAACATAAAGTTTCCCAATTCATTAACTGTTATTGTTGCATGATGCATTTAGCCCCATGTGCTTAGGTATGTAAGATTTGTCTGATAACCTGTGTTATTGTGGTGTCTGTATTAGTATATGCAACTGTAAGTGAAGGGGGGATTTGTGTGGAGACAGCCGTGACTTTAAGTTAGGAACCATCCCGACGATTGCGTGGAGTCAAATGGAAAACCAAGGAAAACCACTTCTAGGATGTCTGAGGTGAGAATCGAACCCACTTCTTCTCAGTTTTCCCTCACGAGGCTGAGTATACACTGTTTCAGTACTCAGACCACAGTTACATTTCTCGGTAGAGTCGAAAATCGAACCAGGACCTCCGGGGCGACAGCCAAGCATGCTAGCCGCTACACCTCGAGGTGGTGTGAATTCATTAACTATGTAGCCTGTGTTTCCATAAATTTAATTTCAGTCACTGAAGAGTTTGAAATTTCTATATTTTGAGCTATTTTATGCAATCATCTCAAACAAAAGGATTTTTCTACTCCATTGTTTGTGAAATATTATGTCACTCACTTCCTCCAAAATTTCAAAATAGTTTTACTCACAAAACACTCAGACATGTTAGTGTCCAGAATAACGCGAACTTCGGCACTGGAGTTAAGACCATTACCAACCATTCCACACATCCGGCTGAACAATATTTGGGTATGAAGCTTGGGCATAAGATATTTTCCAACACATGGTCTAGAAAGGGGCATATAACCTCAATAATTGTGCTTTTATTCTGTGCAGTAGCAAGGATAGACGTTACGTTATATTTTAGATGTACATACATTTTGATCTAAAATTTCAACGAGGCTCATATGTTGCTTGTTGGTTGATTCCTCAGTTTAGGGGCTGCGACAACGCGAACGTCTAGCCCCGTGTACTTTGGGTGTGTGTAGAATCTCTCTGATAACTGGTGTTAATTGTGATGGATGTATTAGTGTGAGTTATCCCTTAATTCAGGTAAGGACTGTAGACGATCAATTTCAAGTAGTTCCTACTTTTGCTACCAAATGCTACCGTCAACGACACCTAGATGTGAACTTGGCAACTAGATGCCACCACAACTGGCGGCAAACGTTGGAACTAATAGAGCGTTAATCAAATCTAGCCTACAAATTTAGCTTCACACAATTGTAGTTAATGGAATGTTCTTTTACAGTTAGTGGAAGGTTCTTTTACATGCCATAAATCTATGACATGGCCCCGCCGACTATACTTCCCCTCCGAAGGAAGGCATACTGAGGGATTTTAACGCTCTTAAAAAATCCGACGACTTCGGCCCGGTTTGAACCCGCGATCTTGGGCATAGAAACTCAGCATGCTACCAACTACGCCACCGAAACCACCCTCATATGTTGAGCTTGGTTCATTCCGTCCTAATTTTATAGAGGATGATGACCATCATCAAGGGGAGATAGCCTACCTTTTGCTCCCTCCCCCGAATCCGCATCTCGCTTCAACATAACGTCATCGCAGAACAAAATGTATCAACTTATCACCAAGAGCAACTTGTTTTTAATTTTCCTGTCACTGATGTGCATGCGATCGCTTGCGTATCCTTACGTCTTTTAAATGAACTACAGGATTTTATTTATAATTCTCCTGTCACTTAAGTAAAATGCTTCTCTTGTACATTCTCTGGAAGAGAAGTATTTCAATCCACATCAGATGACCTTCTTAGTTCATAAATATTAAATTTCACTGATACATCCTTGTCATTACTCACATCTTCCTTCTTCCAAAATATATTTTATAAACAGATTTTCCCACGAACGTTGTTGCTATTAACTGTCTCATTGACTAATTAACTTGAGTAGCCTTAAGTATCCTTAAATCACTCGTTATCTATCATTGGGTTCTTTCCCCTCTTCCCAATTAATGAATTTCGCATTATATAATCCTTTGTTGAGCCCTTTGCCTCGAGAAAATCTGTACGGTACCAACTTATTTCAAGCACGCCTTATTCTTCTTTTACTTCGAATTTTATATATTTCTTCCCTCCTCGTCAATTTTAATCGTATTTTATAAAATGAGGGTGTACCATTTCATTTAATTCCTTAGAAAGGCCACATGCACCGATGGTTTCAGCTACCTGAGACAACCTCGGACCAGCTACTTTCTGTAGTCCAGTTGTGCATACTCAAACTTTTCTCTTAAAAGACTTGGGTTCGATTCCCAGCTCTACCAAGAAGTTTAATTCTGGCCTGAGGGTTTTTATCACGGTACGCTCAGCTTCGTGAAGATACCTGAGAATAGGAGGGATTGATTCCCACCTCATCTATTTTGTTCTTCACGTCTTCTCCAATAAAATGCCGGAATGAGACCTAACGAAGTCACGATCGGAATAAGACAGGATATAATGCAGACTCAACACACAACACACACCACTGATGATCACAATTCCCATGCTCCTAAATAAAACAAAACAAAGGTTTTGACCAGCTACAAGTCGTATGATTGCCCACTCAAGATCGCATTCAAGTTGTTTCATTTAGGTGTTTCGGTCATCATGTATCTCATGCCATCCGAAAAGCCAAACATTAAATGGGAGGCAGCATTTCAGTGGAAGTAGTAGCTCCATTAAGGACATATTAGATTTGTGTTGTGAATAGTGCAGTAACGTTCATGATGGCACAATGGACGATGTCGGCATTTGATCGGGTACAAACCACTATTTTATGCCAAGAAGAATTGTCAACAAAGGACGTTGTTCGATGTGTTCATCGTTCAGTATGATGTGGTTCGAACATGGAACCAGTTCAGGACTATGGGTAGTGAGGAGGACTTAACCCACATAGGACGTCTACGTTCCGCATTGTAGCTAATGAGCGCTATCTCCGACTGAAGTTTCGGAGGAACCGCGGGCTAAATGGTGTTCGGCGCTTGTGGAAGCTACAGGACGTCCTGTGTCCACAAAGAATGTTAGGAACAGGTTGCAGGGTGCCCACCTGCATTCCCGACAGCCATGGCGAGATCCAGTTCTAACACTTCAATACAATGCAGCCCGTTGGAAATGGGCAAGAAGACATGCTTGGAGGGGGGGACCCGGTAATACCGCTCTTCTACGACACTGCGTTAATCATGTGCAGTAAAGAGGTGGTGCACGGATGTGCGGGGTGACATCTCAAGGGGTAATTGTTCACCTCTCGTGGCTGTTCGAGGGTCTCTAAATGCTCAATAGTACAGGCACAACATTCTTCAACCAACAGTGGTACGATATCACCAGCAGTTTGGTGAGGACTTCATCGTATTGGACGATAATTCCTGTGACCATCGTGAATTCTCACCAATAGCGTACTGTATCGCCTGACTGGAGTGGCATTCTTGCTCCCTGACATGAACCACATTTGGCTTACCTGGGATAGACTAAAGCAAGCTGTTTATGAACGCCCAGGCTGGCATTCTTTCTCCCTGGCATGAACCCTATTTCAGGGGCGTATATACAATTTTTTCGGGGGTCGGGGGGGGGGCTGACTCTCCTGGGAAATTTTGAGTACTTAATGAATGTTCTATTATAGCCTTTGGAGTATGAATGGCAAGTATCTAAATGGATTACTTGTTAATTTATTCAGCAAATTTTACAAATTGATAAGCATTTCTTAAAAGTACTGTGAAATACATTGTATTTTGTACCCAAGTTGGCTTTTTCGGGGGGGGGGGGCTGGAGCCCCCTCAGCACCCCCCTTATATACGCCCCTGCCCTATTTAACCCTATTTAGCACTCCTGGGATATATTAAAGCGAGCTGTTTATGGACGCCCAGGCTGGCATTCTTTCTCCCTGACATGAACCCTATTTAACCCTATTTAGCACTCCTGGGATATATTAAAGCGAGCTGTTTATGGACGCCCAGACTGGCATTTTTGCTCCCTGGCATGAACCCTATTTAGCGCGCCTGGGATATATTAAGGGACACTGGGACTGAAATTTTAGTGAAATTTGTGGAAAATGTCGATTTTCGGTTTTTTCCATATTAATACACCCCTATCCCCTGCGGATCATATAGCAGTGTTTTTATCCGAATTCCGCCATTTTTAAAGCCCTGGTGTAGCTTTAAAATGCACGGTGTGTCGTTTAAACGCCCCAGCACAGTAAGTGTCCTGAAGGTTCTGAGTCTTTGTGTTTCTACAATCGAAGTATCGCAGCTGGTAAAACACCACAGAGTCATGAAAAAATGGCTGTAGAACGTTAAAGACCCTTAGTTGTCAAGATTATGCCTGTTTATCAAAGGCTGGCATCAGATGAGCTACTATCCAGATGCATCCGTGGTGCTACTGAAAATCAGAATGAGTCTCTGCATTCTGTTATCTGGAGGAAGTGCTCAAAAGAGATTTTTATTTCACGGAAGATACTTGAAATTGCTGTTAGTAATTCTGTTGCAGAATTCAACATGGGGTGTAGTGCAACAACAGAGTTGAAATCAGGAATAAGACTAACTTCAGTATCTCATGTCATAGCACAAACACTTGAAAGATGTGACAGTCGCAGGAAGTATGTAAGTCCGCGGACATAATTGGAGAAGCGAAAGGCATGTCGACGGAAAGTGAAACTAATAGAAATGAAGGAGGAGGCTGCAAAACATAAGAAGGAGGGTGTCACCTATGCTATAGGACAATCCTAATGTCATTGATAAGCTGAAACCTTGTAAATTGTGCATCATTTTAGAAAATTGCTGTTTTCTCAGCTTCACTTTTTCAGGCATTCAAAATGTTACTCGCGTCATAAATCTTACGATATTGCTTTCAAAATGGGAATTTATTATCTTCATTGCAATGACTATAAACCTGCGGATCATTTTTTAGATTGCACTTTTCGTATGGCTGCAAAAAAAATTCAAACTGGAAAAAATACGATTTTTATTGTAGAAAAAACTTGGATATGAAAAATTTTTAATTTCTTGACACTCATTAATGCAATTCAAAATCGGATCCGTAGGTTTCTTCCAATTGTTATAGTGCAATAGAATATTACCTAAAAGTTACACTATCTTTTTTTAACACGGCTGACCTTTATAAAACTTGAAGAACTAGCACAATAAACGTACAAAATAATTAATATCTGGAGAACTAATCAACTTACAATACTCACGTTTCCCACAGTGGTTTATAATATGACTATTCATAACCATATAAAATGTCAAAGCTGTACCTCAGTTTATATAGAATTTGAAAATTTCAGTCCCAGTGTCCCTTAAAGCGAGCTGTTTATGGACGCCCAGGCTGGCATTCTTTCTCCCTGACATGAACCCTATTTATCCCTATTTAGCGCGCCTGGGATATATTAAAGCGAGCTGTTTATGGACGCCCAGGCTGGCATTCTTGCTCCCTGACATGTACCCTATTTAGCACGCCTGGGATATATTAAAGCCAGCTGTTTATGGACGCCCAGGCTGGCATTCTTGCTCCCTGACATGAACCCTATTTAGCACGCCTGGGATATATTAAAGCGAGCTGTTTATAGACGCCCAGGCTGGTATTCTTGCTCCCTGACATGAACCCTATTTAGCACGCCTGGGTTACATTAAAGCGAGCTGTTTATAGACGCCCAGGCTGGCATTTTTGCTCCCTGACATGAACCCTATTTAGCACGCCTGGGATATATTAAAGCGAGCTGTTTATGGACGCCCAGGCTGGCATTCTTGCTCCCTGACATGAACCCCATTTAGCACGCCTGGGATATATTAAAGCAAGCGGTTCATATACGCCCAGCTTCTTGTTCCCTGACATGAACCACATTCAGCTTACCTGGGGTATATTAAAGCAAGCGGTTCATATACGCCCAGCTTCTTGTTCCCTGACATGAACCACATTCAGCTTACCTGGGGTATATTAAAGCAAGCGGTTCATATACGCCCAGCTTCTTGTTCCCTGACATGAACCACATTCAGCTTACCTGGGATACATTAAAGCGACCTGTTTATGGATGACCATGTCAATTTCACAATCTGCAGGGCCTACGCTGAATCGCTAGTCAGAAATGGAATAAATTCGACCAAACTTGGCCTGACGATCTTGAGAATGGTATGGTCAGACAGACTACATCATGTCTCTGAGCATGGTGACGTGTTACATGGTATGCAACCCTTCCAATGAGAAACCACTGCTGTGCTCTGCCACTGATTTGCTACGAAAGAAAGTGTTCAACTGTATTACACTTTAATGCCTCAGGACTATTTATGGTGTTTCGAGACACGCACTATATACAGTACCGGTAATACATAGGTGATATATGTGTACATTAACACATTACATGTTCTTGTTTTCTCTTTTAGGGGCTTGGGCCTCATGTTCTTCAGTCCCGCATACTTAAGTGTGAGTAGAATTTGTCGTATAACTTGTGTTGTTGTGGTGTCTGTAGTGTGGTTTTAATTTAGGCTAGGGTTGGGCATGAGATAGCTGCAGCCGTTTGTAACCATCCCGGTATTTTCTTGGAATAGAAGTGGGGAAACCATGGAACCCCACTTCTGAGGTGGGCATTGCATACACTTTTTCACAGGCTGACCCTCAGACCAGATTTAAATTTCTTGGCAGAGTCGGAAGTCGAAACCATGAACTTCGGGACAGGAGTCTCAATACGTACTCCGAGGCCACAACAGGTGGCTTATCACTTTACATGAACTCACATACGTTTCAGTAATATCAAACGAAAAACAGATTTTCAATTACAAGCACTTTACTAGCAATCAACTGAGACCAAATCTTGCCTCATTTTTGTGCTGATTGTCGTTCTAAGGAGAGGAGTATCTCGCTCTTTTCCGGATTTATTTATTTGACCTACTATAATGTTATCAGCGGCTTTTGTTTCAAATCAATATTCCAAGTAAATAGTTAACGATTCATTTAATGACTGTATGTTAAACGTATAATATGTAGTTATATTTGTTATGCTTGCGAGTGACTTTTGTTAAATATTTCACATTTTCCTCAACTTTGTCAGTTACTACAATAAATTAAACATTAATAATTGAGTCTAACATCGCTCTGCGTCCTCACAAAATGAATTCCCCATCCCAGTCCTGCTCTATGACCGTTCACACTTCACACTCTTCAGTAATAAATTGAGGTAATAGAGGCCATTTTTCAGTGCTGCCTAGTAAGCTAACACCAGAATGTTTTCCAGTCGGTCAATACGATTGTGCCCTTTTGTAACGGGTTTCTTTTGCTCCTCGTTGAGCGTACAAGTGTAACGGGTTTACTGGTGACCCCTCTGTTGGGTGACAAGTGTAACTGTTTTCCTGGGGAGAGTGTGGAAAAACCACAAAAAGTCCCTCGTTTGAGGTGATAAATGTAATGTTTACTCTGACTAAGATACGTTGTATTAATGGGCGCCAAGACCTCAACGCTATGTTGAAATCTAAATTTATATTTAACAACACCTAGCTCTGCAGAACACCTTTAAGAATCTTCACACTCAGATCGTGGTATGATTTGATCATTA
The DNA here is from genome assembly GCA_946902985.2 of Meconema thalassinum. Taxonomy (NCBI): domain Eukaryota; kingdom Metazoa; phylum Arthropoda; class Insecta; order Orthoptera; family Tettigoniidae; genus Meconema; species Meconema thalassinum. Next base: position 689,247,892 of record OX336389.2, on the reverse strand, counting down.
ACCCAACTAACAATTGTATCAGGAGAAGGAATTTGGTCTATATCTATTCCTACCTACTGAAAGCAAAGATTGCATAGTATAAGAAATGAATTTATTATATAAAAAAACAAGTAGTGGCAATTTTAATAATAATAATAATAATAAATTTAAATTGGAGCGTAACGATTTGAATTTACCACTAGAGAATTATGTGAAAACGGAGTCGGATGAATTACTGATTTTACTATTATTCCCAAGCTAAGAAGTTACTGAAATACTGAATATGAATCAAAGAAACGAGAGATTATGTAGTTCTGAGTCATTCGCGCTTACCATTGGAAATTGCCATGGCATTTCCCTCGTACTTGATGCTGAAGAGAGCTTCCCACAGCCTTCTAGAGTAGGGGGGTAAGGGGGGGTTCCAAATAGTGTCATGGCCGCCGCGTGAGTCCAAGCCAATATCTCGCGAACCCATGGTCGGATGTTGACAAATGAGGTGTCGTTGGACTCGAGCTGACGTCCTCTTTCCTATGGACCATGTATTATGTTTTTCAAAAAAAAAAATGATTTTTTTTTGTTTTCGAAAATAGGCGATAGTTTGAAAACCAAACATGATAGAACGTTGTGCCATGGCTCAAACGAACAGCCATTATGTCCTTTATTTTTTTAATACAACTTTTTTATTTTTTTAAATTTTTTGAAAAAAGTGTAATTTTGAAATTCCTATATTTTGGAAACTAGGAAGTTTACATAAAGTTTGTTTGACATAAATGAAAGGTTCCAACCCCCTCTACCCCCAAAATAAATTTCAAGTCTCTAGGATGAAAACCTGACGGTAGTGGGGTAAGGGGGAGCTGTGACACTTCTCTTTGAACCCTCCTCGTATTTGCCCCGAACCTGATATCTCGCTAACCAATGGTCGGATTTGAACATACAGGGTGTCCTAGCACTCGTAGTGATGCCCCCTACTTTCCTATAGGCTCTTTATTTAATGAAAAGACCAAAACTAAAAGGTCATCCGCTTTTAATATCTCGCGAACCAATCATGCTAGAGGCGTGTACGAGGGGTCCAAGGACTCGGGCTGACGTCCTCTTTGCTATGGACCACTCGTTATATTTTTTAAAACATTGGAAACTCGATTTTGAGGTAAACACGTGTTTTTTTTGTGATTTTTCCGATATCTCACGAACCAATAACGCTAGAGACGTGTACGAGGTGTCTTAGGACTCGCGATAACGCCCCCTTTTTATGGGGTTAAACAGTTTATCCAATCGCCGAATATTTTTAGTCACGAGGCGTGGCTTGGTCCCAATCGTTCTATGATTGGTGTCATTGTAACGTGACACTAGCTCAGGTAACATGTCCAACCAGCGATAACTGCCCTGAGCTGTAAACGCTTTCCACATATGGGTTTTCAATGTTCGGTTGAACCGCTCGACCACACTGGCTTTGAGATTGCTGTACGTGGTGTAATGGTGAATATCCTTAGATTTGAGAAAACTGGAGAAATCCTTGTTGAAAAATTCTTTCCCTTGGTCAGTTTGTAGCAGCTGAGGTTGACGTTTGGAGTGTTGAATAATATGTTGAAAGGCCTTGGTAACTAGTGGACCAGACTTGCGACGCACAGGTTCAACAAAGGCCATTTTGGAATAGACATCAATGACGGTCAATATATAGCGTACACCGTCGTTAACGCCAGCATAAGGTATCATTTCAACCAAGTCAGCCTGCCAAAGTTCATCCACACCTCGTGAAATCACCTTGAGTCGTGGATAGTGACGCCTAGCTGGGCGATGCAACTCGTGAGCAATACCCATTTTAATGGGTGAGGGCTTAAACAATAATTTTGGCATTTCAAAGTTCTTGTTCAATTTCTTGAATTTCCCAATCGTGACCGGTATGGCCAGCTTGACGTGAGGCATGCAACAACTGTAGCCGCTGGACGAGCTTATTGGGATTGTGCCAGTAGGTAACATCCACAAGGGGTTTTAATGGTTTAAATGTCACTCCCGAAGCGGACGCTTTACGACGAGTACTTTGACTGGTGGGAAACATTTTTGCAATGATGGTTTTATATTTTTGAGATATATTGGCATTCACTTGTTGAGCGGGATCATACTGTCTTTTGTGGGCATGGGTATCCAATAAAATGGATTTATATTTGTCAAGATCCTCTGGTGTATAATCATGGAAAGAGGGTGTCCGAGAAAAGAGCAGCTTTAACAGTCCTGGCGTTAATTTATAGTTGATGTTTTTAATGACAGCTTTAGTACGAGAAAATTTAATGGTTGAATCGCCAATTTTAAAACTATCATCCTCATAGCGAAAACCATACGTGGTATCTGTGTTTCCAATAAATAGATCGGTGAAATAGGGTTCCAATGTTGATCCATAATATTTTATTAAAATGGTTTTCAGTTGAGCTTTATGTTGAGGGGTGGCCAAGAGTTGTGAAAACGGAGACGCTCTGGAAGGGCAAGGTGTATCGACCATGGCCAAGGATTTCTTTTTTCTCAAAAACTCTGCAACGGGTGCGGCCTTTTTTTGAGGCGTAAACACTTGTTCCTCCTCATCCTCAACTTCGCTAACACTAGTCAAATCTTCCTGTTCCTCTTCCTCTTCCTCAGGGTCCTCATGCAGCGTCTGCGTGGCTTGTGAAACGGTGGGTAGCGTTTCAGATGGCTTGAAAGAGGGTTTCAACATGGCTTTTAGTGGAGGTGCTAAATGTTGTTGAATAAACAAAGCATGATTTGCACGTGATCGTTTCAATTGACGAAACTTTTGGCGAATAGTATTTTTTGCTCTAATAATATGTTTTTTCAATTGACTCTCTGCTAACGCCATGGTGTCTTGACAAATGACTTGACGGGGAATGAGACAGGGCCTTAAATAGCAATAAAATGATCAAACCCTAAGCGATACCGTCCTTGGTTGAGTTCACTTTGTTTGTCAATCACTAAACAGGCATGACGTTGAGTGTTCCAGCACTTGGCACACAATTCAGTAAACATTTGAAAGGTCATATCCGGATTCACATGTTCATTATAAATGTGACGACTGTTCCTCTCGTCCTGGCGAAATAAAACAATGACATTGGCATTGTCACGAATCAACTGTTTGGACATTTTTGAATATGTTTGTCCAAGATAGAAGCAATCGATATGTTTGTGACGAACCATGCTGAAATAGCTTTGAATGATGCCTTGACGTTCAGTGGATACATCATCGAAAATCATGAGTGAATCTGGCTTTACCTCATCCGGTGAAATCACATTTTCTTGCATGGAAAATGTAAAATAACCCATATTCTCTTTTTGTAATCCAGACATAACTTGATCCAGAAACACGTAGAGGGGTTGGTAGAGAGATTTTGCAAAAATATAAATATTTTGAAAACGCAGACCATTGGGCGCCGTAATGAGCGTTAGCAAAAGATTAGTCTTTCCACAGCCGGAAGGCCCCACAATGATGCAGCGAATGGAAGATGGAAACAGTGAACCATGGCGTTGTTCACGTGATGTGAGACAGAGATGGGAAACCATGTCCCCCACGGGGAATGACTCTTGCTGCTTAATAATCTTCATTTCAACTAAGGCTTAGACAGGCTAGCAGGCTGTCTATATACAGGACACCGAACCTTGTCATAGAAACAGTAGACTGGTACTACAGGTTGACGATGGATGTCTTTGGACGTGTGTTGATGGACAAAGCTAGGCCTGTTCCCATACATGATCCTAAACAAGAAGCAGATCCTGCTAATAAACACTATGTGGATAGGTCAGTAGTGCCACGCACAAAACAGGGAGATTATGACTTTAAGGGTAAGCGGTTAACCCATGTAAAACATCCTCAAGTGCCTACAGACGTTACTACGAAAAAGTATGTGGATAACAAAGTGTATGAGTTTTATGACAAAGTGCCCCAGCTTACGGTGAATGGCTATAGCGCTAATCACCATCGGATTATTCACGTGGAAGACCCACAAGACGAAGACGATGTCTGTACCAAGCGTTACATGACCTATGAAATGAAAAGGCTTTATAAATTTATCCCATCTGTATTTTTAGTGTATCTGACAAATGAAAAACCTGTGAATGAGAGAAACCATTTACCGCTAGTTCATGATCAGCACTTGACCTATGTGCTTGCTTCGGGTTTAAGCCACTATCGATTACAATATGATGGAACCATTCACATCAAATATGCCATACCTGATGAGAACCATTTACAAATAAAGATAAATGGTCATAGGATGTTGATCCATAACCATGAAATGGTCAATGCAGGTGACGAATTATCCTTTCATCTCATGTTGACATGGGATGAAAAGCAAGCGGGAAAAACCATAAACGATTTCCCACTTTATGTGGAATTGGAATATACAGCCATGAAATAACCATCTGACGTTAGTTGTGATTTAAACTTTCTTGTGAAAGGTTGTTGGTCATTATCATCATGGTGAAACAAAGGTATGCGGTGAGAAAGACTAAAAAAAGGACTTTGTCCTTGGCAAAGCCTGGGCTTACGACATTCGTGGACAAGCCCTTGCGAAAGAAAAAAATAAAAAAATAATGTATTGACCATAAGGAAAGCCTTTCGAGCAGCACAGAGACATGTTATTCCAAAACGTCGCCGACAGGTTTCAAACCCAGGGCGAGTGATTCCCGTCCCCAAACTAGCGGGATTTTTACCTGCATTATTTGCCGGATTGGCTGCTCTGGGTTCACTTTTGGGCGGTGCCAGTGCAGTGGCGAAAACCATTAAAGCCGCGCAGCAGGGCAAGCAACAACTCAAAGAAAGTCAGCGACACAATGAAACGATGGAAGCGATTGCCATGAGGGCTAGAAATGCCAATTTAAAGCCAGCCTTTTATCAACAAGGTTTTGGGATTTCACCATTTCGAAGTATTAAAAAAATTAACCTCAGCCATAGCAAGACATGCCCTGACGCATCAACAAGTGGAAAGCTATGCTAAACAACTAAAGCTTTATCATTTTAGAGGTGTGTTTATGCGAAACCAATTACCCCCACGACCCTGGAAACAGGAATGTGCTGTTGTCAATTTGGATGATCACCGAGGACCAGGAACGCATTATGTAGCTTATGTCAAAGAGGGATCCATCGTATGGTACTTTGACAGTTTTGGGAATTTGCCTCCGCCCATGGAACTAGTGACCTATTTTGGAAACAGGATCAAGATATATTATAATGTGAAACGAGAGCAAACGTTTAACAGCCAACAGTGTGGGCGTTTGTGTTTAATTTTTTTATATAAGACGCAGCATAAGCAAAAACGCCACCAGTATGTCGGCAGAAAGTAAAACGTTTACACTGCATGGACGTGGACCTGAAGTCAGCCTAGACTTTTACCCGCCTATCGAATTGAGTGAAAAACCCTATGGTTTAGGACTTGTTTCTCTTGAAACGTACAATCGAATATACAACATACGTGAAAATGTGAACAACAAGTTTTACTATGATGATTCTGTGCTCACCCTGAACTCTGATGGATACACGATCGATGATATTTATGAACACAGTTATGTGGTGTTGATCAATCAATATGGTTTAAAGTCATTTCTCGACGGAACGCGCAAGTTTGAACTTGTAGGCAATACCAACACTCACCGCTGCAGTATTTTCTCAACCTTTAACATTGACTTTAAAACTCACCCTGATTCCATTGGTCCATTACTAGGATTTAAACCACGTGTGTTGGAGCCCAACAAAAAACATGATTCGGACCATGAAGTGAAATTCATTGAGGACCATCATGTGTCGGTGACATGTAATATTATTAGCCAAGTGTACACCAATCAAGAACCATCGCATTCGCTTTATGACTTTATTGTGACATCGCCCAATGGGTATATTATTCGTGAAAACCCTCCAGTGGTGCTTTTTCATTCTGTGGCTGTCGATAGTATTAGTAATATAACATTAAGACTGATCAATAGAGATCAACAACTCATTGATCTAGATTCTACCACACCAGTGACTTACAAGTTGGTGCTAAAGCCACTATGAAGTTCGTGTATAAAGCAACAACACCGTCTAGGAATGGTGTTAGTTGTTTGCCACGTGAATACACGTTAACATCTCAAGAAAAGCAGATTTTACAGCATTTGGGTTACCACGTCAACCCTCATAATGAATTCTATCCTAGAGATAGTGAACCGCATCGAGGAGCAACCAGGAGTGGTAAGAATTGATCTCCATTCCTATCAAGTTCAAACACCTGGTCTCAATAACAATGATGAAATTCAATTTGTTATCAACGACCAAGATATTTACACCCTACCGCATGAAAGTGTCATTCAAATTGAAGGTCGGCTCACCAAAGCCGATGGCTCTACACCTACCACATCCAAGTTGGCCAACCATGGTTTGGCCTTTCTGTTTTCTGAAGTGCGGTATGTCATTAACGATATCGTGGTGGATAGCACTCGAAATGTGGGCATTTCCATTGTCATGAAACTATACCCCTCTTACAGTGAGGAAGAAGGTAAAACACTTTGCATGTCAGGTTGGTGTCCTGACTCGACCAATGACTGGATGGTACACACCGATGGGACCTTTACTGGATATTTACCTCTTAAACTGATTTTAGGCTTTGCCGAAGATCACCAACGCATTGTGGTCAACGCAGGGCAAATGCTTTACCTAGTGAGAGACAGGAGTGATAATAATGCACTCAAGGGAGCCGACAATGCCCCCATAGATTCAAAAATTCAACTACAACGCTTGCTATGGAAAGTGCCCCATGTGACTCTTGACGATAGCAAAAAACTGGACATACTCAAAATGGTAAAGAGAGATATGCCTCTACCCATGGAATTTAGAAGCTGGGCACTCCATGAGTATCCGCTATTGCCCACCACCAACACACACAGTTGGTCTGTAAAAACAGCTCGCTATACAGAGAGACCTCTCTACCTGATCGTGGGTTTTCAAACGAATCGCAAGTATCAACAAACCAAAGATGCCACGCAATTGGATCACCTGCAATTGAGAAATGCACGTCTTTTCCTCAACGGAGCTGTGTTTCCCTATGAAGGACTGGATTTGGATTTTTCAAAAAATAAGTTTGGCCCCCTGTACGACTTGTTTTCTAAATTTCGATGGTCGTATTATCAAAAAGAGAACGGCCCCATGCTACTACCCCAAGCGTTTAAGGCAAGAGCGCCACTGATTGTCTTTGACTGTTCTTACCTGGAAGAGTCTGTCAAGCTATCCAATATTGACATTCGACTGGATTTTGAAACGCATGACAATGTACCAGCCAATACGACGGCCTACTGTTTGATTATTCATCACAAACAAGTCAACTATTATCCACTGTCCAACCAAGTGGCGAGTGTATAAATAACAGGTCAACCCACGTCAAGCCGCTCAGTCATGTCTTGCTTTAAAGCCTCAAGAGACGTTACATCCATGAATTTAAACTCTGAGGAACAACGTTTCAAGACTTTTGCCACATGGCCAGTGCCTTTCATAAACCCTCAAGCCTTGGCGGCCGCTGGATTCTACTATTTAAAAACAAGATATGAAGTGAAATGTGACTTTTGTCCCATCATCATAGACCAATGGCAGGAGGGCGATGAACCCATGCAGGAACATCAGCGCTGGTCACCCACCTGCCCCTACCTGTGCAGAATGGAAGTGGGAAATATACCCTGTCATTCAAGCTATCCCTCACTTGTGTCCCTGGGTAATGAAAAAAAAAAACAAGTTACGATACATGTGGACCGTATGGTATCCATGGTGCTTCGGTGAGCAGCTCACCATCAAAAACGCCTAGTTTAGAGACATTGGGACATCATCGGTGTTATGGACGTTACAAACACAAGAGACTATATTGTTGTATCAGTTGGTATCGTCCATATCCCAAAATGACAAAAGCCTGTAAGACGTGTTATGATAATAAAATGATGTAATTCTTAAATTCTAATTTTTTGCATGTCCCCCTGTCCTACCCTAACCTCAATTTGAAACTAGCATGGTAGGTAAGTCCATGTCATGATCACACTTTAGTGGTCGATCGTCAGTCAGTCGTCAGTTGAACTCGGTCCAGGCAAGCGTCAACATGTTGCGCACGCTCATTGTGGATTGCCAAGGGTTTAAAATTGGTGACAACAAATTTATATTTAAACAAGTGGCCATTATCGATTGTACCACGTTTTGGATGTCGCAAGCTACGCATTTGCTATTTAAACCACCCCATGCTTTTGATTTGTTGTGTGAAAAAGACCGTAAACAAACCCAGTGGATTGAAAATCATAGGCAACTAGACTGGAATCAGGGAACCATTTCTTATAAATATTTGGACGTGGTCATGAAAGCACACTTGTCCTCGGCCAATGTGGTATTTGTGAAAGGTAATGAAAAACGTCAATGGTTGCAACCATTTTTGGCGTCTTACTGCCAATGTATCGACCTCATGGAGTTGGGCTGCTCCTTCCTGCAAACGCTCATGGATACTTGTTCCTGTGGCAATATTACCCATACAGCCCTATCGCATGCGTGGCATCTCTTTCATTTGTTAACCACTCATGCCTGCTGGGAGTTGTTGAACAAAATTATAACTCAAAATTTACCTGTGAATGACGCCAGTGAGATTTCTACAAGCGACGTGTAAACATCTACAGCACGTGATACCATGGAGAAAGGCAATGCTACGGACAAAGCCATCGGCAAGTTCTTTGTGTGCAAAAAGAAACTAGACAGTTTTACCAAAGAGGAACTCTTGGCGCTGCCCAAGTCGTTCATTTATTATGTGGCCGCCAACGCTGTCAAAGAAATCTGGCAACATGTACCAAAATCATGGACTCAAGACCCTGTGTTGAGTGAATTGCAACCCTGTACGGATTACGATCACCATAAGCAAGTGGCCATGGCAAAAATACCGTCTATGCGTCAGTGTGCGACTTGCCAGCTAGTGAAACTGTATCACGGTCATAAAAGGCCGTGTAAAGACTTTGTTGAATCATTCCACGGGTGTCATGGCGAGAAAAAGCAACAACAACAACAACAACAACAACAACAACAACAACAACAAACACAAACATCGTCCACAGAGGAGGAGGAAGACCAAACCTTTTTACCATCGATGGAAAAGGATATGCCAGACCTGTACTGGCAATGGCGTCATTGACAAAGTGATTCAATACTTCAAAAAAAAAAAAGTCAACCCCTGGCACTATCCAGCCCATGACGGGCTAAGGCCGACCAAGCGACCGCTGCCCAGCCATTTGGCCTGCAGATATTGGGGTGACGCGTGATCAGCGCATCGGGTCCCCTCGGCCGTTAATCTTGGTATTCGTGATCGGGGCGCTGTCTCACTGTCAGACAGCTACTCAATTGTCCTCACGAGGCTGAGTGCACCCCGTTCCAACCCTCACGTCAGTTTTAAAATCCCTGACGGAGCCGGGGATCGAACCCGGGGCCTCGGGGTGAGAGGCAGACGCGCTACCCCAACACCACGGGGCCGGCTGATTCAATACTTACCTTTCGAAATCCATCTTCCAGGTTATCGTTTTTGTGGCCCTGGAACTCGTCTCGAAAAACGTTTACAACGTGGTGATGTACCCATTAATCTTTTGGATCAAGCATGCTAGGAACATGACCTTTCTTATCGCCATAGTCATCCTGGTTTAAGTCATGTGGCAGATAAATTGTTATTGAAGAAAGCTAAACAACGTTTCACATCCAGTGATGCCTCAGTGGGTGAAAGGACGGCAGCCCTAATTGTCATGAGTGCTATGAAAGGAAAGTTGATGATGCATGGACATAAACATTGAGGAGTGAGGAATTGGGATTTGTTTGTATTCTATTTTTCTTTTGTCAATTCACTATGACTATGAAATAAAAACAAAGGTTTACCAGAGCACGATGTTTTGTTATTTTTAATTTTAAGAAATCGTGATGTTGATGGCTTATGTTTCATTTTACACATTTCACACATGATGAATTCACACACTGCCATTTGTCATTTTGCAATTTACAGATTTAAAAAAAGTTCGTTTCAAGTTTTGCGTTTTTGATGATATGGATTTTTCCAGTTTGTTGATGACACATTTTAAATAATGTCCGTTTGAAGTTTTTTGAATTTTCAAATTTCACATATGACCATTTCCAGTTTTTTTTAAATGTCCGTTTTAAGTTTTGCGTTTTTGGTGGTATGGAAACATGGATTTTTCATTTTGCTGTTTTCACATTTTTCCAATTGGTGTATGACGAAAGTTGAGATTTGACAATTATGTTGATGCAAGTGCTTGACCATGGCGATGCTGGAATGTGTTTATGGGTGTTTGGAGAAACGTCGAGGTCTACGACTACTGCAGGTTTTTACAAAAATAATGTCTTTTGACTGCCACATTTCAATGAAAAAAAATGAAACTATTGAAAACAAAATGAGTATATAAGTGACCATTTACCCCCTCCCCACCCACCCACCCCACCTCACCGTGTTTGCTTTGGTCAACAATACACACCAGTTTTCTCTCTCCACTCATACATTCACACCTGTCTTTGGGAACAAACACAACCACTTTATTTATTCCCAAAAGCACATTCTCGACATGCACACTCATCCCAAAAGAACTTTTTTAGTTTATCATTTACATTACGAAAAATAATTAAATACTAGTTATTAAAGTTACTAAAAATCTTACTTATTTCATATTTACAATTAAAAAAACTTTGTACAGCGTTAAAATAATCACACTATTTACCAATCAAATTTTTTTTAAAATAAGGTTCATAGAACTGTTTTAAAGAGCAAAAGGTCCAAGTGGGTTGCCACTATTTACAAAATCTACTATTTACAATGGCAGAAACAAATATTTACAAAATACTAAATCTACAAGTTACATAAAGCTATGTCCCATAAACGATTAAACAGTGAAATCACACCTCCTCCTATTTCCGATCATAACCCCAGGGCAGGCTGGTGAGCAGGTCATCAGCCCACACACGCTTGTTATCCATGGAGGCGAGGGTGCGTTTTCTCTGTTCCACAAGATACACATGATGGTTGCTGGATTGTATCCTGCACTGTGTATGAGACATAGCTTTGCCAGTGCGTAAAACCTCTAAGTAATCGTCTACACGTAGCGATTTTACCACTGCCCTACCTACACCTTTTGCTCTTTTGGCTTCCTTACAGTCTAGTGTGCGGTAAGTATACATTTTTGAGGCCAAACCTACGAATTCCGTCATAATGGAATCACCGCATTCATCTTTTAAAACACCCATTTCCTTCTTGTTTTTTATGGGCAGCTGAAACACGTTGTCAGCACTATAGCAAGAGGTGTCGAACCAGTCACTATGTTGCCCCATGACGTCATAGGGGTTGCACTGGCGAATGTGGTAAATGAATGAGTCCGTATCCATATACAAAAGAGAGACGTCCTCAAAATGGCGTTTCGCAAACTCATAGTGGAATCGATACATGACCGAATTAGAAAAGTCTAAAATGACTTGACCCAAGTAAATGGGTTTATTCATGGTCACGCTGGTCTTACTCATTTCAATAGTAGCCAAATCCTCATCGATGATTTTGATCGATTTAAAATTTGGCTTGGCAATGTACCGACGGGCACCCCACCGCCCCTCCCAGACATTGACCAATTTAATGTCACGGTATTTGCGAACATTCTCCATAGATTTGTCAGAGATGCAGTTATTCATTAATTTAAAAAAAAAATCAAACTGCTGTGTTGCCATTTGTCGGTGCTCTGTGTTGAGTCTCATGTATGTCTCAAGCCATGCTTTTTGAGCAAAAGAAATACCCCTGTGGATTTTCATCAACACCAAGCCTTGGGCGAGGCATTGCACCAACATTTGGATATGCAGCACATACCGATTTTTGTTGTAAAGTGTGCCCATGAGTTTTTCAGTTTTCACTTTACTGTCAGGGGGAACCATTTGCTCAAGGCAGAATGGGAAATCGGCATGTTCATCATACAAGGATGAGGGATATTCAATATCCACTTCTAGCACATATCCACGGCCTGTTTCTTGGCTAGCCTTGATCACATCAAATTCTGACACTTGTTTGTCTGTCAGCCAAGCAAACTTCCCATAGGGCAAAGGCTGACTCATGGCGTAACCGTACAAATTATTCACGTCATAGTACATTAAGTACGACTCTGGTTTGTCTGGTGAATAATCAGGCATGTAGACATTGTTCGCTTCGACATGGCGTTGGTAAAGGGACACAAAGCTGCCACGAATGCCCTTTTCAAAAAATAGAACCATGTCTACGTCAGTAAGTAAATCCAATTCCACTTGAGTGTATTTTAAAGCGGCATCGAACGAGAGTCCAGAATTCGTATAATAGTGAGCCGGGTCAAGACCGTAAATGTGTTGACACAAGTTACGGAATTTTTGAAACACATCGGTGAGTAGCAATACATCCAGTTTTAGGTAATGCAAAGCATATTCACTTAGCGTGTTCATGCCAAACACTCGCCAAACTTGACATGCATGTGCATAGTCTTCATCGGAAACGGTACTGCGTGTTAGTTTCGAGTAAAATTTCTCTTGCGGTGGGAGTTTTCTTTGCTTTAACACGTCCCAGCTGTTGCAAAAATCATACGGGAATATACCTTTCCGAATGCACAATTGAAATTGCTCAGGATTATTAAAATGCATTCTAGTATTTTTTAATTCCTCCTCATTCAAGCCATTCACAAGGCTGTCTAGCGAGGATGCCATAAACTTAAAGGAATCCAAAAATCGAATGCTAAAGTCGCCCAACCTCCATGTCAAGGCTGTAAAACGCTCATCGTTTTGGGGAATAATGGTAAACGAGCCCTTGTTGACATGACCCAATTCACGAATCAAAAACTGAATGTCATAATTTGCCAGATTGTGGAAAAAGACACTAATGAAACGAGGAGTTGAAAAGTTCAAATTGCATTTACTATGCGCAGTTCCTCGAAACTCCCCCGTAAAGTGCGAGTGGTCTCTGACTTTATCCTCTCCACTTAAAATAGGCTTTTCGCAAATATGGCATGTCGTGGCATGCTCATACTGCTGCTGCTGTTCTGGAGATAGGCTCATGGGTACTGGGTGGTCCAGTAATTCCAGTACAGCTTGACAAGTTCATCCAAGAACCATTTGGCCCAATCTGGCCCCTCGCGGTATTTGTAAACGGATTGTGTGGGGTCATAGGCACACACCACATTAAATCCTATGGCAAAGGGTTCATGTTTTTGAATGGGTGTGGTTGAGCTGATGGTGGGATCTGGTTCACATCCCGCCATGGGTGTGGTGAGAGCTTCAAAATCTACGTATACCACATAGGGAACAGTGTCACGCTTATGAATGTCCTTAAGCGTTAACACAGCCTTGTCCCCTTGTGGCAATATCAATCTCACCGCTTCCTGAGTAACACAATCTACCCTATGACGTTCCAAAAGCGTAAGAGTGGTAAAATATTGCAGACAACGATCAGAAATATGTTTTGCACACTTTTTCATAGACATTTGACTGCTTAGCAATCTACTCAAGCTTTTAATCAGGCAATAGTGATTCAACTCTCCATAAGACAGATATAAAAGATGAATGTGGTGTCGTTTCGGTTCTTTTGTGGCATAAAGAGGACCCACAATCTCATCACCATCAAGGCCATACACCATGAACGAAAAGTCCTGGTTGTCTTGTTCAAGCCTATGGATCTCGGTTAAGTCCATAGGGAACGATACTCGAGTTAAATTTAACGTATGTTTCAATTCATCAAACTTGGCCTTGTACTTTCCCGGCCAACAACCATTTTGTTGTACCGGCTGCAAATACGCAGCCACAGACCACAGAAAGCAATCATTGTCACGATTCTTTATATTGACCACAGCATTTTTCGAAGCTATTGTTGGTGGTGTTCTAATATAGCTAGACCCAGCATTCAACGGGTTGAATTGACAAATGTTGATTTGTAAATGATGAATTTTGTCTAAGGCTAGACCACTCGGTCCTTGTTGCAGTTTATCAAATTTTGATAGCAAGGCATTCACCACGTGGGTTTCATACCACTGTTCCAAATTATGGGCTATGAATAGCTCTTGCATTTTACTGCAAATATAAAATGTCTCTTTATGCTCTACGTCCTTCTTTTTATATATGAAATCGCACACCAGTTCTGTATTCACCTTTAAAGCCGTATGCAACCTTTGCGCTGTAGAAATTTCAATTTTAAAAATTTCAAAACAAGATTGTAAAAATTCTTTGGGAATCAAACTTTTTTTAACATTGACCACACGACCAGAGCACACACGCGATTTGAAACAACTGTTTAGGGGTTCCCAAGTTAGGCTATCGGTAGCAGTGGCAAAATACATTATTTTGAAAGAACACTCTCACCTGAGTTTTCAGCTGTAGACTGCTGGACAATGGTCCCAAACACACACGTTCCTGGTCATCAACAGTGGTCAAGCGTTTTCCAACACTCTAAAAAAGAAATAAAATAAACCACCATAAGTATATCCATTCCATATAGTTTATGCATTTCATAAACAAAACAAAATCAAAAAGGTTATATTATATAATAAAAACGAATCTCACCTTGACTTGTAATGCTTTGCTTTATTCCCGTCTCGTGGGCTAGTGTGGAAATGGTTTTCGTCTCTAGTTGTCCGTTTTTCTCTCTTTTCCAATCTCTTTCCCACAGATACACAACAGGTAGGCTATATACGTTATCTACAAACAAATAAATAAAATCATTAATTACCTAATCAATAAATAATTGCATGTAAATATATATATAAATCAATAAATATATAAATGAATGAATAAACACCTACCTCACAACAAGGTTAAGTATTTTCCACCAACACCAAAACTGTTAAACAAGACCAAGTGTTTCACGCAATGCAGTGTGTTCAAAGGTAGTTACCTAAGTGAGAGTGGAAATGATAACGACATGTCTTTATATATGTTACCTTGCATGTATAATCTTTTTTTCCCACGCTTTGAAGATTCTGTTATCAGGCACGTGGACAGCTAACGTCCAAGGTGAACACCTGTGGCAGATCAAATTTCACGTCAACTTGCATTTTGTCACGTACGAAGCAAAACAGGATGTGACTTGTTAACAGTTATCGCGCACGTGGACAGCTAACGTCCCAGGTGAACACCTGAGGTAGATCAAATTTCACATGAACTTGCATATTGTCACGTACGAAGCAAACAGGATGTAACTGGTTTAGCCCTCATGTGGTTTCACATGTGTTCACATGCCTTTCGCTCTTCCCTGCCACCACGATGGTCAGATTATTTCACCTTCAAGTGTCATTGTCATTTTTCCATTGCACCTGTTGTCAAGTCAGATCGGCGCCTTCCAATAAGCTCAATTGACATTCACCTCCTGCTCGACTGCAAGTTTGTTTTCTGTACTCGCTTCGACCAACATAGAACCAAGTTCTCATCACCGTTTACACGTCGAAGGTAAAATGTGTGAAAAAAACGCTCGCTCGCTCTGTCATAAACCGACCCATCGAAATATCGATTGATCTATTGAGCACAGCCACCATGGTTAGCGACAGGTTCGTTGAGACACACACACCCAGCCGTATCGTCTCTCTCAACCACCACACTTCATGGACATTATAAACAGGTAAAGAAAAAGAAAAGTTTTTTTCAACATGTATGGCGTTAGGCCCTTTGTGAATTATTTTCTGGAAAAACTTTCTAACTCATTTGAAAGGGGGCGTTATCCCGAGTCCTAGGACACCTCGTACACGTCCCTAGCGTTATTGGTTCGTGAGATATCGGCAAAAATCACAAAAAAACACGTGTTTACCCCAAAATCGAGTTTCCAATTTTTTTAAAAATATAACGAGTGGTCCATAGCTAAAATGACGTCAGCCCGAGTCCTTGGACCCCTCGTACACGCCTCTAGCATGATTGGTTCGCGAGATATTAAAAGCGGATGACCTTTTAGTTTTGGTCTTTTAATTAAATAAAGAGCCTATAGGAAACTAGGGGGCATCACTACGAGTGCTAGGACACCCTGTATGTTCAAATCCGACCATTGGTTAGCGAGATATCAGGTTCGGGGCAAATACGAGGAGGGTTCAAAAAGAAGTGTCACAGCTCCACCCTTACCCCACTACTGTCAGGTTTTCATCCTAGAGACTTGAAATTTATTTTGGAGGTAGAGGGGGTAGGAACCTTTCATTTATGTCAAACATTTTTTTTGTAAACTTCCTAGTTTCCAAAATATAGGAATTTCAAAATTACACTTTTTTTCAAAAAATGTAAAAAAATAAAAAAGTTGTATTACACAAAATAAAGGACATAATGGCTGTTCGTTTGAGCCATAGCACAACATTCTATCATGTTGGGTTTTCAAACTATCGCCTATTTTCGAAAACAAAAAAAATCAATTTTTTTTGAAACACATAATGCATGGTCCATAGGAAAGAGGACGTCAGCACGAGTCCAACGACACCTCATTTGTCAACATCCGACCATGGGTTCGCGAGATATTGGCTTGGACTCACGCGGCGGCCATGACACTATTTGGAACCCCCCTTTCTGGACGTCGCCATATTCTTCGTCAGTTGTGGAGATTGTTGTAGAAATGTTAAGTTATGGTCCGATCACACCGGAACCAACCACACGAGCAACCACAACGGTCAAGTTTTACAATGATAATCGTTCTCCCTTCTCGGCGCGCAAACAATATATGCCCTCGCCGAATCCCCTCTCCTGACCCGTCTTCAAGTCGCCCGGTCTCCACTGATTGGCTGAGCCACCACGCGATACTCCTGACCTCAGGATCAATATACTCGGCGCGACGATGTCGATTACCAGTCCAGGCCATTTCGCCTTTTCTTGATGCAGCCAGCTGGAAGTGCCCCACGGGTTGCGTCTCGCTACTCGATAAGAATATACCTGTAGCTGAATTCCCAATGACTCATCTCTCTCATAATAAACTCTAACTGACAAAAATCCGTAAAATTCCGTAAGCATATAATTTTCCGCGATAATGTTGTTCGTAATAATTCGCTTGATAGTGTTTTCTATAACATCGAAAACCTATCTGTATACTTATAATCTTATAAAAAAAAACGCTCCAAAACAATACCTTAATAATAATAATAATAAGTTACATGAAACTTGTCTTGGCAGAACAATTTGCCGCGTAAATAAACATTGAATGGCTTCCTACTGACTTATGTCAGTGGCGTAAAATACCCTCGAAAAACACGTTACATATTCGCCTCGGATCATCGGATGATTTATCGTGACGACGGTACATCATGCGATTATCCCAGACACGTGAATAAAATCCCCATCCAAAATACATATTACACAAATTAAATCACCCTAAATTACATATATATACACTCATAATTTTCTTTACGCATTTTGCATCAAAGTCTGTTGTTATATTGGATTACCCTGTGCAATCAGTCCAATGTTTTTCATTTTGATTAATGTTTCACGGATATTTCCGCCTCTCAAATATCTCTATGTTGGGAAAGATATACATAAATAATGTGTGAGCACTGTGTATATATGATGTCACATCACACGCATCAAAGGAGTTCTGATATATATATCACCACAGAACTTCCTAATATCACTGGAGGTCGCTTCCTTCTGGTGAAACTTAATCTCACTGATCTCACTGAGCACACGATCACACTATTGTGGCTGCGCATCGTGACCATAATACTTAATCTCTCTGTGTATTAGATACAATTAATATTGATTTCTGAAAAAAAAAAACAGTAAATGCGCATTATATATAACACCAAATATTTCTGTGCCGTAATCGCCCTGTCTTACTAAGTTCCCGTAGACCCTATTCTACTTAATACTAGTTCACAACTCAGACCAGTTCTCCTCACTCAAATAATACCTTTGTACTAATTACCTAAAATTTCACACCTACAGCTCTTACATGGCGAGGCCGTAAACAGAAATCACGTGTGCTGATATGTATGAGTTTCATGAAGGACTGTCTCGCCTACCGGTGGCCCATCTTTTGTCTCGTGGACGCCTTAAGCAAAAATACCCTGTACAACCGCTCACCCATCTCTAGGAGACAAATGGTAATTCACCAGCGATACCAAATTCTTGCCTTGGTGTATCGAGACATTTTAGTGCTCAAGAGCATCCGACAATCCCGTCATATTTCCCTGTACCTTAAAAACTCTCAATTACTTACATACTACCCCCTTTGTGACTTCTGATACGCCTGCCTGGAAGACCAGATCTCCCCCGCACCAAATACCACACTCGCTCATTTGATAGGCTGGCTCGCCAGCTAAACACACTCACTTTATGACACATACTTTCGTAGACTACGTATATTATACATCCCGTATAATCTGTTTCCCTTACTATCCTCCAGCACATATGCTGTTTTACCAATACGTTTGGAAACCAAAAATGGGCCCTCGTAGAGATAAAAAGAACTTGGACATGACTTTCTCTAGCTTATTTGACTGTTTCGGCACTCTAAGTAAGACTCTGTCTCCCGGCTCGAATAGGTCAAATTTAGTTTCTTTTTGTTGGCGAATTCTCTTTTGCGCTGACTTAGATAAATTCTGTTTCGCCAACTGGACAATGTAATCCATCCCCGGTTGTTTTCCCTCATTTAAACCCAACACCTTCGCTAGTTCATTTTGTGGTCTCTTTCCGAAGTGAACTTCGTATGGCGTCAGTTTCGTGCTCTCATGCAGGACAGAATTTAGCCAAGTCTCAACTTTGGGAAGATGTCCAACCCAGGCCGAATGCTTGTCATACACCAGAGTCCGAAAAAGACGAGCCACTTCCCTTAATGGACGCTCTGCAGAATTACCCTGAGGGTACCTTACAGAGGAATGAACGTGTGAAATACCAGCTTCCTGCATACTGGTTCTCCATTTCTTTGCAGTAAACTGTGGTCCACTGTCAGATAGTATCCTGAGAGGAAGGCCATACTCAGGTACATACTTATTTGATCAGACGGCTACACGCTAGTCCCGTGGCTTTCCTTAGAGGATATAGCTTGACATACTTACTAAAAGCGTCAATAACTATAAAAATGTACTCGTAGCCGTACTGTCCTTTAACGATCGGGCCAAATAAATCCACACACAGTAGTTCGCCGGGACTACTGGTGAGAACTGAAGATCTCTCCCCCACTAAATATTTAACTGGATACTTGCTCCTTTGACAGGTGTCACACTTAGCTAAAATCCTTCTAACATCCCTTCCCATTTTACTCCAAATAAAGTCACGACCAATTTCATAGAAGACCTTGGCAGCACCAAAGTGTCCTAATTCCCTATGAATGAACCAAATTAGCTCCTCCCGCAAAGTGGCAGGAACACATATTACCCTCCGATTATTCCTACATTTCCGTGCAAGAAGCCCATCCTGCATCTTGTACATGAACCGTCCTACTTTCGCATACTCTTCTTCACTTATTTCCAACCTAGCCAGTGGCTCCCTTAACTTAACGTCATCACGTTGCTCCACTAGCATATTTCTCAGTGTCTGTAACGATGCCCTGTTGCTACTGTCCACACATGCACATAATAAAATACCGTCCTCTGCTTTAACCACAGGATAATCCCTACATAAATTTGTGTCCCTTGATAGCATGTCTGCAAGAATGTTATCATTAGCTTTAATATATTTTACTGTGAAATCGTATTCCTGCAGAGCAAGAATCCACCTACTAACTCTGTTAAAACTGAGTTTACAAGTCCTCATATACAGTAATGCATGGTGATCTGTATGGATCTCAAATTTCCCCCCTACTAAATACATTCTAAATTTCCCCAAACTGAAAACAATACCTAAAAGCTCTAACTCAGTAATCGTGTATCTTTTCTCTGCTGCTGTCAGTCCTCGCGAGGCTAAAGATACAATGCACAGATTACCCTCATCATCCTTCTGGCACAATACTCAAGCAATGCCTATGTGCGAAGCATCTGTCATAACCACATATTCCTTATCTTTCAGAGAATATTTCAGCACTACAGCTTTCTCAAAACCTTCCTTCAGCGCTCTAAAAGCCTGATCATGCTTGGACTCCCATCTCCACCGAGTCCCACTTTTAAGCAATTCCCTGAATGGTTCTACCAACCCTGAGTATTTAAGAACGAACCTCCTGAAAAGTTGCAAATTCCCATGTATGTTTTTAACTGTTTAACATTCTGTGGCACCTCTGCGTTAAGTATCTTATTAACCCTACTTTCTTCTGGCGTTACACCTCTACTCGACACTCTATGACCTAAAAATGTCACTTCTGACTGACAGAATGACGACTTAGACAGCTTCAAAGTGAACCCTTCCTGATCTAACTTCTGAAAAACTATATCTAAATGACGTAGATGCTCCTGAAAACTGCGTGAACTAATTACCATATCATCGATGTAAATGGTTACAAACTCTCCTGTGTCATCCCCCAATGCAATGTTTAAAGCCCTAATTAAAGCTGCTGAACTACTCTCTAACCCATAAGGTGTTCTACAAAATTGATCATCATCATCATCATCTTCCTTCCAAGTATTGGGCCAAATGTCCCGTTACGGTCTTGCACTTTCCCTCCATCTCTTCATCGGACGTCCTATCGATCTATTTCCCCGTGGCTGGTAGCGAAGGATCTCTTTTGGAAATCTTCCAGGTTCCATCCTTTGGACATGATGCTTCCAGTTCTCTTGGTAGTCACAAATGTATGCAGTTATTGGTTTCACTTTTAGTTCCTTCAGCACATCCTCGTTTCTCTTATGATCCCATTTAGTATAGCCTGCTGTTCGGTGCATAAAGGTCATTTCGCGTGCTGTGAGTCTGGAGATGTCCTGACATCTTATTGTCCATGCCTCGCTGCCATAGCATAGGGTTGGTCTGGCTAATGTGTTATACAAACGCAAGCGTGTATGCCTTTGGACAAGAGATGGCTTCATGACATGATTAATGATTCCTGTTGTTCTGGTATAATTAGTTATTTTTTCAGTTATGTCTCGTTCTTCTTGAAAAGATAAATGATATCCTAAATACTTGAATTCGTTAACTCTTTCTAAAATTTTACCATCCAGACAAATTTTACTGGGGATAGGGTCCTTACCCTTAAAGGCCATTACTTTAGTCTTTTCAGTAGAAATGCACATGCTGAATTTTGATGCCACTTTTTGGAGGTTGAAAACTGACCACTGCAGATCATCTTCAGATGCTGCTACCATTGCAACATCATCAGCAAATAGTATAGCATCTACATTTTTTAGATGCCTGCTGATAGGTATTGAACCATGTCTTTCACACCTCCATTCCTTTATTATAGCATTCATGTAGATTATGAATAGCAATGGAGAGAGTCCACAGCCTTGTCTTACCCCTCTGCTGATTGGCTTCCACTCGGATTTATGATTACTTAACCTTACTGAAATAAGAGTACCACTATACATGTTGGAAATGTTATCAATTAACTGTTGGGGGACACCATATCTGGCCAATATGTCAATAAGTCTGTTTCTGTCAACAAAATCAAAGGCTTTCTTAAAATCAACAAATGATATGTGTGTTTCCAAATTGAACTCCCTGCGTTTTTCGATCAAAATTTTTAAGGTGAAGTAGGCATCTGCACATGTGCGACTTTTTCTAAACCCATGTTGTTCATTCCCTATTAACTCAGAGTAATGTTTCAGTAATTTTTCTTTAACAATGTTTGCAAAAATTTAGTATCCAGAGTTAAGTTTACTTATTCCTCTATAATTTTCCAAAACTTTCATATTTCCCTTCTTATGAAGAGGAACTACTATTGCCTTTTGCCAATCTTCTGGAGGCCTGTTACCCATCCAGATTAAATTAAATAATCTGAGAAATCTTTTCTTGAAGGGTGCCTGTTTCCAATTCAGGTCCTCGAATATTTCAACATTTCTGCATTTATCGAATCTTCTCCAGGTATTTTCCCATTTCGGAATTTCCTCAAGACCTGTTCTAATTCTTCGAGTGTAATATTTTCCGATGACTTGTTGTTAGCTGCTTGTAAAACAAGTTGTTCAATATTTGGACTCGACCAAAGGCTCTGAAAATACTCAAGCCATTCTTTGTGAGATATTGCATTAATTTTTACATCTTCTTTTACTTCCCTATTTAGTTTTTTCAAAATTTTATAGGTTTGTGGTTGTGGTCTTGTTATGTCAGTCTCCAGGTACGAGACAAAGTTTTCCCAACTTTCCCTGTGTTTCTTTCGAACTTCTCTTTTTGCTATTGCTCTCTTATGATGGTATTCAATTTTATCTTCTAATTTACCAGTTGACAGAAACTTTTTATATGAATTTGTTTTTTCGGAGATTACTTTTTTAATTTCTTCGTCCCAAATTCTTAAGCCCTTTTTCTTTTGCCATCGTCTTTTTTCTCCCAAACTTTCAAATGCTGACTGTTTTAGAGCTGAACTCAAATTGGACCACTCGTCTTCCACACCGTCAGAAAGTGGAATCATCTGAATGTGATTATCAAGCCTGTTTTGGTATAGCCATTTTATACTGGGATCATTTAAAAGGTTAACCTTATATAAAGTTTCGTTTTCCTGTGTTCTTTGTTTCTTTTTCTTGAACCACCGTGGTTTTAAACGAATAGGAGCAACTAATAAATAGTGGTCTGTTTCCAATTCAGGTCCTCGATAAACTCTTTTATCCAAAACTAAATCTGCCAATTTTACATTACAAATGATATAATCAATAATTGATTTCTGATTTCTTGCGGACCACGTATATTTATGACTGTCCTTGTGTGGAAATAGTGTGTTCATAATCCGAAACTGATTGAAGATAGTGAAATCTATTAATTTTGTTCCATTATTATTGCGGGTTACCTCTCCATGAATACCAATGTTATTCTGAATTTTCTCATTACCAACTCTGCCATTCAAGTCTCCCATTAACAGTACCATATCTTGTCTATTAGTAATATTGATTATCTTCTGTAGATCATTATACAAAATATCACTTTCTTTCGAGTATCCTTCAACCGGTGCATATACCCCTATAACTGTCAAATATCCTCTGGATAGTTTTATTCTTACTTGAATGATCCTTTCATTCCAAAAAGTATAGCTATCAATATTTGATCGTAATCTCTTGTGAACCATAAACATAAACCCTGCCTGTGCTCTAACATTTCGTTGAACACCACTATAAAACTGTAAATAATTTCTTGTCTCCTTGGATCCCTGAAGCTTTTTCTTTGACTCAGAAATAACTGCAATTGAAATATCTTTTTAGATAGAATATCGTCTAATTGATCATCTTTGTGTCCAATACCCTGAACATTCCAGGTAGCACATCTAATAAAATCCTTCCTTTTCCAATTCGTGTCCTTTCCTTTGCCAAGTACAAAATTGATAAAGGTTATATTTATGACTAAAAGCTGTAAATGGTCTATCTTCGTACATAAGTGGCACTTGCCAGAAACTGGAACTTAAATCTACACAAGTGAAATACTTCTTCCCCTCAAATGTTTGCATTAATTCCTCTATTGACATGGATTTCAGCTGATCTGAACTAATTCTACTGTTAACCAAACGAGCGTCTAAACAAATACGAACTGTGCCGTCGGCCTTGGATACCGTGATCAAAGAATTAACATATGGACTGTTAGAGTGCTCAATAATCCCATCTTCAAGCATCTGGTTAATTTGTGCCTCAACTGCACTCTGATAAGCGAAAGGTACAGGATATCTATGTCCTGTGAATACTGACCTATCAATAACGTTCAATGAATGTGTATAGCAATTGGCCATATCAATGCGATCCTCAAAAACTCTCCTATTACACAATAACACATCATAGAGCCGAACACACTGTTCCTCCTCTATGTTTCCCTGAAATGCAGGATCATGTAACGAGTCTTCTAGACTACCGTTCGTAATCACACAGCCCACAAAACATGGAGAATCCCGCTCTACGGCTGGCGATATCTCATTTAAAGTACAAATCACACCTACAACACTACTTCTCTGAATATGGTCATTGAACGCTACCTGTACTTCAGAATCACCCCATTTAAATTTCAAACTCCCTACATCATAACAAAAGTTACCAGACACTCTACTTAGCCACTCTGAACCCAAAACAACACTGAATACTAAATTTGGAATTACAAGACAAATCTGCTTTTCTACTTGATTATTAATTTTAATGTCTACTAAAACTTGCTTAGAAATTACTTTAGACCTCTTCCCAACAGCTGTGATAACAAAAGTGCTTTTAATTGGCATCTCCTCAAACTTTACTCCAGTTCCTTTCATTTTATCATAAAATGCACTACTTATGCAACTCTTCATACAACCACTATCAATTAAAACATCTGTGTACGCCTCGGACACGTTAAATTTAACTATGGGGCTCTTACTAACCACCTCCTGAATAATACCTTCATCATTTAGTTCACGTAATAATTCACTTCTTACATTTAGGTCATAGGGTTCCGGTATAAGAGTATGGACAGGGCATGTTACAGACTGAGATTCTGACCTTAAATCGCAGCCTGGTCCGCGTTTAAAGTACCGCTACTGCTTGGTGTAGTACTACTCACTACTGCACTGGTCTGGTTGTTCGGGGCTGTGTTAACGGTATTTCCCTGTCCGTTATTACCTCCTTGACCCCTGTCTGGTTATAATTATTATTGTTATTATTCCTCCCTTGGTTACCCCTAAAATCATTATTTCGGCCTTGATTTCCCCTGAAATCATTAGTTCTACCTTGGTACTGCGTGCCATACCCGTTTCCTCTGTACTGATTTTGCTGATTATTATTATTATTCTGGTTCCCCCTATTTTGGACGTTGGCCCCTTCGCCACTGTTCCCTTGAACTTCCTGATTCCTATTCTCATTAGGCCTGTTATTATGGTTACCCTGGTTCCTACCGAAATTCTCCTCGTAATCACCTCTTCCCAGAGCATCGAATGTACTTAATAAATTTTCCACTTGTGAAATAGATTTAACATTTTGGATACAGGCAGCTTCTTTGATTCTATAAGGAAAATGTCTTACTAATAGCCTGACTACATCACTTTCCTCCCTCAAACCATCCAGATATTTACACGTCAATACCTGTCCTAAAAAGTACTCGGTCATAGTGTAATTCCTGTCGGGTTATATTTCCCACACACAATTCCCTCACGATGCTGAGACTGAATTACCTCATTCCAAAATTCCTCACAAAATGTAACTTTAAAATCTGAAATATTCTCGAAATTGTCTCTGTAGACAGCAAACCAGTTTCTTGTCTCCCCTACAAACGCTTGCTCTAAAATCTCAACTACCTGGCACCACTCAATACTACCATCTTCCAACCTCTCCCTGAATTTATTTTCTATTGCATTCATGAACTCCATTGGACAACCCAGCCGATTACTGAATTTGCCTAGTTCTACTTCCCTGTGTGTGCTATTCACATAAACTGGCCTAATCTGACTATTTTCCTGCCTAATTCTAGCTTTCAACTTCTGTTCTAATTCAGCAATTTTCTCCTCAGCTTTTCTTTGAATATTAGTTACAGTTAACCTAATGCTCCCTTCCGATGCTTATACTTTACCACTTAACTTAGCTTGTTTCTCATTAATCTCATTAATGCTTTCCTTATTCCTCTCCCTTAAATCATTAACTTCAGTGATTATTTCTGCATGAACTTTATCAATTCTTCCCCCCAGCTGTTCTTTAACCTCTTTATCGCTACCTGAATTTTGTCAATTTCTCCCCCTAATTACTTTTTGACCTGCTGTGTTTCAAGTTGCACTAGTTCTTTTAAATTTTCAGCCTGTGTACTGATTCTAATTTCTAACTCCTCCTGTAGTTTTCCTAATTTTCTGTCTACATCTGCAATAATCTCTTTAGCCTTCTCTTCCATCACCCCTCTGATTTCTCCCCTAATCAGCTCAAATTTATCACTAATTTCCCTACTGTTTTGTTCAAGTTTAGCATTATTTTGTTCGAGTTTAGCATTTAAAGTTTCAGTACTCTCTCTATTTTCCCTACTATTTTGTTCAAGTTTAGCTTTATTTTGTTCGAGTTTAGCATTATTTTGTTCAAGTTTAGCATTTAAAGCGTCTGTACTTATTTTATTTTGTTGCATAAACTGAAGAAGCAAACTCTCTAACCCTACTTGACTGTTTTGATTACCCCCCTCAGTATCGGGGTTTACCTCCGACATCCCTGTACTGCTTTCATTTTCAAGACTAGCCATACTGCTCGTATCTTCACTATACAACTGGTGACCACTACGCAACTTCATCTCTTCCTCAACACTACCCATGCTGATACACACCGATAAATGAAAAAAAACCAAAATACAGGCACAGAAATATATACCCTTCTCCTTCCACAAATGTTATTAGGTTTTCGGCCTCACGTTGCTAGCGACAAGTGTAACGGGTTTCTTTTGCTCCTCGTTGAGCGTACAAGTGTAACGGGTTTACTGGTGCCCCTCTGTTGGGTGACAAGTGTAACTGTTTTCCTGGGGAGAGTGTGGAAAAACCACAACAAGTCCCTCGTTTGAGGTGATAAATGTAATGTTTACTCTGACTAAGATACGTTGTATTAATGGGCGCCAATACCTCAACGCTATGTTGAAATCTAAATTTATATTTAACAACACCTAGCTCTGGCAGAACACCTTTAAGAATCTTCACACTCAGAACGTGGTATGATTTGATCATTAACCCAACTAACAATTGTATCAGGAGAAGGAATTTGGTCTATATCTATTGCTACCTACTGAAAGCAAAGATTGCATAGTATAAGAAATGAATTTATTATATAAAAAACAAGTAGTGGCAATTTTAATAATAATAATAATAATAATAAATTTAAATTGGAGCGTAACGATTTGAATTTACCACTAGAGAATTATGTGAAAACGGAGTCGGATGAATTACTGATTTTACTATTATTCCCAAGCTAAGAAGTTACTGAAATACTGAATATGAAGCAAAGAAACGAGAGATTATGTAGTTCTGAGTCATTCGAGCTTACCATTGGAAATTGCCGTGGCATTTCCCTCGTACTTGATGCTGAAGAGAGCTTCCCACAGCCTTCTGGACGTCGCCATCTTCTTCGTCAGTTGTGGAGATTGTTGTAGAAATGTTAAGTTATGGTCCGATCACACCGGAACCAACCACACGAGCAACCACAACGGTCAAGTTTTACAATGATAATCGTTCTCCCTTCTCGGCGCGCAAACAATATATGCCCTCGCCGAACCCCCTCTCTGGACCCGTCTTCAAGTCGCCCGGTCTCCACTGATTGGCTGAGCCACCACGCGATACTCCCAACCTCAGGGTCAATATACTCGGCGCGACGATGTCGATTACCGGTCCAGGCCATTTCGCCTTTTCTTGATGCAGCCAGCTGGAAGTGCCCCACGGGTTGCGTCACGCTACTCGACAAGAATATACCTGTAACTGAATTCCCAATGACTCATCTCTCTCACAATAAACTCTAACTGACAAAAAATCCGTAAAATTCCGTAAGCATATAATTTTCCGCGATGATGTTGTTCGTAATAATTCGCTTGATAGTGTTTACTATAACATCGAAAACCTATCTGTATACTTATAATCTTATAAAAAACGCTCCAAAACAATACCTTAATAATAATAATAAGTTACATGAAACTTGTCTTGGCAGAACAATTTGCCGCGTAAATAAACATTGAATGGCTTCCTACTGACTTATGTCAGTGGCGTAAAATACCCTCGAAAAACACGTTACACTTTGCCACTTTGTTAAAGAATGTGTTAATTAAGTGAAAAATACTTGACTTAATATTTCTTTCAGGTTAGGGGTTTAAAAAATGTGTTACTCCTCGTCCAAATTAATTTGCTACTAAGACAGTATATATTTTGTTAAAATTATGTTGTTTTGATTTGAAGTTCAAACATCTTAGCCAACAGAAACATTCGAAATTTGGATGACGGAATTATTTTGAAACATCTGCGTAAGTTGTCCAATTGGTACATTCTTAACCTACTCGCGTTTCTTAAGTAGTTACTGAATGAATATTCGCCCTTATTGTTAGTTCAATTTGAATTAACAGTCAGTGACAGTCAGTGTCCATTTTCAGCGTAGAACAACGTTCCAGGCTGTCATTACCACAGCAACTGAAGTGCATTCGACAGACGAGTGCGAGACGTGAAAGTTTGCAGAGTGAGCTCCTGCGAGCATCAGCAGTTCTTGACTCGCCAATCACTGAATTAAGAGGGCCGCTTGGCACTCCACAATCTCTGAGGATGGCCGATTCCCGAACTGTTAAGCTCTACCAATATAGCCATATTTAATACTTTATCATAGAGATTACTTTTGGCAGTCGCTCGAGACAGTCGAGACCTTAGGGAGATTCATTCATCTGATCAAAGGTTAAAAGTCACGTTTTAAAATCACAGCTGCGGCAGACAATCCCTTGGTAGGGTAGGCTAATTTTAACTCTCGCAATCAGCCCCTCATTGTCTGAGCAGAGCCTTTCTCTTCAACATGGATACTGAGAGAAAATCGATGACCTATATTTAAGCTCGGAGGCACAGGACCTGTTATGATGAACAGATTAAAGGAGGAAAATATACCTGGTACCACACCGAATACTCGTGAAAACAGCAATAATTTATAATGAAAATACGGGCACGGAATTTCGTTCCAACGAAGCCTGTGTCAGACAAAAGATAATTAAATATAAAAAGAACCCTGTGACAAATACAAGTTATTTCTATAATAGAACCCAGCATTGCCAGTTAAGGAGCAAAAATGCTGGACATGAGCGTCGGCAGGATCCATTCTGGTATGCGGGACATGGTGCCTACAGTTGACATGGATGCATACGTATCTATATTATAATCAGCATTTTCAATAATTTTTTGATTTGAACTCAGAATTTCAAAGAAGACGTTAATTCCGTTGATAAAGCGCTACATCACACCAAGCACCTAATGAACAAATGTATTCCCACAGATCTAATCCTCTTCCTCCCAATTTCGCAGTTATGTATTGACAGAGCAATCATGCGGAGATACCTCAACTATGTTACCAACATCACACAGGAGTATTCGTATAAAATCAAATCACCAACGTCACATAGCATATCTTGGATTGCCACTTCTGAGAATCTCACTCTTTTAAATGAAATTCACTACAGGACATCGCGAGATTTAGAGTTCTCATCCACAACACACGTGCGGTAATCTCATCACGTGGCTGATGACCACCCTTTTTCCAGGATAACTCCAATTAAAGCATGTTAAAATACTTCGTGTAATAATTAGAATTGAGGTATTTAGAAGTAAACACGGGAGGGGGATTAAGAAAAGTGGGGAAATAACCATTAAAATATACACATGACTCCGTAAGGGTGATTTTCTAAGAGAATTGAAATGTAACTTTACTTCTAAGTGCCTCAATTATATTTCGTGTTAGGGCCTATGTGTCTTCCAGCAGTCTCGTCTAGTCACTCTCACATAGACCAAGGACTCCTTGGAAACGAATAGATTATATCACATCCGTATTTGATGGGGCACGATTAATATAAATGGGTGTTATACCTAGGTAGAATGGAAACAGAATTGGCTGAACCAGACGGCACGAAGGATTAGTGAAGTTCGGGAAAAGGTAGAAATTGCAAATGGAGTAGGAGGCTGTGATATGTTTAAGGCAAAGGGGTGAAAGGGCAGGGATGTATGTTAGGAAACCCTTAAGCTGTAACACAGTTGCTGTAATGATAGAGAACAGGAATTACAGCCAGGATAGTTTCAGTTAGCAGAATTCGTCCATTCATGATGTGGTCCTAATTCTCCTCTTGTCCAGTTGCATATTTCTCCTGCATGAATTTTTGTCCACAAAATTTTCGACTGTGTTGTTTATGTTCAGTGTGATGTTTCGTCCTATATAAATTGTTTCTTGGCCCTACATAATTTAGTCCAGACTTATTTTCTTGGAATTTTCTTAGCTGTGCAGATAACAAAGGGGAATGGAGATTTATCTTCATATATTTCGAACAACCAAGACCTTACAATCAATACAGTTATTTTATTTTAAAACTAGCAACCCACCCCGGCTTCGCCCGGGCTCAGTTATAAATGCATTACGTGATAAGCGCTTCTTTTTCGATATCCGTTTTGCGTCTCAACATGATGGGTTAAAATCACTGACTGGACTATTAATTATATTATCAAGGAGATGCATGAGCAACGAATTCTTGTCAGACGTAATTTAAGAATGGCGAGGTGCATGAAACACAAATCCCCCTTCCGTCCAATCTTAACATGACTGTGTATTTTGCGGAACGAAAAGTTCACAGGCGAAATGAAGAAAAGCGGAGTTGCATTTCCAGAGAAACTCCAAACACAACCACTCTTCTCTGAAGTCTTAAATCAACACGACTCGACAGTTTGTTTCTGGGGTAATAGGTTCGCCCGCTAGCTAGGCTGCAACTGGGGTGATAGGCTCATCCCTAGCTAGCTTGTTAACTGTCGCCTCAGCAATTGAATGGAGATTGTTGGAAGAAATGAAAACGTAAAAACACTTACAGTGGGCGATGTATTGAAGATAGAGATATGCTCTCGCGGACTTCTTGTATAACTTGTCATGCTAAACAATTCTTACACTCATATTACATTGATATTTTTAACGGTTTGTCCAGCGTAAGCTTAAAAAGCGTACGGACGCAAGCTTTTTTTTTTCGACTTTTTCACCGAAATCGTTACTGCTTGGTTACCTCTGATTATAAATAAATTATTTTCTACAGAAATCTTCCTCGAGATATCCTTTACAGAATGGTGAAAACCGCATCAATATCTATCCAGTGGTTCTCGAGATTACCCGTGACATCCAAGAATCGGGGACTTAGTTTTATACTACAGTAAGTAGAGATTCTTGTCAGACGTAATGTAAGAATGGCGAGGTGCATGCAACACAAATCCCCCTTCCGTCCAATCTTAAATTGACTGTGTATTTTGCGGAACGAAAAGTTCACAGGCGAAATGAGAGTTGCATTTCCAGGGGAATGGCGAGGTGTATGAAACACAAATCCCCCTTCCGTCCAATGTTAACTCAACTGTGTATTTTGCGGAACGGAAAGTTCACAGGCGAAATGAAGAAAAGCCGAGTTGCACTTCCAGGGAAACTCCAAACACAACCACCCTTCTCTGAAGTCTTAACTCAATACGACTCGACAGTTTGTTGCTGGCTGTATCTGGGTTAATAGGTTCGCCTGCTAGGCTGTAACCGGGGTGATAGACTCGCCCTTAGCTAGCTCGTAAACTGTCACCTCAGTATGTGAATGGACATGGTTGGAGGAAATGAAAACGTAGAAACACTTATATTGGGCAATGTTTTGAAGATAGAGATATGCTCTCGCGGACTTTTCTTGTAGAACTTTTCATGCTGAACTATTCTTACACTCATAGTATATTGATATATATATAACGGTTTGCCCAGCGTAAGCTTACAAAGCGCTCGGACGCCACGTTCTTTATTTTTTACATTCACTGAAAGCGTTACTGCTCGGCTTCCTTTGATCATAAATAAATTATTTTCTACAGAAATCATCCTCGAGATATCCTTTACATAATGGTGAAAACCGCATCAAAATCCATCCAGGGGTTCTGGAGATTACCCGTGACATCCAAGAAACAGGGACTTAGTTTTATACTAAGTCGAGATTAATAATTTTCTTTATTTAGTCTTCATATTCGGGATTCTGCAGGTTGCTGTATAATGGTATGGTATGAAAGTGCTCTGAAGTACTGCTTGAACTGTCCATTTTCTTAGTATGTATCGTATCGCATAACAATGTCTCCTGAATGTTCTTGATGATATAAGGTACGTTTTGGCAACAGGTGGCTTATGACCTACTGTGATCTGTGCAATTGAATGTTCTGTTTCTGCCCTGATTTTTTTTAATGTATTCTAAATGGCGGCTAATGTTGGCACGATGTGTTGCTAGAACGTTTCTCAGCTTAAAATGAAAGCCTTCTACTGAATTATTTGTTCCTTGTCTCTCAAGCGGAACCAGTTGGTAAACACTCCACATTTTTTGGGGGGTAAATAGAGGCGGCTACGTAATGGTCACCTTCGAATGTACATTGTTTCCATTTATATAGAAAACGTATTAATCGCTTCATCCAGGTCATCCATCAGTTCATCAAAAGTGAGAATTGAGCCCTCTATGAGCACAAAAGGCAATCCCATTAGTTCCATGGGGGTTTTGATACTGCTCCCACAAGCGTAGGTTTACAATATTTCTCCAAATAGCCTGGCCAAAATGAAATAGATATCCGTTAAATTAGACGATAGGATAGGCTAGTTGCCAAGGAAGTACAGCACTGATATTTGCAGTTTCCAGATCGCAAACGACATAACAATAGAGCAACTGAAAGTTGTTACGTTTTAAAATATTCTATATTTCTCTGTACAGAACTTCATTAATGACTTATGACTTTTTAGTAGACAGAGCATACACGATAAGATACAATCATATGTCCACTATATCGAGTACAGTGATGAGTCGGGTGAACAGATTTGAATTAATTTGCTGTCCTATAGGAGATATCTCTTGTTAGTAGTAATCGCAACTTGCTTTCAGTTGAAAAGACAGGCTAAGTAACATATCAGGGTTATTTCTTCCACTATCGTACAAGGGAAACTGTACATTCCATTAGGCACACTCCATGGGTGGTTAATGTTAACTACCAGTATAGCCTACCTGTCACCATTTCGCTGTAGGATGATCATTCTCTTAATATTTTGTCTATTTGGCAATTTCACTAAAACCTGATGACATTCCATACCTTGTGGTGCTTTATTTGGTGATTTGCTAGTTACTCATTACAGCGTCATTACCTGGACAAAGAATACTTTTATATGGGCTACTGTTATTTTCCATATGCCCAACTTTTTTTTCGTCTCATATTTATTTCATATTATCATGGATTAGTCCAAGGCCTCATTGTGTAAAAGTTGTTAAAATACTTACTTTGTGTTCCTGTCTTGAGATTAATGGCGCCCCAAAAATGGGGCGGTGGGCATGGATGGGTGCAGGTATATGTAAACAACCTTTGCTTGACTTTTTATTTTATTTTTTGAATGTAGTCTAGTAATATACAAGAAATTGCACAAGAAGGACAATAAAAATGCAAAACAATATTATTCAGAACAAGAAATAATAAGAATAGGATATTAGAACCAAAATATACACGTTGAAAATGCAACTCAGGGAAAACTTCACCATCCTGATAGGATGTCTATAAGCAAAGACATTTTGGTCTAGCATGTCTACAGCACCCATGCAGGGGTTTTACTCAGCAGCAAATGTTTATCACAAACACTCATGAGTGGAACTTCTCGAAACAATTTGCGTGGCAACCGACATCACATTTCCTGCACTTCTTTGTAGTGTTTTATGGCATTCTCCACATCTAACCTGTGATGGATTGGTTATAATTATATGACCAACGCCATCCAATCTCACTTCGTCTTGCACACGCCTTTTCACAGGTTTCAAAGGTCTACCCATTGGTAGGTGGTTTGTGTATTTTCCAAGGTAGCATTGGACAATATAACGAATGCAGTCCAGAAAGTCATAAGAACCTCTAGCCATGCCCACAGGAGTCATCCTGTACAACTGGAATGCATTGTTGACACTGCAGCTCAAGGGAAATAGTATAAGTTGCCAGTACCATTTCTTCATTCTTATACCGAGTCTATAGGCAGAAACATTTTGGTCCAGCCTGTCTACACCACCCATGTAAAGATTATACTGAGCAGCAATTGCTGTCTGCCTCACAGACAGTCTCCTCTTTTCCTTACCACTCCAGCGACT
This sequence comes from Meconema thalassinum, assembly GCA_946902985.2. Taxonomy (NCBI): domain Eukaryota; kingdom Metazoa; phylum Arthropoda; class Insecta; order Orthoptera; family Tettigoniidae; genus Meconema; species Meconema thalassinum. Next base: position 689,214,102 of record OX336389.2, on the reverse strand, counting down.
GCATGTACCCATTGGAAAACACCTATCTTGTTAGATGCAAGAGTTACGACGTTATTGTCATTGAATCTCACAAGAGATATTCCTGATTCTACATCTGAAACTTGGTCATAACTTCCTCGTGATAGATTTTCACTGTAGCAGGATCTTTGAGAGAAGCCTTTCCTATACGGTTGTTGTGAATCGTTCCAGTGTAGTTTTGAAAGCAGAAGCAGGGAAGTAAAATAATTGTCTGTAAATATACTGTAGCCGGAACTCCTAGGCAGTTTACTCACCAAGTCTACAACCACTGAACCCCCGACACCCAGTTCAGGATGTGTGTTACCTGTGCAGGCACCCTGATAAGGCTCAGCTTGAACAAGGTATCCTAATCTTGAACACATCGACCACACTTCGAAACTGAATCTTACAGGTTTGTTTTGAATGTGCTGTTTAGTTCCATGTCTTCCAAAGTATGGAACCATGGACTCATCGATGTTCAAATAGGGATCTTTAGGGAAGTACTGTAACCACTTCTCATTGAGATGATCCCAAAGGAGGCGCACTTTTGCAAATTTGTCATTGGGATTTAAAGAGCTGTTATCTGCAAAGTGTAAGTAGCGAAGTAATTCCTCAAACTTGTTCCTTGACATGGAATTTGCAACTCCGGGATGGTAGATATCAACACTCCTCGAGTCCCAGTAGAGGCATGCCTAGCGGGAGTCATATATCCACTCAGGAGTAAAATAGCACTTGTTTGAACATCAAAACTATGGTTGGCATTAAACATGGCATATCGTTCGGATTCTCTGACAATAGTTTCTATTATATGATCATCCCAAAAAATCTCAAAAAGTTCTGCTGGAGATTTGTCTACACTTGTGATTTCGGATCTTACCCATTCGCGTTCTGGTTTGCGTGGTATCCATTTGCCTGATGGTGGCAATGGTTTCTTCTTCCGGGATCGTGGTGCTCTGGAGTTATCACATGAAGTAGTTGGAGGCGTGATCTGATCTACTTGGTTGTAAGTACTGAGTAATGCGTCATCTCTGTCCTCATTACTTGCTATTTCCACTTCCTCAAGGCCATTGTCAGTGAGTGTAGTTGCCGAAAGTTGATTCCCGGACAAATTATTCAGGTCACCATGTTCATTCTCATCACCACTTTCTCCGTCACTCTGGAGGTGATTTTCTGGAGGACTGGTATACACGGTAGCACTTACAAATTGCTGATTAGGTTGCTCAAGAATTGTCAGTATTTCATTAACAGTAACCCTAAAATATAACAAGTCATATTGTAACGATTCGATCCCATAGCTGTTATATTTAAAGGGTTATTCATTTATTATCATGTTATTATTATTATTATTAACTAGTACATCCATGAGATGATTTTTATATCAGATAATTGTAAGCGGTTTTGATTATTATATTCAATTAGATTTTTATTAACAATTACTTGTAAAGAGACGAAGTATTATATATTGCAACAAGACTGGCGATATGGACTAACCCTGTGCGTCACAAACTGAACGACGTAGTAAGAATTTCACCACGGCAAACTGCGTCATTTTCCTGAGATGCTTAGAAACCCACTATGGTGTAACCAACACGCCATTTTCTACGGTATATACGCGTCAATATATATTGCAAGTTATGAGTCAAGAATGGAGAAGGCTAATAAGAGAGGGAAGCTGTGACACCACGTGACAAGGAAGTCATTAGTATTTGTACCTGCAACATCGGACAAGAATGGCATTGATCTACAGCTCTCAAGGAAGTAAGGAAGTTGTAACCTTTCTTTCTGGGTCCTAATGGACTGAGCACCGAGAGTCGACACTGAACGATGTCTTGCCGACATCTATATCAATACATAATGGGTTATATCCCTGATCAAGAGTCTTTCTACAGATGGCAACGTACTTAATGAGGATATTTCATAGTAAATGAGATATCACATCATTTTTTTAAACATAAGCGACGTAACATCGAGATCATCGATCATTTCTTAAATATGACGAATCTTCGACTGGGTGAGCCAACAATTCAATAAAACTATCGTCTCTATTATAATTTAACTTCATTTAACTTTCAATTCATTTTAATATTCATTTTCTTTTAAATAATTAATTGCCGCATTGAGTAATTTTAAATTCAATTGTGTGACTATCACTATTCTGTTTTATTAATATTTTGTTTTTGCATTTAATAAATTCATTCTCTTCAACGTAATGCCTATTTCTTTCATTGTAGTTGGTACTTTAAGGCAATCATACTCCTTGATTAAATACTGGATTGGTTAGATGACTTTGTCTCACTACGGCCCGGGTAAGTGGTTCTCGACTCTACTGCTGATAGCCGAGGTTAAATCAATAAATTTCGATTCACTATCTTAAATAGGAATCTGGCGCTCAACAACTTATTATATTACACTATCACAGGTAAGGTCACACCACAGTGTATATTATTTATTCATATCATGTTTGTTTTATTGAACCACAATAGTCATCAACCACGATGAAGGACTTTATAAAAATGTTACATTTGGCGCCACAAAGTAGGGCACGAAAACCATTCGGTATTTAGTCAGAGGAGTGTATAATTTCAGTGCAAATTGTCAGTGCTTTTGGGGGACAGTGAAGTGAAGTGAAATTTTGGAAGGGCAATTGTTATACGGTGTACTTCGAGATGTCGGAGGAGGAACAGAGGCAGTTGAGAAGTAGGGATGCAGTCAAGAAAGTTAATTATAAGGAGGTTGATAGCGGTAGCGATGTTGAGAGCGTAGAGAATAATACCAAGATGTCGGAGGTAAATCTTGAGAATAATCCTGAGAGTAATCCTGACATGAATTCAGAGGAAAATCTCGAGACGAATACAGAGGTACATCCTGAGACTAGTGGTAGTCAGGAGAAACAGAAGTCCTTAGAGGTCCATGAAATTTCATTAGCTGATATCTTGAGGGAGATGAATAAAAATAGTCAGGAGATGAATAAAAATAGTCAGGAGATGAATAAAAATAGTAGGGAGATGAAAGAAAATATTGGTAGGCTAAATCAAAATATAGAAGAGAATAAGAAAGATAATTTAGAAAGTAGGAAGGAATTCAATGATAAATTTGAGAAATTAGATAAAGATATGAATAAAAATATGGAAGAGAGTAAGAAAGATAATTTAGAAAGTAGGAAGGAATTCAATGATAAATTTGAGAAATTAGATAAAGATATGAATAAAAATATGGAAGAGAGTAAGAAAGATAATTTGGAAAGTAGGAAGGAATTGAGTAGAGATTTAGGTGAGAAATTAGATCAGAGTAATCAAAAGATGAGAGAGGATATGAGTAAAATAAATCAGAAATTGGAAGAGAATAATGTAAAACTAGATATTGTGGAAACGATGAATAGAGAATTAAGTATGAAGTATGATATGCTACAGGAGAGTATTCAGGGGGTGAAACAGGAAATCAGAGGTGAAATTAAGGAGGAGGTAGAGATGAAGGCTAAAGATATTATTAAGACAGTAGATAAGAAATTAGAAGCAGCAGAAAGTAGGATTCAGGAAAGAATAGTAACTGTGATTGAAGAGAAAATAGCAACTCAAGGTGAAAGTTTTAGCAAATTGGTAGAAGTGGAAACTAGGCAGGTGGTAGAGACTTTAGGGGAAACTGCAGTAGAATCAGTAAAGACAGCCTGTAAGGAGACTATAATTGAAAGTAGAATGGAGTCAGACGAGATTTTAGGTGAAAGCAAATTGGAATTAGCGGAGATTTTAGGTGAAATCAGATTAGAGTCAGACGAGATTTTAGGTGAAAGCAAATTGGAATTAGTGGAGACTGTAATTGAAAGTAGATTAGAGTCATTGGAGATTGTAGGTGAAAGCAGATTGGAATCGGAGGAGATCTTAGGTGAGGAACGGCAAATAGCGGAGATTTTAGGTGAAATCAGATTAGAGTCAGACGAGATTTTAGGTGAAAATAGATTAGCGTCAGAGGAGATAGTAGGAGAAAGCATAGTAGAGTTGAAGGAGATTTTAGATGAACGCAGGATAGCTGTAGAAGAGACTATAGAATGTAGCGAAAAAGAAGTGAAGAAGATGAGAGAAAAGATAGGGATAGAAGTAGGTAAGATAAAGAAAGTACTAAGCACCCAAGAGATTAAGATGCAGACAATCATAGATAAATTAGATAGGCAAACTAGGGAAGAATTTAGTCCTGTGATAGAGGAAGTTAATATGAAATTATTAGTGGCAGAGAAGCGTGCGTTAAGTCATAGTCAGAAGAACATAATTAGTAAACAGGTTAAGAGGAGGAGAGAGATAGATAAGAGCAGAAGCAGTAGACCACGGCTAAAGAGAGCATTAAGTGATAGTAACGGAGAAATGAAAATGAAACCTAAAGGTAGATATTTTAGAAGTAAAATGAAAGAAAAGAGAATTAAGTTGCTAGAGGAGAAAGAAATCAGGATGAGAGAGAGAAAGAAAGCATATGACGTGCAGTGGCGTACTGAATTAGCCAGACTTGGGGATGTGAGAGGGGGAAAGCCGAAGTACTGTGTTACTATGGATGAATGTAGTACAGAGGAAGTAGAAACTAATGTAACACGGAAGGAATTATGTGGAATTCTAGTTAAAGATAGAATTGAAGATGAATGTGGTAAGAACGGTGAAATGCCAGTGAACGTATTTATGTAAATTTATATTACCGATAGTTACTGTTCCGTATGACTTAAATATTAAGTAATGAAGTTTAATAGGATTTAACAGAGGTAGATAAGGAACCTGCTGTGTGTAATTTTAATTCAGTCGTGAAGTTAGGATGGTAAGGGGCGCGTAGTGCCTACGCTTATTGATTTAGATTGACTAAAATTATTTAATTTTGAAGACAGAGGTTGTCGTGCTATTGAGCAATGCAGGTAAGTTGAATGTAGGTCCTTAAACTGCAGGTAAGTTGGATGAAGTAAGAATTAAATTTTAAAAGTAGGAAGGTTATTACATAGGTAAGTAATCGAAAGAAAGTAATAATTATTATGGCAACCATAATTAAGAATATAATGGTAATAAAGATTTAATTCAAAAGTGAGTGAAGATCAGATGATACAGTGGTAATAAAACGAATGAGTTGAAGAATTAGGTATTGATTTAATAAAGAAGTTTCAGTTGAGGACAGCGAGGTTATCAGCGGATATATGTTGAGAAATTTATAAGTGGTTTAGAATTGTTAATGGTAATGCGTTGTATGAATTAACCAACATCGGGTTGAAATAAAGAAGTAGTAACTAATTAGGACATCTGATACTTGTTGACAGATATGTGTGTGTGTATGTGTGTATTTTCACGTAAATGGACGTGAGTTTGAAGTAGTAGGCCAACGAAGGTAATGCCGTTGAGCAATGAGATTTTTTATGGTGTCTACGGAACTACGTGAAGTTAATGTTGGGAGTTTTTTTTAAAGTATATATGGTTGTATGCACACAAGGTAATAAGAGATTACAAAGGTAAGATTGTCCAAGTTTTAGTTACAGTTACGCACGTTTTAAAGATATTACAAGGCTTGTTATCGAGCTAAACCACTTTTAGTAAAAAGTTACTGATGATTAATAACGAATTAATGATGTGGTAGATTGTTGTCCTACACACAGGTTAAAGTAAAGATAATAATTATAATTAAAAGGTTGACATAATATTTACTAATATTGAAAGGAATTTGTTATAATTCGACGTTTGAGGATTTAAAGATAAATCTTTTTTTTTAGTAGACAGGAAATTAAAGTTTTATTTATGTCATACGGAGTTAGTAAAGATAAGTTAATATTTTGAAGGAAGAATAAGTTGGTAAGATAAGTGTATACCTAAGGGGTAATAATGAAGTTACAATTAAAGGCAGGTGTAAGTTACGCATTTAATTTGATAGAGAAGAAAGTATCTGAACTGTGTTAGAACTCAGAACTTGCTTTATGAAGTGATTATGGGAGAATATTTGCTAATTAGGAGTGTCGGTGTTATTAACTATCAACTGGAACACTGTCATTATTTTAGGAAGACAATAGCTAGGAAAGCATAGTGTGATGTTATTATTCCAAGGAATTAGTCGAAGCATGTAAGATTTTTTAGCTGAAATTTAGTGTGTTATTGGTCAGTAAGAGGTGACCTGTAACAATAAGAAGAAGTGGGATTATACCACGAATAGGGAAGTTTTTGTATGTGACGTGTGAAGTCACGATGAGTTTTGAGAGATTCTGGTATAGCAAGAGTGAGCTATAGTCCAGGCGGTCAGAACAAGTAGGAAGTGGTGTTTGGAGGACACGGTACTTAATTAAGAGTTTTGAGAGAAAACTAAGGGGGGTTTTTAGGTATTCAGCAAAAAGTCAAATCATGAATAGACTAAGTTCAAAGTATAAGAGCATTAATATTTTGTGGAACGAAATATTTATTCCGAGGAGTTTGTCATGTGTTTTTGTGAAATAGTTTAGTGATATACGTAATTCAGGTATTGAGTAGTATTTTGTCCAAGTCTTAATCATTTTGTTATGGTAAGTAAGGAATGACGTTACGGTAAAGTTATATCTTGACGCTAAGTTAAATTTTATAAAGTGAACGAGAAGTCAGATTTTATGTTTATTGGTGATTTTGAAAATTCAAGTTATTGTTTTCGAGAAGTAGTAAAGAGGAATTATGGTTTTATGAGAAGTTAAGAAGTCGTGGAGACTTAGGAAGTATTAATTTGGAAGGAGGCGGCCGTGGCCTAAGAAAGAATTAAGCCACGAAGGCAGGTGAGTAGTAACTTGGATATTTAAATGAACTGTTTAATAACTGCTTTGAGGTATTTCGATGTCATTATGTATTTGGGGAAATATTTACATGTATGACATATGCACTGAAATTGGAATTGCCTTATGTATCTTGCTAAGTTATTTTTTTCTTCAATTATTGAAATTTTACTGCATTTGAGTAATCCCTTTAAAGAGACGAAAGGAATATTGTACTGTTTGCATCCTATTATCGTGTGCTGTAATAGTTATTATGGGTTAATCAGCTGGTATTACAACAATGTACTTCTACGCCAGACTGATATACAAAAACTACGTTCAAAAGAGATGAAGCCAAAATTGTATGTCATGCATACGATCACCGAAATATAAACGAGTGCAGCGTTGACATATATGTCAAAAATAAAAGTGAAGGGCATTTTATATGTATTTTTTTTACAGCATATAAAAAAAAAAAAATGAACATTATGAACATTTGGAAGAATGAGATGAATGAAAGTTAAAATATGATTTTTTTGTGAAGAATACATTTATGTATATTTTTTTTACAACATATATAAAGAAGAATGAACATTATGAACATTTGGAAGAATGAGAAATGATAGTACAAATATGTAAAGTGAAAAGAGTATGTTCTTGTATATCTTTATGTATTGTTGAAGGGTATTATTTGTATGTTGTCGTTATGGGGGTATTAATATTTAAATTTGTATTCATTTGTGTAGGATGTGTAGTGATATAAATAATGTTACATTTTATTTTAAATTATTTATATCAGGGGCGATTGTAACGATTCGATCCCATAGCTGTTATATTTAAAGGGTTATTCATTTATTATCATGTTATTATTATTATTATTAACTAGTACATCCATGAGATGATTTTTATATCAGATAATTGTAAGCGGTTTTGATTATTATATTCAATTAGATTTTTATTAACAATTACTTGTAAAGAGACGAAGTATTATATATTGCAACAAGACTGGCGATATGGACTAACCCTGTGCGTCACAAACTGAACGACGTAGTAAGAATTTCACCACGGCAAACTGCGTCATTTTCCTGAGATGCTTAGAAACCCACTATGGTGTAACCAACACGCCATTTTCTACGGTATATACGCGTCAATATATATTGCAAGTTATGAGTCAAGAATGGAGAAGGCTAATAAGAGAGGGAAGCTGTGACACCACGTGACAAGGAAGTCATTAGTATTTGTACCTGCAACATCGGACAAGAATGGCATTGATCTACAGCTCTCAAGGAAGTAAGGAAGTTGTAACCTTTCTTTCTGGGTCCTAATGGACTGAGCACCGAGAGTCGACACTGAACGATGTCTTGCCGACATCTATATCAATACATAATGGGTTATATCCCTGATCAAGAGTCTTTCTACAGATGGCAACGTACTTAATGAGGATATTTCATAGTAAATGAGATATCACATCATTTTTTTTAACATAAGCGACGTAACATCGAGATCATCGATCATTTCTTAAATATGACGAATCTTCGACTGGGTGAGCCAACAATTCAATAAAACTATCGTCTCTATTATAATTTAACTTCATTTAACTTTCAATTCATTTTAATATTCATTTTCTTTTAAATAATTAATTGCCGCATTGAGTAATTTTAAATTCAATTGTGTGACTATCACTATTCTGTTTTATTAATATTTTGTTTTTGCATTTAATAAATTCATTCTCTTCAACGTAATGCCTATTTCTTTCATTGTAGTTGGTACTTTAAGGCAATCATACTCCTTGATTAAATACTGGATTGGTTAGATGACTTTGTCTCACTACGGCCCGGGTAAGTGGTTCTCGACTCTACTGCTGATAGCCGAGGTTAAATCAATAAATTTCGATTCACTATCTTAAATAGGAATCTGGCGCTCAACAACTTATTATATTACACTATCACAGGTAAGGTCACACCACAGTGTATATTATTTATTCATATCATGTTTGTTTTATTGAACCACAATAGTCATCAACCACGATGAAGGACTTTATAAAAATGTTACAATATGTAAATATAATCAGCATTTGATGTAAAATCTAATAGTACAGTATAATGATATTGAAATTCAATAATAATTATTTAAAAGGTTATGGGTGGTCACCTAATCAGTTAGAATAAAAGGCCTGTCTATTTATTACACGAATATACAAATACGACACATTTATTTAATTTCATGTAATAAAAATTGTAAAAATATCGCATATAAACAGTGTACCCGCCTGTGTCCACCGCCCCATTTCTGGGGCGTCTAATGAATTGCCCCCTACAGTATTCCAATTAGAGGAAACTGATAATGTTTCAATACATCATCACTTATTAACTTATGAAGAACATAGAAATCATATTGTCACCCTTAAAATAATAAGATATAATTGAATTACTTACCTCTTTTGAGAAGACATTTCGCATTCTGATAATGGACTGTAGTTAACAATGTATAACTGTTCTCAGAGAGCAGTTGTTTGTTGACAGGCACCTACATCATATCCAAGAATGCCAACTCACTTGATCTACAACACCTAACTCTATCAGAAAAGTAGTTCTCATTTTTATAACTATTAATAACAACCGCCCCAAAAATGGGGCGGTGGGCATATATGGGTTCCAGCATGTGTAATGTAACGTGCATTGCCAGTATTTTACAAGCAATGGTTTGCTCTTTTTCGACGTAATTCTTTTGGGATCCATAACTGATTATTTTCAATACAATAATGTGTGCATTTCCCTAGTAACACCTCTCCCGTTGTGGGTAGCTCTATCTGTTTAGAACGTGCTCCAGGGTCTGAGTATCCAAAATCAATCACGGTCGGTTGGACAAACAATTCTGAAACCATTGTTTCAATGTAAAATCCTAGTCGAGTGTACTGAGTCCTTTGTTGAGAGGTAGTAGTGAATAAATTAAAATACTCTCGTGGAAACATGAAAATTCGCACTGCAAAAGTTGAAGTCCCGTGTCGTGTGTAGTCGGTTAGTTCAGCTACAACAAACGTACTGGCTACGAAAGAACCTGCTGTATAGTGAGCATCACAGGAAGTTTCCTCAATATATTATGACTATAGGGATGTCAACCATGAAAAATGGGCATTAAATCAGCACATTGTGTACATGAAATAGGAAGTGTACGTGATGTGCAAAACTTCAGGAATGTTTTATAACTTGCTCGCTCTCCAGCGAGTTTGGAACCATCGCGGACGTTACATGGAGTAGAAAGAACCCACGGATATCAACTTCTAGTGTGGCTGAATTGGGAAAAGATATGTTGTTGTTGGTGTTGTCTTTATTGCTTCAATTAGATGCTTAGTTATTGTGGTCATTCCAGGCCATTGTATGTGGGTATGTGTAGAATTTCTCTGACAGCCTGTGTTATTGTGGTGTCTATAGTAGGCTAGTGTGTCTATTTGTAATTAAGGGTAAGATTGGGAAGGAAGCAGTCGTGGTTATTTAGTTAGAAAGCATTGGGGGCGTTTGCCTGCAGTAGATGCGGGAAACCTCGGAGAACAACTTTTAGAATGGCTGAGGTAGGAATCAAACCCACTCGCAAATCAGAGTGAACCCCAATCACAAGGTGTTCCGTATTATAGATAACACAGTGGTAGCGTGCTGTCTGATTCAGGTTCAAACTCCCTCGTCAATATGTAATATTTCTACCGCGTCTATGACTTGACTAAACGTTTGTCAGTATAGTGCAGCATGGTCCTGTGCTGTTAACAAGGATAATTACAAACGGACCTTAATTGCTTCAGCATTGTTTGTAGACCGAATTCAGGAAATCAAATACCACTTATTAAGCACATTTCCCCTCTCCAAATTCTTTAATACATTCTTGGTCCCTTAGAATTGCAGGATAGAACTGGACAAGATATACCTAGGTAGAGTGTTTATACCAAAACGTAGTTAAGAAACCCCTGAATGAACTTGATAACGTTCTGAACCCTTGCAAAGAAGCATATGAGACTCAGTTTCGGGGGGTGTAACAGTCCATTTCGTTAAGTTGTTGTTAAGCGCTTCTTATAACATGCAGGGTACCATATAACAAAATAACATGCAGGAAGAAGTGAATACCAGGGTTAAAACATATGAATTTAATAACAGATCAACTATTTACAATAAAACGAAACAAACAAGGTCTCCCAAATGACTCCCACTTGAATTAATAAACTGCCAAACTTAGGCCTAATCTCAGGAGAGATTGTAAACAGCTGGACCAAATGTCCCAAATTACTACAATGACCATGTGCGTGTGCGGCTGTTCTACATGCGTTACGATGTGTACAAATTGATGCGAGATTCGTCACCATCCAGTAAACCTTCAGAGGACGAATCTGCATTGTCTAGAGCTAGACAGACACGGGGAACCAACTAAACACAAATTAAATTAATCCGACACTTCCTACACTAAATAAAACAACAAATAATTTCCGCATGAAATTGGAATCAAGGAACTGCCGTGGCAAACAACATTAACGCCTAAAATTAGGACTTTTCAAATCAACACAAGTAAATTAACACGTGACCAAACAAGAAAAATACACATATGGCCGCTTGCCATTTTTACAAGAAAATATACAAGTACACCCAATGGTGTCACAACAGACAAATCTAACATGAAATGAGTCATAGCAATCACTAGGCTCAAAGCCAACATTTACATCATAAAACAATATTCCATTCATACGATATGCGGTAATCCGTAACGGACATGGCGAACTCCCAATTAATTATGGTCCAATGACCATCACAAAAGAACAGGTTTGCTACTGATAGCTTACAGGGTCAGTCGGTTAGCTGGACTGCCTAAAACGATGAATCACTAGACATAGACGGGCGCTAAGTGGAATCTGCACATCTGTCAACCCGCGTGTCAATACCCTCGACCTGCCGTGGCACTGGTTCGAGTCTCGAAGAAGTGTGCTCCCAAAAGCACATAATATACGTGTGTGTGTCAGAATAAAATATCTCAGCATTTCCCAAGGAAATCCAAGAATCAGCACTGGACAAGGTACAGTAGCCTCTGAGAGTGCTCTGCCTTTCCATAAAATACAACCACAATATTTGAGGGCGGTAGCACATCCTACCCCTCGTCACGAAGAATCAATACACACACCTGACACTAGAACACACACAGAATCACACCTATGGGTTTGACAGAAACCTGAAATAAAAGACATAAAATAGTTTCCACCAACTTGCGCTCCCAATCTAGTCCGTGACTAAAAAACCTGAAAAGGACTCAAAAAAACTCAAAAAAATAGAACTAAGGTGTTCTACAGTGACGTCTTAATTTGTTGCGCTCGGCAACCCTAGTATGAATAAAAACCTGTTCGCAAAACATCTTACAATATTTACCCCCTTTTCCTACAAAAAAATGAACTTGAATAAAGCACCACTTGTCGACCGTGACGAGTTTCGCATTCGCATGGATAAAATCAAATACACACGCCGTGTACACTAAATATGACTCATAAGAAAAATATACAATCAAACTACTTTGGCCACGTGCCAACGTACATTTAAAGATAATAGTGTCGGCACACAAAAAAATTCTAAATACAAGAAAAACAATGAATAAAATATTTACAACGTTCCCGCGTCTAATCTAACTACATATTGAGTAAATCAATGGTTTGTACATCACCGTTGCAGCTTGTAGAACTTAACCTCCATCCCATAGCATTTCCCTACAGGAAATCTACTCGTCCATCGTCGACGTATTGGTAGAGGCGATGCACTTCATTCCATCACACGACCTTTCAGCAGACATCTTGGCGTAGCTTCTTGGAAATAAATGTTCAAAGTTATTAGTTTGCCTAGCTAGAATCGCTATGAGCTACTGACTTTCACTCACAATAATGTCCTAGGCGATTACTTAACGTAGAACTGGCCCTATCTCAGCATTTGCTTAACACACGCACATATACATCTCTCAAAATATAACACAAAAATTTACATAAATTACACTCATCAATCACCACGCAACTGGCTTCTAACAAGTCTCAAATACGTCTACCACGTAGCGCTTATCTCGACTAGAGATCTCCACCGCTAAGCGTGAACTCTGCTCCCTTGAGCACAAAATGAAATGTTTGTCAAACAGACGTGAAGTATGCTCACTAGAGCTTGATAAATCGTGACGCAAACTAGCGTGAACGTTGCTCACCAGAGCTCAATAAAGTTGTGTCTCAAACAGCTCATCGCCGATCAATTTATTAGAAACTGACAGAATGGGGTACGAGAGGGACAATTTGTGAAAATAATCTGTAGTTTTCACCTCACAAACTTGGGACTAGTATCAATCTTCTTCTTTTCCTCCAAACGTCTCAATGGACTTATGCGGAATTATATCGTCTCGGCGGTTCTTTAGATACGCGTTTTAGCGCCTTTTTCTAAGGTACGCGATCCACCGCGTGGCTTTGGCTTCCTCTCTCCTGATTTGCTGATTCAATCGTGGATCGGTTGAAACTTCACTTCTGATTGAGGTGCGCGTTCGTACAGAATTTGTCCTTGAACTCGGCTTTGCCAGTCATCTACAGGAATAACTACCAAGCTGCTTCTGTTGTAATCGTTGCGACACACTACCTGAATCCCCTTTGTCAACTTCAACATGTTCTGCCTGGGCATCAGTACTAATAATAATAATAAAAATCATGAAGACTTATTGATCGACAAATCAATAAGGGTTCAGTAATAATGATGTAATCCACACAGCAATTACACTAATATTATTTAAATCTGTATAAAAACTTGGTAGATGCCGGTGTTATTTCGGACAAAAGACACAAACTTCGTATTAATTGGCATTGAAATAACAAGCATCTCGTACAAAAATAATAGGTTTGTTTGATCGAGGGATTTCCTTTTTTTTTTCAGTTAATTTGTACATTTTAACAGTAATTTTGTATGGACACTCGATAGAAAGAAAACTGGATGCTATATGTACAGTTAATGTCAAATTATTAGAAATAAAATAAAATGTCCTAATTTCATTACCTTTTTTAACCCTATTTAAGAATGTAACCTTATCTCCATAAATTTGATTTCAGTCAATATGAGGTAGAAATTTCCAAAATTTGGGCTATTTAATATTTTTCGCAATACTTTTAAGCCAAAGGGGTTCTTTCTAGGCTAATGTTTTGTTAAAAATTATCACATTTCTTGCTTCATAATGTAAAAAAAAACTTTTATTCTGAAAACACTTACACACGTCACTGTACCGAAAGCAGCAAATGTATGAGATATTTCAGCAACTATGCAATTATATGCAACACTCCAACATCACTTATAACATCAATAATATTGTGAGTGATTATGTGGCAGGATCACTTCACCTCCTAATTTAATTGTTTTGATTTATTTCGAACGTTTGTGGTTAAAATATACCTCAAATATTTAAAAAATCAAAGTATGAATTTATTTTAAGATAATCAGTAATATAACCCGTGGCACTACAGCCCATGAAGGGCCTAGGCCTACCAAGCGACCGCTGCCTAGCCATATGGCCTGCAGAGATTGGGGTGACGCGTGGCCAGCGCGTCGGATCCCCTCGGCCGTTATTCTTGGTTTTTGTGACCGAGGCGCTGTCTCACAGTCAGAGAGCTACTCAATTGTCTTCAAGAGGCTGAGTTCATCCCGTTCCAGCCCTCCCGTCAGTTTCGAAAATCCCTGACGAAGCCGGGAATCGCACCCGGGGCCTCCGAGTGAGAGGCAGGCGCGCTACCCCAACACCATGGGGCCGGCAAGATAATCAATACTGGCATGGAAATTAATCGTTACCAGACAGCTACATAATTAATTTCCCTGTTCAGAAAACTAGAATCTCTTATATAATACGCTACGTTCATCCGACAAAAAAACTCAAGCTCCTGAACCAGAAGGAGTTAGAACGTGCCTTTTCTGCCAAAATCTTCCAAATCGTCTCAATAGTACAGGAAAAATTTTGCATTTCTTGAAAAGTCAACGGAAATATATTTATTTAAAAAGTGGGTTTAAACAAATAAAAAAGACGATAGCCCCTGGCAGAACTGTGTCACGTCCAGCCCGCATAACACTAGAGCAGGGCGGGTTGTCTGTACACATGGGGCGCCCACAACCCATTGTGCATTGATACGAATATTCAAATAGAATTACCCACAACAGTGACGAATTGCACTCTGATTTCATAAATATCGACAATTTTTTTAAAAATGTAAAAATTAAACAAATAAACATATTTATAGAAGCCCGCATAACAGTGGGGCAGATTACCTCGTAGTTCCGCCCCTTAAAACAACAATAACTACAATAACCGCATAACAGTAGTTAATGAACATGCGAGATATCTCGCACAGTTCTAGTTATTATAATATTATGACTACGCTTGTAAGTGTAAAAGTCCCTCTGGAGGTAGATTTCACCGGGCCTAGAAGAATATTTCCAATTCACTAAATTTTTCAATTGTTGTATTCCTACAAAAGTTCTACGTGTTTAGCATACGAGAAGCCCCATCTTTTTATAATTCCAAAAATATTTCGCTCGTCCCTTTGTGTAAGGGTGGGTCATACCAAGAAATCTATCAGTCAAAGGTTTTAGGTACCAGTAATGTTTCGAGGACTATTGGCCATTTTAAGCGGTTTTGATATTGTGCCTATTAATTGAGGTAGGCCTATCGTCTTTTTTCTCAAAACACGCCCTTTGGACAATTGTTGGTACTATCAAAGAACTTGACTGAGATAAGTTTTAGCCCTTATCCGAAGAATAGTACGAACTTGGAATGGATTCAATTTTTCACACATTAAGAAAGTAATAGTGAAATTTCACTTTTTCGAAAAAGGCTCCCCTTTTCCACCCCATAGGTCCGATTGTGCCCATTAACGAACTCTGCCGAGATTTTATATGGTAATGTTTTGTGTATACATTTGAAAGTGATTGGTGGAAAATGGCCGTAGTTATAGTGTCCACAAGAAAGTGAACTTTTGAACTGACGGTGGTTTTGGGGTCTGGGAGATGTGAAACGCAAAGATATGTCGACATTTTCCGGAAGTCGATGCTCGGTACGCATTGCAGTAGGTAGCTTCCTAATGAAATCTACCTAAAATGCGTTCTGGATAATTCTAGGCACACAATAAGCAATAAAGTCACTTGGAACGTGGTTATAAATTGCAACAACAACAAGCTGTCTTGTATTCGTCACACTTTATTAATACAATTGGTTCCTGCACCTATTAATTATACTACATAAATAAATGCAATGGCAAGCCTCCGTGGCTTATTAGGCGGCAGCACGCCGGCCTCTCACCGCTGGGTCCGTGGTTCAAATCACGGTCACTCCATGTGAGATCTGTGCTGGACAAAACGGAGGCAGACAGGTTTTTCTCCGGGTACTCCGGTTTTTCCTGTCAACATTTCATTCCAGCAACACTCTCCATTATCATTTCATTTCATCTGTCATTCATTTAATCATTGCCCCAGAGGAGTGCGTCAGGCCTCGGCAGCCGGCACAGTTCATATCCTCGCCGCTAGATGGGGGCTTCATTCATTCCATTCCTGACTCGGTCGGAGACTGGAAGCAGGCTGTGGATTTTCATTTTCAAATAAATGCAATATACTTTTCTATTTACACGAGATTGTACAATTCTCTTTTAAAATTACAATGCTGCCAACGATGAATAATGAATTCGGCTCTGGTAATTAAGTCACTTAAATATGATTATTGCAAATGTGCCAATAATTTGACGAGTGTCGAGGAAGAACCCGTAATTCGCGTAATTTCGCGTGTGCAAATAAGAAATTTTGACTTGCAAGAGCTTTAAATATAATAATTTTGCTTTATCAACAGTAAAACTATATTTCGCAAAAAGTATGTAGTCTATTTGCAGTAATCACTAAACATATTGGCACAGCACTCGTCAACAGGTTAGGAAGGAGTGACTCACAGTCAGAGAACACGTGTTAGCCGCTACATTCCCACAGAGCGGGTGACTCACCCCAAGCTATGAGGGGAGGGAGACGAGACGCTTAAAATAGACTCCGATGATCAATGTAAACATATGACAAAGGCATGAGGGCTCACCACAGATCCTGACTTCACATTTAGTGTGGTTCCATTGGCTGCCTCAACCTTACTTTTATCTCTTTTTTGCCAACACTATGGACTCTCCCCTGCGCTTCTCATACCACTTTTTTGTTCTATTGTTGCAGAAAGGCCACAGTTCATTTAACAAGCTTTATGGCATCCGAAAAGTAGCTGCAGGTGTACTGGCGAGCAGGCATGCACTCATCTCAGGTTGCAGTGCAGGTGGCTGTCTGTCTGTGTAAAGGGGATAGAGGGGACATCCAATCCCGTCTGTGGTCCACCCCTCTCCGCGCCGCAAAACTCAAATATATTACATTAATAGGGACGAATATGCATGGTCTTACAGTCCTGTTGCTTTGGTCAATTTAAAAAATGGCCTTTATATGGAAATAAATAAAAAATAACTTTTTTTATGTATAGAGTAGGGAGAAAAGACGAGGGAGGTCTGGTATCAAATGATCATTCCACTTCCTGGACAGAAAAAATGGAAGGCTAATGGTCATTCTCAATTTACCAAATTGTTCCGTGAGCTGTTTTACGTAATGTTTTGGCGTTAGCCAGGCACAACAAGTGAAGTGCTTTTTGTCGGAGACGAAGCGGCCTGGCATATAGCGTCACGTTCTCTGGGACAGACGCAAATTCTGTGTATAAATCAGCCAGCTAACAGCAACTAGACCCTCTGACGCTATAAAATCCAGATGCAGGCTGGGGATATCTGCGTAGCTCTACAATAACTCTGGAAAGAAAAGGGAACATATTATATTTATGAGAAATCCAATTGTTGAATGACTTTATTTTATGCAAACTGCTTGGTAAGCGTTTCTAACTTTTCCAGGGACTGTTATTATGTGTTCCACCAAGTGTTGAGCCATTACTTGCACTCCTCAGCTACCTGCAGTTCCTTGCACAACCGTACACACAGGCCCGAGATCGAATCTTAACTCCGACAGCTGCCATTAGGAGTGCGATATATTCAGCTCGCACTCACCGTATACCCCAGACCCCTACGATTACAGTTACCCAGTTGACCAGTTGACCCTACGACCACGATAGAGACCTCCAGAGATTACAGGTTCAAATCCAGGCGCTGACGGTGGATATCCTAAGTGTGGTTTTTCATCCAGGATAACGCCGGGATAGTACCTGATTTGATCCCGCGGGGCATTCACCCCATCCCTGCCCCTTATACAGCTACACACACTACCACAGTCATCACAGAAACACACGTCAATAGACTAGTTAAACACAAGGACACGAAGCTGATGACCAAGTTACCCCAATACACTAAAAAGAATTAACAATAGACTACCAAAAATAACTATTATCAATAGCACAATAATCCTCACAAATGTACGGGACTGCTCATCAAGATGGTCGGAGTACTTTGTGGTGAACAACAAAAACATTAAATACAACAAAGGTATTTCAGTACCAACCAGTCGTCTGTGTGGCGCAGTTAGTTCCCATGGTTGCGCACAGTCGGTTGGTACCAAGCTAAATGCGAGAGACCCATATCTGCTGTTCCTCTTTTTGTTTCTACTGATCCAAGATTACCTCAGCTCTTTCTTTCAAAGCAGTAGGATATTCACTTCTCAGTTATGTCACTTAACGGACATTAATTATGGCAATGTCAAGAATGATGATCCAATTCTAAATCATGAACCTGTAACCAATTTAGCTATAAAATGCCAATATCTTGTAAAAGAGATATAGATCAAGTTGGTCGTTCATGTTTACAGGAAGAAAACGTGTTCGTTTACGAAGCTTACTTGGCTGAATATCATTTCTCCCTCCCCTTGGAGTGCTGGTATAGGGGAAAAAGATAGTAATCAAAATGTTAAGGCTAGCCTGGACAGCTCAAATTGTTTTTGTTGCGTTGCTAGGAATTCAAAAAGTTTATTTTGATCTCCAGGTTCTCCAGGTCATGGCTTTTCAGAACCACTGCTGTAAATGAACAGCAAAGTTGATAACAGACACGTCCTTGCCTGATTATGGACGCATTACCCTCTCTTACAGTTAACCGCTAATCAGTTTATGCCCTTTAGCAAATGGTCCATATATAAAATAAGCAGTAACGGTGATAAAATACAGCCTTGCCCCACTCCTCTAACGACAAGAACTCATCCTTCCATCACCTTTCACTGCAGCCTGATCATCAACCTAAATACTTTGATTGCCTGTAGCAGCCTTCACTCGATATCATAATCCCTCAGGACGTTCAGCATCCTTTCCCTCAGTACTCAATCATACGCTTTCTCTACATCTACAAAACATGTCTAGGCCTATTCCTCTCGCAGCATTTTTCTATAACTTAGCACATCAAAAAGCTACGAGCCTTACAGTAGTCGCATATGATGTGTAACATCTGACATGTTATCCTACACGTATACTACACAGCTTGGACATTCTTAAGATGTTAATTTACGCTCCGTTTTCATACTGGTACTATGATGAATGTATAGATTGAATTGGAGATATGCTACTGTCACACTTGTGGAGCAGCGGTCAAGCTGTTAGTGTCTCACCAAGATAGACCGCGTTCGATTCCCGGTCAATACATGTGATATTTTCGAATTGAAATGCCATGTCCTGTGGTTCGCATTCCACGTAAAAGGGAGGTACCGTGGATCATGATCGTGAGATTAACGGTCACACAAAACCACAAGCTTCCTTCCTTCCTTTTACATGAATAATTCATAATAACAAAGTGACACACAACGTCGACTGTACTCTGAAATACTGTGTGCACACTCCTCAGTAACTATATCATTCATTATTCTCAAGGCTCTCATACAATTCGTCGTAAACAATCAAAACATGGCTTCCTACAATCATGAAATGACCTAGTCTCACAAATGATGAAAATACAGCTTTTATTCCACTCATATAACAACATTCTGTTATGCATTTAATATTTGATTACTCACCCACAGTTTGACAATAATGCCGCTTACTTAAATGCCATTTGTCGTCGTTATTTTATCATACACTCAACAACATTAGTCTCAAGTTTTCACTTCCTACCCCATGTGATATTCAACCTGGAACGTGAAGCTTCATAAACTGCTCAATGACAAATGAAAGTCGGTGAAACATTTGCCACTGTGCTCATCAAACCACTGCCTACTGTACAGGGTGATTCTCTATGTAGTTTACAACTTCAATAATGTGTAATTATTTATTGGAACCACTTACAGACATGGTTTATATGTTATTATATTGCAAAACACTTCAAGTTTTGACTCACGTAGTTTGTAGTTGCACAGTTGTCCACAACGCGCGCCACCTGTCACTTGTTGGAAATGGCGTCTTTCACTGGAGCGGAAAGAGCGAAATGCGTGTTCTGGTTTGAAGAAACCAAGTCAGCAACGAGTGTACAGCGGAGGTTTCACACAGATTTTGGCAAAGACCCACCCAGCAGACCAACAGTGTACAAATGGCACCAGACATTTACCGAAACAGGTTGTTCTGTGCTACACACAAAGGCGCCAGGCCACGCACCTGTGACTGGCGATGTGGTGGAAACAGTTAGGGAGAGGTTCATCCGCCGTCCGGAAAAATCGAAACTGGTATCCCTCAGACCACTGTTTGGCGGGTGTTGCGTCGACATTTGGCCATGGAAGCATACCGATTGCCCTTGGTTCAAGCACTAAGTGAAGCGGATAAACATACCCGACATGAATTCTGTGTTGAAATGATAGATCGCATCAGCCGTGATGAGTCATTCTTGAACAATGTGGTCTTCAGCGATGAATCAACGTTGCACCTTTCTGGCCAAGTCAACACAATTGTCGTATTTGGGGCATGGAAAAACCACATGGGCACCACGTGACAGCTCCAAAGTGAACGTTTTCTGCGCTGTTTCGAGAGAAACAATTACCTGGCCGCCACGGTCCCCAGATTACACACCACTGGACTTCTTTATGTGGGGCTTTGTAAAAGATAGGGTGTACATCCCTCCCCTTCCTGCAAATCTTGATGAACGTAGACATCGCATCACAACAGCCATCGCCTCTGTTATCCCGGAAATGCTGGTTCATACGTGGCGGGAAATCAACTTCCGTTGGGATGTGTCCAGGATGACAAATGGTGCACACATTGAGCCGTAATGGATGTGTCAAAAAAACTTGAAGTGTTTTGCTATGTAATGACATATAAACCAAGTCTGTAAGTGGTTCCAATAAATAATTACACATTATTGAAGTCGTAAACTACATAGAGAATCACCCTGTATTACCTACCATAACATTCTCGCGCTACAGAGCACACATTATCAATTGTACAAAAATTACGCTGCCTTTGCATGGTACCACTGCCAGCTAGTACACTTCCGTTTGATCGATCGAGCGGGCAGTGCATACTTCCGTTGTCCACCACTGCCAGCTAGTACACTTCTGTTTGATCGATCGAGCGGGCAGTGCATACTTCCGTTCGATCCACCACTGCCAGCTCGATCGTTCTGATCCACTTCCGTCCCCAATTTTCAAAATCACTCCCACAGAACTATCCAGTAACCGAGCGGAAAGATGTTACACATCAAAAACTTGATCCGGACATCCTCGTTGTAGCCTAAAGCAACACTCGCTTTCATCTTTTTTTTACTTAGGGCCAATGATCAAATCGTCCTTTCTACAATGCCTGAAACACTAATCAAATGAATATCTCAATAATTGTTGCAATCTTTCCTGTTATCTTGCTTATAAATTGGCACGATTACTGATTTTGTTCAGTCAGAGAAATCCTTTCCTGATCATATTATCCTGTACAAACATTCATCCCTGCTTTCCCACTATACTTTGCCATTTCTGGCCAAATTTCATCCTCCCCTGCAGCTTTGTGGCATTGTAGTTGATATCATACAGTTTTGATATGAACCGAGTGACCATGTGCTCACGTGAATGTTAGTTGAAAATCATAGAAAGTTAGGAAAGTGTCCTAATATCGCTGAAAGTAAATGGGAAGTAATATCAGAAAGTAAGTTGGAAATATTTGAGCTATTAGGAAATGCGATTAGTTTGATGATCGAACTGGGAGCATAAATCACCACGAGGTGAGAGAGAAAGTGCATAGCTAGAGGTGTAAAGGTATTAATCGTACAGGAAGCATTCTATCTGTGATATTAGTGAAGGCAGTACTGAAAAGGGCCAATTTGAATGACCACTGCATTTAGATCCAGTGCTATTTTAGCGAATAATATTGCAGGAATGGACACACAATACACCAGTTTATTCATTTCTGAACGAGCTATAGAGATGCCTAACGAAATAACGAAATAGGGGATGAAGATCAGATTGCCGTTATGGAGCAGAATTTTGACCCAGGAGGGATGAGCGAGGATCGAACATGCCTAATTCACTTACGACGACGAGCAGCTGACACGAGGTTAAAGTTCCTATGTAGTAATTGGCGACCCAGCAGGTATTTTGTAATAGGCTGAGTGTAGTAACAAGTGTAGAGGAGTTATTACAGGGCAAGACTGTATTGTTTACTTCATGGAGTGTGTATACTATTCATCAAGGAAGAGATTGAATGTGAAAGCTTGTAGCAATTCAAAGTGCAAGCATGAGAGCAGGCACGGCGTTGTAAGCGATTGTGTTTTATTAGACATTGAGAAGGCGACCACAGTTACACATTCATATGATGGGGAGTTCAAGTAACAGGTGATTTATAAACAAGTTTGGAATGAGCCAAGAATACTTCACAACTTCCGTGTCGTCTCAAAACTCACGAGTCTTAAAACTCACGAGTCTCAAAATTCACGAATTTCAAGATGAGGATTAGTAAAAGTTGGTTCTAACCGGTTTCTGTACCTGGGCCAGTGTCAAAACTCACGAGCCAAACCAGTTCTTCTTTGAATGGGAAAAGGTCCATTGTTAGCGCCAGCCAGAACGGCGGCAAAATTCCGGCACGCTGGCGTCTCTACAAGCCTACGCAGTTAAAAGGGACGTAAAAGCCATAGCATTGTTATTCTTATTATAATTATTGTCCAATAAGCCGCTAGTCATTTATTTCTGTGCAGGACCGACACAATAGACACCTAAGTCACTCGATAGGGTTGGCAGATATGAGCATTCCACGAACTTACTAGGCGCATTTCAATTGTTTTGCTAATTGCCATTGCCCCCCAGGGGCTCACACCTAGTGGGACATGGGTTGGCGACCATGGGACCCCAGCTGAGTCTGGCATTGCTTCCACTTACTTGTGCCGGGCTCCTCTCCGTCTTCTTTCCTGTCCACCTCTCTTGGTCAACTCTTGTTCTCTTCTGACCCCGACGGTATTAGGGTATCCGGAGCCTAGGGAGGCTCTTCCTTTCCCGCCTTAATTGGCCCTTGTCTCATCTTTCCTGATACCCTCCTTCTGCAAGGGATCAGCCTTCTTTTTCATTTCATGTTATCTCCTGCCTTCTGCTCAAGGTCCTCAAGGAGACAGGGTGTATGTAGCCCCACCCCTTCTGGTGCACCCTGGAGAGTGCTACACCCTCAAGGGCTCACGGCAGGTGAGTTTGGGAGTTGGCAACCCCAAGGGATTCCTGTGCTGGGTCCGTTTTTTTCCATTTTTCCTCTGACTTTGGGGCGGGCCCTCTCCTCTTTCCCTTTACTATCTGCCTTTCATGGCTCTCCTCCCTTCCAAGTCCCTCAATCCTAATTCTTCGAGGGTTGAGGGCATTTCTTTTCTTCCTGTCCTTTATTTGCTTTATCCTTTATTTGTTTACCATTTTTTCTTCTAGTATTTAGATTTGTAGTTAGTATTAGTTATAGCTTTCATTATCATCTCATCTTTCACTATCACACAAACCATTAGGGGCCGATAACCTAGATGTTAGGCCCCTTAAAACAACAATTATCATCATCATCACCTAATTGCCATTGGCTGTCACTTTGTATCCAAACACAAAATAACGACCTCCATTATTCCGATGAAGTTTTTAAGGCATGTTTGATGTCACCAAGCAGAATGACTAAATTATACTTGGAGAATTTGGTGTGTGGTAGGTTGATAATTCCTGTTAAAACATCATCATCATCATCATTTCCCCTTATCCAGCTCCTGCCGGGTCGGGGGTATTTATGGCACTTCTCCACTTTCCTCTTTCCTTCCACAGTTCTTCCTCCACGATCTTGTCCCAGTCCAGATTTCTTTTTCTTACGCTGTTCTCCACTGAATCGATCCACCTTGTTCTAGGTCTTCCTCTTGCTCTCTTACTCTTGCACTTTGCCTCCAGCATCTGTCTTGGTATTCTATTTTCATCCATCCTCTTTACATGTCCAAACCACCTTAGTTTATTCTTCTCAATTCTCTTATTTAGTTTTCCCATCCCAACTTCCTTCCTAACATCTTCATTCCTCACTCTGTCTTTCCTTGTCTTTCCTATCATACTTCTTAGGAATTTCATTTCACTGGCTTGGGTTCTACTCTCTTGCCTGCTTGTCAAGGTCCAAGTCTCAGCTGCATAAGTTAATATGGGTACATAGTACACTTTATACATTACCTCCTTGCTTTTCCTTGGTACTTCCTTATCACAAACAAGTTTTCTTACACTTTGATAGAATGCATTGCTCTGCTGTACCCTCCTGCCAATCTCCATGTCCAACCTACCAGTTTGCATCAATTCACTTCCTAGGTATTTGAACGTATCCACAATTTCCAAACTCTGACTTCCAATTTTCACGGTGCCCTTTCCTTGTCTTTCCCCTCTTGTCATCACCATGGTCTTGCTTTTCTCTACACTGATTTTCAGGCCGTACTTCTGAATATTTTCGTTCAGTGCATCTAGTTGTTTTTTTCGGTGTTCCTTCCCCAGACCACAATATCATCTGCAAAAAACAGTGACTTCATTTCTTTATTTCCATATGCTTCCTTTGTTTCCTTTACAATTTCATCCATTACCATTATGAGCAAAAGAGGTGACAGCACACTCCCCTGTCTTAGTCCAGTCTTGTTCCTAAACCAATCTGTCTTTCCAGCTGGGGTCAGTACCCTGCTAACACAGTTGTTGTACATTGCTTGCACCATTTCCAACATTTCTCTTCCCAGTCTCTTCTTAACCATGGTTTCCCATACCTTCTCTCTGGGGATACTATCATATGCCTTTTCTAGATCTATGAAAGTCATGACCAAATCCTCTCCATATTCCCAGTTCTTTTCCATCACCTGCCTCAAGCTAAAGATTGGGTCCACTGTGGATCTTCCACTCCTGAAGCCATACTGTTCCTCTTGCAACTCTCCTTCCACCTTTCTTCTCATTCTTCTTTCTAATATCCTTTCCAGTATTTTTACTATCTGTGATATGAGGGTGATCCCTCTATAGTTATCACACACCTTCTTGTCCCCCTTCTTAAACACTGGTATTATTAGCCCTTTCTCCCAGTCTTCTGGTACACATTTCCGTTTCCACACACACTTTAGCAGTCGATACAACCATTGCATACCAACAGGTCCAGCAGCCTTTATCATTTCTACACTGATTTCATCCACCCCTGTTGCTTTTCCCATCTTCATTTTCTGTACTGCTAATTCCACCTCCAGCATTGTTATATCATCTTCTGTTGTGGAGTCGTCAGGCTTTGTCACTTCCGCCTCATCTGTACAATTGTTCACATTCAATAGCTTATCGAAATACTTCTTCCATCGACCCTTTATCTCTTCTGGGTGTGTTAAAAACCCTCTATCTTCCTTTTTCACCAGCTTTGTAGTAACTCTTTCTTACCTCTTACTTCTTAGAAGTCCATACAGCATCCTTTTACTGCCACTTACATCTGTTTCCATTCTTCGTGTAAATTCTTCCTAACTTTTCTTCTTTCTTCTCCTACCACTTTCTTACACCTCCGTTTGCTGTCATGATACTTCCTTTTGCTTTCTTCTGTTTGATCTCGATTCCATTCTTTCCACGCAGACTTCTTTTCTTTCACTGCTTTCCTCACTTCCTCATTCCACCACGGTGTCTCCTTCCTGTTAAAACAACAAACGAAATCCCATTCTGAAACTGGGTGGACAAACATGGGTTGAAAGGCAGTGTGACTCACCGTACAGCTCATACTTCCTGCGGTCATCTTAGGCACGTGCTCTCCCGAATCGTGAGTTTTGAGACTAATTAGAATGTTAATTCAGCTATTAGTTTCTAGTCGTGAGTTTTGATACTATTTGTTACTATTTTTAGCTCGTGAGTTTTGAGACGTAACCACAACTTCGACGTTTAGATAGCGGTATTTTTGAAGTCACGCGCTGTAGTTAAAATGTATCTCAGTTGTAACCTTCCCAGTTTACAAAGGAATCGAACCCTTACTTTCGGGAGGTGCAATTTTATTAATCATGTGTATATTTTTATTTGATGCTTTTTTATGTCTTAGAATTATTTAATAGAGGGTATACGATGACGTGATTGATTTCCAATTAATTTGTTTAAATTTTAATTATTGTAATTTAACAGGATCTGAATCTAGGGATAGTTGTATATTTTAACATTGGGATAATGTAAAGTTTTGAATCCTGGAGTTGTGCACGAACAAGGAAATTGACCTGTTGTTGAGACGGGGTTTCACCGAGCGCCGAGTGGAGGGTGAGTCACCTAGCTGGTGAGACATGGCAACCCTGTGCTGTCGATGAGTCCGGGGTATTTTGAGACCAGGAAGGATGTTCCATATATGGTCATATTTTAATTCTGTTGTTGTGATTGGTTGGATCCCGTGGGTGAAGCCAGGTAAACCAGTGGTTGTGGAAGGGGATGATGACTGTTACTTAGATCTGTGGAAGCAAGTGGGAGATACTCTATTTCTGGATTCCGTGAGGGTCGGAACTAAATTTAGAACTCCGGGTCGGAGTAGACTCTATTTTCAGACCGCGTGTGGAGTGGAACTCAATTTTAGGATCCCGGGTGGATCGGTACTCAAACTTCGGTACTCCACGAGGCAGAAGGACTTGTCCTTTTTGTATTGTGTGTTTTGTTGGTCGAGGAAGTAGTATTACGGAGTAACTCTAGTGGTGTTTAAGATACAATAACTGAGTTGCGGGCAATAAGTTCTTTAGTGAATGATGAGCCTAGTTTTAAATCCGAGGCACGTCCAGAAAGTAAGTTCCGTTTAGTAATAAAATTAAATTGTGTACAGATACAGGAAAATTATTTATTGCACTACATTCTACACCTCTTAAACTACTTTTCCACATAACTGCCGAACTTTTGCAGGCATTTATCATAGCATGGCACAAGTTTTTGTATACCTTCTTCATAGAAGTTTGCCGCCGACCGTAAACGAGAGTGAAGACTCCCCTGTAAGATATCCTACTGTTTGGCCACCACTGTTAGGCAAATTGCGTATGTGGTCAGGAGAACTCCTAAACATACGCAGTTCTCCTGGTAAGCACGCAATTTGCATTACAGTGGTGGCCAAACTGTAGGATATCATACAGGGGAGTCTTCACTCTCGTTTACGGTCCGCGGCAAACTTCTATTAAGAAGGTATCCAAATACTTGTGCCACGCTATGACAAATGCCTGCAAAAGTTCGGCAGTTATGTGGAAAAGTAGTTTAAGAGGTGTAGAATATTGTGCAATAAATAATTTTTCTGTATCTGTACACAATTTAATTTTATTACCAAACGGAACTTACTTTCTGGACGTGCCTCGTATATCACCAAGGTTACTTATCTCGAACAGCACAAAGTATTGTGATCTGATATCTGTGCATCAGTATTCCGAAACTATAGCGGCAAATTATTCTTCAACGAATGCTAGTCAAATATGCTAGGCATTATTAAATTTAGCAGCGAACCAATTGCTACGGTCCAACACGGATTCAAAGCATTTATATAGTATCAGATCCACGACGCAATTTGAATCGTTGGATGCTGGTCATGAAAGTAATATATAGAATATTCATAATAGCAAAACTAGCGTGTGAAAGAAATAGAAATTGTGCGGCGAGTAATTAGGACTGATTCTTTGGGAGCAAATTAACCCCAGAATTAGTAGAGATAAGTCGACACTACTGAAGCCAACATCTGTAAGTACCAGTCAACATTATTCCCGAGGGTCATCTGTAATATGTCACGTGTGTATCTGTGTAACTACGATAGGGAGTGTAATGAATCTGTACGATGAGGATCCTGCGAGTGTTTGTTTTATGTCTGGTATGATAATACACGTTTGCTTTTACCAGAATTTCAAGGGATTTATTTATCAGGTCACCAGTGTAGTTAGGTGTGAATGTATATTGCTGTTAACTATATCGTACAGGTGTTTAACCCCCACGCACCCCTATATATATAAGTATTGAGAGGCGGGGAAGTTACACAGTTAAAGATGCTACCCTAGAGAGAGGAGAGTTGTTATAATTTACTACTTGATGTTAGAGAATATTTAAGGGATGCTATGTCAACATGCTTACTTAATACAGATGAAGATTGATATTTAGCTTGAGGAGTTATTGAACGCCATTTTTAGCCTACTTTCGATTTTTTGCAAAAAATTTAAGTAGAATTATGAGATCAACACAGGGCGAAAAATTGTGTGTCTGTCTGTGTGTGAGTGTGTGTACTCTGAATGTCTGTCCCCCCTATCAATTGGAACACGGTGAAACTGAATTTAACGAAATTTGGTACAGAGGTAGCACTAGCAAAGTGCACCTCAGTGTCATGTTTTATATCACCACCATCTTGACGGAAACGTAATGGCGGCCACCCAAATGTTCAAAGCCTAAATCAAATTACGACTAACCTAATCAACCGATCTCCACCAAATTTAGCAACAACATATATTTGTATGGCGAGCGTCTTTTGACTAAACTACAATGTCATCGGCCCAATAGTTTGCAGATGGTGGCCATGTATGTGTGCAAATCGATTCCCCCTATCAATTCAAACACGGTGAAACCGAATTGAACGAAATTTGGTACAGAGGTAGCAATATCAAAGGACACTTCAGTGTCATGTTTTAAATCGCCGCCGTCTTGACGAATACATAATAGTGGCCACCCAAATGTTAAAAGCTTAAATCAAATTACGACCAATCTAATCATCTGATCTCTACCAAATGTTGCAACAACATATATTTATATGCCGAGCGTCTTTTGACTAAACTACAAGGTCTGATGACCCAATAGTTTGCAGATGGTGGCCATGTATGTGTGCAAATCGATTATCCCCAAATTTCCAAATAGGGTGAAACAGAATTTAACGAAATATGGTGCAGAGGTAGCACTAGCAGAGGGCACCTCAGTGTCATGTTTTATATCGCCGCCATCTTGATGAAAACGTAATGGCGGTGGCCACCAAAAAGTTAATAGCTTAAATCAAATTACGACCAATCGAATCATCTGATCTCTACCAAATTTTTCAACATTATACCCTTATGTATGAAAAATATTTTGACCAAACTACAAGGTCATCAGCCCAATAATTTGTGGATGGCGGCCATGTATGTGTACAAACCGATTCCCCCTATCTATTCAAACACGGTGAAGCCGAATTTAACGAAATTTGGTCCAGAGGTAGCACTAGCAAAGGGCGCCTCAGTGTCATGTTTTATATCGCAACCATCTTGACGGAAACGTAATGGCGGCCACCCAAATGTTAAAAGTTTAAATCAGATTACGACCAACTTAATCATCTGATCTGTAGTAAATTTTGCAACAACATACCTTTATGTAGTAGGCATCTTTTGACCAAACTACAAGGTCATCAGCCTAATAGTTTGCATATAGTGGCCATGTATGTGTGCAAATCGATTCCCCCTATCAATTCAAACACGGTGAAAACGAATTGAACGAAATTTGGTACAGAGGTAGCACTAGCAAAGGGCACCTCAGTGTCATGATTTATATCGTCGCCATCTGGACGGAAACGTAATGGTGGCCACCCAAATGTTAAAAGCTTAAATCTAATTACGACCAACCTAATCATCTGATCTCTACCAAATTTTGCAACAACATACCTTTAAGTGAGAAGCGATCTTTGACCAAGCTACAAGGTCATCAGTCCAATAGTTTGTATATGGCGGCCACGTATGTGTGCAAATCGATTCCCCCTATCAATTCAAACATGTTGAAACCGAATTGAACGAAATTTGGTACTGAGGTAGCACTAGCAAAGGGCACCTCAGTGTCATGGTTTATATTGCCGCCATCTTGACGGAAACGGAATGGCGGCCACCCAAATGAGAAAAGCTTAAATCAAATTACGACCAACCTAATCATTTGATCTCTACCAAATTTTTCAACAATATACCTTTTGAACTACAAGCTCATCAGCTCAGTAGTTTGCAGATAGCGGCTATGTATGTGTGCAAATCGATTCACCATATCTATTCAAACACGTTGAAACCGAATTGAATGAAATGAAATTTTGTACATAGGTAGCGCTAGCAAAGGGCACCTCATATTCAAGTATAATATCCGTATAACACGTTGTATTTCAACAAGCAACTACAACCAACATTCAATTTATTATACTCCTTGAAAAGGACAAAGAGATAAAACAAGACCCATGCATTTAGGAGAAAGTAGGCTATATGTTCTTTACTGAATATCTTGTTTATATTTATGGAATTTAGAGTGCACATTGCGAAGGCAGTGGTGGAACCTAGGTCATTAAATCCTAAAATGTTTATGAAGATTAAAGGCACTTGGCTATAAAATCCTGAGAAAATAAGTGGTGGAATAAATAATTGGAGAGGTTATATGAAATGTTGTGGGATCCAATCCATTAACATTATGTGATTTTCTATAAATTTGTACATCATTTGGAAACGCTGTTGAGCTGAGTGAACAGCTGATTGGTGTTGACGTCAGCTGTTTTGATGGCAATGTGATATTGCAGTATAACAATAAAGCAATTAATTAAACCACTTAAATGAAATAAATAAATAAATAAATATAGCATGGATGTAGGATTTGCATAAAATATGTAATTAAATTAACGGAGTATTATAAATAAATAAATAATTTTATGAATCTAAAGTTTACCAGTGTAAACAAAATATCTAAATAAACTGAATGCTACAAGACTTGTTATCTAAAGCGGAGACTACGTTTTGACATTATTTGCGTGAGACTTTGATGAGATCATTGATTATCGGTAGTGGTTGGAGGTGATGAGGATCCCATGTAAATATTGACTTTTTGAAAGTCTAGTCTACGGTTGATGGAAGGATGGATGCCTTTGGAGCATCATTTGTCACTATTAGGATCAGTGATTCGAAATTCATTTATAATTGCGTAGGGGATTCTCATTCGTACCACTATCCTAGCGTATTTATTTACTCCTTGAAGGGTTTATAGGACTAAACGTAGGCTCTTATTTTTCCAAGAAGGCAATGTGTAATGTGTTAGAGAGAACTGAATCTTGCCCCACTAGTTGGGCGTTATATGTAATGGGTTAGAGAACTTAATGTCCCTCGTTGAGACAGCCATTATGTAATGGGTTAATGTAAACTGAATCTTGATTACTGTTTATAAGAATAAAGTTATATGCAAAGGTAAATAATTTTATAGTCGCCCACTTTTGGGTGATCAAAATGAAACATTTAATTGTGTATTAATCTAATAGTGTATCTGTATTGCTGTCAGCTTCACTAAAAAAAGTACATAATGTGTAGTATTATAAGTAGCCAAGAGCGCCAGACCATTTATATCTCATGATCAAAATAATATATTAAACCTCGGTTAAACAGAGGTAGAGCATCGAAATTCCTATCTCCAGCCGTAGTGAAACTTACGTAATCTAACCTTACGATAATTAGTTCAGGAGTATGGTGTTGCCTTATAGTAATTTCTAGCTACTAAAGGAAACCAGTCAAACATTTGAATTTAAAAATGAATTTAATATATAAAAACAAGTGCAAAAAGAATAAAATACTAAATATAATAATAATAATAATAATAATAAATTAAATTAAAGAATCTACTGAATTTACTTGTATTATGGGTCTTGATTGGAAATTGAAGTATACTGAGTTAATTGAATAAAATATAGATTGAATTTAATAAGCATGAGAGCCTTCTGATTTGACTGGAGTATAACTGTTTAAATCGCTCACCGCATTGAAGATCTTTGTAGTTGGATTGTTGCGTAGAGAGTTCCTGATGGCCCTGATCTTCCTCAAAGTAATTAATTTATATGTGGATGACGGAATAAATTCCATAAATCACCCCTGTGACAATAGCCTCGTACACAACCATGTCACAGTTTGATAAGACAGAATGTCTTATCAAATTCACATACTTAAATAGTAAACTGTCTAATTTAGCACTGCGTTACAGATGAATGTTAATTTCCAACTCCATCTCGCTACAAGTTCCAGTCTTCTGCCTGTACGTCCAGCTCCATTCAGTCTCCTGCCAGCCATTCAATAATAATAATCCATTTGGGCGGCCGTCATATATATAACGTTCCCAGGTAAGGCACGTGTCTATCCCCTCTTCTGAGGTCGCTAGGCAATATTAGCCCGCCTTTCACATATCAACAATGACAATATTTCATTGTAGCATTTCTCGGGAGGTCCAGCCCACCTTTTGTATAAAGTTGCAAAGGACTCATTCATCGGCCCAGCATTGTTAGTGGCAAGTTTTCATAGAATTCTTTCTTAGTATGATTTGTATACTGGTAGAATACTTGATGTGAGAGAAATAAGTGTCTATTTATGTCATTTCCAAGAAGCGGTATATAAGCCGGCCTTCTGTGAACACCCTCTTCTTCTCTTGTTCGTATTTTCTTCAGAAATAATATTCAGTCAAGCGTCTAACTTATTTCAAATATAATGTGTATCGCTCCAAGTCCTTTCAATTGCCATAATATTCTACATTACCGCATAATAATAGATATAAACATATTAGTTAACATAATAACTAATAAAAGGTAAAAAGTAAACTTAAAAAATATTGATAATAATAATAATAATAATAAAATATAAAATTATTTCATTCTGGTCACAAATTGGGACCGTTACATTTCGCCCCAGAGAATTATGGTATATGTCCACAAACATATCACCATACTTATCTTCAACACTTGTACATATATGAAATATTATACCCTACAAAGAAATTACCAACATCGACAATATTGCACTTTTCAAAGCAATTACCAACATACAAAAAATATACCCTTCAAGTTTAATATATATATATATTTTTTAAATCTCATCATTTCAGTCTTTCACTGTTCATAATGTCTTTTTCTTTCTTCTTTACATAATTAAAGCGACCTGTAAACAATGTACATCAAAATACCCTTCACTTTTATATTCTCGTTTTGGACATAAGTCATCGTTGCACTTATGTATATTTGGGTGGCATACATCTTTGCTTTATATCTTGAGGACGTAGAATTCAATTTTCAGCCTGGTGTCGAACTGAATACACTATGGCTAGTTGGTGGGACTGCCAACTGATTTATTCACTTTATCACTTCACAACACTTGGTATGTGATGCGACTAACCAGATCTACTCCAGTCTCTCAGGAATTATATGTATCTAGTAACACAGGCATATTATAGAAAAAAATGAAACTTTATTAGCTTATATTACCTAAGGCAACATCGTTCAGTGCAAATGTAGTGCGCTAATTTTCCCCACATATGTATATATATCACACTCAAATACACAAGCTTATAGCCGACAAAATACGCTTTATATTTCCTCTGTGCTCTTCAAGACACACAATATCATAGATCGGCGCAACATTTCGCCATTACCAGCTCGTTCAGACCACAATCAGTCACTTAATATTAGGCGACTTTCCTTACTTACCATCAGTTATACTTCTTATTACTCATGATACATATTTCCTTAAGGATCTCACATTGTAAGTGCCGTATAATCGTTTTCCTGCATTTTCTGATTACTCACCTTTTTAACCGTAATTGCTGATCTTTCTAACCGTAGTTACTCCCCTTATTTCTCACAATTACACTCCATTCTATTCAAGATTACACATCTTAATCACCTGTCGATACTCACCTTATTTCTCAAAATTATACTTCTTTCTATTCAAGATTACACCTCATTATCACCCGTAGTTATTCACATTATTTCTCAAAATTATACTTCTTTCTATTCAAGATTACACCTCTTTATCACCCGTAGTTAATCACATTATTTCTCAAAATTATACTTCATTCTATTCAAGATTACACATCTTAATCACCTGTCGGTACTCACCTTATTTCTCAAAATTATACTTCTTTCTATTCAAGATTACACCTCTTTATCACCCGTAGTTACTCACCTTATTTCTCAAAATTACACTTCTTTCTACTCAAGATTACCTTTCTTTCACGGAATCCGTATTCACTTCTTTATTTCTCAAAATTACACTTCGTTCTACTCATGATTACCTTTCTTTCGCAGAATCCGTATTCACTTACTTTATTTCTCAAAATTACACTTCTTTCTACTCATGATTACCTTTCTTTCGCAGAATCCGTATGACCAATAAAATTTAATTTCTCCATTACAAAAAATGACACCTTTAAATCCTTGCATTACCATCCTAGCTACTGAAATATTAACTGTTCACAAAAATCTGCCTAATTAAATTACGGGCATCACAATATAGCTTTACTTTCCTTTCTGACTTGGGAACTACCCTTAACGGATTAATATATGGGCTAATTAATATAGGGTTCTATAATTTTATCTTGCAACATGCTCTCAATCTGCCTACTCACAGCTTCCTGAAATTTTTAAGGCACGGGGTAGCGATGACCTACAAAAATACTGCGATCATGTACATTTAGTGAATGTTCGTAACAATGAGCTAATTCAATACGGTTCTCAAACATATAGTAATTCTCTTACAACACCTCCAACAATCGATCCACATGCACACTCTAACGCACTCTCTAATGCAGCCTCACGCAAGGAATCCTCTAGATAATCCTTCGTCATCATACTGCCTAAAAATGTAAAAAAAAAACAAGGTTCCCTCTCAAGAGATACCCCAACAATCTCACCACTACCCTCACTAAAAATATCGACTCCTTTAGTCGTTAATACCTCCTCAAGCGTACATATATTCTTAGAACCACCATAAAACTTACTTGAATTATTAAATGATATGATCACATTTTCATTCATCCATCTGAATTTAACATTACCCTCCTTATAGCATATCTGTGCAGAATGTTGCGACATCCAGTCCGAACCCATGATCAGTGAGTTTGGAATCACTAAACAAACATGAGTTCCAATCTTACTTTCTTTTAAAATTTCTGCAACCACTTGTTTAGAAATTATGCGGAATATCTTTCCCATCGCAGTTAACACAATAGTAGTTCTAATTGGAATGTCCTATATTTTTATACCATTTTCCTTCCTATTATTATAAAATGCTGCACTGATGCAAGAAACCTGACAGCCACTGTCAAAAAGTGTATCGATAC
Source organism: Meconema thalassinum (assembly GCA_946902985.2). NCBI lineage: Eukaryota > Metazoa > Arthropoda > Insecta > Orthoptera > Tettigoniidae > Meconema > Meconema thalassinum. The sequence goes on along the minus strand of OX336389.2, from coordinate 689,178,915 downwards.
ACGCCCCTAACACTTGTAATTATAACACTGAGTTAAAATTAATAACGGTAGGTTCTTTAGATACCTCCATAAATTCACTTAATAAATCATTACGGATATTTAGGTCATACGGTTCGCTCAAAATAGTAATACCGACTTACATAACAACTCTATCTGGCATTTTTAAGTTCTTATAACCTTCTTCTTCGCTTCTATATTTATTTATAGTTACACTCTCTTCTCTCCTCATAACAATAGTTTCTTCCTCCTCCGTATTATATTTATCAATAGTAACACTGTATTTCGCCTTTGCTCCTATTACTTCCCCTATTCTATCTTCTATGGCACTCCACTGCACTTCATAATCTTTCTCACTCTCTTTCATTATATTCTCTATTTCCTCTAACAACTTCATTTTCTCCCCTTTTATTTTACTTCTGGACTTACTAATTTCATGCCTTTCCTTCATTTCTCCCCTACTATAGCTTAACGACCTTTCTAACTGTTGCTTTTTGCTTCTGCTTTCTTCTATATCCGTCCTTCTTTCGTCTTCTACACTATCTCTCTCCGCCATTTCCTCCACCATCGCGCTCTGCTTGTGCTTTTTCTTCCTATGCTTTGGATTACTTATCTCAGCTTTCTGCTTTCCTTGTTCAATAATTATGTCTTTCTGACTGTGCTTTAACGCACGTTTCTCTATTTCTGTTAACTTCACATTGACTTCCTTTATATAGGCTCTGACTTCTTCCCTTGTCTGCTTATTTTGTTCCTCTATAATTTTCTGCATTTTTATTTCTTGAGTGCTTATCTTTTTCTTTATTTCACCTACTTCTATTCCTATCTTATCTTTAATCTTCATCTCTTCTTTCTTGCTACGTTCCATAATCTCTACCTTCACGTCTTCTACTCTTTCCCTTACCTCTTGATTAATCTCTTCTACTTTCTTGCCTAAAACTTCAAACTTTTCCCCTACTTCTATCCTAACTTCAACTATGGTTTTCTTTAACTCACTTTGCAATTCCTTTCTTATTATTTCTTTGAGTTCTGACATATTCTCCTTAATCCTCTCATACTTTTTATTTAACTCTTCATTCACCCTTTCCACCTTATCTAGCTTCTGATTAATTTCTTTATTATCTTTACATCTCGCCTCTTTTATCTCCCTACTCCTCTCCTGATTTTGCCTACTTATTTCCTCTCATCTCCCTACTCATCTCCTGATTTTGCCTATTCATCTCCTGATTTTGCCTATTCATCTCCTGATTTTGCCTACTTATTTCTTCTCCCATCTCCCTACTCATCTCCTGATTTTGCCTATTCATCTCCTGATTTTGCTTACTTATCTCCCTACTCATCTCCTGATTATTTTTATTGCTATGTTCTAGCTTCTTGTCTATTGCCTTGCATATCTCCTGATTTTGCTTACTTATTTCCTCTCTCATCTCCCTACTCATCTCCTGATTTTGCCTATTCATCTCCAGAAACATTCCCATGATCTCATCTAATTTGTTTTCCGAAATATCCAAAGGCTTTTGTTTCTCCTTCCCTCCACTAGTCTCAGGATTTATTTCAGGATGTACCTCTATATTCGTCTCAGGGTTAACCTCGGGATTATTCTCAGGATTACTCTCAAGATTTACCTCCGACATCTTGGTATAATCCTCTACACTCTCAGCCTCAGTACCACTATCAACTTTCGTATAATTAGCTTTCTCGCCTTTACCCCTACTCCTCAATTTCCTTTGTTCCTCATCCGCCATCTCGAAGTACACCGTATAAAGTTTACCGTTCCAAAATTCACCTCACTTTCCCCCAAAATCAATCACTAATAATACACTAATTCACTTCACTTTCCCCCAAAATCACTGACAATTTGCACTGAATTTACACTCACTCCTTCCGTAAATATCGTTAGGTTTTCTTGCCACATAGTTGGGGGCCATATGTAATGGTTTAGTGTTAAATAATAAGAAAAGCGCTCCGATTGTGCTTTAAAATATGTAATGTGTTAGTGTTAAATGAATCTTGCTCCACTGTTAATAAGAATAAAGTCATATGCAAAGGTAAATAATTTTATAGTCGCCCACTTTTGGGTGATCAAAATGAAACATTTAATTGTGTATTAATCTAATAGTGTATCTGTATTGCTGTCAGCTTCACTAAAAAAAGTACATAATGTGTAGTATTATAAGTAGCCAAGGGCGCCAGACCATTTATATATCATGATCAAAATAATATATTAAACCTCGGTTAAACAGAGGTAGAGCATCGAAATTCCTATCTCCAGCCGTAGTGAAACTTACGTAATCTAACCTTACGATAATTAGTTCAGGAGTATGGTGTTGCCTTATAGTAATTTCTAGCTACTAAAGGAAACCAGTCAAACATTTGAATTTAAAAATGAATTTAATATATAAAAACAAGTGCAAAAAGAATAAATTACTAAATATAATAATAATAATAATAATAATAAATTAAATTAAAGAATCTACTGAATTTACTTGTATTATGGGTCTTGATTGGAAATTGAAGTATACTGAGTTAATTGAATAAAATATAGATTGAATTTAATAAGCATGAGAGCCTTCTGATTTGACTGGAGTATAACTGTTTAAATCGCTCACCGCATTGAAGATCTTTGTAGTTGGATTGTTGCGTAGAGAGTTCCTGATGGCCCTGATCTTCCTCAAAGTAATTAATTTATATGTGGATGACGGAATAAATTCCATAAATCACCCCTGTGACAATAGCCTCGTACACAACCATGTCACAGTTTGATAAGACAGAATGTCTTATCAAATTCACATACTTAAATAGTAAACTGTCTAATTTAGCACTGCGTTACAGATGAATGTTAATTTCCAACTCCATCTCGCTACAAGTTCCAGTCTTCTGCCTGTACGTCCAGCTCCATTCAGTCTCCTGCCAGCCATTCAATAATAATAATCCATTTGGGCGGCCGTCATATATATAACGTTCCCAGGTAAGGCACGTGTCTATCCCCTCTTCTGAGGTCGCTAGGCAATATTAGCCCGCCTTTCACATATCAACAATGACAATATTTCATTGTAGCATTTCTCGGGAGGTCCAGCCCACCTTTTGTATAAAGTTGCAAAGGACTCATTCATCGGCCCAGCATTGTTAGTGGCAAGTTTTCATAGAATTCTTTCTTAGTATGATTTGTATACTGGTAGAATACTTGATGTGAGAGAAATAAGTGTCTATTTATGTCATTTCCAAGAAGCGGTATATAAGCCGGCCTTCTGTGAACACCCTCTTCTTCTCTTGTTCGTATTTTCTTCAGAAATAATATTCAGTCAAGCGTCTAACTTATTTCAAATATAATGTGTATCGCTCCAAGTCCTTTCAATTGCCATAATATTCTACATTACCGCATAATAATAGATATAAACATATTAGTTAACATAATAACTAATAAAAGGTAAAAAGTAAACTTAAAAAATATTGATAATAATAATAATAATAATAAAATATAAAATTATTTCATTCTGGTCACAAATTGGGACCGTTACATTTCGCCCCAGAGAATTATGGTATATGTCCACAAACATATCACCATACTTATCTTCAACACTTGTACATATATGAAATATTATACCCTACAAAGAAATTACCAACATCGACAATATTGCACTTTTCAAAGCAATTACCAACATACAAAAAATATACCCTTCAAGTTTAATATATATATATATTTTTTAAATCTCATCATTTCAGTCTTTCACTGTTCATAATGTCTTTTTCTTTCTTCTTTACATAATTAAAGCGACCTGTAAACAATGTACATCAAAATACCCTTCACTTTTATATTCTCGTTTTGGACATAAGTCATCGTTGCACTTATGTATATTTGGGTGGCATACATCTTTGCTTTATATCTTGAGGACGTAGAATTCAATTTTCAGCCTGGTGTCGAACTGAATACACTATGGCTAGTTGGTGGGACTGCCAACTGATTTATTCACTTTATCACTTCACAACACTTGGTATGTGATGCGACTAACCAGATCTACTCCAGTCTCTCAGGAATTATATGTATCTAGTAACACAGGCATATTATAGAAAAAAATGAAACTTTATTAGCTTATATTACCTAAGGCAACATCGTTCAGTGCAAATGTAGTGCGCTAATTTTCCCCACATATGTATATATATCACACTCAAATACACAAGCTTATAGCCGACAAAATACGCTTTATATTTCCTCTGTGCTCTTCAAGACACACAATATCATAGATCGGCGCAACATTTCGCCATTACCAGCTCGTTCAGACCACAATCAGTCACTTAATATTAGGCGACTTTCCTTACTTACCATCAGTTATACTTCTTATTACTCATGATACATATTTCCTTAAGGATCTCACATTGTAAGTGCCGTATAATCGTTTTCCTGCATTTTCTGATTACTCACCTTTTTAACCGTAATTGCTGATCTTTCTAACCGTAGTTACTCCCCTTATTTCTCACAATTACACTCCATTCTATTCAAGATTACACATCTTAATCACCTGTCGATACTCACCTTATTTCTCAAAATTATACTTCTTTCTATTCAAGATTACACCTCATTATCACCCGTAGTTATTCACATTATTTCTCAAAATTATACTTCTTTCTATTCAAGATTACACCTCTTTATCACCCGTAGTTAATCACATTATTTCTCAAAATTATACTTCATTCTATTCAAGATTACACATCTTAATCACCTGTCGGTACTCACCTTATTTCTCAAAATTATACTTCTTTCTATTCAAGATTACACCTCTTTATCACCCGTAGTTACTCACCTTATTTCTCAAAATTACACTTCTTTCTACTCAAGATTACCTTTCTTTCACGGAATCCGTATTCACTTCTTTATTTCTCAAAATTACACTTCGTTCTACTCATGATTACCTTTCTTTCGCAGAATCCGTATTCACTTACTTTATTTCTCAAAATTACACTTCTTTCTACTCATGATTACCTTTCTTTCGCAGAATCCGTATGACCAATAAAATTTAATTTCTCCATTACAAAAAATGACACCTTTAAATCCTTGCATTACCATCCTAGCTACTGAAATATTAACTGTTCACAAAAATCTGCCTAATTAAATTACGGGCATCACAATATAGCTTTACTTTCCTTTCTGACTTGGGAACTACCCTTAACGGATTAATATATGGGCTAATTAATATAGGGTTCTATAATTTTATCTTGCAACATGCTCTCAATCTGCCTACTCACAGCTTCCTGAAATTTTTAAGGCACGGGGTAGCGATGACCTACAAAAATACTGCGATCATGTACATTTAGTGAATGTTCGTAACAATGAGCTAATTCAATACGGTTCTCAAACATATAGTAATTCTCTTACAACACCTCCAACAATCGATCCACATGCACACTCTAACGCACTCTCTAATGCAGCCTCACGCAAGGAATCCTCTAGATAATCCTTCGTCATCATACTGCCTAAAAATGTAAAAAAAAACAAGGTTCCCTCTCAAGAGATACCCCAACAATCTCACCACTACCCTCACTACAAATATCGACTCCTTTAGTCGTTAATACCTCCTCAAGCGTACATATATTCTTAGAACCACCATAAAACTTACTTGAATTATTAAATGATATGATCACATTTTCATTCATCCATCTGAATTTAACATTACCCTCCTTATAGCATATCTGTGCAGAATGTTGCGACATCCAGTCCGAACCCATGATCAGTGAGTTTGGAATCACTAAACAAACATGAGTTCCAATCTTACTTTCTTTTAAAATTTCTGCAACCACTTGTTTAGAAATTATGCGGAATATCTTTCCCATCGCAGTTAACACAATAGTAGTTCTAATTGGAATGTCCTATATTTTTATACCATTTTCCTTCCTATTATTATAAAATGCTGCACTGATGCAAGAAACCTGACAGCCACTGTCAAAAAGTGTATCGATACACGCCCCTAACACTTGTAATTATAACACTGAGTTAAAATTAATAACGGTAGGTTCTTTAGATACCTCCATAAATTCACTTAATAAATCATTACGGATATTTAGGTCATACGGTTCGCTCAAAATAGTAATACCGACTTACATAACAACTCTATCTGGCATTTTTAAGTTCTTATAACCTTCTTCTTCGCTTCTATATTTATTTATAGTTACACTCTCTTCTCTCCTCATAACAATAGTTTCTTCCTCCTCCGTATTATATTTATCAATAGTAACACTGTATTTCGCCTTTGCTCCTATTACTTCCCCTATTCTATCTTCTATGGCACTCCACTGCACTTCATAATCTTTCTCACTCTCTTTCATTATATTCTCTATTTCCTCTAACAACTTCATTTTCTCCCCTTTTATTTTACTTCTGGACTTACTAATTTCATGCCTTTCCTTCATTTCTCCCCTACTATAGCTTAACGACCTTTCTAACTGTTGCTTTTTGCTTCTGCTTTCTTCTATATCCGTCCTTCTTTCGTCTTCTACACTATCTCTCTCCGCCATTTCCTCCACCATCGCGCTCTGCTTGTGCTTTTTCTTCCTATGCTTTGGATTACTTATCTCAGCTTTCTGCTTTCCTTGTTCAATAATTATGTCTTTCTGACTGTGCTTTAACGCACGTTTCTCTATTTCTGTTAACTTCACATTGACTTCCTTTATATAGGCTCTGACTTCTTCCCTTGTCTGCTTATTTTGTTCCTCTATAATTTTCTGCATTTTTATTTCTTGAGTGCTTATCTTTTTCTTTATTTCACCTACTTCTATTCCTATCTTATCTTTAATCTTCATCTCTTCTTTCTTGCTACGTTCCATAATCTCTACCTTCACGTCTTCTACTCTTTCCCTTACCTCTTGATTAATCTCTTCTACTTTCTTGCCTAAAACTTCAAACTTTTCCCCTACTTCTATCCTAACTTCAACTATGGTTTTCTTTAACTCACTTTGCAATTCCTTTCTTATTATTTCTTTGAGTTCTGACATATTCTCCTTAATCCTCTCATACTTTTTATTTAACTCTTCATTCACCCTTTCCACCTTATCTAGCTTCTGATTAATTTCTTTATTATCTTTACATCTCGCCTCTTTTATCTCCCTACTCCTCTCCTGATTTTGCCTACTTATTTCCTCTCATCTCCCTACTCATCTCCTGATTTTGCCTATTCATCTCCTGATTTTGCCTATTCATCTCCTGATTTTGCCTACTTATTTCTTCTCTCATCTCCCTACTCATCTCCTGATTTTGCCTATTCATCTCCTGATTTTGCTTACTTATCTCCCTACTCATCTCCTGATTATTTTTATTGCTATGTTCTAGCTTCTTGTCTATTGCCTTGCATATCTCCTGATTTTGCTTACTTATTTCCTCTCTCATCTCCCTACTCATCTCCTGATTTTGCCTATTCATCTCCAGAAACATTCCCATGATCTCATCTAATTTGTTTTCCGAAATATCCAAAGGCTTTTGTTTCTCCTTCCCTCCACTAGTCTCAGGATTTATTTCAGGATGTACCTCTATATTCGTCTCAGGGTTAACCTCGGGATTATTCTCAGGATTACTCTCAAGATTTACCTCCGACATCTTGGTATAATCCTCTACACTCTCAGCCTCAGTACCACTATCAACTTTCGTATAATTAGCTTTCTCGCCTTTACCCCTACTCCTCAATTTCCTTTGTTCCTCATCCGCCATCTCGAAGTACACCGTATAAAGTTTACCGTTCCAAAATTCACCTCACTTTCCCCCAAAATCAATCACTAATAATACACTAATTCACTTCACTTTCCCCCAAAATCACTGACAATTTGCACTGAATTTACACTCACTCCTTCCGTAAATATCGTTAGGTTTTCTTGCCACATAGTTGGGGGCCATATGTAATGGTTTAGTGTTAAATAATAAGAAAAGCGCTCCGATTGTGCTTTAAAATATGTAATGTGTTAGTGTTAAATGAATCTTGCTCCACTGTTAATAAGAATAAAGTCATATGCAAAGGTAAATAATTTTATAGTCGCCCACTTTTGGGTGATCAAAATGAAACATTTAATTGTGTATTAATCTAATAGTGTATCTGTATTGCTGTCAGCTTCACTAAAAAAAGTACATAATGTGTAGTATTATAAGTAGCCAAGGGCCCCAGACCATTTATATATCATGATCAAAATAATATATTAAACCTCGGTTAAACAGAGGTAGAGCATCGAAATTCCTATCTCCAGCCGTAGTGAAACTTACGTAATCTAACCTTACGATAATTAGTTCAGGAGTATGGTGTTGCCTTATAGTAATTTCTAGCTACTAAAGGAAACCAGTCAAACATTTGAATTTAAAAATGAATTTAATATATAAAAACAAGTGCAAAAAGAATAAATTACTAAATATAATAATAATAATAATAATAATAATAAATTAAATTAAAGAATCTACTGAATTTACTTGTATTATGGGTCTTGATTGGAAATTGAAGTATACTGAGTTAATTGAATAAAATATAGATTGAATTTAATAAGCATGAGAGCCTTCTGATTTGACTGGAGTATAACTGTTTAAATCGCTCACCGCATTGAAGATCTTTGTAGTTGGATTGTTGCGTAGAGAGTTCCTGATGGCCCTGATCTTCCTCAAAGTAATTAATTTATATGTGGATGACGGAATAAATTCCATAAATCACCCCTGTGACAATAGCCTCGTACACAACCATGTCACAGTTTGATAAGACAGAATGTCTTATCAAATTCACATACTTAAATAGTAAACTGTCTAATTTAGCACTGCGTTACAGATGAATGTTAATTTCCAACTCCATCTCGCTACAAGTTCCAGTCTTCTGCCTGTACGTCCAGCTCCATTCAGTCTCCTGCCAGCCATTCAATAATAATAATCCATTTGGGCGGCCGTCATATATATAACGTTCCCAGGTAAGGCACGTGTCTATCCCCTCTTCTGAGGTCGCTAGGCAATATTAGCCCGCCTTTCACATATCAACAATGACAATATTTCATTGTAGCATTTCTCGGGAGGTCCAGCCCACCTTTTGTATAAAGTTGCAAAGGACTCATTCATCGGCCCAGCATTGTTAGTGGCAAGTTTTCATAGAATTCTTTCTTAGTATGATTTGTATACTGGTAGAATACTTGATGTGAGAGATATAAGTGTCTATTTATGTCATTTCCAAGAAGCGGTATATAAGCCGGCCTTCTGTGAACACCCTCTTCTTCACTTGTTCGTATTTTCTTCAGAAATAATATTCAGTCAAGCGTCTAACTTATTTCAAATATAATGTGTATCGCTCCAAGTCCTTTCAATTGCCAAAATATTCTACATTACCGCATAATAATAGATATAAACATATTAGTTAACATAATAACTAATAAAAGGTAAAATGTAAACTTAAAAAATATTGATGATAATAATAATAATAATAATAATAATAATAATAATAAAATATATAAAATTATTTCATTCTGGTCACAAATTGGGACCGTTACAAATGGATAGATCCAGCTTCGCACATCATTCCTCAATATTAGACGTATTTAGGAATCAGTGGCGACCAATAAACGTCAGCAGTCGCTTTTTATTTTAAGTTGTGATTATTTGTTGTAGATTTGACATTGTACTCTTCATGCCAGGTGTGTATTTTGGGCTAGTTTCATAACATCGCCTTTTCCCAAAGACGCTACGACCCTTAAAATAATAGTCCCGTGCTGGAACTAGTTCAAATGCATATCAACGTGCTTTGTGGTTTGTTTGTGATGGGATCTCACGGCGGTTGATACCGTGCATCACGGAGCACACATATTTAGTGACTTCAACAGTTAACTTGATTTTTTTAAGCTAATTTAAATTGCAACACTGTTTTCTTTGGTTTTTCAGTATGAAACTATAAATAACATACATAGTTTTTCACTTTATGTCTCAATAAGTGACCTTCTTGGTGATCGCCACCTCCCCTCCCGCCCACCAATCCCCCACGCCTCCCGAAGAATGTTGCTCTCCTTCTAGGGAAATATTACCGACAGATGTATACAGTGAATTAAGTAATACAAGTCCATTACATTGCGTAGTGACTAGCATGGAGGCCCGAGTTCGATTCCCTGCTTTGCCAAGAAATTTGATTCTAGTTGGAGGGTTGGAATGGGGTTCACTCAGCCTCGAGATGCAGAACTGAGAGAGGTAGCTTCGATTCTTACTTCATGCATCCTAGAAGTGGTTTTCCGTGGCCTCCCACTCCTAATCCAGGTGAATACCAGGATAGTGCCTTAATTAAAGCCACGGCCACCTCCGACCCAATCCCGGCCTCAGTTACAAAATACACACTAGTACATCCATCACAATAACACATGTTATCAGACAGATTTGATACACACCCAGGTACACGGGGCTCGATGTTGCAAAGCCCCTACATAAATCAACATCAACAACTCAAGTTATACAAGCATTTGACCTGTTCGTACACTCACTGCTCGCCGATGGCAGCCAGGGACGTGCCTTGATCCACTAGCTTGTGTTTTGTAGGCAAATTTAAGCTGTACTTAGACTATGAGAGGGCCATCTCCTTTCCTTATCTCTTGTGTGACGTGACATGCGCTCCCCAAGCATCTTGGAGGGCTCGTTGCTCGTTCTGCTGATGAACAAGGCGCCAAGGGCTGTCACCCCTATTTCTTTGTGTGCTTCCCTCAAGATCCAAACCAATCAGCTCATGTAATTAGCGTGTCTCTGTCTGTCTGCTCTACCTGTAGAAAAATGGAGGCTTAAGGTAGCGTGTAATTAAGTAGTTAGATGTTCGCATCGCAAGATTACTTGGCTCCGTCTTTGTCAGCTCATGGGGGAAGCCATTATCCTAAATGTACCACTGCGGATTACGAACTCTGTTAGATTATATTTTCTATTCATGTAATTGAATCATTCAACTTTTCTTTTGCTCACATATTTCTCTTTAAGAAATATTAACTGAGATTAAAGAACGAGGCTTGGTTTTCTTGGGGTAAATGATTCCTGCCTCTGATCATAGCACAATACGTGTAGTCTCAGACAACTGAACACAATATTACAACATTGACTGAAATTACTTTCTGAGGTGGAATGAACTCTGATATCATGTGACTGGTTGATATTGTGATATAACGGTGTTTTTATTCACTCATTTGATTTTCCAGAAGAAACCTATTAACTTCATTAACAAAAGTGACATGGAGAATTTCATCCTCCTTTTCTCGTCAGTGACATCACAGCATAGTCGTAAGTGTTAAATCACTCACCATGACCGCAACGGGGAGCTGCAGTAAGTCCGGAGGTCAGTGGTTCGAATTCTGGCGCTGTCAGCGGCTAACCTGAGTCTGGTTTTCTCTGAGCAAGATGTTGGAAGGGGACGGTCTAATAGAAGGAACGGTCCCGGCATTTTGCTGGAGTTGAAAATGCGAAAACACGGAAAACGTACGGTGGGGCTATCTCCAAGAATGGAGATAGCCTGGCCCCTTGCGCGTGCAGATCAATAGGTTAGCCCTCGCATATTCAATTTTATTAATGCAGCCAATGACCGTTTATTTTCTTTTCGGGACGGGCCAGGGAAGGGATTTTGGATGGAAATCGACCGTGGACTTATTGAAAGGAACCGTCCCGGCATTTGCCTGGTGGCGATAATGGGAAACCGTGAATTATGAACATTTTCAGCCAATGATATTAATGAATGAATCCTTACTGAGATAAATGCCAAATTCTGTGCAGGGAAACAAGACAATTTTATTTCTGCATTAACTTCCTTTCATCTCAAATATTATTAGCTAAAAATGTCCATAGTTAAATTCCCAGTGACTTTCACCCGGTACACAATCCAAATTAAACGTTCTGCTTTGGAGATAGGAGCAAGATGACTATTTAATGCTCTCTTCCCTGTGAACTATATACATGAATTGTAGCTCTTCTTATTTGGTTAGAAATGTCTGCTATATAAATACCGATGTTTGTGCCATTTATTCGAGTAGTTTTAGCGACAACCCATAACAAACGACAAACAGAGGGTACATTTAGTTGTTGTTGTTATTGTTAATTCATATACGGGGCTTGGGAAATCTTGGTCATGTAGTTGGGTGTGTATTGAACTTGTCTGATAACCGTTATTTATGCGGTGAATGTTCTAGGGTGTGTAACTGTATTACGGCCAGGGATGAGGTAGGTGCCCCGGGATTTGAAGTAAGGTACTATCCCGGCATTTGTCTGGAGGGAGTGTGAAAAAGCACACTCAGGATAGACGTTGTCAGCGCCGGGATACGGCAGATGTTGAATATAATTATCGATTCCCACCTCTAGTCAATTCTTTATTCCCAAATAGGACCATCATAAACAAAGTACAATCGTTCTTAATTCCTAAGAAGCACAGCAAGCTGAACCCTTTATCCTCTGTTGGATAAGTGATTCTATGGTTTTATTTCTTCAATTAATAAATATTTCCACCAGCATCATGAAAGTAGCCAGACGGAGATGAGGAAATTTCAAGCATTTGTTGGAGACAGCGGGGACATACCTGAAGCAGTTTGACAAAAGGCTAAATACTTTAGCTGTGAAAGGAAATAGCCTAGCGATGTGTCAGAAGGACAGGTGTTGGCCACCTCAAAATAGAAGCGACGCGCAGTGAGACATGGTTCTGGTATGTTCATTGTAATATCCGCGCCTAGAAGAAATATGATGCAGTAACGTGAGTGGCTGATGAAGATAATAGACACTCCTACGACGCCAAGATCTGCTAAAAACCGCCAAGTTACAGAAAATGTGGAACCAATGAGAAATGAATGCCTACGAGCGCGGCAAGACCAGCTTGGGTACGCGGTGACTAGCATTCACGCGGGAAATCGCCTAGACAAAATCTCTACGATCGATTCTAGGATTAATGGGCATATTCTTGACCTGTGCAATGTTACGAGTTCAGTGATATTTATTTCATTCCTGTACCACCATTATTTCGAGAAATTTTTGTATAGTTCCCCCCCCCCCCCCCCCCCATCAAGACCTAGGGCCAGTTCATTTATAAGTGGCGTGAAAAGCCAAGTTTGTGACTATTACTTTGTGCGTCGACGGACGTAGACTTTTTACTTGTGTTCGTCTGAGGACGGAACGTATTACATTTTGTGTGTCGAAGACACAAGTTTGTGACTTTATTTAGTGCGTCTAAGGACGTAGGCTGTTATACTTTTGCGTGTCATGAGGACATAGAAGTTATTGTAAATGTGTTAAATTCAGTGATAGATAGTCACAGTACTATATTTTGTAGGGGCAGTATCGTCGATAATTCGCCAACAAACTGTTACGGGGAAAGTAGTACCTGGAACGGCGAATTTAGTAGTCAGATATCAAGTGTATATTAATCTAACTTTCTGAATCAGCACGAGAGATGACATCGATTACCATAGAAGAAGTTTGGAATTCTCAACACTCCGTCCAGATGGCTGAGATGAGATAAGAACCATTCAATTGGGAGATGGCAGCTGATGTTCTTTGACGGGTGACTGAACGAGAGATGAGTACAATATAATATTCTTTATTATTTGATAAATTAACTTATGGTTTATGGGACATATTTTTGTAAATACTTTGCTTGTGTGATTAACGTAGTATTTTAGTTTTGGTCTGACACACCTTTTGCATGGAAACAGCTCGCATATGTTATTAGTGGAAGGTTCTTGTTTTTGTTTGTTGTTTTAACTAACGTAGCTATGTGAACGGCCGTGTTTGCATATGTTACGCAATGCGGTTAAAAACGTCTCTCGGAGATATGTTGTGTTTCAGAAGTAGGACTGAGTTAATATAATGATATAGTAGATTGGAGGGTAATTAAATTGTTTAAGGTTTATTATTGATCAGATTCAATGAGATTATTGCCTTTGGAGCAATGTAATTTGTGACGAAGAGCAATCAGCTCTATCGTAGGTTGTATTTTAAAAAAAAAAATGTTTGCGAGCATCTATTCAGCAGACCTGTGTGAAAATCGTCATGTCATTCCCAGAGGTGTGATTGTGTGTATTTTGTGGTCATTACAAGCGGGATTTTCAGCTTAGACTGATTTCTGTCAGCTTGGTGCCAGATCCATATTGTAACCTTGCGAGGGCAATTGTGGATATTTTGATTATTGTCTGACCATATGTTGAGGTGGTTGAGATTTTTGTTGCTGTTGGTTCCTTGAGATAACGGCACAGCTGGTCAGTTATTTATATACACTGGAGTTGGGACATGACGAGTATTGAAGAGGGGGAGATGTTTCACAAGGCGGTCTGAACCATTGCAAGCAAGGTCATTAGTGAGGAACGCTTATTGACTCCGTAATTACTTGAAATACAGAATAAGAACTGATCAATGGTAAAAATTGTTTAAATAAATGGGAGTTGCCTACGAATCACGATAATCTCCGAAGCGTTACCTTAACATGCAGTTTTGTTCATATAAAGTAATCTTAGCCGGCCAGGCTTTTGTTGTTGTTGGTTTTATTCCATGTTTATTTTCCATATCAGTGACCCGTGAAGTCACGTGCAATGCTGTCTTTCCTTGTGTGTTTATTGAGCAATTGGCCAGGTTGGCAGCTCAGCTTGTTAAGTGCGTCATCGCACTAATGAGGGTCTCAGGGAGATTCCTGTAAATAGTAGATTTGTAGTATGGGTGTCAGCATTAGATTTTAAGGGTTTTTATTAATGTCATGCCCATATCCATAAACGTTGATTTACGCGATGATTGTTCGTGAGCACCGTGGCTGTTAACCCGTTGTAAACGAACAGTCATCCAAGTACTCATTTCTCGTAGTTAGTCATCACGCGTACATAAAAATCCAAATGCAAGGTAGTGGAACATGGATCCACATTTTTATAAAGGGGGAGATCCGTCTGACTCCTCAACATTGATAGATGTTCCTGTCATGGGAAAATTCAGGGAGGATATTTCTATTATTGTTGTTTATTTTCTTTTTTATGCACAATTAGTCATTAAATCATGTTATTATTTTACGTCTTGTCTCCTTACTTTCTTAATTATAGTTTTAATCCTATGACCCTTGCCTCAGTGGAGCATGTTGTTTGGCGGACGTAAACATCACACTATGAACTGAGCGCGACCCCTTGATCAAGATTCTTGCACATAAACACTGCTATTCTGAAGGGTTCATAGTTAAATTCCCAGTGACTTTCACCCGGTACACAATCTAAATTAAACGTTCTGCTTTGGAGATAGGAGCAAGAGGACTATTTAATGCTCTCTTCCCTGTGAACTATATACATGAATTGTAGCTCTTCTTATTTGGTTAGAAATGTCTGCTATATAAATACCGATGTTTGTGCCATTTATTCGAGTAGTTTTAGCGACAACCCATAACAAACGACAAACAGAGGGTACATTTAGTTGTTGTTTTTGTTATTGTTAATTCATATACGGGGCTTGGGAAATCTTGGTCATGTAGTTGGGTGTGTATTGAACTTGTCTGATAACCGTTATTTATGCGGTGAATGTTCTAGGGTGTGTAACTGTATTACGGCCAGGGATGAGGTAGGTGCCCCGGGATTTGAAGTAAGGTACTATCCCGGCATTTGTCTGGAGGGAGTGTGAAAAAGCACACTCAGGATAGACGTTGTCAGCGCCGGGATACGGCAGATGTTGAATATAATTATCGATTCCCACCTCTAGTCAATTCTTTATTCCCAAATAGGACCATCATAAACAAAGTACAATCGTTCTTAATTCCTAAGAAGCACAGCAAGCCAAAGACCATCTATATCAAAGATGGTGCATTAATTTTCTACATTTCCTCTCAGGACTTGCTGCAGCTGCCCTCGCGGGTGTGGTGCATGATACAAAGAGCACGGCTACGCCACGGAACGGTATATTTGGACATTATACACCTCGTCCTGGATAAATACAAAGATTTAGCGCAAAAAGGAAAAATTGTACTGATAGAAATTATAGGCCTGCATACAGTATCTAAACTACATGCCTTTTCTTCGCTTTGAATAAAATACATTACATCTAAAACTAAGCTCGAATAATCAAAACACAACTTAGATCCACTATTCAACCGGGTGAGTTAGCCGTGGTCGTAACGGCATGGCAGCAGGCAGCCACTCACATCCGGGAAGTGAGGAGGTTTGAATCCCCCCATCGGCAACCTTGAAGATGGTCTTCTGTGGTTTCCCATCTTCCTTCCAGGCAAATGCCGGGTCCCTAACTATAGGCCACAGTCGCTACCTTCCAATTTCTCGCCCTTACATTCAAACTTTCCTCCCCAGACAACAATCCACAAGTGACGGTATTTGTAGCTCACCCCATGGGTGTCCGCATAGAAGCAGCTACAAACTCTGGCGAGCCGAACATGTCCTCAGGCACTCCTGGCACTAAAAGCCATACGCTAAAAAAATTACATTTAAAAAAGGAATCGAAAAATTTCAAGATAAGAACGATGGCGGTGACATATTTTTTACAATTTTGACATTTATGACTAAAAGAATTGTTAATACAGACTTGTAGTAATTGAGGAAATCAGATTTGTTCATGATTCTGGATGTATACAGTAAACAAACGTACACATTGATCACAAATTGTGATCATTTTTCAGAAATATAAGTAAATAAATTAGTTCATTCATTAAATAGATTAATTGAATTAATAATTAATTAAAACATTTATTTTATGACCTTGGTCGGCATTTCCAGTTGAGGAAATCCAGTTATTGGAGTTTATTTACTTATTTTTTTATTTTTTTATTTTATTTATTTATTTATTTATTTATTTATTTATTTATTTATTTATTTATTTATATCGTTTGGCATTTCCATACTTCCATACTTCATGCCTAGTTGTCGAAAACGTGCGAGTGACCCGCAAAAACTTACTTTACCTCATTAAGGCCCTTGATGAAGGGGGCTTTGCTATTACTGCTTCAGGAAGCCATTGCCTTAAGCTACTGTGAAGATTATGGTGGAAGAAACACCGACTAATGAAAATAAAGTTCTTTGAGCAAGTCAGCCGCAGACAAAAGGCTAATTATTAAAGGTTGATTTTTAATTGGCTGTAAAGTTTCAGCGTAGTATTACCCAATCTGCTTATGCAGAACAGTGAGGAATGTGACACTGACAGAGTGAGCTAGGGTCGCTAGGGTTAGCGAAAATCTCATTCACATATGATCCGCACTTTATTTTTTGCTACTGCACCCCCTGCATCCCTCGCAAAGCTGGCATTAAAATGTAATTAATCCGCCTACACAATTTGACATTCCCATTATAAAGGTTGGTGGTGGCGGTGGCTGGTTCAGGCTTAATAAGAGCAGTGTGGCGGGGATTAAAGATGGCCGGAGCTCACTCATGTGAATATCGCTTATCTGCAGTCTCACATTTCCTTGTATTTTTTCCAGGGGTAGGGATATAAAATTCAAATCTGCCTTTTACATAAATTGTGATTTCAAATGAATGGCTGAGAAACAGAACATTTCATTTTTTGATAAAAACATAGCCTACTTCTAGAGGAAAATGTGTTCTTTTTACCGATATCTCAGTCACACACATGGCTGTGATATATGGAAGCTATTGCGGGATGTGAGATGCTGGGTACAAGGTGCCCGTGACTGCTGTGAAGTTGCTACTCATAGACAGTGCTATTGGACTGCCTCACCTTTCGCCTCCCTTGTCTGGTATGCCTCATTCATTATAGAGCTGTTTTCGAGATTGCTAGCCCCCATAACCCACGGCGCCAGTTTCTGAGGAACCAACCTGCCTTCGGTCTGACAGAGACACACTTCAGCGATGCACTATGGAGCTGCTACTTGCTGTATTCTGTTGGATTTCTGCACTTCCTGTATGTACATAGTAGTATTAAAGTACATGCTGTAGTCTTTATAAAACCATAACGTAGGCCTACATGGAAGAATATGGATTCTACATTGTGTTCTGGGTTAGTAAATGTTCGATCAATCGCGTTATCCGCACCCAATCTTGCTCTGATGAAATGAAATGAGCCCGCCACGTGCAAACCCAGCGTTGCCAACCTCGCAGATTGGCAGGACCGTGCAAATGAATCGCAAATATCATATTTTGTATAGTAGGTTCGTATACATAGTTACGGTTATATTTTAATATCATTGTCACCGGCTGCCACTGCTCTGCTGGTCCCCGTGCTCCCTGACCGCAAGTGTCGAAAGTTCGAAAACAGCTGCATTAGTACGTCGTTATTTCGATTTCCGATTGTTTGAATACCACATACTGTATGTGAGTTTATGATAAGAGCAACCTTGAGCTATGCAAGCGCAATGCATACCGTCCCTGTGTTTTTGCCATGGCCATCAATTCACATTGTTTCTATTCTTCAGATATGGAAATGAGAAGCCAAGCGGTGTTAAAGCCTCGTCATGGGCTTAAGAGGCTGGATTGTTGTGTAACTGGAGTGAAAATCGTATTGGGGGTTGACAGAGGCGAACCCTCTAATGTGGCCTATTGTACAGCCGACCTGTGACCATTTGCATGCTGAGCAGTGGGTCTACTCCTCCACACTAGCCACTTAGTGGGGCCCAAGATTGAATTAGACCACTCTATAGAGCTTCAACGCAGAATTGCGATTCTAAGCACGATTACCATGCTGGCCGGACACTAGCGGACGAAATACAGTATACAGTATGTATCCTCTGGGACTCTCAGAGACAATGTTAACTGGGGAAGCAGGCTCCAGTGACACCTCTTATCCCCTGTGCATCTCCACCATTAATGTAGCTTTCCAGGTGAGCCAATTTGCAAACGGTAACAGTAGACGGGAACGAAATATTTTTTTTACTAATAACAGCGAAACAAATTACTTATTGGACTAGATCCGTGAAGCACATTTTGCACGATTGTTTGCCTAAATTACGAGGTTTCGAAGAGCACCACGTGGCTAAGAAATAGAAGCTTGTTGCTTTCGATTCATCGTGATCATCTAGCCTGGTGTGTGCGGAATCTGTCTGATAACCCGTGCCATTGGGTGCATTGTTATGATTTGGGTAGGAGACGACTATGGCCTTAATTTACAGTAGGTACCTTCCCAGCATTGTCCTGGAGAAGAAGTCGGAAATCGCAGAAAACCACTTCTAGGATGGCTGACATGAGAATCAAACCCACCTCTTTTCAGTTCTGCCTCACGACGCTGAATGCACCCCGTTCCAGCCCGCAGACCAGAAATTCCTTGGCAGGGCCGGGGATCGAACCTGAACCTCCGGGGTGACAGCCAAAAATGGTAGCCGCTACACCACGAGGTGTTAACCTGGACTACTTAACCAGGAACAGTGTAAGAACCTCTTCTATGATGAGTTGATGACTAAGCGGCAAATCGAACTCACCTCTTCTCAGTATTTCCCCACGTTCCAATCCTGAGACTGGAATTAAATTCCTTGTCAGAACTGGGGATCGAACCCAGGACACATGTAACTGGAGTCTTAATACGTACCCTGAGACAACATAAGGCGGCGAAAAATATTACTATTATTATTATTATTATTATTATTCACTCATACTATTTATAGTGTGTGTATACACTGATTATAGACATTTAACTTCAGTTTTCTTAGACGCTTGGTGGTGCAGTGGTCGAGCTGCTAATCACTCATCAAGTTGGACCGATTTTGATTCATGGTAAAAGCATGTGAGATTTTCAAGATGATGTCACTTCTAGTGGTTCGGATTTCACGTAAAAAGTATGTCCCGAGGCCTACTGTATGATCGCAAGGTTAAGAGCCTGCTTGCTTGCTTGCTTGCTTGCTTGCTTCATTGTCCATTCCATGTTTTGACTTGCAATGTTGTGTTCACTCCTCAGTCTTGAGAGTAGACCAATGGTTTCGCTTCGTAACACCTAAGGTAAAACTGTTCAATCAGTTTCTTGAAATCAATTCTCATTGTTGTATGCTTTTCTGTACAAAACAGCTTAAGGTAAGACTCTTCTATTCTCGCCATTCCTTTGTTCTCAAAATGTTTTAAACCAGAGAACATTTTTCTGCTGTACGATTTATGACAAATAAATCCTCAGTGCAGTAACGATAGCAAAGGAAAAGTGGAGCGTATCTCCAGGGAATCTGATTTATAGTAACCGATGTCCGAATTTAGCACCCTCGGGAAATTGCCCAGTTTGCCCTGGGGTACTTATCCTAAACCCAAACCCTAAACCCATCACCACAGTCACATGTTAAGTCAACCTCCATAAACAAATAAGTACATGGGGATGACGACATGCTCATTCCCGTAAATGAAGTAACAACAATAATTGTCCTGAATTGGTTAGTTGATAATGAGGGATAAATCAATTGGGTTGCCATTGCAAAATCCGCTTGTATACACGTGTCCACTCCTTGGTGTAGCGGCTAGCGTTCATGGTTGTTGCCCTGGAGGTCGGTGTTCGATTCCTGGCACTGCCAAGAAATTTAATTTTCAGCCTCGTTAGGCAAAACTGAGAATAGGTGGGTTCGATTCCCACCTCAGCAATCCTGTAAGTGGTTTTCCGTGGTTTCCCACTTCTACTCCATGCAAATGCCGGGATGGATTCAAATGTAAGGCCATGGCCGCCTCCTTCCCAATCCCCACCTGAAAACACAAACTAATACAGACACCTGGGCCGATAATCTACATGTTTGGCCCCTTAAAACAGCAATTATCAACATCATCATCATCATTATAATACAGTTACCGCAATAACACAGGTTATCAGACAAATTCTACATCCTCACAGTCCCAAGTACACGGTGCTAAATGACTATGATGTCCAAGACCCTCAAATGAAATAACGACATGATGCACTGGATAAATACTGTACGAGGATTTCCACAGCCCCATACTGTCAGTGATACGGTTACACCAGCACATCAAATAATTCCCCAAGTACAAGCAACCAAGATAGCCCACCTCGTGATGTAGTGACTAGGATTTTAGTCGCAAATATCCGGATTCGATACCTGACTCTGCCAAGAAATGTAATTCTAGTCTGAGGACTGGAACAGGGCTCACACAGCGTCGTGAGGCAAAACATCGGTCATCTTAGAAGTGGTTTGCCGTGGTTTCCCCACTTCAAATCCAACGCGAATGCAGAGATGGTACTTAAATTCAGACCATGGCTGTCTCCTACCCAAATCCTAGCCCAAATTACAAAGACACACTCTTCTACAGCCATCACAATGATACAGGTCATCAGACAGATTCCACACACGCACCCAAGCATAAGGGGCTCCATGACCACGATGTAATGAATCAACAACAACAACAACATCAACAACAGCAACTTACCTCTGCCAGAACTCGAATCGTAATTTTTAAGCCAGAAGGATAATATTCTGATTGCTGACTCATTTTCAGGATATAAACAGTGGTTTCAAAACTAAGCAATCTGAACAAAAAAAATAATAAACTGTCGAGTCGCAATCAGCTATAATGTCCCTAAGATGCGTATCGTCCCCGCTGGATGCTGGTCCGCAGAGGAGAATTAAACCGTAATGATAACTTATGGTAGACCAGAGACCATTATTTATGTTTGCTGCAGATAAATGATATACTACAACTAATGACAGTTGCTGCATGGTCACATTTTTCTTGGAGCTGTGACATTAGTGTGGGTGGGTGTAAACAAACCTTGTTTGTCTTTGCGATGTTCCGTGTTTGACAGACAGTCAGGTCCGGCTTTTGGACCTCATCACGGTGCTCGCATTGTCTGGAGCATTAATCACACAGGTTTAGGTGACCAAGGAATGGCAGGCGACTCAATTACTGCCTCGCCCTGCCCCTCATGTGTCTACACAGATGATGGATTGGGGACAGCAGCCACAATACTAGCTCTGACAAACACTTCGCTTGATTGCGGAATCTATTGTGACAGAGCTCCTAACTTAAGTTTCATAACGTATAGAAACATTAAATGACAAATAAATATTCTCACACTCCAGTAATCTCTATAAATGATTGATGAGAGATTGGAAGGAAAATTGTGCTGAAGAAACTTTTATCACGATTAATAAATGCGTGTGGCCACTGCAGAGGCCTGGTGCGTATTTTTCGTGTCGACGCTCGTGGGTGACCTGCATGCCGCAATGAGCATGACGACGGTGACAATGCAATTCCTCACATCTAACAATGCCCTTTGTTTCCAGTATTTTCCTCATGATTAGACACGCCTCTCACCGTATGTGGATGTAGGCCTACCGTCCAACAGAACAAGGTACTGTAGAAAAGTAGCCTATATTTCCATGTACGTGTGCACTCATACAGTACAGTATATTTAAGGTTCATTTTCCTTTCAGTTGCCGGCCCCCTGGTGTTGGGGTAGCGCGCCTGCCTCTCACCCAGAGGCCCCGGGTTCGATTCCTGACCCGGCTGCGTCAGGGATTTTAGAAACTGACGTGAGGGCTGTAACGGGGTGAAATCAGCCTCGTGAGGACAATTGAGTAGCTGTCAGACAGTGAGGCAACGCCCCGATCATGAAAACCAAGATAACGGCCGAGGGGAACTGATGCGCTGGCCACGCGTCACCCCAATATCTGCAGGCCACATGACTAGGCAGCGGTCGCTTGGTAGGCCTAGGCCCTTCACGGGCTGTAGTGCCAGGGGTTATTATTATTATTAATATTATTATTTCCTTTCTGTTCATACACAGATAAATGAACCTAGTGTGATTGTTCTGTTGGACAGCACATCCACATACGGCTGGGAGTCGTGACCAATCATAAGGAAACTATTGGGAAAGAAGAGCATTGTTAAATACGAGATATTGCATTGGCACCGTCGATGAAATGAACTATGAAGAAGTCACAGAAACCCAGTCAGCAGACTAGAGAAATTTAACAACACTTTATCAAAACCCAGTAACTCGGACGTGAATCTAACTCAGGAGCTACCGAACCATGGACAAAAATCTAATCTACTTAGCCATGAATCCGGACTATATCCTGGTTGATATTGCTTAACAGTAATAAAAAAACTTTGATTTCTTGCTCTGTCTCTGAAAATGGCGTGGCACAAATTACCTTCACAACTCAATAATCCCCGTCTTCAGAATGCAACGGGTATGTGATAGTATAAAGTTTCGAATGTACTTAGTAGGTTAAAGTGAAGGCACGTGTGCACATTATTGTACGAATTACTGTCAATTTGCTAAGCACAGTTAAATACAACATTCGATTTTGGGTACAGTTATTCTGAACTTCACGGCGTAGCCGTGCTCGTTAAATCGTGCTGCACGGCAACTATAGCAAGTCCGGAGGTCCAAGGTATGTGTCCCGTCTCACCTGAGTGTGGTGTTTCCCCGGGTTTTTGCACATTCCTCCCAAGCAAATGCCAGGGTTTTACTTTATTTGAAGTCCCGGGGCACCTACCCCATCCCTGACCCCAATCATTACAGCTACTAACACAACTACAGTCACCACAGAAACACCGGTTATCAGACTAATTCAACACTCACCCAAGTAAACGGGGCTGATGACCAAAGATTTAATTTTATTCTGAAGATCCAAAATTCGAACCAAAGTACAGTTTCAGTTGAGTGTCTCGATTATATCTTCCTCAATAACTTCAGGAAAAATGTGTTGTACCGGGTAGGTTCCAGGGCATTTATATTAAACAAAATCTATAGGCATTAGACAGGCAGACACAACCAGAAATAGCGGGCCACAACCATATCATGCATCATAAAATATTCAGGTGGACACTGCGAATGAAGACATTAATACCGTCAACGATTTCATAACAATGACTATCCTTGACTATCCTTGTGATAGTGGAATGGAATTTCCACCTGAAATGTCACAAAACGTCAGACAGGACATCCGGCCTTGATTCCCGCACGAAACTAAAGTGAGTCAAAGAATGTATAAAAGCCGAAGAATGAAATATACCTGGTGAATCACCGGGTGAGTTAGCCGTGGTCGTTATGGCGTGGCTGCAGGCAGTCGCTCACATCCGGGAGGCGAGGAGGTTCGAATCACCCCTTCGGCAACCTTGAATATGGTCTTCTGTGGTTTCCCATCTTCTTTCCAGGCAAATGCCGGGGTCGTTCCCTAATAATAATAATAATGTTATTGGTTTTACGTCCCTTTTAACTACACTGGCTTTTAGAGACGCCGGGGTGCCGGAATTTTGCCCCGAAGGGGATCTTTAACGTGCCAGTAAATCTACGGACACGGCTCCCTCGCATTTGCGCACCCTCAAATGCCAGCTGACTGCGCCAGGATACGAACCTGCAACCTTGGGCCCAGCAAGCGAGAACATTACCCCTGAGCCACGCAGCCAGCCCGGGGTTGTTCCCTAACTATAGGGCACGGCAGCTACCTTCCAATTCCTCGTCTTTGCATTCACACTTTCTTCCCCAGACAACACTCCACACGAGACGGTACTCGTAGCTCAGAAGCAGCTACAAACTCTGGCGAGCCGAACATGTCCTCGGACACTCCCGGCACTAAACCCATACGAAAAAAACACACAAAAAACAACAAAAAACAGGTCAATCAGCTAACCCTAATAGTATTGTTGTATGCAACCCAACTAACATTGTTATCAGGAAAGCCAGCTTGCATCCCATATGGCAATAATGCACTGCAATCATATCCTGCAAACGATACTGAACTCTATTACTTGTCCCTCGATATGACTACAGACTAATGGGAGGGAAAAATAATAGGGTTCAGTATCGATACGGGATGCAGGCAGAGAAAGCGACCTTCCTGACAACACGCGTTTGTTGGGCTGCATAAAACAATGTTACTAGGGGCAGCTGAGTCACCTGGTATAAAAAGAATGTGATGTAACATGTTGACCTTTACAATGCCCGGAAAGCCGATATCCATGGTATACCATGATTTCTCTCCACGCCTCGGTGGTTTGGAATACTGTGAATGCACACATGTTCTGCAATCAATATATCTTTTGGTAGATATTAACGTAATGTGACTTTCTGTCCTTTATACTTGGCGACTTGCTGAATAAACATAAAATAATTTGAATTTAGTTTAGTTGGGTGCGAATCATTTAAAAAATGATAATTTTAACCTCGAACCGTGAAGCAATAAAGCTTGCACGACAATATCCCGCAATTTGTGTCTTACCAACACATCTGAAATGGATCATTTAGAGGTTTGGATTATTTTCTACTGTACACTTATGATTCTGAAAGAAATGATTACTATATTCTGCTATAAGACTGTGCATCGGAGAATGTGACGTAAGAGAAGATAAACCAATTATGAAAGTTACTGACTGTGCTTCCATTACTATGTGTTTTCCTTTGACTCCTGCTTTATAATATTAAGTAATATTTCCCTCTCAATATTAACTCTGGCGGCTTGTCAATACGCGTGTCTAGCAACTCCATTCATTTGCTTTTGTGTATCATTTTCTTCTCCTTCGGCGATAGTGTTTTTTTTTTGAGATTTTCTACTGTTTCACGCAGGATTTATGCTTTACTTGTGGAAACTTCCACTATCTGCGTCTGTCAATATTGTCAGTTCCTCTTTATCTCGCCTTCTTTGCGGCACGAGCTTGGCTTCCCGCACGCGTACTTAATTATTGGCGGCTCTCGTTCTCATTTCCAAATGGATTGCTAGTTTGATTCGAGCTCAAAACATGCATAAGTTCAAATTGATATTATGTGGAGATTTGCCTATTTGCCTTTTTTTGTTGTTCTTTTGTTGAGAATCGTAGGCTTTGCATATACTGAATAAATGTTTCTTGCTTACTGGAGTAAAATATACTGATTTTATAGCGCCTATAAATGCTTATTTTCATAATGTATGCCCTTCCGTACCTTAATGGCCTATTACGTTTTTTCTTTATAATGAGGTCTCTTACCAAGATTTTCGCCTATCGTGATTTAATTATTTTTGTTTTTTGTGGTTATTTATTAATATCATTTATTAATGTTTAGTTAACCGTTGTCTTAAAAGTAATATTTCGCGCTCCGAGGCACTGAACCATTGTTGACAACGTGCTTGAGGAAGCTTGTAATGCCGCCATTCTTCCCCACAAAGCAAAACAAAAATAGCTCCACTCCTTTCCAACAATGTAAAACCAAACTGATTGTTTAAAGTTGCTTTAAAATTATTGATCCCATCAGTTTGTTTCTTTCTGCTGGAGTGTCAAGTACAGTGTCATGCCGAAATCAGCAAGTTCTTTGAGTTTGTTGCACAGGCAGTGGATACATAATGATCCAGCGTTCACAACAGACTGTGGACAAGATATCACGCATGAAGGAACATAGCACGGTTTACATGCACTGTGGACACGTTGGCAAAAATCTGAGTGTTGAGGCTCCTGAGAATAACTGATGAGCTGATGAGAGGATTGGGAAGGAGATGGTCGTGCCCTGAACAGAGGTATCGTCTCTACAATTGCATGGAGTAAAAGTGAGAAACCACGAAACCGAACTTATGGGATCACTTTAGTGGAATTCAAACCCGACACTCATTGCTTATTCTCAAGAGCCTCAACACTCAGATCATCAGGGTCAAAAATCGAACCCAGGAGCTTTATAACAGGACTCTCAGTACGTTTACCTAGACTAGATCACAGAAAGCCGCTGTCTAGTATGGAGAATCCCCTGTTGAAAGATTTTTGCTCATGTACTTGATGCCGAGAATGTGTGTCACACATTGAGCGAATACAGAGGAATGTTTGATGCTAAATTTGGTCTTCAAGCCACACACATAGTGTGTGATTGTGGAGTCAATTATTGCATTATGGACTAAGATTGGAGGAATAGTCCATGAAATCAATATCATCCCAATAATTTCCTTATGTTGTTACAGTTACGGCAAGAAAATGTCTCGCAACCAGCCACAAAGAGACCCCCGCCCATTCAAGCGTGTGTTGCTAGGGTTAAGGGTAGCAATTCTGCAGCTACATGATATTAAATCACTCAACATGCGTACTGTTGGATGGATACCAGTGAGGACAAGTGTGTTTACCCCAGCCCTGGTGTAACATTAGCCTTAAACAAACATGTTACCCTTCAACTCGTGCTGTCCACATGACGAACAGGGTCGATATAATATTTACACTAACCCAACCCTGAGTAACCTCCTAACACGCTGGAGGAATTGTCGAGATTTCGAAATTTCACTTATCTTTAAGTAACATTTGTCAATAGGAAATAAATGCATTTAGCAGATTTGTGCAACTAATAGAGCAGATCAAATTATTTTTATTTTTATTTTTATTTATTTCCAGATATATGAATTCCTCTAACTTGGCAAGGAATGATTCGAACTCTATGAAACTTGTTACAAAGGACATAATATTAACTTACAGATAAATAAATCTATAGGTTAGTATTTGGATATTATATATGGAGCGCATATCATTTCCTTAGAGAAGAATTCCTCGAACTCGTTCAGTTTAGTCTGCAAGCCTCTGTTTACGAACAAGTCACCTCCATGGTCCTCTATTAGCAGTTATATCTCCAGCCTTCTCTGCTCCTAGAGCTCCCACTTAGAAATCGTTTAACACTGAATCTAACC
Organism: Meconema thalassinum; assembly: GCA_946902985.2. Lineage (NCBI taxonomy): Eukaryota > Metazoa > Arthropoda > Insecta > Orthoptera > Tettigoniidae > Meconema > Meconema thalassinum. The sequence continues at coordinate 689,151,448 of OX336389.2, read as the reverse complement.
ATCGCCTCCTAGGTCTACCTCTTCTTCTCCTCTTACCCTCTACAGCCGAACTCATTAAACTCTTAGGTAATCTCTCCTCCCCCATTCCCTTCACATGACCCCACCATATGTGTTGGCTAATACGAACAGCTTCATCTAGCGTGTTCAATGCTAACTTAGTCTTTATCTCTTCATTACGAGTTGTTGTTGTTACTGCTTGCTTGCAAACATAGCTGTAAGGATACTAGTATAATTTAAAGGGCATGAGAGGTACAATGGCGTTTCTCAAGAAAGCGCCTATCCCAAGCCATAAAAAAGCGACCATGAAAAAAAAAACATTCAGGTCGTTCAAATAGCGACCAGTGAAATATGCAACCAAAAAAGCGACCATCTTGGTTAACCAAAAGCAACCATCCAGATCAAGAAAGCGACCATCCATGTCATAAAAAAGCGACCACCCAGATCAAATGGCGACGAAAAGCGACCATCCATGTCGTTATGAAAGGGACCAGTGAAATAAGCAACCAAAAAAGCGACCATCTTGGATAACAAAAAGCAACCATCCATAACAAAAAGTGACTGAAAGCGACCATCCAGATCAAAGAAAGCTAGCAAAAGCGACCAGCCAAATCAAAAAGCGACTAAAAGAGACCATCCATGTCGTTGAGAAAGCGACCAAAAGCAACCATCCAGCTTATCAAAAAAAAGTGAGCAATGAAATAAGTGACTAAATAAGCCTACATTGAATCACTCCATCGCCAGAACAGTTATAACCGCCACAGTATGCGAATTGGAGTTAAAAGTCAGTTACTACTTTGGCATTTACTATAACCAATAAAGGCAAGTGTGTACTCTATAATGGTTTCTCTTATAAATACAAACGACAAAATGAGCATGGATAATATTTTGGAGATGTTGAAATGAGGGGTCAAAAAGATGTCGAGGGGTATTAAAATGTAAAAATAGCAAGGTTTTGAGTACGAGTGAACATCAATGTGGTGGATCAAATAAAGCACTGTTACAAGTGATAAAAACTCTTCAAAATGCAAAAAAGGTAGCCCGAGAAAAAGATATTGCTGCTCAGGATAATATTCCCCTTAAGGTTATTACACTTAAACGCACACGTGCTGATGGCGAGTTCTTAGTTAATAAACATTTAACACCTCCTCTAAAAGCCATGTTAAGACAGTCATCAGCGTCCGAAAATCCCTCAACACTATCAAAGGCAACACAGACCATCAATGAGGTGGTGGACAAAGTTGAAAAGAATGATGATAATAATTATGATGATAATGATGGTGATAAAGCTATATTTAAGCATTGCGCTACAACTAAAAACTTTTAACACTATCAAAGGCAAGTAAAACCATTCAGGATTATATGGACATAGTGAACCCATGTACCATGGCATCAAAGGGAGTCGAATCCATGTATTTTGAGAAAAGAATGAAAGAATCATACAGTCTCTAAGGGAACGGAGAGAGATTTCAAGCCAGGATTATAGCCTAACATTGTGCAAGCGCTAGGGCCAGGTGTTCCTTAGATGAGCTCATGCCTCTTGACATTTATAAGGAGCCAGTCATGGATATTATTAGAACGAGTGGAAAGTTTGGACTGTAAGACGAAGAAGCTTGACTCGGAAATTGCTCTTACGTTGCAGGAAAATGGCAACCCCGCTGCTGAGTCAGAACAGGAATAATTAAATTTAACCCGTTTACGAGTATAAAAATAAGTAAACAGATACAGTACGGTGAATCATTTTGGATTAGAGATTTTTGTGTAAAGAAAAAACTTGTAAAAATTGCACAGGAGAAAACTGCAAACGCAAGTATACGTCATTGGGGATTCACCGGGACCCAAGGAGTGGGAGAATTAAAAATGAACAGCACCACCCACACAGTTGAGGACGAGAAATTAATTAATATCTCGGAAATGCACGATCGATTTCCATGCACAGGAAGATTATTTTACGTTTGGAAGACGAGCTTTCTGGAGATATGATTTTTATAATTGTGCGATAATTAGTTAAAGAGTTGGTCGCGAAAAGGACTAGGATTTTATCTTTTTGTGACTGAAAGGTATAAAACTCCTGGCCTCACCAAGCCAATCATGCAGTCTACGAGCATTCCGTGAGCGGAGGTGCTGCACCACATCGTATAGGCAGTATTCAAAAGCCCGTGAGGGGAACGTAACGCTGTATCAGACATCGAAGGCAGTTAACCAGTACTCCTTGAGGGGAGAAACGCTGTATTACACCGCAGAATTAATATCCGACAGCCACGGGCGTCGAAGTATCAGTAACTTGCGTGCCTCCGGAAGGAGTTGCAAAGAAGAAGTATTAAAGTATCGCCGTGTTAAAAAATGAGGAAAATCCTAGTTACAGGATTTAGGTCCGACAGGGCAAAAGTTACCGTAAAAGTTCCAAAAATACAGTCAAAGCAGGCTGCGAACTTAGGATTCAGGCAATAGGTCTTTCAGTAATCGACCAAAAGTATCATAACGCACGGAAGTACCGGAACAGCGAGATAAACAGTTTATAAATTTTAAAGAACCCGAACAGGGAAAAATAGAGTAAGGTTCGCAACGTATTTCAGAAAATTAGAAGTGCGAGAACCAAATAAACAAAGAAGAACGGGAACTATAGACATTGTTTTCAAGAAAGCAGACGAACTATTCTAAAGCACTAAGACTCGAGAAGTATTAGTGGCTAAAAAAATCCATAGGTCACCGATAGGTTATCGAGGGGACCTCGATCAGAACAGACTTTCGCTAGGATCGATAAATCAGATATAAAAGGGGAGCCGTTCCAGCTAGAGAAATAGCCGATCATCAGGAACAGGATTCGAAGAATTGTTATTCCAGGGAATAAGTAGATGATTCGAGACTTTCGTATTCTGCAGGATAGGAAGCCGACATTGAATAAATTTCACCCTTGGAGACGGGAGATTAAGAGGTCACGTGTGATAGGCTAAAAAGACGGCCTAATGATCAAAAGTTGTGAAGTGTAAATATATCAAAAGTGTGTGTTAAAAGTAATATATTTTTTAGTGTTTTATTGTGTGTTCAAACGGATACACCAGTGTATTAAAATGTTGTCAGTGTTAAATGTAGTGAATATGTGTCAAGAAATTTCTGTACATGAGATGAGTTTGTACAATATGGAGTAGGTCAAGAAGGTGGGCCAAAATGTCACATCAAACGAGAATAAAGGTCAGAAAACGACCTTAGACATGTGAGTAAAGATTTTCATTATATTTTGGTGTCGGAAAATTTTTTGTGTACAATTCCACCGGAGTTTTGAGTAAAAGGGATGTTTTTAAATAAATAATAACTAAATAAGAACGCGATCTGAACGAAAATAAAGTTTTAAGAAATAATAAATAATTATGTGAAATAATAAATCCTGTAGAAGAAATGCATGGAATAAAATGTCAGTGTATTTAATGAATGTTATAAAAGCAAGCGTAATAATAATAATTATAAAAAGATATTTACATAAAGGTAAATTTGAATTATATGAAAGAAATAACTTTTGAGCTTTTGTAAGGAATGTAATCATAATAATAACAAGGTAAAGAAATCTAAATAAAGATTAAATTGAATTATATAAAAATATAGAGCGTTGGAGCCTTAACAAATGTATAAGACATGATGTGAATGCATGTTCTTAAAAATGGAGCGATTTATTGTCAATGGAAAAGATTAATATAAGAATTGGGATATGTATCAATTGTTACTATGAAATTTATCAGTTCTTTGGAAGACATTCGGCCGTAAAGTAATGTGTAGCGTAATGGAACGCAATTAAATAAAAAGTCACGCTAGGAACGCGTAAAAGTTAAAGTACTTGGTAAGTTACTTATGGAGGGTAGTTGATTGCAGTGAATTGAGATATGTTGTAAGTCCTCTAAATTGTGACGTGGATCACGAGGCCATGTGTGTATTATTTAAAAGGGAGCTAATGTATGGTATTATTGAGCGTATGTCATGTAGGCCACGGCCGACTTTAAATCGCGTCTTGTATAAGTCCTCCAAATGTGGAAATGGTTCCCGAGGCATGTTAAGAGATTCGAACATAGAATCCTCTTGTTGTTAAAGCCCCTAATTATTCGTCGTAGAATGTGTATTATTCTTCCCAATCAATGAGGACCCTCTCATAATTAATAAATGCCAAGGTTACGAAAGTGATTTATGAGCCAAAGAATATTGTTGAATGAAAATAAGTGAAGTAAAAGCCAGGTCTCTCCACAGAACTGAGAATAATGTGAAGGTTTGTTTTAAAGCATTGAAGAGAGCTGCCACCGTAGGTTAGGCAGAGAGCCGCTTTCCTTGTCATAAATCACGCTCGAGTATAATGGCCTGACCCTCATAGAGCGAGGGTGGGTAAAACCGTCTTGTAAGAAATGTTAAATACACCGTGAGTGTTTAAAGTTGTTAATGACCCGGGCGTTGAACCGAGGTCCTTGTAGATTGATATTATCGCTTGCCAGTTCCGATCGTAGTTCTCTTATGTGATAATGGTCTTATAAGACAAATGAATTAAATAAAATCCCTATTGTAATATTGTATGGAAAATAAGGAATCCACGAGTTTTGTGAAGATAACTAGGTTTCGGGAGTGATCATAGTTTTTGACTTTGTCAAGTAATCTTTATAACTCTGGAGTACACAAATAAGTTTCCCGATCACCGTAGTGAATTTGAAAATTTGAGAGAGATAGTAAATCCTGAGAATATGTGAAATGCCCAAATATTGAAGTGAATAATTAACATGTAATTTAAAATGTAATTATATATTTGTTTTGATGATAAGAAAGATAAAAATAGTTCTTGAGGTGTACAAAAGTATGACATCATTATTATGGAAAAGTATCGAGCCAGAGAAGCTCGTAGTTATGGAACTTTAAGATAAGTACTTTATGGAAGTGAAAATAATCGTGAATTGTTGGTTTTAAAGAAAACCATGTGTTTTAATCTAATATTTGTTTTATTTTTATGCTATTCCTTGTTCACTTTGGACAAGTAGAATGATATTGGTCAGTAGTTTATTTGTTTTACCGTTTTCCAACGTGGGGCATGTATGATTTTATCATACAAATAGCAAAAATCTATACGATCATGGCGCCCAGTACGCAGGGCTGAGTTTTCCTAGGGAAAACCCGAGTTTTCTCGAAAAATCAAAATTTTCATTTTCTTTGAAAAAAAAATGGTTTTTCGAAATTTTGAATTTTAAATACTTCCATAAAGGTCTTTGAGTTTGAAGAAGAGTATCAAAAGGGTACGGTGTAGTAAACACCCGTACCAAAGTAAATTTTTAAAGAAATTGGGACACAATGGTTCAGATTACTATCTCTCAAGCATGTATTAGCGATGTGGCATGGGTAGCCCACTATATTCTAATAAGATGGCATTGAGTGAGGAGATGCAACGGCTCTTGGAGGTCATAAACAGTAAGTTGGATAGCCAACAGAGTGAAAATAACCAAAGGTTAGAATCTATAAATGAGAGTTTGGGGTCACTAAAAACAAATAGTGATAACCTAGGAACTAAATTAGAAGCTATCGAAGTTAAAAGTGATAACATGGGGACTAAATTAGAAGCTATCGAGGCCGACGGTATAAAAATGAATAAAGAACTGAAGGCTGAGATAGAAAAGATGAAAACAGAAAATGGGGATAACATTAAACAACAGTTGGAAGTGATAAAAAATGAGACGTTAGAGTCTATGAAAGCCGACAGTAAAGCAAATAAAAAAGCACTGAAGGCTGAAATAGAAGAGACCATAAATACTAAATTTCAAAGTTTTGACGAGGGGTTGGAGACTAAGTTAAATGAGTCAAAAAGGGAATGCCGAGAAAATTTTAAAATTTTAGAGGATAATTTTGGTACTATAGAAACTAAATTAAATAGCATGGAAAAGCATGTAAAGAAAATGTAGAGGAATGTGAAACGAAACTTGTAACCCAGATCCAAGGTGTGCAGAAAAAATTAGAAGCTCAGATAAAATCTAACAGCGATATCTGTAAAACCTCCCGGGATGAGATAAAACAAAGTGTGAATGAGCTAGGAACCCGATTTGGAAAGGTTGAGGAGAAAGTAGGGACCCTCGAGAATAAAATCGGTGTAGTTCAGACCGAAGTAACTGAGATGAAAAATCAAAATCAAAAGGATGCGTGGGATATGAAAAGTCAATTTGAGCTGTTTACCGGGCAGGTAGATGATAACTTAAAGAAGTATGAGGGTGAAATAAATCGAAGATTAGGTATATACGAGGGGCATCTCCAGAGTGAAAGAAAACAACGAGAGGACGAAAATAACGAAAGTACCCATAAGATAGATGAAATAAGTCAGGGTATTAATGATGTTCAGGAAACCATCGGAACATTAAAGGTCCAAGTAGGGAAAACTCATACTGAAGTAAATCAGGTCCAAGATGAAATGATGAGATTATTTAAGAGCCAAGGGAAAACTGAAGAAAGGCTTGACGGAATTAAAATAGATATGGTCAAAGGACAAAGAGAAATGGAGAAAAAGATAAAGGAAATACGAGAAGACCTAGATACCAGAGGTGACGTTAAACCAGAAATTATAACAGAACAGGTCATGGTCATCAAGAAAGAGGTAGAAGAACACTTAAATGAAATCAGGAATAGCTTCAGGAACGACAAAAACCAACTCAAACAAGAACTGGAAACCAGTAAGAAAAATCAGGAAAGAATTCAAAATGAATTAGGATCCCGGTTGGAGAGGACTGAACATAAGAACAGTCAAATGGAAATCCAACTCATGGCTAATGAAGAAAGTGCCCGAAGGGAAAGGAAGTCAGAATTTGAGAATCAGGAGGAGTTTCCAAAGACAGGATGGGTAGATTCCCGTGAACAAGGCACAGATACCGATAGGGACTTAGGAGGGGAGAGCCCTTATAAGAACCCAGGATATCCGATGGCGATGTCAACCCCATACATGAACCAGACAAATGGTCAGATAATAAACATTATCAAATCGAATGAGGACAGGCCGGTAAAGTTTACGGGTAATAACATGTCAATTACTCCAAAATACTGGCTAAAGGAAGTCGCAGAGTACTTAAACGAAATGAAGGTTCCTCAGGATCGGAGACTGAGAGCTATTGAGAAGCTGTTGCCAGGTGATTGTCTCACCTGGTTCAGAAGCTTTAGGTACACCTTTGATACGGTGGAAGGCTTTAGAGAAGCCTTTTTAAAACGATATTGGGCAGCAGACGTCCAGAAGAATTTGAGGCTAGATCTGTACTCTAGGAAGTACAGCACAAATGCACCAACTAAGTACTCGGAATTTTTTACCGCTCAGCTGTGTAAATTCCGCGAACTTGACATTGCTCCAGCTGAGAACGACCTGTGTGCCGCCATTGCAAGAGAACTTCCATATGAGATTCAGAGGCTGTTAATCTCATCCAAAGCCAGAAGTGCTGTGGAAGTGGAGAGCGTACTACGTCAATTAGACATGACGACGTCACACGTAACTCCTAGGCACCAAAGACAGACTGAACAGGTACACATGACCAGCAGTCAGGAAACCAGCGAAAAACCATCGACCAGGAATCAGTCCACCAGCACTGATACTCAAGGACTAGGTCGAGAGTATGGGCATCAAGAGCCTAGAGGAATACAGCCATACCACAGAGGAGGATATTGAGGAAGAAATCCTAGGAATACGGGTTATAGGCAACAAGAGAGCCGACCCTATAACAATAACCATCAGAGGCAAGAAAACAGAAAGAAATGGGAGAATTATCCCAGAAGGAACGTAAGGCCAGAGGATAGGGATGATGAATATCGGGCCGAAATAGAGGAAAGATATCAGGAAAGTCTTCGTTACATGAACGAACGACCAGATGAACCTGAAAGACAAAAAGTCCGTTGGAGTGAGGCAATCAAGAACCGGAAATCAGCCGACTGGCTAGATGGAGCTCAAAGCTTGGAACTACAAGCTCAGTTAAAGAATGAGGGGAAAGGAAGCCCTCAGGATAAAAAAAACTCCAAATTTAAATCGTCAAAAGTGGAAACATACCAGGAGCTGGGAGGAGGTAGAAATTGTGAATTGGATAGCAAGACCAGATGAGCTAATTAATGAGGATGTAGAAGGAATCCCACCTATCAAACGAGAATTACCCATAATTATGCTCAGGATAGAAGGATTACTGGTCAGGGCATTGATTGATACCGGATCCACAATAAGTTTAATTACACAAACCCTTCTGAATGAACTGGAAACAAGAGGCCGCGTATTAAAAATCCCCACATCAAGTGTAAAGATTAAGGGAATTATCCCTGAAAAACCTTAACATGCAAATTTCAGGTATACATTGATCTGATCATGGGTAACACTGAAATTTCGCAATGCTTTTTGCTGGTAAATCAATTACCGTATAATGTCATATTAGGTATTGATTTTATCCGTGAGAACAAGGTCATCATAGACCTAGCGCAAAATTGCATTAGAATTCAAAGAGAGGATGTGGATGAACAAAACATTAACCTACAGGAACAGGAGGCGAAAATAGGAGAACAGGTATGGCATGTGGAAGAAGTAACGGAAGAATGTTGCAAGGACATAGAAAGGATATTTGAAGTCCTCAACATAGAACTCGAAGATAATTTGGAAACTGAGTTCGAGACCAACCTGTTAGGAAAAGTAGAGGAAGCTAAAGTGAGCTTCGAAAATAAGGAACAATTAAAGGAATTATTATTGAATTTTAGGGACGTATTTGATTCCAAGCCAGGGAAGATTGAAAATTTTAAATATGCATTCCAAGTCAATGATTGGGCACCGTTCAGACAAAAACCATACCTGGTTGCGGAAAAACATTACCCACAAACTAAGAAAACACTGCAGGAGATGATGAATGCAGGTGTTATAGAAAAGATGGCTACACCATATGTTAGTCCATTAGTGATTGTGAGTAAACCGGATGGCTCAGTAAGGGTGTGTCTAGATGCCAGAAATTTAAATGCAAAAATCATACCAGAAAATGATTCGGCACCACCCATAAAAGAAATACTGAGGAAGTTCAAAGGCAAGAAGATTTTCACAAATATTGACATGACTTCTTCGTATCATCATCTCGAACTGGAAGAGAAAACCAGCTTGTTGACTGGATTTCAGTTCGACCAACAAACCTATTGTTTTAGGAGATGTCCGTTTGGATTGAAGACCGCGGGATCTGCCTTAATAAGAGCACTTGATCGAAACCTGTAAGAGGAAGTGAAAGATTGCACTATCCATTATGTGGATGATATTTTGCTTACCTCGGAGAACATTGAGGAACATTTAGAAAAATTGAAGAAATTATTGGAAGACTTAAGAAGGGCAAATTTTAAAATCAATTTATAGAAGTCAAATTTTTGTCAAAGACAAGTAACATTTTTAGGGCATGTGATTGATAAGGATGGTGTTAAACCAAATCCATGCAAATTGGAATCGATAAGGGATTTTCCAAGGCCGTTGAAGGTAAAGAACGTTCGCCAGTTTTTGGGATTGATTGGTTTCTTCTCAGGACATTGTCCATCATACACAAAAACTGTTGCACCACTACAGGACCTTCTGAAGAAGGGGGGCAAGTGGAAATGGACGGAGGAAACAGAAAAAGCATTCGTGGAGGCCAAGGAAATGCTCTTAAACTATGTGAAGCTAGGATATCCTGATTTTAATCAGAAATTTATAATTCAAACAGATGCATCCCAGATTGGAATAGGGGCAATGCTATATCAGGAAAACCCGGATAACCCTGATAAGAAAAATTATCTAGCTTTCACAAGTCGGAGACTGAAACCACACGAGAAAAAGTATACGATCAGCGAAATCGAGCTGTTAGCGATAGTGCACGCGCTGCAATATTGGCGAAAGATCGTATATGGGTTTCAGGTCATTTTAAGAACGGATCATAAAGCCTTAACCTTTTTGATGAAGACTGATTTATCCAGTCAAAGGTTGATGCGTTGGGCTTTATATATTCAACAGTTTGATGTAAAGATAGAATACTGCCCAGGAAAAGAAAATATAGTTCCAGACTATTTAAGTAGACAGCCAGAGTCCACAGAAGAGGAAGTAATGGCTATTGATTTGGAAGACAGGGATCAGCGTACTCTAAATGAGTTAAGGAGCATTAGTCAACGGCAACGTGAGGATCCATGGATGAACATGCTCATATCCTTCCTTGAGGGAAGTTTGATAAGGGGAACACCAGCGTACACAGAAGCTAATAAGATAGCTCAAGATTACACATTTTATAATGGATTATTATATAATTTTGTGGACTCTGACCATACACGATTAAGGATTGTTGTACCTGCAATTTTGCAGAGGAAAATAGTGTGGTTAACCCATAGATCGTTCGGACATATGGGAGTCGACAAAACAGTCTCGATGCTGAAAGAAGCATTTGTATGGCCGAGACTGAGAGAAACTGTAAGGGACACGCTAAAGACATGTGATCTATGTCAAAGGATCAAACCAAATGCATTTCTGATGAGACAAAAGCCTATACCATTGTTGCCCGAAAGGCCAGGTCAAATCATATCTATTGATAACTTCGGACCTTTGCCCAAGGCAAGAAGAGGAAATCGACACATAATGGTGGCTATGGATGTCTTCACTAAAATGGTTGTCCTTGCTCCCATACAGAAGACTAGTACCAAACAGGTGTTAAAACGACTCAAACAAAAAGTGATACCGATTCTGGGAAAACCTGAGAACTTGTCGGATCACGGTAGTTGTTTCACCAGTGTAGAGTTCAGACAAGAATTAGAAAGACTTGGAATACGTCAGATTTTGTCAAGTATTCGCCATCCTGAGGCAAATCCTGTAGAAAGAGTGATGAGGGAGACGGCCAAGTATTGTAGAATATACTGTGCCGAAGAAAATTGGAAGTGGATAGATATCTTGGATATTATCGAATTTTGTATAAACAACACAATCCATGAATCTACGGGAGAGATACCAATAACGTTACATCGGAATGAGCAACCAGAGAGACCTTGGAGTCTGGTAATTCCTAGGCCAGCAGACGCTCAGCCTGGAAGAGATGTACGTATAAGAAGAGCCTTTGAGCATCTAAAAGCTCAAGCCGACAGGAGACAAAGAAGAAATAGGCACAAGAGGTATCATCGGCCACTATTAGCAGGGGAAATGGTGTTAGTAAAAAGACCCGCCATTTCGGATCCAGGGAACCGCGTGTACAAAAAGTTCCAGAAAATGTACCACGGACCGTATCAAATAATAAGGGATTTGAGAAATAATGCCTATAGAATTCGACACTGTGAAACAAATCATGAAGTGACCATGAATTCAGCAAATTTAAAAATGTATTACCCTCCCGAAGACTTTGACGAAGCCAATGAACAAGCCCTGGTTATGGAACAATTTAGAGATGAAGAATCCACTTTTGATAGGAACGAGAATGAGATAGAAAAAGGAAACAGAGCTCAAACATTCGAGTGCGAATGCGAATTGGAGAAATTATATTGGGAAATAAAAGAAATAATTGATTTTATTGAAGAAGAAAATTTCAATTTAAGGAAGGAGAATGATGAAATAAAGGAACGGGTAGGGATAGACCACACCCGTAAAGAAGAATGAGGTTTTGGAAACCTGAAGTCCAGACAAATAAAAACGAGAAAGAAAGGGTAGGGACAGAGCGTACCCAACCGACACAATTACCGGATATGACTTAAAAAGATGAAAGAAATCAAATTATCGTGGGATTTTTATGGAAGAAAAATCAGAAGGTACGGATAACGTTATGATGGCTTCGACAGTTAAAAAGGAAAAATAAGATTTTTTTTTGGATAATTAAAATAAATTTCCTCAAAATTTTTCGAAAATTTACTTACCTAAGGAGGGGAGAGATGAACCCATGTACCATGGCCTCAAAGGGAGTCGAATCCATGTATTTTGAGAAAAGAATGAAAGAATCATACAGTCTCTAAGGGAACGGAGAGAGATTTCAAGCCAGGATTATAGCCTAACATTGTGCAAGCGCTAGGGCCAGGTGTTCCTTAGATGAGCTCATGCCTCTTGACATTTATAAGGAGCCAGTCATGGATATTATTAGAACGAGTGGACAGTTTGGACTGTAAGACGAAGAAGCTTGACTCGGAAATTGCTCTTACGTTGCAGGAAAATGGCAACCCCGCTGCTGAGTCAGAACAGGAATAATTAAATATAACCCGTTTACGAGTATAAAAATAAGTAAACAGATACAGTACGGTGAATCATTTTGGATTAGAGATTTTTGTGTAAAGAAAAACCTTGTAAAAATTGCACAGGAGAAAACTGCAAACGCAAGTATACGTCATTGGGGAGTCACCGGGACCCAAGGAGTGGGAGAATTAAAAATGAACAGCACCACCCACACAGTTGAGGACGAGAAATTAATTAATATCTCGGAAATGCACGATCGATTTCCATGCACAGGAAGATTATTTTACGTTTGGAAGACGAGCTTTCTGGAGATATGATTTTTTTAATTGTGCGATAATTAGTTAAAGAGTTGGTCGCGAAAAGGACTAGGATTTTATCTTTTTGTGACTGAAAGGTATAAAACTCCTGGCCTCACCAAGCCAATCATGCAGTCTACGAGCATTCCGTGAGCGGAGGTGCTGCACCACATCGTATAGGCAGTATTCAAAAGCCCGTGAGGGGAACGTAACGCTGTATCAGACATCGAAGGCAGTTAACCAGTACTCCTTGAGGGGAGAAACGCTGTATTACACCGCAGAATTAATATCCGACAGCCACGGGCGTCGAAGTATCAGTAACTTGCGTGCCTCCGGAAGGAGTTGCAAAGAAGAAGTATTAAAGTATCGCCGTGTTAAAAAATTAGGAAAATCCTAGTTACAGGATTTAGGTCCGACAGGGCAAAAGTTACCGTAAAAGTTCCAAAAATACAGTCAAAGCAGGCTGCGAACTTAGGATTCAGGCGATAGGTCTTTCAGTAATCGACCAAAAGTATCATAACGCACGGAAGTACCGGAACAGCGAGATAAACAGTTTATAAATTTTAAAGAACCCGAACAGGGAAAAATAGAGTAAGGTTCGCAACGTATTTCAGAAAATTAGAAGTGCGAGAACCAAATAAACAAAGAAGAACGGGAACTATAGACATTGTTTTCAAGAAAGCAGACGAACTATTCTAAAGCACTAAGACTCGAGAAGTATTAGTGGCTAAAAAAAATCCATAGGTCACCGATAGGTTATCGAGGGGACCTCGATCAGAACAGACTTTCGCTAGGATCGATAAATCAGATATAAAAGGGGAGCCGTTCCAGCTAGAGAAATAGCCGATCATCAGGAACAGGATTCGAAGAATTGTTATTCCAGGGAATAAGTAGATGATTCGAGACTTTCGTATTCTGCAGGATAGGAAGCCGACATTGAATAAATTTCACCCTTGGAGACGGGAGATTAAGAGGTCACGTATGATAGGCTAAAAAGACGGCCTAGTGATCAAAAGTTGTGAAGTGTAAATATATCAAAAGTGTGTGTTAAAAGTAATATATTTTTTAGTGTGTTATTGTGTGTTCAAACGGATACACCAGTGTATTAAAATGTTGTCAGTGTTAAATGTAGTGAATATGTGTCAAGAAATTTCTGTACATGAGATGAGTTTGTACAATATGGAGTAGGGTCAAGAAGGTGGGCCAAAATGTCACATCAAACGAGAATAAAGGTCAGAAAACGACCTTAGACATGTGAGTAAAGATTTTCATTATATTTTGGTGTCGGGAAAATTTTTGTGTACAATTCCACCGGAGTTTTGAGTAAAAGGGATGTTTTTAAATAAATAATAACTAAATAAGAACGCGATCTGAACGAAAATAAAGTTTTAAGAAATAATAAATAATTATGTGAAATAATAAATCCTGTAGAAGAAATGCATGGAATAAAATGTCAGTGTATTTAATGAATGTTATAAAAGCAAGCGTAATAATAATAATTATAAAAAGATATTTACATAAAGGTAAATTTGAATTATATGAAAGAAATAGCTTTTGAGCTTTTGTAAGGAATGTAATCATAATAATAACAAGGTAAAGAAATTTAAATAAAGATTAAATTGAATGATATAAAAATATAGAGCGTTGGAGCCTTAACAAATGTATAAGACATGATGTGAATGCATGTTCTTAAAAATGGAGCGATTTATTGTCAATGGAAAAGATTAATATAAGAATTGGGATATGTATCAATTGTTACTATGAAATTTATCAGTTCTTTGGAAGACATTCGGCCGTAAAGTAATGTGTAGCGTAATGGAACGCAATTAAATAAAAAGTCACGCTAGGAACGCGTAAAAGTTAAAGTACTTGGTAAGTTACTTATGGAGGGTAGTTGATTGCAGTGAATTGAGATATGTTGTAAGTCCTCTAAATTGTGACGTGGATCACGAGGCCATGTGTGTATTATTTAAAAGGGAGCTAATGTATGGTATTATTGAGCGTATGTCATGTAGGCCACGGCCGACTTTAAATCGCGTCTTGTATAAGTCCTCCAAATGTGGAAATGGTTCCCGAGGCATGTTAAGAGATTCGAACATAGAATCCTCTTGTTGTTAAAGCCCCTAATTATTCGTCGTAGAATGTGTATTATTCTTCCCAATCAATGAGGACCCTCTCATAATTAATAAATGCCAAGGTTACGAAAGTGGTTTATGAGCCAAAGAATATTGTTGAATGAAAATAAGTGAAGTAAAAGCCAGGTCTCTCCACAGAACTGAGAATAATGTGAAGGTTTGTTTTAAAGCATTGAAGAGAGCTGCCACCGTAGGTTAGGCAGAGAGCCGCTTTCCTTGTCATAAATCACGCTCGAGTATAATGGCCTGACCCTCATAGAGCGAGGGTGGGTAAAAACCGTCTTGTAAGAAATGTTAAATACACCGTGAGTGTTTAAAGTTGTTAATGACCCGGGCGTTGAACCGAGGTCCTTGTAGATTGATATTATCGCTTGCCAGTTCAGATCGTAGTTCTCTTATGTGATAATGGTCTTATAAGACAAATGAATTAAATAAAATCCCTATTGTAATATTGTATGGAAAATAAGGAATCCACGAGTTTTGTGAAGATAACTAGGTTTCGGGAGTGATCATAGTTTTTGACTTTGTCAAGTAATCTTTATATCTCTGGAGTACACAAATAAGTTTCCCGATCACCGTAGTGAATTTGAAAATTTGAGAGAGATAGTAAATCCTGAGAATATGTGAAATGCCCAAATATTGAAGTGAATAATTAACATGTAATTTAAAATGTAATTATATATTTGTTTTGATGATAAGAAAGATAAAAATAGTTCTTGAGGTGTACAAAAGTATGACATCATTATTATGGAAAAGTATCGAGCCAGAGAAGCTCGTAGTTATGGAACTTTAAGATAAGTACTTTATGGAAGTGAAAATAATCGTGAATTGTTGGTTTTAAAGAAAACCATGTGTTTAATCTAATATTTGTTTTATTTTTATGCTATTCCTTGTTCACTTTGGACAAGTAGAATGATATTGGTCAGTAGTTATTTGTTTTACCGTTTTCCAACGTGGGGCATGTATGATTTTATCATACAACTAGCAAAAATCTATACGATCATGGCGCCCAGTACGCAGGGCTGAGTTTTCCTAGGGAAAACCCGAGTTTTCTCGAAAAATCAAAAATTTTCATTTTCTTTGAAAAAAAAAATGGTTTTTCGAAATTTTGAATTTTAAATACTTCCATAAAGGTCTTTGAGTTTGAAGAAGAGTATCAAAAGGGTACGGTGTAGTAAACACCCGTACCAAAGTAAATTTTTAAAGAAATTGGGACACAATGGTTCAGATTACTATCTCTCAAGCATGTATTAGCGATGTGGCATGGGTAGCCCACTATATTCTAATAAGATGGCATTGAGTGAGGAGATGCAACGGCTCTTGGAGGTCATAAACAGTAAGTTGGATAGCCAACAGAGTGAAAATAACCAAAGGTTAGAATCTATAAATGAGAGTTTGGGGTCACTAAAAACAAATAGTGATAACCTAGGAACTAAATTAGAAGCTATCGAAGTTAAAAGTGATAACATGGGGACTAAATTAGAAGCTATCGAGGCCGACGGTATAAAAATGAATAAAGAACTGAAGGCTGAGATAGAAAAGATGAAAACAGAAAATGGGGATAACATTAAACAACAGTTGGAAGTGATAAAAAATGAGACGTTAGAGTCTATGAAAGCAGACAGTAAAGCAAATATCAAAGCACTGAAGGCTGAAATAGAAGAGACCATAAATACTAAATTTCAAAGTTTTGACGAGGGGTTGGAGACTAAGTTAAATGAGTCAATAAGGGAATGCCGAGAAAATTTTAAAATTTTAGAGGATAATTTTGGTACTATAGAAACTAAATTAAATAGAATGGAAAAAGCATGTAAAGAAAATGTAGAGGAATGTGAAAAGAAACTTGTAACCCAGATCCAAGGTGTGCAGAAAAAATTAGAAGCTCAGATAAAATCTAACAGCGATATCTGTAAAACCTCCCGGGATGAGATAAAACAAAGTGTGAATGAGCTAGGAACCCGATTTGGAAAGGTTGAGGAGAAAGTAGGGATCCTCGAGAATAAAATCGGTGTAGTTCAGACCGAAGTAACTGAGATGAAAAATCAAAATCAAAAGGATGCGTGGGATATGAAAAGTCAATTTGAGCTGTTTACCGGGCAGGTAGATGATAACTTAAAGAAGTATGAGGGTGAAATAAATCGAAGATTAGGTATATACGAGGGGCATCTCCAGAATGAAAGAAAACAACGAGAGGACGAAAATAAGGAAAGTACCCATAAGATAGATGAAATAAGTCAGGGTATTAA
This sequence comes from Meconema thalassinum, assembly GCA_946902985.2. Classification (NCBI taxonomy): domain Eukaryota; kingdom Metazoa; phylum Arthropoda; class Insecta; order Orthoptera; family Tettigoniidae; genus Meconema; species Meconema thalassinum. Next base: position 689,134,614 of record OX336389.2, on the reverse strand, counting down.
TGATGTTCAGGAAACCATCGGAACATTAAAGGTCCAAGTAGGGAAAACTCATACTGAAGTAAATCAGGTCCAAGATGAAATGATGAGATTATTTAAGAGCCAAGGGAAAACTGAAGAAAGGCTTTACGGAATTAAAATAGATATGGTCAAAGGACAAAGAGAAATGGAGAAAAAGATAAAGGAAATACGAGAAGACCTAGATACCAGAGGTGACGTTAAACCAGAAATTATAACAGAACAGGTCATGGTCATCAAGAAAGAGGTAGAAGAACACTTAAATGAAATCAGGAATAGCTTCAGGAACGACAAAAACCAACTCAAACAAGAACTGGAAACCAGTAAGAAAAATCAGGAAAGAATTCAAAATGAATTAGGATCCCGGTTGGAGAGGACTGAACATAAGAACAGTCAAATGGAAATCCAACTCATGGCTAATGAAGAAAGTGCCCGAAGGGAAAGGAAGTTAGAATTTGAGAATCAGGAGGAGTTTCCAAAGACAGGATGGGTAGATTCCCGTGAACAAGGCACAGATACCGATAGGGACTTAGGAGGGGAGAGCCCTTATAAGAACCCAGGATATCCGATGGCGATGTCAACCCCATACATGAACCAGACAAATGGTCAGATAATAAACATTATCAAATCGAATGAGGACAGACCGGTAAAGTTTACGGGTAATAACATGTCAATTACTCCAATATACTGGCTAAAGGAAGTCGCAGAGTACTTAAACGAAATGAAGGTTCCTCAGGATCGGAGACTGAGAGCTATTGAGAAGCTGTTGGCAGGTGATTGTCTCACCTGGTTCAGAAGCATTAGGTACACCTTTGATACGGTGGAAGGCTTTAGAGAAGCCTTTTTAAAACGATATTGGGCAGCAGACGTCCAGGAGAATTTGAGGCTAGATCTGTACTCTAGGAAGTACAGCACAAATGCACCAACTAAGTACTCGGAATTTTTTACCGCTCAGCTGTGTAAATTCCGCGAACTTGACATTGCTCCAGCTGAGAACGACCTGTGTGCCGCCATTGCAAGAGAACTTCCATATGAGATTCAGAGGCTGTTAATCTCATCCAAAGCCAGAAGTGCTGTGGAAGTGGAGAGCGTACTACGTCAATTAGACATGACGACGTCACACGTAACTCCTAGGCACCAAAGACAGACTGAACAGGTACACATGGCCAGCAGTCAGGAAACCAGCGAAAAACCATCGACCAGGAATCAGTCCACCAGCACTGATACTCAAGGACTAGGTCGAGAGTATGGGCATCAAGAGCCTAGAGGAATACAGCCATACCACAGAGGAGGATATCGAGGAAGAAATCCTAGGAATACGGGTTATAGGCAACAAGAGAGCCGACCCTATAACAATAACCATCAGAGGCAAGAAAACAGAAAGAAATGGGAGAATTATCCCAGAAGGAACGTAAGGCCAGAGGATAGGGATGATGAATATCGGGCCGAAATAGAGGAAAGATATCAGGAAAGTCTTCGTTACATGAACGAACGACCAGATGAACCTGAAAGACAAAAAGTCCGTTGGAGTGAGGCAATCAAGAACCGGAAATCACCCGACCGGCTAGATGGAGCTCAAAGCTTGGAACTACAAGCTCAGTTAAAGAATGAGGGGAAAGGAAGCCCTCAGGATAAAAAAACTCCAAATTTAAATCGTCAAAAGTGGAAACATACCAGGAGCTGGGAGGAGGTAGAAATTGTGAATTGGATAGCAAGACCAGATGAGCTAATTAATGAGGATGTAGAAGGAATCCCACCTATCAAAAGAGAATTACCCATAATTATGCTCAGGATAGAAGGATTACTGGTCAGGGCATTGATTGATACCGGATCCACAATAAGTTTAATTACACAAACCCTTCTGAATGAACTGGAAACAAGAGGCCGCGTATTAAAAATCCCCACATCAAGTGTAAAGATTAAGGGAATTATCCCTGAAAAATCTTTAACATGCAAATTTCAGGTATACATTGATCTGATCTTGGGTAACACTGAAATTTCGCAATGCTTTTTGCTGGTAAATCAATTACCGTATAATGTCATATTAGGTATTGATTTTATCCGTGAGAACAAGGTCATCATAGACCTAGCGCAAAATTGCATTAGAATTCAAAGAGAGGATGTGGATGAACAAAACATTAACCTACAGGAACAGGAGGCGAAAATAGGAGAACAGGTATGGCATGTGGAAGAAGTAACGGAAGAAGGTTGCAAGGACATAGAAAGGATATTTGAAGTCCTCAACATAGAACTCGAAGATAATTTGGAAACTGAGTTCGAGACCAACCTGTTAGGAAAAGTAGAGGAAGCTAAAGTGAGCTTCGAAAATAAGGAACAATTAAAGGAATTATTATTGAATTTTAGGGACGTATTTGATTCCAAGCCAGGGAAGATTGAAAATTTTAAATATGCATTCCAAGTCAATGATTGGGCACCGTTCAGACAAAAACCATACCTGGTTGCGGAAAAACATTACCCACAAACTAAGAAAACACTGCAGGAGATGATGAATGCAGGTGTTATAGAAAAGATGGCTACACCATATGTTAGTCCATTAGTGATTGTGAGTAAACCGGATGGCTCAGTAAGGGTGTGTCTAGATGCCAGAAATTTAAATGCAAAAATCATACCAGAAAATGATTCGGCACCACCCATAAAAGAAATACTGAGGAAGTTCAAAGGCAAGAAGATTTTCACAAATATTGACATGACTTCTTCGTATCATCATCTCGAACTGGAAGAGAAAACCAGCTTGTTGACTGGATTTCAGTTCGACCAACAAACCTATTGTTTTAGGAGATGTCCGTTTGGATTGAAGACCGCGGGATCTGCCTTAATAAGAGCACTTGATCGAAACCTGTCAGAGGAAGTGAAAGATTGCACTATCCGTTATGTGGATGATATTTTGCTTACCTCGGAGAACATTGAGGAACATTTAGAAAAATTGAAGAAATTATTGGAAGACTTAAGAAGGGCAAATTTTAAAATCAATTTATAGAAGTCAAATTTTTGTCAAAGACAAGTAACATTTTTAGGGCATGTGATTGATAAGGATGGTGTTAAACCAAATCCATGCAAATTGGAATCGATAAGGGATTTTCCAAGGCCGTTGAAGGTAAAGAACGTTCGCCAGTTTTTGGGATTGATTGGTTTCTTCTCAGGACATTGTCCATCATACACAAAAACTGTTGCACCACTACAGGACCTTCTGAAGAAGGGGGGCAAGTGGAAATGGACGGAGGAAACAGAAAAAGCATTCGTGGAGGCCAAGGAAATGCTCTTAAACTATGTGAAGCTAGGATATCCTGATTTTAATCAGAAATTTATAATTCAAACAGATGCATCCCAGATTGGAATAGGGGCAATGCTATATCAGGAAAACCCGGATAACCCTGATAAGAAAAATTATCTAGCTTTCACAAGTCGGAGACTGAAACCACACGAGAAAAATTATACGATCAGCGAAATCGAGCTGTTAGCGATAGTGCACGCGCTGCAATATTGGCGAAAGATCGTATATGGGTTTCAGGTCATTTTAAGAACGGATCATAAAGCCTTAACCTTTTTGATGAAGACTGATTTATCCAGTCAAAGGTTGATGCGTTGGGCTTTATATATTCAACAGTTTGATGTAAAGATAGAATACTGCCCAGGAAAAGAAAATATAGTTCCAGACTATTTAAGTAGACAGCCAGAGTCCACAGAAGAGGAAGTAATGGCTATTGATTTGGAAGACAGGGATCAGCGTACTCTAAATGAGTTAAGGAGCATTAGTCAACGGCAACGTGAGGATCCATGGATGAACATGCTCATATCCTTCCTTGAGGGAAGTTTGATAAGGGGAACACCAGCGTACACAGAAGCTAATAAGATAGCTCAAGATTACACATTTTATAATGGATTATTATATAATTTTGTGGACTCTGACCATACACGATTAAGGATTGTTGTACCTGCAATTTTGCAGAGGAAAATAGTATGGTTAGCCCATAGATCGTTCGGACATATGGGAGTCGACAAAACAGTCTCGATGCTGAAAGAAGCATTTGTATGGCCGAGACTGAGAGAAACTGTAAGGGACACGCTAAAGACATGTGATCTATGTCAAAGGATCAAACCAAATGCATTTCTGATGAGACAAAAGCCTATACCATTGTTGCCCGAAAGGCCAGGTCAAATCATATCTATTGATAACTTCGGACCTTTGCCCAAGGCAAGAAGAGGAAATCGACACATAATGGTGGCTATGGATGTCTTCACTAAAATGGTTGTCCTTGCTCCCATACAGAAGACTAGTACCAAACAGGTGTTAAAACGACTCAAACAAAAAGTGATACCGATTCTGGGAAAACCTGAGAACTTGTTGTCGGATCACGGTAGTTGTTTCACCAGTGTAGAGTTCAGACAAGAATTAGAAAGACTTGGAATACGTCAGATTTTGTCAAGTATTCGCCATCCTGAGGCAAATCCTGTAGAAAGAAAGATGAGGGAGACGGCCAAGTATTGTAGAATATACTGTGCCGAAGAAAATTGGAAGTGGATAGATATCTTGGATATTATCGAATTTTGTATAAACAACACAATCCATGAATCTACGGGAGAGATACCAATAACGTTACATCGGAATGAGCAACCAGAGAGACCTTGGAGTCTGGTAATTCCTAGGCCAGCAGACGCTCAGCCTGGAAGAGATGTACGTATAAGAAGAGCCTTTGAGCATCTAAAAGCTCAAGCCGACAGGAGAAAAAGAAGAAATAGGCACAAGAGGTATCATCGGCCACTATTACCAGGGGAAATGGTGTTAGTAAAAAGACCCGCCATTTCGGATCCAGGTAACCGCGTGTACAAAAAGTTCCAGAAAATGTACCACGGACCGTATCAAATAATAAGGGATTTGAGAAATAATGCCTATAGAATTCGACACTGTGAAACAAATCATGAAGTGACCATGAATTCAGCAAATTTAAAAATGTATTACCCTCCCGAAGACTTTGACGAAGCCAATGAACAAGCCCTGGTTATGGAACAATTTAGAGATGAAGAATCCACTTTTGATAGGAACGAGAATGAGATAGAAAAAGGAAACAGAGCTCAAACATTCGAGTGCGAATGCGAATTGGAGAAATTATATTGGGAAATAAAAGAAATAATTGATTTTATTGAAGAAGAAAATTTCAATTTAAGGAAGGAGAATGATGAAATAAAGGAACGGGTAGGGATAGACCACACCCGTAAAGAAGAATGAGGTTTTGGAAACCTGAAGTCCAGACAAATAAAAAGGAGAAAGAAAGGGTAGGGACAGAGCGTACCCAACCGACACAATTACCGGATATGACTTAAAAAGATGAAAGAAATCAAATTATCGTGGGATTTTTAAGGAAGAAAAATCAGAAGGTACGGATAACGTTATGATGGCTTCGACAGTTAAAAAGGAAAAATAAGATTTTTTTTTTTGGATAATTAAAATAAATTTCTTCAAAATTTTTCGAAAATTTATTTACCTAAGGAGGGGAGAGATGAACCCATGTACCATGGCCTCAAAGGGAGTCGAATCCATGTATTTTGAGAAAAGAATGAAAGAATCATACAGTCTCTAAGGGAACGGAGAGAGATTTCAAGCCAGGATTATAGCCTAACATTGTGCAAGCGCTAGGGCCAGGTGTTCCTTAGATGAGCTCATGCCTCTTGACATTTATAAGGAGCCAGTCATGGATATTATTAGAACGAGTGGAAAGTTTGGACTGTAAGACGAAGAAGCTTGACTCGGAAATTGCTCTTACGTTGCAGGAAAATGGCAACCCCGCTGCTGAGTCAGAACAGGAATAATTAAATTTAACCCGTTTACGAGTATAAAAATAAGTAAACAGATACAGTACGGTGAATCATTTTGGATTAGAGATTTTTGTGTAAAGAAAAACCTTGTAAAAATTGCACAGGAGAAAACTGCAAACGCAAGTATACGTCATTGGGGATTCACCGGGACCCAAGGAGTGGGAGAATTAAAAATGAACAGCACCACCCACACAGTTGAGGACGAGAAATTAATTAATATCTCGGAAATGCACGATCGATTTCCATGCACAGGAAGATTATTTTACGTTTGGAAGACGAGCTTTCTGGAGATATGATTTTTATAATTGTGCGATAATTAGTTAAAGAGTTGGTCGCGAAAAGGACTAGGATTTTATCTTTTTGTGACTGAAAGGTATAAAACTCCTGGCCTCACCAAGCCAATCATGCAGTCTACGAGCATTCCGTGAGCGGAGGTGCTGCACCACATCGTATAGGCAGTATTCAAAAGCCCGTGAGGGGAACGTAACGCTGTATCAGACATCGAAGGCAGTTAACCAGTACTCCTTGAGGGGAGAAACGCTGTATTACACCGCAGAATTAATATCCGACAGCCACGGGCGTCGAAGTATCAGTAACTTGCGTGCCTCCGGAAGGAGTTGCAAAGAAGAAGTATTAAAGTATCGCCGTGTTAAAAAATGAGGAAAATCCTAGTTACAGGATTTAGGTCCGACAGGGCAAAAGTTACCGTAAAAGTTCCAAAAATACAGTCTAAGCAGGCTGCGAACTTAGGATTCAGGCGATAGGTCTTTCAGTAATCGACCAAAAGTATCATAACGCACGGAAGTACCGGAACAGCGAGATAAACAGTTTATAAATTTTAAAGAACCCGAACAGGGAAAAATAGAGTAAGGTTCGCAACGTATTTCAGAAAATTAGAAGTGCGAGAACCAAATAAACAAAGAAGAACGGGAACTATAGACATTGTTTTCAAGAAAGCAGACGAACTATTCTAAAGCACTAAGACTCGAGAAGTATTAGTGGCTAAAAAAATCCATAGGTCACCGATAGGTTATCGAGGGGACCTCGATCAGAACAGACTTTCGCTAGGATCGATAAATCAGATCTAAAAGGGGAGCCGTTCCAGCTAGAGAAATAGCCGATCATCAGGAACAGGATTCGAAGAATTGTTATTCCAGGGAATAAGTAGATGATTCGAGACTTTCGTATTCTGCAGGATAGGAAGCCGACATTGAATACATTTCACCCTTGGAGACGGGAGATTAAGAGGTCACGTGTGATAGGCTAAAAAGACGGCCTAGTGATCAAAAGTTGTGAAGTGTAAATATATCAAAAGTGTGTGTTAAAAGTAATATATTTTTTAGTGTGTTATTGTGTGTTCAAACGGATACACCAGTGTATTAAAATGTTGTCAGTGTTAAATGTAGTGAATATGTGTCAAGAAATTTCTGTACATGAGATGAGTTTGTACAATATGGAGTAGGTCAAGAAGGTGGGCCAAAATGTCACATCAAACGAGAATAAAGGTCAGAAAACGACCTTAGACATGTGAGTAAAGATTTTCATTATATTTTGGTGTCGGGAAAATTTTTGTGTACAATTCCACCGGAGTTTTGAGTAAAAGGGATGTTTTTAAATAAATAATAACTAAATAAGAACGCGATCTGAACGAAAATAAAGTTTTAAGAAATAATAAATAATTATGTGAAATAATAAATCCTGTAGAAGAAATGCATGGAATAAAATGTCAGTGTATTTAATGAATGTTATAAAAGCAAGCGTAATAATAATAATTATAAAAAGATATTTACATAAAGGTAAATTTGAATTATATGAAAGAAATAGCTTTTGAGCTTTTGTAAGGAATGTAATCATAATAATAACAAGGTAAAGAAATTTAAATAAAGATTAAATTGAATGATATAAAAATATAGAGCGTTGGAGCCTTAACAAATGTATAAGACATGATGTGAATGCATGTTCTTAAAAATGGAGCGATTTATTGTCAATGGAAAAGATTAATATAAGAATTGGGATATGTATCAATTGTTACTATGAAATTTATCAGTTCTTTGGAAGACATTCGGCCGTAAAGTAATGTGTAGCGTAATGGAACGCAATTAAATAAAAAGTCACGCTAGGAACGCGTAAAAGTTAAAGTACTTGGTAAGTTACTTATGGAGGGTAGTTGATTGCAGTGAATTGAGATATGTTGTAAGTCCTCTAAATTGTGACGTGGATCACGAGGCCATGTGTGTATTATTTAAAAGGGAGCTAATGTATGGTATTATTGAGCGTATGTCATGTAGGCCACGGCCGACTTTAAATCGCGTCTTGTATAAGTCCTCCAAATGTGGAAATGGTTCCCGAGGCATGTTAAGAGATTCGAACATAGAATCCTCTTGTTGTTAAAGCCCCTAATTATTCGTCGTAGAATGTGTATTATTCTTCCCAATCAATGAGGACCCTCTCATAATTAATAAATGCCAAGGTTACGAAAGTGGTTTATGAGCCAAAGAATATTGTTGAATGAAAATAAGTGAAGTAAAAGCCAGGTCTCTCCACAGAACTGAGAATAATGTGAAGGTTTGTTTTAAAGCATTGAAGAGAGCTGCCACCGTAGGTTAGGCAGAGTGCCGCTTTCCTTGTCATAAATCACGCTCGAGTATAATGGCCTGACCCTCATAGAGCGAGGGTGGGTAAAAACCGTCTTGTAAGAAATGTTAAATACACCGTGAGTGTTTAAAGTTGTTAATGACCCGGGCGTTGAACCGAGGTCCTTGTAGATTGATATTATCGCTTGCCAGTTCAGATCGTAGTTCTCTTATGTGATAATGGTCTTATAAGACAAATGAATTAAATAAAATCCCTATTGTAATATTGTATGGAAAATAAGGAATCCACGAGTTTTGTGAAGATAACTAGGTTTCGGGAGTGATCATAGTTTTTGACTTTGTCAAGTAATCTTTATAACTCTGGAGTACACAAATAAGTTTCCCGATCACCGTAGTGAATTTGAAAATTTGAGAGAGATAGTAAATCCTGAGAATATGTGAAATGCCCAAATATTGAAGTGAATAATTAACATGTAATTTAAAATGTAATTATATATTTGTTTTGATGATAAGAAAGATAAAAATAGTTCTTGAGGTGTACAAAAGTATGACATCATTATTATGGAAAAGTATCGAGCCAGAGAAGCTCGTAGTTATGGAACTTTAAGATAAGTACTTTATGGAAGTGAAAATAATCGTGAATTGTTGGTTTTAAAGAAAACCATGTGTTTAATCTAATATTTGTTTTATTTTTATGCTATTCCTTGTTCACTTTGGACAAGTAGAATGATATTGGTCAGTAGTTTATTTGTTTTATTGTTTGTAGCGCCATAATTTTGATTAATTAAATGTGTTAAAATAGGAGTTGATATTGTTGTTATTTTTGCAAGTGTATCCTCTATTTAATCCAAAATATGTAAGTCACAGAGTGGGAGAACTTACCGCAGCCCCGAAAATCCCGAATTGAGCAATGCTGGCGTACTGTGATTTGCATATTTCTTGCTAAAAGGGCACAATAGGTGACCTGGATGATTATGATGATAATGATGATGATGAAAGAGAGGAGGATGAGGTTTTTAAACCTATACAATCATTGCCGCTTCCCCAGTTTTTAAAATCATCGGTCATTGCTCGCCGTGGCAAGAAGATCCATCTCAAGCTTTGTGTTTGAAAACTTCACTAAGCAATCGTACAGAAATAGTTGTATTTTGTGCGTAAATATTGTAAAAATTAAATTAATAAAAATATTATATGTGTACCGTCCGTTTTTCTTTATTGCTATCCCTATCTTTCCATTCTTTTGGACTGGTATTCAATAAGTGTTGTATGTATCTATAGTGGTAGGAAGAGTTAGGAAACCCCGAACCGTTTCGGCAACTGTTGAACTGGGGTGTTCAGACGTTAGTAAAGTTTACAGAAGAGGTAATAACTCCCGATGAAAAGCGTGTTCTAAAATAATAAACTAAAACCGAAATGTTTTAATTTTACAAGACTTGTATAGAAATGTGGTGTTCCAAACTACTTCTGGAAAAATTAATTGATAATATTAACTGTGCCATCGGTTGGCTCCAGATCAATCCTGGTTGGCTTAAAAAACTTTGTAGTAAGAATAGTAATGGGTCTTATCCCGGCTGAGCCTGAACCTTTTAGGGATTAGCATTGTCGTGTAACGTTATTCCTTATCTCAAAACATTAATTAAACTGGTTGTAAAGATCCTTTCCCTATCAACATTGATCAAGTGACAATAACAAGAAACGGTAACGCCAAAGCCCCCACCCTAGACACTTAAACACGAGTAGTAGAGGGACTACACCTAGAAAAAGCCTGGGATAGTCCAAAATATCAACACCTTCGGGGATATTAACACTGATATGAAAAGCAACCTGTGGGTTGCTAGAGGTATTCTAATGTCTGGCTATGTTAGTTTCGATGTTGTAAATGTAGTGAAAAGTAGAACTATACCGGTCAAGACATAGAGCATGAAACCAATATAGGTTACAGCTGGTTTAACAAGAAAGTTGAGCATTGTAGAGATAAGCATAGTGTTACATTGGAACAGGTAGAACATTGAGGGTTGTATATTCTCTCAGGATTTTTGAAATGGAATGGATCTTTACAAACTGGTTAATTATTGTGATCTACGGTATTCTGCAAGAAAGAACTCACTCCACATGGTTAAATGTTCTCTTTGTAATCTATAATATTCTACAAAAAATAAATTACTAGAGCTAGACAACTCTCTATACTAGATAGTAATAGGTATGTTTATCGTTATGTTGGATGTAGGTAGTGTGTAAGTATGCAGGAAAAAATAAACGACTCTCTAGACCTCGGATATTCTAATACCATCGAGGTCGAAAGAGAACAAGAGTTCTACAGAAAATAATACAATGAGTTTAAAGATATAACTTTGATTAGCGTTCCAGAGAATCTGTACTCAGGTATCATACAAAATGGATCGAGTTTAATCATTTGGCCTCGAGTAACATGGTTAAAAACGCATGTGGCTTTATACATTAGTGGTAAAGGCAATTTAAGAATCCAGAGTTATTGATCTTGAAGTGGAAGATTGTGGGTGTAAAGGAATTAAAGTCTATGTGAGAAAGCAGCTTTTACTCTTGCATGCCCTGTCTAACGGCAATCTAATCTAAAAAAAATAATGAAAAATAAAACTCAACTGAGAGTTGTAAGGTGTAGGACCTGGTCTATTAGAGTGTTATGTTCCGGTATTTGTCCGTAGGTGATGTGGTAAACCACAGAATGTTTCTTCTAAGAAGGCCTACATGTAGGGGGCATATTATGGAATTTGTTTAAATTTGTAGAGATTTCATAGATTTGGGTTAATTTGTGGAATCTTAGTATATATTTTTAGGAATTTTGAGGGAATTAGATAAATATAGCTAATTATTGAGAGTTTGCTGGAATTTGAGTAAATCTACATAATCTTTAGAAAAAATGTATGTAATTAATAACATTTATAGTGTTAATTTTGGGATTGACTACAAAACCAAATTTCCATGGGGGATAAACGTGAAAAAAGAACAATAAGAAAAGTATATTGGGATATGTTGAACATTTTAGGTAAGCCTACATGGACTATGTATTCTCTCATTTGTGATCTACGGTATTCTGCAAGAAAGAACTCACTCCACATCACTTAGTATTTAGACCTATCTTGCTGTACGGTATTAAGAGTTCGGTAAATTCAAAATGTCTAATATATAAGCTAAAGGTCACTAATATGAATGTAGCTAGATCAAATAAGTGGGAACAATGCCAAAAGGGTACCTAAAATGAAGAGATAAAGGCCAAGTTACAAATAAACACAGTAAATGAATTTGTTTGTGTGAACTGACTTGGATATTCGGGAAACCTGTAGTAAGAATGCTAGAGGGTTTATATCCTAAGTGGTTAACGAGTTCGGTTGTAAAGGATCAGAAAAGCATATGTATGTATAAGAAATAATGGTCATATTTTTTAATCTTTCCAGGCTTGGAATCAAGACAAAGCGGTTATGGCTTTAAGTTAGAATCGATCCCCGTATTCACCTAGAGTGGCCGTGAAAAAACATGTAAAACTATTTCCTGGTTAGGTAAAGAGTAAATCAAACTCATCCACTTTGGAATCGGTATAGTTTATGGAATTCGGTAAATTTCAATCTAAATACACTGTATTTAAATGTAACGGCTGTAGTAGCGGTTAAATTTAACAATTAAGGATGTAGCATGGCTTGGTAATTAGCGATTGGTAAGTAGCTATAAAATAAGAGACACCCTTGGGCTCGGATATCCTAACACCTTCTGGGTCGAAAGAGAACAAGAGTTGACCAAGAAAGATCAACAGTAAAGATAACAGAAAAGAGTTCGGCACAATTGTGTGGGATTAAATCACTTGAATTTGGGATTGTTATGCTAACATGTGAAATTGTTGTGCCTGACTATAGTAACAGGTACATTTAACAATTAATTAAGGATAGGATTGAGAAAGAAACTGCCGTGGCTTTACAGTACGTTATGTTGTCTAAATGTGTAAATTTGGATGTAAAACGATTTAAAACCAGATTCAGGTGGGCAAAGAAACTTGGAGGCGTCGGTGATTGAACCCGGGGCCTGTCACTTGCAAAGCAAATGTTCTATCCACTGAGCTTAACCCCAACATAACTGTAACTCTTTTGAAACATACATATAATTAAACTGGTATTATTATGAATAAAACGAGAATCGATCCCATACCCTCTTCTTAGTTTTCAGTAAGAGTGCTCTGTTTCACCCCCACAGAGCCTGGAATCGAGTCCGAACCTCCGGGGCAACAGTCAAGATTGCTAGCCACTAAGCGATAAGGCAAACGACAAGAAAATTAATGAAGTAATTACATTCAAAGCAATGAAAATATTCGAACAGGCTCGCTGTGTCTCTTCACAGTGGCCGTAATCTGGCATGTATGCGTTATCAGTGGGAATTACATTCCTGCTGACTGACTGTTTCCCGTGGCCTCTGCCAGACCGCTGCACTGGCTGTGAGTAGTTCGGTTCCAGACTAGAAACATCTTAATGATTTAACATTGTGTGTGTACTTTAGTGTATGTACAAACATGGGACACCTTAGTCATCAGACCGGTATACTTAAGTGCGTGAAATGGTTTTAGAACATTTAAGTCAACAGCACCGTGCATGTTAGTGTGTGTGTAATCTATGGCTATCTCTGGCATCAGTATCATATGCTTGGGAGTGGGTAATTAATATTATGAGATTGGGATAATTTGGTCATGAGTTCTATGTGTATAAAACATAGGGATATATCAATCATTAGTCCCGTTTGATAAGAAATCAGCCCAGTATTCTTGTGACATTAGTCGAATTGATTGTGTATAGAAACTTCGGGTCATATCGGTCATCCATCCCGTGTGGTTGGGTCCGTAAAATTTGTAAACATCTCAGGCATCCGTCCCTTGTAGTTAAATATGTAATGACTAGAGAGATATTTGTCATCAACATTGTGTAATGAATACAGAGTCATAAGTCAGCATCAGATAACTAGCATTTACCGTTACACCATAGTGGGTCTAAACGCCTAAGATGCCATTATAATATTAATGCATTAGGCCTTGGACATCCTAATTCTGTTGATTTCGCGAGACAATAATTACCCCAGGAATATCGACAAGAGAAACGCCTGTCTCAGGTAAGTGGTAACATTTTATCTATGCATTTAAAGGTAGAGTAACACCCGTTTGCTACAACAAAGTCTAAAGTAGTTAAGAATTACGGGATTTAAATAATTTTGCTATATTTTTTTAAAAAATTGGGGATATTTTAGGGGAAAAAATGCTAATTTTAGGTAGCCTAAATCTCGATATATTTTCAGACAAACATCAGAGTTTCAAAGCTACGCCTGTACTGTAAACTAAAAAAAAAAAAAGCTTGGACAAAAGAGAAAAGAGAAGAGAGAAAGTAACAACATGTTTATGAGTAAAGGAATACTAATTTTAAAGGTAAAAGGAAATAATTGAAATAGTGTGGTTCTTAGTTGACCCAAAACAATACAGTAATAATAATTATAATTATAAAATTAAATAATAATAGTAAATGTTCCATATAACGTTACGGGACAGGATTAATCTTGATTAAATGGCCACAAAACCCCACCAGCTGTATAGCCATGCATGTTAAAGCAAATCTATATGTTAGATAATAATAATAATAATAATAATAATAATAATAATAACTTCAGTTAACCGACTAAAAATACTCTACTCTGCTACTCTGTCACAAATACACAAAAAAATAATAAATAATAAATAATTATTCCATTTTTCCACGTTAATCAGCTAATTACTATCTCCATGACCTAGTAGTTTGCAAATATTTTGGAAAATAAATAATACACGGTAAAGAGGGCAATGCATGGTTTAATTCGACCCCTTACACATGTCTCTACGATTATGGGTTCGAGAGATATCGGGTTGGGCACCGCCAGGGGCACACCACGAGCCACGTGCACAACGCCGCCCGAGCAGCGCCGGGTGGGAGAGAACTCTTAGAGTATCTCTACTTACACTGATATATAATTTTCTGGATACAGTATTGGTGGGTGCCAGGGGACATTAGATAGCTACCGGGCACTGGATTAAAGCCGGGGTTTCTACAGGAGAACCCGTTCTTTAACTCGGTGGAGCATTTTTCTTTTCGGGGTGGTCCCGAAAATGTAAGCCCGCACCCCCCGCGTGGCAGCCGACCTTTACTACAGCTGGCTCCGACATGCTTATGCAGGTGACCAGTTTTCCTGCATGTCCCGTAAACGAGAAGCGTAATGCGTGGTAATGATTTGAAAAGGTCAATACGCTGTTCAGACTAGCGTATGACTTCCCACTTCATATTCATACTGTATTGTGTATTTGATGTTGATTCATTTAGGAACTTTGCGACATCGTGGTCATGTAGCCTCGTGTACTTGAGTGAGTGCGGAAATTGTCTGAAAACCTGTCTTATTGTGATAGCTGTATTAGTGTGTGTATTTATAATTCAGATGAGGATTGGGAAGGAGGCGGCCGTGGCATTAATTGAGGAACCATCCCAGCATTCGCCTGGAGTAGAAGAATGAAACCATCGAAAACCATTTCCAGGATGGCTGAGGTTGGAAACGAATTCCACCTCTTCTCAGTTTTTCCTCACGAGGCTGAGTGTATCCCCGTTCCAGCCATCATACCAGAATTACATTTATTGCCAGAGCCTGAAATCGAACCCGGGCCTCCGTGGTGACAGCCAAGAGTGCTGGCCAGTACGCAACGAGGCGGAATGTATTGTGTCACAATCCAGGCCAAGTGTGGGCGTAATGGGAATGAATATCAACCATCATAAGTTGATGATTTTTCGAAAATGCTAAGATAGTATAGGGTGGTGTCACGATAGAATAACGGAGTCCAGTAGACGTATAATTGCAGAGACCAATATTCAGTCCCTGGATCTCCATGTTGATAACCAAGGACCTTTCCCTACGCTAACTCACGCCTTGAAGTGCTTCACATGGGGGTTCTCTTACCAGGCGTGTCCCTCGCTTCGCGTATTTATTCAACCCTTTCGACAGTTTCTTGTCTATTGCTCGAGTCTAAGCTGCGTGGACCTGAGAGGAATGTGCATCGCAGACTATTTAGTAGTGGTGGTGTAAAGTGATACGGTTTCTTGGTCCTTGCGTAGTAACAGAAGCAAATACATTAGTCGGTGACTCACCCACTCATTCGCAACGCCACACTGGTTTCAGAAAAGACCCATGTTAGTAGTATTGGAATAGACGAGAATGTCAGGTAACATGGCGGGCTGTCGACAGGCTTCTCAATTTTCGCCTGCTCCTACTCTGCCTCTGCCCTTCATCCCGAAAGTTCACAGACCTTGGAACCGAGCAGTACTCGCCTCGTTGCGTAGTGGCTAGCATACTTGGCTGTCACCACGGAGGCCCGGGTTCGATTCCCGTCTCTGCCATGAAATTCACTTCTGGTCTGATGGCTGGAACGGGGTACACTCAGCCTTGTGAGGCAAATCTACGAAGAGACGGGTTCGATTCCTACCACAGCCATCTCAGAAGTTTCCCACTTCTACTTCAGTCATATGGTACCTAACTTAAGGCCACGGCCGCTTCCTACCCAAATCCTACCCCAATAACAAACGCGCACACTATTACAGACATCACAGTGACACGGGTTATCAGACAAATCCTACACATACCTAAGTACACGGGGCTACTCGACCACGATATCGCAAAGCCCCTAAGGAATCAACAACAAGTTTCACGTCCAACTTATTATAATGTTTACACTAGCCTATTCTGATATGGGGACAGCTGATTTGTGTACTTACAGTCGCATTTCGTCAGGAACGTGTCGTTTAACAATAGGCGTATTGCATCAGTCACTCCAGATGTTTTTTCAGCTGGGGGCGTGGTGGCTCAGCGGTCTAGCTGTATGCCTCTCACGAAGGTGGCCCGGGTTCGATTTCCGGTCAATGCATGTGAGATTTTCGAAGTGAAATGGCATGTCCTGTGGTTCGGATTCCACGTAAAAAGGAGGTCCCGTGGCTCATGATCTCGAGATTAACGGTCACGTTAAACTACAAGCTTCCTTCCTTTTTTGTTTTTCAGCTAGAAGTGCTCAATTAGCTAACAGGGTTATATAGGCTACATATAAGCGCGGATCCAGCGGACGGGCCAGAGGAGGACCATGTGTACTGACTATTCCTTGTGAATAATAATAATAATAATTATTATTATTATTATTAAAATTCATGGGATCTTTACCGTACGGTACCACTAAATCTACAGACCCGAGGCTGTCGCACTTAAGCCGGCTCCGTGGTGAGGTGTAGGGCTAGCATCTGGCCTCTTAACTATCCGGTCCTGGGTTCGATTACCGGCTCCGTCAGGGATTTAAGAACTGACATGAAGGCTGGTACAGGATGCTTTAAGGCTCGTGAGGCCAATTGGGTACCTGCCTGATCCTGGTCGAAAAGGCAAACCAACGGGCGGGTTTATATGTCACGCTGACCACGCACCACCCCGCAATCTGCATGCTGAGGAACGGTCACGTGATAGGCCAGAGCCTTCGTTGGGCTTCTGACTCACGTGGTTTATAAAATTGCTTTTATACGGTATTATTATTGTATCCTATTTTTCACTTAGGGGTCAATCACTTTCAAATAGCATCGGATATCTGGGATAGGATACACAATCTAGAGTTTTCAATGTACATGCGATGTGCATAAATCAAATGCTACTTGTTCCACAAATCTGGAGAAGATCTGATGTAATTCTTTTAGCGTGGTAGGTTGCAGGACCGCGCTTGCACACATTCGGCCTTTAACACGATATCCATGAATGAAATCACTCGAGTAGTTACTGAGTGGAAAGTACAAAGTTTCGAGTCTTTCTTCACAGCTTGGTTTGAGTGGTGAGTTAATGCCGGTGTTCGAGCCTGTATCCCCCGACTAGGGCATGCTCGCTCGTCTTTGTCAGCGAGGACGCTGGAGCGAAGGGGGGAGTGTTCCGGTCGAGAGATAGCGGGTAACACGCCATCACTCACTGTCAGGCACCATTGTTTCTGGCCCAGTGTCGGCCTGTCATGGATTAATCACGTAGTGTGTTGTGTACATACCCGAACTACTGCCGCTAGAACAGCGCTACACCTGCAGTGAGGCAGGTCACGAGATGTCAATATACCCTGATTCCTTTCCAGGTTTGCGACATAAGCTCCTACTTTTTTAACACACACTCATTCGTTATATGCTCAGGTTTCCTTCAGGCAAGAGTATTACATCTCCTACAGAGGGTCGGATCAAGATCAGTTTCCCCAGGTGTATAACACCTCGTTATTATGCTCAGGTTTCGTTCAGGCAAGAATATTACCTTTTCTACACAGAGTCAGATCAGGACCCTATACATCAGGTCGTTGCAGCTCGTTATTTGCTCAGGATTCCTTCAGATGGGGGCATTACCTTATTACACAGGGTCAGATCAGGATGCTTTACTCTGGTCTATAAAAACTCGCTATATGCTTAGGTTTCCTTCAGGCGGGGGTATTACTTTTTACACAGGGTCAGATCAGGGCGCTTTACTCCAGGTGTATAAAACTCGTTACATGTGGTGGGTCAAGCCTAGGCTTAAACACTACCGGAGGGAAGATGATTTGAGAAAAGGAAAAGGTTTTGGGAGTGGAGACGATTTTTTGACAGACAGGAAAGAATCCAAGCCAAGAAAGAAAAAAATATAGTTAGATGATGAATAAAAAAAAATAGTTGTGCGTTGATTAAGGCTTGCGAGTGCAAGGCGAGAAAGCAAGGGTCTAAAAGCGAGTATGATATTGCGAGCAACGCTAGCTGGGATTGCCGGCAGGCAGGCGCTGAGTGTACCGTCCCTCCCGAACGGAAAATGGATACTATGTAGGTACACAGTTCGCTGGGAATACAAACAGGGGAAAGTTGAATTATTTCTTTTTCTTTCTAAAAGGAAATGTTTTAGAGAGTATCCTAATATATTAAAGATATTGAAATTAACAGGAATGATTTTATTTCCCAACCAGGATGGATCCCTAAGCGAGAAACCAAATGTCCCAGAGTGGACAGAGATAAGGCGCTTTCAGAGCTTTTAGTAAGATTATTGTTATGTGTAAAAATTACTAGACGTAAACAATTGTTGCGTTTAAAGTAGGCTAAACTTTTATCCAGCAGAGTGCCGACTAAAAGTGAGCGTTTTCCGCATCACCCCACCCCATCACATACCATTTTTGTGAGACTACAACAAAGGCTGCAAGAAACTGGTACATTCCACCCTAGGAGGGATGATTGCGGCGCTCCACAGACGCGTCGCACTATCGACGTTGAACAGGACGTCCTTCATCACGTAGAAGAGGACCCGTCGACGAGTACGCGAAATATTGCCGATGACGTGAATGGATCCCGATCGAGCGTCTGGCGTGTTTGGCGCGACCAGCATCTGCATCCTTTCCACCCACAGAAAGTTCAAGCAATTGGCCCGGCAGATTTCGCGCCATGTGCCAACTTCTGTGCTTGGTTCCTTGGTTCAGTGTATTATCACACCCCACTTTCCGCTTCACGTTCTTTTCACCGATGAAGCTCAGCTCACCAGGGAAGCAAATTTTAACTGTCGAAACAGTCACATTTGGGCTGAAGAAAATCCGCATGCCACACAGCCGCATGCACTTCAGCAACGGTTTGGCATCACTGTAAGGGGTGGTATCCTTGATGGTCATCTGATTGGGCCGTACCTTCTTCCGTACCACCTGACAGGTCCCAGGTACTTGATCTTCCTGCAAGAGGTACTGGTAGAGTTCTGTGAAGATTTGTCATTCACATTACTTCAACAAATGTGGTACAAACATGATGGCACCCCAGCGCACTTTGCACGTGCAGTCCGCGAACATCTCGACCAAACATTCGGGGAAATATGGATAGGCCGAGGTGGTCCAATTTCAAGGCCACCACGATCGCCAGATTTAACACCCCTCGACTATTTCCTGTGGGGCCAAATGAAGAATCTTGTTTATGAGACTCCTGTCGAGTCAGAAGAAGATCATGTTGCACGCGGTCTGGTGGCAGCGCACATTATTGAACACACACCAGGTCTTGTGGGACGTGTGTATGACAACATGTTGCGCAGGTACACGTTGTGTAATGAACAGCAGGGTCATCACGTGGAACAACTCTTGTAGTGCATACGTGTCTGTAAATACGTGGGAGATGTGCAATCGAGTCAAACTTATTTGGTATCGAAACGATGCATGTCCGGACATGGGTTCCTAATCAAAATGTGATCTATTTAGTCCCCTCTACAATCCCCAGAAGTTTGTGATGAGAATTATGAATCACTCTGCATATACTGTAAAACCAGGTAAATCAGCAGCCCCTTCCAATATCTTTTGCTATAACCCAACTAACGCGTGTTTGCAAAAAGGTCGAAGACTATCTGCTTGCATCCCGTATGGTACTAATGCGCTGCAAGCAAATCCTGCAAACTATACTGAACCCTATTATTTTCCCCCTCGATGTGACTACAGACTAATGTGAAAGTATCAATAGGAACACAGTATTAGGGAACAACCACTAGGATTCTCAATCAACTTCCGCAACCACTGTTCTCTGTCTTAAGCACCTCGTTTCATCTCACAGTAGGCACCATAATGAAGAGTTACTGTCGACCAAAGTATTATGTGCACTCTAGTTTGAAGGTTGTTTGTTAAGTAACCAATAGACTTACATAAAATCGAATAACATAATTTTCGTCGTTCCATTTTACGTTAGTTCATGTAGGTTTAGAATTTTTAATCTATATTTTTATATTTTTTTTCGCTGTTGGAACAAAAAAGTGCCGGTTTTAAGCGTGTTTCAACCATGCGTCACATTTATGAATGACTAGCTGAAGTACCCGTGCTTCGCTACGCGTCATAAATAAATTAAAATGTGAAGGTGACAGTTAAAATAGGGGATAGGCGAGGTGCTGCGCAGAGGGAGATTAAGGATGAAACATTTTGTCCAACTACAACGCTCGGCGTTGACCGTGTTTTATAGCACAAATTTAGATTTTACTCGCTAACCGTTGGAGATACCTTTCGGATAGAAAATGTAATTTTAAACCTCGTATATGCCATCAAAAGTTTGCTATTTCTTAGCGTTCTCTTTTTATTTCAAATGGAAATATGAGTTTGAAACCAAAGGGTGTAGTGACGTCACTAAAATGGTCGCCATCTTTAAATAGTGCAAAGTATTGTAATCAAAAGTAACCTATATGTTAACCAGGTAAATCAGCTACTTCCATGTAAAATTCACGTATATCGGACCAGTGGTACTTGCCAGATTGAGTAATACACAGACACACACCATCTCATTTTTAGCCTTGCTTCGCTCGCGTCATTACTTACATTACTTACATGGGTAGGAGCGATCATCCTTTCAAAGTTAAGGGCCGACCACAGCGAACAAATTATGGTAAATATTCTTTTGTAAACCGTGCCATTGATAACTGGAACTCTCTACCTGCCGCAGTCTTAGAGCCTTTTCCCAAACATATAGGTGTGTTTAAGAAAAGACTGACTATTTGTGTAAATACTCCAGTTTAATTGTTGTATAATTGTTATTGAATTGTTATGTGTAATTATTTATTTGATATGTATATCCAATTTGCCTCCGGGGGCCACACCCTCCATTGCAAATAAATGAATGAATGAACGAATGAGTGTCATATTGTTATATAATGAAATGCAGTTTTAACCCCGTTAACACCCCTTTAGAACCTGAATATCCAAAAATCCCTCCTTAGTATACGTTTTCGACACACAACGAACATATCCCCAAAATGTAATTCTTCTAACTTTAATAGTTTTTGTTGGTCGATGAGAGTGAACATCCAAAAATCATTCCTTAGTGGACGTTTTTCTTCCAAAATTTCACCCCTCCCCATAGGCCCCTTAAATTGCATTTATGAAAAAACGGTCGAACACCTATTTATTTTATTTATTTATTTATTTATTTATTTATTTATTTATTTATTTATTTATTTTTAAGCTGATTGATTTCCGAGGAGTTTCAAACTCCTCGCCTATGTATTTTAAGAGATACACGCTCCGTTAGGAATCTTTCAACCCCCACTTTTCATTCCTTTAACCTCATAACATACACTACATGGAAAAACCATTAGACATGTGTCAGCTTATTTGTAATGATTAGTATATATGCCAAGTATCACATCCCCAAATGAAACCACTCGTCAGATATTGTTATTCAATGAAATGCACGTTTACCCCCTTAACTCCTCTTTAGAACCTGAATATCCAAAACTCTTTCCTTAGTGGACGTTTTCGACATACAATGAACATATCCCCAACATTTCATGTTTCTAATTTTAATAATTTTGGCTGGGCGATGATGAGTGAGTGAGTCAGTCGGGACATTTTTTCATTTATTTTTGATAATTTCACCCCTCCCCATGAACCCCTTAAATTGGATTTATGAAACAAACTGTCGAACGCCTATTTACTTATTTAAAGCTGTTTTACCCCTGAGTTTGATGAGTGACTAAGTGAGTCAATCATTTAGGACACTTTCTTTCCTGTTTTCCCCCCCCAGAATTTCTCCCCTCTCCAAGGGCTCCTGAAATTGGATTTATGAAAAAAAACGGTCGATCACCTATTTACTTGTATTTTAAGCTGTTTTTCCCGCCGAATTTAAATTTTTTCGCCTATGTCGTTTCAGAGATACACGCTCCGTTAAGAATCCCTCAACCCCCAATTTTCACCCGTTTCGCCTCATAATATACATCACATCGACAAACCCTTAGACATACGTGTGATTATTTTTAATGATTAGTTTCTATACCGAATATCACATCCCCAAAGAAACAAATCATGTGATATCGTTATTCAATGAAATGCATCTTTACCCCCTTAACACCTCTTTAAATCCCGAATAAACACAAATCATTCCTTAGTTGACGTTTTCGACATACAACGAACATATTCCCAAAATTTCATGTTTCCAACATTAATAGTTTTCGCTGGGCGTGATGAGTGAGTGAGTCAGACAGGACATTTTCTTTCAATTATTTTTACCAGAATTTCACCCTTCCCCATGGGCCCCTTAAATTGGATTGATGAAAAAACTCTTGAACACCTATTAACTTATTTTTTAAGCTGTCTTTTTCCCCTGAGTTTGATGAGTGAGTGAGTCAGTCAGTCAGTTAGGACAATTTCTCTCCTTTTTTCCCCCAGAATTTCACCCCTCCCCATTGGCCCCTTAAATTAATTTATGAAAAAAACCGGTCGAACACCGATTTACTTGTCATTTAGACTTTCACGGCCCGTGTTACTATTCATAATGTTGAATTTTGGGCTTATGCCGTGTTTTATTATACTAATATTCGACGCGTTTCGAAAGAAACCATGTCTTTCATCGTCAGGAATAATCTGGAATACGACAATGTTGCTAAGAGAAAGCAACGAAGAACATATAGAAGGTGCCCAAAGATGGACGCCATTATAGCCCCATGTTAGGGACAACGGAAAGCAGCAGTGAATTACTTTCTCAGGGTTCTGATAATATGTAGCCAGGATTCACTGAGATTGTAGCCGGTGTCGCGGTTGAAATTATCTGGGTGTTTACGTATTTCAACCGCCTCCCTGATGATTCTGGGACGATATTGCTTTATACGGGCAAGAACATCCACTCCTAGGAACATGACATCATGGCCAGGTGTTAAAGCATGATCGGCAACAGCTGATTTATCAGGTTGAATGAGCCTGATACATCTATTATGTTCCTTAATGCGAGTGCATATTGTTCTCGAAGTCGGCCCGATGTAAACCTTGCCACAAGTACAGGGAACTCTGTAGATACCCGGTTGTTGCAATTTAGGCAAACTGTCCTTAGTTGGTCGCAGGAGTTGCCTAATCTTAACAGAAGTTCCAAATACAGTCCGTATGTTGTACCGACGTAGGATTTTAGCAATACGATCCGTTGTGTTATGTATGTACGGAAGGTAAGCAGTTTCTCTTACATCTCTTTTCTCAACTGACGTCCTATTATTATTTGTTGGTTTCAGAACCGTAGAAATCAAAGCCTTGCTATAACCGTTGCTCTCAAAGGTGGTTCGCAGGGTGTTAATTTCTTCTTGTAAAGAAGACACTTCACAAATCCTCCTAGCCCTGGTAGTTAGAGTTGTAAGGATACCATGTTTCTGGGCAGGGTGATGGTGAGAACTTGCGTGGAGATAT
Organism: Meconema thalassinum; assembly: GCA_946902985.2. Lineage (NCBI taxonomy): Eukaryota > Metazoa > Arthropoda > Insecta > Orthoptera > Tettigoniidae > Meconema > Meconema thalassinum. Next base: position 689,110,968 of record OX336389.2, on the reverse strand, counting down.
CTATTGGTGTGTGTTAGCTTACGAAAAACGCTGTGTCCTAAAGATCCATCCTCTTTCTTGGTGACGAGAACATCTAAAAAAGGTATTTTTCCGTCAGATTCCTTTTCCATGGTGAAACAAATAGAAGGGTGCTGGAGATTAAGATGATCCAGGAAATGGCTAAGATTTTCTTCACCTTCCGTCCAAACAACGAACGTGTCATCCACATAACGCCACCAGATCTTCGGTTTGAAAGGAGCCGACGACAAAGCTTTCTCTTCAAAGTTCTCCATGAAGAAATTAGCCACAACAGGAGAGAGAGGACTACCCATGGCCACACCATCAGCCTGCTCATAAAAATTCCCATTCCATAGAAAGTAGGAGGAGGTCATACAGTGATAAAAAAGTCTTGTGATGTCTTCAGGAAAAAAGCCATTAATGAGAGACATAACACCATCAATAGGTACTCTCGTAAACAGAGACACCACGTCGAGACTCACTAGAATATCACCCGGCTGAAGTGTTATAGCTTTTAACTTTTCCACGAAGTGTGTGGAATCCTTAATGTACGAAGGCGTGTTACCCAGAAGCGGCTGAAGTAGTCTACCTAAGTATTTGGAAAGGGCATATGTAGGAGAACCAATCGTACTAACAATAGGTCTAAGAGGAACATCTTCCTTATGTGATACCCAACAGGCAGTTCTCGCTAAAGGTCTCAATTTTGCTGTAGCGCCTAGAAGAATTCCTATTGAAGAACTTATTACATCCGTAGAATCCTCGGTACATCACCTCACACCTGAAGAGGCCGAGGAAGCCAGGCAAGAATGTTCCCGAGTTCTCAAGAGCGCTAAGCCACCTATCACCAACTTAAAACAAGGCGAAAGCCGGGCACTTAAAGATCTAAGGGACAATTCTGATATTATCGTTCTCCCCGCTGACAAGGGTAACGCGACAGTGGTATTGGATAAGGTTGATTATGATTCCAAGATCTCGTCTTTGTTATCAGATCCTGTATATAGGATTAATAGTCGTGATCC